>OY744482.1:209302549-210502549 GCA_963556165.1 Tipula helvola
TTTGCTGATATTTAATGAGCTTATTGAAAATAAACGATATTTTCATTAGAAATTGGAAATTAGAGCAAGAAGTTATAAAAATGGTAAACTTTGCAAAAGTGCCTATTAATTATTTTGATTTTAAAGTATCTGAAAACAAAAGAGTAAAATGTTTTGATTTTTTTCAAGTATGTAGTCTAAATTGTGCCAATGTGTAAATTTAATGTTTTACTTAAATGAAATTGAAAAATTTAAATTTCAGGTAAACCTTCATATAAACGCACTTCTGATAATGTGCTAAAATAAAAAATAAAATAACAATTTTTCATATATTATTTTATTTAATTTTTGGTGTGGCCCTAACCTTTTTGAATAACTTCGAAAATTCGAGTAGGTATTGAATTTGTTAAATTTTTAAGAGTTTTCCCATCAATT
Organism: Tipula helvola; assembly: GCA_963556165.1. Taxonomy (NCBI): domain Eukaryota; kingdom Metazoa; phylum Arthropoda; class Insecta; order Diptera; family Tipulidae; genus Tipula; species Tipula helvola. The sequence goes on from OY744482.1 coordinate 209,302,964, forward strand.
TTGGCCCAATATTTACTGATGGCACTTTTCAAATCATTAAATGAATTATATTGCTGTCTATTTCCATAAACTTTTCGGACAAGGCCCTCTAAAGGTTTTCGATAACATTCGAATCAGGACGATTACCTATCCAAGATGTCGGCTCGCCAGATAGGTCTCAAAAATAAAATAATTGGTGTTTGAAAAATTCAGTCAACCATGCTTTGCATTCAAAATTTAAAATTGCTGAATAATACCATAGACATTCATACTAGATTTCTCATTTCATAGTAACTAAAGGAAAAAAACAAAAACTTCTGATAATTCCAATGTATCGTTGTGTTGTGTATTTTATAAGGCAATAATTTTAGAATGCGTTGCAAATATAATACGTATATGCAATACACCGATAATATTTGAATGGAAAATTTTTGTTTTTATTTTCTGTTTTTAGTCAAATGAGAGATCTATTATGATTGTCTATGATAATACTTTCAATGCGACATTCGAAAATCAAATTGAATGCAGCCATAACGCACTTTTTGCAAATTTTTGAATACCGCATGTAATGATGCAATTTCGACTGCATTCTCTGGTACCGACTGTTCACGACATGCGTAAACATATAATAATTTTTAATGTTTTATTTGCTTTTAATTATTTATCCGTTTATTTATTTGAATGTTTTTTAAATTAATTACAAAAATCACCTCACAAACAATATGACACCGTATTACAATTAATAAAATAATGAGACGCTCAGCTCGATGGTTACAACAATAATAATTTTATTTTTTTTTTTATTTTTATATAAATCACAACAAATGAGTGCGAGTAATCTATTACATCCTTTTCTCTGTATTTGGAATATTAACAAAATTGTACTTAATTACTGTGTTTAGAATGAGAACTAAAAACATCGTAAGCATAAAGTTGAGTTAACATTTAGGAAGGTATACAGTTTTAGGAATTAATAATAATTAAATAAATTAAATATATGTTTACATTTTAGGATATTTTGATTTACGTTAAAGACAAGCACAATTAAATGTTTTAAGAAAGATTTAAAGAAAGATTAAATTTTTGTTTTCAGAACAATTAATAATTCTATCTCTAACATAGTCCCTCGCGTTAAGGGAATTATTTGAATAATTTACTTAACTAATAAATAATCTTAATTAATTTAAACAAATATTACAAACTAACATACGATAACTGATAATATAAATTACGCTATCTTAGTTTCTCCATCTGTTGATTCATCTTTAAGTGGTAACCTTATTAATTTATTTACTGGACGAGTGATTTCAGTATTTGCCGTTTTGATCTTGACAACTCTGCAAATTCCATCAGTACCAGGAAATGTTTGTGTAACTCGACCTAGTAACCAGCGATTGGGAGGTAAACCGCTTTCTCGTAATAACACAACATCATCAACTTGAAGATTTGCACTGCCTTTTCGCCATTTGTTCTTCTCTTGCAGGGTTGTAAGGTAGTCGTGGTGCCAACATTTCCAGAAACCTTGGATTCTTTTCTGAATATTCTGCCATTTATTAAGTTTTCCATTGATTTTCGTTAAATCTGGCTCTGGAATTGCTACAAGTGGTTCACCGATGAGAAAGTGACTTGGAGTTAGCATTTGTAATTCATCAATCGTGTCATTTAATCGGCATAGTGGTCGAGAATTAAGGATGGATTCGATTTGAACAACCAGAGTACAAAGTTCCTCATATGTAAAATTGGAACCCGCCATCACTCGCTTTAAATGGAATTTGGTAGATTTAACAACGGCCTCCCATAGTCCTCCGAAATTTGGACCGCTAGGTGGAATAAATTTGAATTGAATTGACTTCTGTAAGCAGAAATTTAAAATATCATTAGATTTACATTGGTTAAGAAATTGTTTATGTAAACTTTTTAATTCGCGATTGCCCCCAATAAAATTCGACCCATTATCACACCAAATTTGGTCTGGCAGTCCTCGTCTTGCTACAAATCTCTTAAGTGCAGCTAGGAATGAATCTGTGTTCATACTGGTAACTACTTCTAGGTGTGTTGCTTTAACCGATAGACATACGAAAATTGCCAAATAGGCCTTTTCGAGTGGAGCATTTCGTCGATTACTTGTTTTTATTAGGAGTGGGCCAGCATAATCGATACCACAATTTTGAAATGGACGTGTTTGCAGGACTCTCTCTATTGGTAGATTTCCCATTTTTGGTCCTAATGTAGCGCCACGATGTCTAATACAAATAATGCAATGATTGATAAACCGTTTAACGGCACGACGCGCATCAAGCATCCAATATCGTTGTCGAATTGTGTTTAATACCAATGTCAAGCCTCCGTGTAATAGTGAATGATGTACATCTTTGATAATTAGTTCATTAATGCGATGGCTCCTCGGCAATATAATTGGATGTTTGGCTGAATAACGTAATTCTGAATGTCGCAATCGACCGCCAACACGAAGTACACCTTTTTCATCAATAAATGGATCTAATGTCTTTAATTTTGAAGTGTTGCTAACATGACCATATTTACATAGGTCGGCTATGTCATGTGTAAATTTAGTACGTTGTACAAGTTTATATATAATTTGTTCCGCCCTCAGCAACTCATTAAGTGTTATCACTCCTTTGATTTTATTATTGTCAATTAATGATCTTTTTCTAAAACGTAATATATAAACAAAAATTCTTTTTAGCTTAAAAATTGATGAACATGACATGAATAATTGTTCGAATGGGTCTGGTTGTATCTGTTGAATTCCAAACATTTGTGTTCTTGGCTCTAATAGTTCCGGATTAACTGTTGCCGCTGGATCTGGGGGTTCAGGCCACCAACTATCGTCCTTTCCCAACCATTCTGGCCCCTTCCACCACAGCTGCATCGAGCTTATTTTCTGAGGTAGTACACCTCGCGTAATCATATCGGCCGGATTTTGCTTTGAGGGAACATAATTCCATTGATGCCGTGGAACTACGTCTAATATATATGACGTGCGGTTGGCAATAAAGGTTTTCCATCGTCGAGGAATATCGGACAACCATTTCAGCACTGTCATCGAATCAGTCCATGCAAATATTTGAACTGGATTTTCTGGGAACAATTCGGTTTTGACGAAACTCACTAGTTTCCCCAACATATAAGCGCCGCACAATTCCAATCTCGGTAAACTTATTTGTTTGACTGGTGCAACTTTGCCCTTTGCACATATTAAATTGGTGGTAACTTTTCCGTGTGAATCACTCACTCGTAAGAATACTGCACATCCGTAAGCCTTTTCTGAGGCATCACAAAAGGCATGTAATTGAATAGATTTAGCATCAGGGGATTTGTGGTAGCACCGTGGTATTTCAATCTGGTTTAAATGGGTAAGTTCAGAATATGTGGCTTCAAATTCATTTTGTATAGTACTTGGTAGTGGCAAATCCCAATCTAATTTTAGCACCCAGAAACTTTGCAGTATAATTTTGAACACCATGATAGTGGGAGTTATCCATCCCAACGGATCATATATACGTGAAATTTCAGACAATACCTTACGTTTAGTCCATACGGAGGTTTGCTTGAGTTGGACCTTGAATGAAAAGGTGTCTGTTCGTGAATTCCACAAAATGCCGAGGGTTTTAGCATTGCTCTCTTCTTCAATTAGTTTTGGATTTAACTCGATATCATTTTCATCAAATGAATTGAGTACGGTTTGTGAATTGGATCGCCATTTCCGCAGATGAAGCCCTCTTTTCTCCAGTATTAAAGTAATTTCTGCCTTTAACCGTAGTGCTTCCTCGTCTGAATCTGCTCCTGACAGCAAATCATCCATATAGAAGTCGTGTAATATTGCTTTCGATGCTGATGGAAACTCATTTGAATGCTCCTCTGCGATTCGTTTCAATGTACGAATAGCGAGATATGGTGAACAATTCATACCATATGTAACCGTTTGAAGCTGATATACCTGGATACTTTGATCGACATTATCTCGCCATAGTACAAGTTGGTAGTTTGCATCGTCCTTGTGTACCATTATTTGCCGGTACATCTTTTCTACGTCGGCTACGAATACGATTTGATGTTTTCGAAAGCGTAACAGGATGGTGACTAAATCATTTTGTAGTTTTGCTCCGGTATACATCACGTCATTCAAGGAAATAGCCGTACTTGATTTGCATGATGCATCAAATACTACGCGCAGTCGAGTCGTTGTACTTTCCTTGTAGATCGCATGGTGTGGTATGAAATATCGTTTGTTGTTAGCATCAGGAATAGTAGACCATTCTAGCTGTTTCATATGATTCAGGGTTATATATTCATTCATGAACTCAGTATATCCTTTTTTCAATTCAGGATCCTGTTGAAACTTACGCTCCATTGATAATAATCTTCTTTTGGCATTGTTGTACGAATCGCCTAGCTGTTCACGTTCTTCTTTGAATGGAATTCTCACCTGAATGCGACCGCTAGTTATTGTTAAAGTGGTATTTTTATAATATGTCTCACAAAACTGTTCCTCTTTGGTTGGTTGAATGCGACTTGGTAAATCCTCGATTTCCCAAAATCGTCTTAATAAATTGTTTAATTCATCATAATTAATTTCTCTTTGTGATTCATTTGTAGATATATTATAACTGTTGGTTTGTGGAATGTTTGAAGTAACGCTACCAGCTACTAACCACCCGAATTGTGACTCTTGAAGCGGTGGTAAGTGTGGTACGTGTAACTGTTTGTGACCAATGATATCAAAGAAAAATTCTATTCCAATTAAGATATCGATCGTTCCTGGTTGAAAAAACTGTGGATCCGCTAGGCCAAGTGTTTCGTAACTATTGTGTGTTGAAACAGCTAGCAAACTATTTGGTAACTTGGCGCCGATTGATTTTACAATTAAGGCATGAACAACTATAGTGTAAAGAGGATTTACACGTGATTGTATACAAAGTGTCGTTCTGCCCTTCGTGATACCCGCGGATACTGCTGCTAAGCCGTAAACTTGAACATTCGATTTTTCACGCTTTAGGCCTAGGCGTTGTACGAATGTTTCGGATATAAAAGATGACTGGGATCCAGAATCCAATAAAACTCGAGCTGGTATGTATTCTCCACTGCGTGACTGTACTCGAATGATAGCAGTAGGTAATATTGTTTGAGCAATCGATTGTTGCTGCATGTATAACTGGGTTGCTGCATTTTGATTATTTGTTGCGTTTGATGAGCTTTTCGGTGTCTGATTAAGCGGTGTTTGTTGTATGGCAATGTGTTTTGTCTGTGAAGTAGATGATTGATCGCTGGTTTCTAGACAATTCGACTTTGATTGATCGATGAATGTTGAGTTAACCATTGTTTGTTGAGGTGAAGCTGAATCTACGTGTCGGTGTAACAGAGAATGATGTCGTCGTCTACAAATTAAGCAGGAAGTTTTAGATAGACATTGTGTAACAAAATGTCCTTTCCTGAAGCAATTATGGCATAAACGCTGTTCATTCGCTAATTTAATTCGTTCTTCTAAACTAAGGTTGCGAAATGATGGACACTTGTACAGTAGATGATCACCTTTACATGCATAGCAAATGGTTCTTGATGTTGATTGTGGTTGCGAAGTTTGTTCAACTAGAAATGACTTGGTTAATTGTATTGGCATAGTTTTCTTCTCTTGTATATTGCAGGATTCAAGGGTATCGCATCTTATGTTTAAAAATTCCAAAAATTCGATAAATGTGGGATGAGATTTTTCAACAGAATCTCGTGCCCATAACTGCTTCGTATCATTATCCACCTTTTGCAATAGCAAATGTATCAACCAAGGATCTCGCAATTCTTCTTCTGGTCCAATGCTTCTAAGAGCACGTACGATTTCATCCGACTGATCGTATAGCCGACGTAGTTCTTTGAAGTTTGCTGTTTTACATACCTTTTGATCTAGAAACGACTGGATAAGCGTAGATACAATTGGCTTTGGCTTGTTGTATCGAGCTTCCAACTTTTGCCATGCTTCTGCATAATTATCATCCGTAGTGGTGATGTGCCTGTGGATGGTTGTGGATTGCGGTTACATAAAGGTCTCTGAAGGACGGCCACATTTTATAATCACCACTAAAAGGTTCCACATTAATTTTTGGTAATTTAATGGTTGAAGTTGTATTCAGACTTTCATAGAAGGTTTTCTGTTGTGTCACAAATGTTTCTAACGTTTCATTCAAATCATCCGTTAATTTACTGTTGGATGGCTTCACACCTGTAAGTTTTACCAACACATCTTCCATTAACGTTCTCGCTTCATAATATTGAGCATCAACTTTAGGTGTGACGGACTCATAATCCTTATATTCCGCCAGGGTATCTTCTACCTCATGGAAATGTTCATAATGTTTTTCCAAATGCGTCAATCGTGAACGAACTGCATTCTCGCTAGTTTTACTATCCATTTGTTTCGCGAAAGTCAAAATGGCTTCTATTTGACTTGTTATTCGGTTTCTTATTCTAATCGTACGATCCATCACTGTTATAATTTTCACTGCACTGTTAATCACGCTAGTTATTGCTAATGTACCACGGTATCACTGTTATAATTTCTATTGTACTGTTAATCACGTTTTCTATCACAAATCTACGCCTGAGATTTTAACGATACACCTTGTGGTACTGGTATCTGTATGTACACTTCGCACGTATTACCGTTATAATTTAAACAACTTATGGTTCAATAATGTCCAATTTAATTTTGATGAAAATGTGATAAGATTATAAATGAACAAATTAAATGGCTACTTATCTTAATTTTGCTGATGCGTGATTATAGCTGGATATTAATTAAGCCGGATCATTCTCAATCCGCATTTCCGTTAAATTGTTTTAATGGTTCCGTTAAACGTTTTCCAGAATTATTATAGCCGTTATACGTTAATAACTGTTCCAGTTGCGTATTTTAGCAGTTTTAAAATCAATATTCACACACGAAATACTATATTGTTCCGTTTTAATTAATACGCACAATGCACATACAAATTTTCTAAATTGTCCCGGGTTTCGGCACCAAAAATATGTTCACGACATGCGTAAACATATAATAATTTTTAATGTTTTATTTGCTTTTAATTATTTATCCGTTTATTTATTTGAATGTTTTTTAAATTAATTACAAAAATCACCTCACAAACAATATGACACCGTATTACAATTAATAAAATAATGAGACGCTCAGCTCGATGGTTACAACAATAATAATTTTATTTTTTTTTTTATTTTTATATAAATCACAACAAATGAGTGCGAGTAATCTATTACATCCTTTTCTCTGTATTTGGAATATTAACAAAATTGTACTTAATTACTGTGTTTAGAATGAGAACTAAAAACATCGTAAGCATAAAGTTGAGTTAACATTTAGGAAGGTATACAGTTTGAGGAATTAATAATAATTAAATAAATTAAATATATGTTTACATTTTAGGATATTTTGATTTACGTTAAAGACAAGCACAATTAAATGTTTTAAGAAAGATTTAAAGAAAGATTAAATTTTTGTTTTCAGAACAATTAATAATTCTATCTCTAACACCGACTGCAATAACTGTGCAGTCACAAGGCATTAAAGCCCGAAAAAATTAGAGGTTTAATTCGAAATCAAAGTGTATTGGCCCCCGAAATGATTTCAGGGTATGTTTTCACTTTTATAAAGCGCAATAAAACCCTATAGGGTATTATTTTAAAATATTCTGGAAAAGCGTGATTTCTAATAGAATAGAAATCTGGGTTTTCAGAATATTTTAAAACTATCTTCCTCCAAAAGGGTCGGCTCTTATTTCTCTTTGTAAAAGTGATAAAACGCCCTAAACCAAATCGGACATCAATGCATATTTCAGACATTATTAAAATACGGCTCGATCTGCGCTTGAGCGTGCAAATTTTAACAATTTAAAAAAAAAAACACAATGTTGGATTTCAAAAGAAGTTCTAGAAAGTAAGAAGTATTAACAAATGACAAATTGCTATTTTGGGTAATATAGGTTATGAATGACTGTATAACTGTGTCGGTATCAATTAAATTTATATGATAGATTTTAAAAAGTTTAAAACGTTGTTAGTGTGTAATTAGAAATGTTCTATTGTCATTACAATAGTCCTCTTCAAGATAAAATTTATGGAACTTTATATGCTTTAAAATTAAAGGAAATAAAATATAAAAATAGCAAGATTACTTCGAATGAGCATGCATGATGTATGTTGAATTATTTTTGCTCATAAATTTACAGGTCCTGCTATATACATACATTAAAAGTACCTATGCTCGAACATTAAAAAAAAATAAAAATCCAAATATGATATAAATCAAAGTTCAAATTAAATACGTTCTTATGCTATATATACGCATACACTTGTAGTAAATCTGTTAACACACGATAATAGAATTTATTTCATTCATGTTCGCTCTTAAATCATTTCATACTTAAACACCTTTTACTTAGCACGTACAGCTATTCATTTATTATAAATGTAATGTATAAATATGTATGTATATGGAACTTTATTTGCACAAGCATTTTACCTAGCTCTTTACGTTATGAACATATAACCTTAAAATGATGAATTGACACAGTTAATCTAAATTAAGAAGAATATCATTACGTCTGTTTCAAGACGAAGAAGGTGAATCATAAGATAAACGTGTCATAACATTTTTTCAGTGTAAAGTTTATCAGAAGGTTCAGTTCTCTTATAAATTTCGTTCCTTGTAATCTATATAAATTTAAAATGATTTGAGCTTTGTGCTCGCCGAATAGAATATCGCTAGAATATATTTTTCTACACTAGTTACATTGAATAAATTAAAACGTTGACTCTGTATCTAAGAATTTCGCTAATTTTTGCTTTAATTTAAAAGGATTGCTCTTGTTAAAACACTTACGGATAATTAATTATACCGAAAAAAGATAAAAATGGATAATGTCTTTTCTATTTTACTTAGTAATATGTAATGTGTATAAAGCAATTGTGGAATTTTCTATAGCTTCTGTGTTGGATGTATAGAAGTGAATTTTGATTGATTGCTATGTGGTTTCATTTTTATTTTATTTTATCAATGTTTTTATGATTATTGTGAATGGAATTTTTGTATTGAGTTATGAATGATGAACCGACGACCATTGGAAATGAAAAGCAATAAATTTTTTATTCGGTTTTTTTTTTGGAAATGGGATGAAAGCAACCTTTCCTTTGCTTGTGTGGTTATTTGTAAAAAATAAAATTCCAGATTCATTGGATTAGTCCGTCTATATATTATATTTTATTTGAGATATGATATGTATCGGTGACTTATACAGGAAAATTATACATTAAATTAATTACATTACGTAAATGAGTACGTATTATGGAAAACACAGTATTATAATGTAAACGAAATAGATTCAAGCTAAATAAATAAAATGAATATAAATTAAATATATTTCCCTCGATTCATTTGCATGCACCGATAATATAAACTTTAGCACGTCTGTTGGACAAAGTAAAACGAGTTGATTCAGCTGGTGAGGTTTTTGTTAAGAGATGGGTTTACATTTCTACATTAGTTCTGAAGTGGAGGAAATGATTTATTGTTAAATTTATGTATTTCTGTTTTATTTGTTTTTAATTTTTTCTAATTCCCAACTTGTTCAAATCCTGAAATCCTAACGATAAGCATTTGTTTTAAATATTATTAGACAATTTGTAGAATTATGTACAGTAACATTATGGCTCGTAATAATTCCTAAATATGTGCTTTGTTTTAGTTAAAACAAGTGATGATTATTTTTTTCTACAAAACTGTATGTCCTGTAGCTTAAATTAAATACTAAGGCTGCGTACCAATACTCGGGTAAATTGCTCTTTTACCTACTTTTTAACAGTGTACAGGGTAAATTGAAATATTGTACTAAAAAGTTGGGTAAAATAGGAGAAAAAATAAATGACGTTGATGTTAACTTTGTCACGTTCCAGTGATTTTTGTTAAAATTTCCGTGTTTTTCATTATAAATAATATACGTACTCAAAGCTAATTAAATAAATTTTATTTTTATTTTACGAAATAAAAATATTAAAAAATATTTGACGTTTCATAATTTGTGTCCATCAAACCATTTTTACTTCTAGAGAATTGGTACGCCAATTGAGGTAAATATGTACTAAAATTGAAATTTACTGTACTAAATGATTTACCCGACTATTGGTACGCAGCCTAAGTCATGTTTCATTCACCGTTAACTTATTTAGCCTGTTAAAGTTATTTGAAAGTTTCCAGCCGCAAGTAAAAAATCGATAATGCAAATTACGTCATTGACGTAATCTTAATATATTGTTTACATTTTCAATAGGCAATATCCACTTAATTATTAAATGAACAAATGTTTGTAGCGAAATCTTTGTTATATACTCTTATCTAAGATATCTAAGATTACCAAATTCGTTGTGGCAATGTAGTATAATCGACATAGGAAGGAAAGAGATAAAATGACACCTCGGAAACTATCATAGCTAAGACCAAGTTGGTTTTATGGTTATAAATATCACCTGTAAAACGAGACTTTTTTAAATTGAGATGATAGTTTCGAAATTAAGCGTTTGTCAGTAACAGAGTTCTACATCATTCTGAATCCTGCTAGGTAAATGAACTTAAACCAGAAGATGGTTACCCAAACTTTAATTTTTGATTTTTGAACACCAGCCGCATTTCTTGACGCATTCGTGATCCGGATCAGATCAAAGTTTACATTGAAAACAACAACAAAAATTTAATTTTTGTTGTTGCTTTCAATGTAAACTTTGATCTGATCCGGATCACTAATGCGTCAAGAAATGCAGCTACCGTTAAAGCTATTTATAAAATACGGAATGGGGTATTAATACGCGAGCTATTTATAAAATACGCAAAAAGTTAGTAATCAATTTCTTCGACTAAAATAAACAGCACATATAGGGTAAAATGATGATGACACCTATGGCTGGCCCTTTATAGAGTGCAGTATTTTTGTTGCTTTACTGCATGAAGGTATTTTAACACCAAAAAAGATTTTTAGGCTAGAACCATGATTCAATAAATACCAGGTTAGCCCGAAATATGTAAACAAATGGCCATTTTTTTTTACGTTACCCAATTCTCTTTACGTATAAATTATAACCACAAATAAAAAAAAGAAAAGTGAAAAAAGAATAACTTATATGTTTATCGGAATTGCATGACTTCACGAACACGTGGTTTGAAAAATCGGACTGTTGTTTAATGAATCATGGGTTAGAACTAAGTATTTTTGTGCAATTATGCCTATAATTATAGGACGAATTATTTTCGAAATTCGAATATTACATACCTACCGATTCCAACACGTCAATTCATGTAATTTGACTAAAACTAACAGCAAATGAGCATTCACAATTTTGATAAATCAATACTACTCTTTAAGTACTTAAATCAAAAATGGGGAACCTTTTTAACATTAGGGTTAGTGTAGTAATTCAAATTTTAATATTTTGTACTTTTAAAAATTGAGGATTTTGTATATACAAAGATATATGTTATGCATAATAAGTTTTTGATTTGAAAATTAAAAGTTAAAATATTTATATTTACATATAATATAATAGCATTTTTTGGTATTATTATAATGGTTGAATTAGCTACGAGTAGTATTGCATTAGAACCTAGCTAGCTTCAAATGAGCCCCAAAATACATCAAAGCGCCTAACTTTACAAAACGAGTCCAAAAAAGTCTATAAATAGAATACCCCATTAACACTTTTCTGTTTACTTTCTCATTTATTGGTAAACAATTTTTTTTTCTGAGTGTAATGTTTATGCCACCCGCGCTCATTTCATTTTTAATCATCCTGCAAACAAAACAGAACAAACAAAAGAAAACTTAAGATTATAATCTTTACTGTTATCACGTTAATCCAATTAAAACAAGAAAAAACAAAACAACATTTGTATAATTTGGGGAAGGGTAGGGTACCCTGTTTACAAGGGATGATCCTCCAACCTAACCCTGTTTTTCCACCACGTCAAATTTTCTTCTTTATTATTTCTTTTATCTTAATTTAGCTCTTGTATATTTTTGGTTGTATAGTCCTTTACAAAAATTAGGAAAAGTTGATTTCCTCAGTTTTTTGTATTCTTTTACAAATGAAATGGAAAAGCAAAACACGAAAATTATCATTTGTCGTTATTTTGGATATACGAGTATATATATAATGTCGATATGGATGAGGATCAAACTAGAATATATTTTATGTACAGTAATTTTCATTATACCGATGTCGAACTTTAGTATTTTGCTCCCCGACACGTTGTCTACGCTACATGCTGTTATAATAATCGTAATATGGATGATGTGCATTATGATTTTTAGGGTATGATGGGTAAATTGTGTTTTCAAATATTTGTATATCCCAAATGGAAAATTATTTTTTTTTTCCTAGCGTAATATGATTGATTATGTCTTATCAATGTTGATGTTGTTGTTTTTTAAAGCTTTCACTGGAAAATGTACATCGTAATTTTTGTATTCTTGTTCGGTTCGTTAAAACGGGGTGGTTTTATGGTTTCATTAATCTTGTTTTAATGGAAGCTGCGGAAATTCATATTCCTACATAAAATGGAATCCGCATATAATATATTGTATAATGAGCCTTTTGAACGATGATGCTCAGTGAGAAAGAAAGTTAATTTGTCGTGAATTTACATAAAAATTAAAATGTATGTAAGGTATGCGTCGTTTAGTATTTATCAATATAATAATATGCGATGAATACATATTTTGAGTTGGGCTTAGTGGTGTTAAATTTCAATTGTAATTTTTACCATTTTATCATTCATAATTTATCAATATTTCATTTTTATAAACCATTTTTTAAATTAATATTTGTGAAAAATGATGATTGTTAAATTATTTTAGTAATTTATTTTTATTGTAATCATCATTAAATTATCTAAGCTTTCGATAAACTTTGTGAAGAGAGAGAGAGAGAGAGAGAGAGAGAGTATATTTGCTGGATTAAATTTGTAATTGTATTTGTTAATTTACTAAAAGTTCACTTTATTTCTTACTGGAGCTGTTCGGCTGCTTTAGTTGATTAAAAATATTTTTTATGTATTTTGTCCACGGGTAGAAGCCAAAAAAAAAAACTTTAATAAAAATTCCAATTGAAACTTTTTGTCATGCTGACAAATAATATTTTTCCGGACATACAAAACCCAATTTGCTCTATATGCCCATCATGAAATGACTGGTAGGAAATATAGTAGCTTTTACACCTTCCGTACTCTATCATCGGTGAAATTACTATTTTATTATTATACTTTCTCATTCATTTACATTTGTCATCCAATTTTTTTTTATTTACACAACAATTATACTGAATCATCTTACAAATTGCAAAACAAAAACCTAATCTAGACTCGTTTTAATTTCATAGTTGGTGGTGTATATACAGAAAAATAAATTTGTATAAGACAATGAAATTTCATGACTAAAATAATTTTTATATAAATTGTCGGTTTGGTTTCTTAATTTTTTAATTAATTCACACTCGACAAATATTAACAAAACGATACACAGCAATTCGCGGATTTTTTCCGCCCGTTTTGTTGAAATTCATATAAACTGGTTACATAATTATGGCGGAGATCTACAGTACACTACACTTTGCATGTTCTATTGTAAATGTTCGTGGATTTAAAGTTTTGTTTGTTTTATGGTTGGATTTTTTTTGTGAATGCAACGATTAGAAAGTATTTTGTTGTTAGATAATTTTGATGTGCTGGATATTTTTGCAGCGTTATGGTAGTGTAATCAAATAGTATAAATTGGTGTAATACATGATATTGTATGTTAGATCAACGTAGTAACTAATTATTAAATTTCTTATTTTTATTTCTGTCATTTAATTGATGGTTTTCGTCATGCTGTTGTCTTATAAATAAATAATTGGTTCTCGAAGAATAATTCTGTGTACCTACCTCCGAATATATCTGATAAATTAAATTTATTTAATAAATTTATTATAATTGTCAGTGAAAGCCATTAAGTAGAAAAGCTCAAAGTTATAGGTTCTCATTTTTAAAAAGTTTCGTTAAAATTTCAACTCCGGTTTAAGAGATTTTTTTTTAAATAATGTGAACAAAATGAATGAATCGTCCAACGATGACCATGAAATTGTTTTACAACAGTTTAGTAATTATTATTATCTTTAAACGTCGAAAATATTTTTTCAAAAAACTGGAACTATCATTTTCGTACATATATTTCTTAAAATAACAGGAAATTTGGGAAAGTATAGAGTACATGAACAGAATTTATTTGCTATCAGTAGATCAAAATTTGTATTGTTTTGCTTTCAACGTAATTTAAAGCCAATAGGATCAAAACTTGATGAAAATCGGTGGTTCAGTGTATGCTTATTGTATTAGAAATTTGTATATAAAAAATTAATGTCAGAACCATAAACAAGGCACAAATATATAAAATGCCCGGAGCTACGAATATACCCAAATAATTTGCAGACCATTTATAACAACAAGTTTAGCAAACTATGACACCTTTCTCTCTGTGAGACTTTAACTAGGTATTTTAAAATACATACATGCATGCAAGCTTTTTAAAATTACTTAAAAGATCTTTTAAACCCTAAGGTGAAAACCTTTTAAATTAATGCTTGAAACGAGCTAAACTTCCGTTAAACTTCCGCTTAACTAATATTTCTAGTTTTGAACTTATTATTTCGCAAAACAATAAGCAAAGATTTATTTCCCAATTTGGATTTAATTTTTTAAAGTATGAAATATTAATGTATTAAATATTTGTTTATATTACGAGAGAGATCTTCACTCTTCATCACTCTTAATCATTTTCACCTTCTTCGTAAAATAAAAGTCGCAGGTGTGTGTTTGCACTAAATACAATAAAAATTGATATAATAAATAAAAATATTTGTTTAGTGCTTTGATTTTCCGTTGATATAAAATTCACTGATACAAAAATCAGACATTCAGAAACACACAAATCCATATGCAATTTATATATAAAGTAAACAATTGTATCCTTTTTTACAACTATGATACAACTACGGATAACATTTCATAGTATTTTATTGTGAAAGCTTTTAAACTTTGATCGTAATACTTACATATTATGTGTACCGAATGAAATTTGTGATTCCCAAATTTATATTATCTCATAGGTTACTACGCAAAAGAAAAAAACTGGTACCGTTATTTTGTAGAAAAACAATTTAAAAAAACGAATAAACGTCAAATTGGGCATTTGTTTCATTTGTTTCGAAATGGACGCATCATAAGGAGAAAAATGTGATCTAATAATTAGATTGTGCAATGATCATCCCGAGTATACCAATAAAAAAATTGATAAATTGGCCGGTGTTACCAGTAATACGGTAACAAATGTAAAAAAAAATGTCAAATCAATCTTTCTGTATCACGCAAGCCTGGATCCGGAGAAAAATCAGGTGCTCCAAATAAAATGTTGGATCAGAAAATTGTAAGAGTCATTTCGAAACATCCCTCGATGTCTGTGCGAGATTTGGCCAGAAAAACCAAAACAACCAAATCGATTGTGGAACGAGCTAAAACCAGAAATAATCTACGGACATACAAGAAGTCAAAAATCCCCAAAAGAAGTGTTGAACTATTTAATAGAGGGATCGATCGAGCAAAGAAACATAACAAATGGTTGAACGAAAGAAAAGATTCTTGTTTCGTAATGAACGACGAGACCTACGTCAAAATGGATTTCTCGACACTTCCAAGTCCCCAATATTACATCAAAAAGAAAGGTAAAGAACTGGACGGAGCAATTACTACCATAGCTGTTGAAAAATTTGGCAAAAAAACATATGGTTTGGCAAACAGTTTGCCAATGCGGCTTAAGATCACATCCATACATAATAAATGGGATTATGAAAAGGTGAATGTTCGCCGTAAAATGAACAAAAAGTTTGAATGAATACGATTATTTAAAAACTGTACAATATGTGCAATAGAACAAGTACAGAAAAATAATGATTATATATTGCCGTTTAGTTTTAATTCTTCATGTACAAATCACAAATTTCATTCGGTACACATAATAATGTACAATCGAAAATCTAGATGTAACGATAAAGAAACACCGATTGTTTTACAGAATGTGCAAACTAACAATAAGCAACATCTGAATATTTTGATTAATTTTAAAAGATTACAGAAATTAATAAAATTTAAAAAATTGACAGTATTCATATGTTTTTATTGTTTTAATTTAATTGATTTCATTTTAAAATAAATCGAGCTAGTGTAAACTAATTTAGCGGACCACCTGTGATGTTTAAAGGTGCTGTTCCTCTTGACTAAATTGACTGATAGTAAAAAAAGGGCTAAAGAGAAATAAGTTTGAAACTTTATGTAATAGACAAGGGCGACGTTTTTTTTATTTTTTTATTTTATAGCAAAATTTTGAGGAGAAATTGTGACAGCACACGAACACATAACCAATAATTATTAAAAAAAATTAAATACATATTACTATTAATTCGGTTAATTTTGTATCTCAAAATTATTTAAAAAATTAAATATTATTAATACTCATATCAGAATTAAATTTTTTAGTATATTTTCCGTAAAAATTACAAAAATCTCTACCAAAAAGACGTTATGCGTTTTTTTTATTTTTACTTTTTTATAGCAAAATTTTAAGAAGAAACTTTGAAAAATATATTAACCATAAAATTATTAGTGTGCGGGAAATATTTTTCATCATATACTAATTTTATGCATGTGTGTTAGTGTGACTGCTATAAAATGTTCTCAATTTGATACTTTTTATTGCAGTCACACTACTACAGACACAAATATTTCTTGACTGAGAAGGGTTTTTGTTTCATTCGCCCATATAGAAAATGTGTATTTTTATCTTCCTTTAATTTTTTTTTTTTTTGCTGGCGCTACATCCTATAGAGGGATTTGGCCGCTTCATAGTGAAGTTTTGTAATCATTTTTACAACGGATAATGAGAGATTAATTCATAGATCCTTACCATTAACCGGCCGTGATTTTTTCATCACACGCCGGGAGTCGAACCCGGGACCTCCGGAGCTTAAAGCAAGCCTGCTAACAACTGTGCCACCGGGGCGGCACATCACTATCAGTCAATTCAGTCAAGTAGAATAGCACCTTAACTAGAATCTAATCAGTGCTTAATATTTAGATTACGCTCCAGAAGCTCGGAAAACAGTAAAGAGCTGGGATTCTCTAATAAAAACACTATACACTACCCAGAGTTCTCTCCAACTGCACACTCTCCAGTTGCACTGCAATGTTAGCAATGTAATTTACGAACGTTCAAACGTAGCCCTATGCTCTAAATTAACGGAGTAATCAGATTTATTTCAAGCACAATTATTTCTATGTAAAAATAAAATAAAATTAACTATTATTAGGCGTTTTCGGAAATAGATCCTGAGTAACTTCAGGCTAACTTTTAATTTTTCTTATATTGGTAAAAAGTTATCCAAGTTATCCATCACATACAAAAAGTTAAGAATACATTTTGATATGAAATCAAAAGGTCGAAAATGAATTTTGAGAGATAATTCAAAGAAATACAAAATAATTTGTCTTAAACACATTCATATTGATCCTAATAATGTATTCGTTTTATATTTATTTGTATTTACAACAAATTAAAAAAAAAAAAATTTAAAACCGCAACATCTAAATTATCCTGAAGTTATCTTTTTTGTTCGTAAATAGATGAATAAGTTTAATGGTCGACAGTTAGCCTGAAGTTATTCAGGATCTATTTCCGAAAACGCCTATTGA
Source organism: Tipula helvola (assembly GCA_963556165.1). Taxonomy (NCBI): domain Eukaryota; kingdom Metazoa; phylum Arthropoda; class Insecta; order Diptera; family Tipulidae; genus Tipula; species Tipula helvola. Next base: position 209,320,788 of record OY744482.1, read on the forward strand.
ATTTATACTAAGAAACAAATCGCATTTTACGCAATTTTTTCACACAGAATTTAGATAATGAAATAAAAGAACGATGCTAAATGAAACGAACGAAAATTTATTATTTTCAGATAAAGGTAACATAAGATTTTGTTTCTTTGAAAATGTTTAAATAACGATGCCGTAGTAACGAATTGAACTTCGTCACTATGGCAGCTTTATAACCTTTATCTGATATTAATAAATTTTCTTTCGGAGATCTGGAAGTAGGTTATAGGTTAGATGAATATATGAGCTCTATTTATGTTATTAAATACTTGAACGTTACAATATTTTTGAACATTGGAATATGGGAAGTATACGACAATGGTGGTTTAGGTCGGTTCTAGAACTGAAACTTGTTTGTGGAGACTTAAGGCTAAAAGAACACATGACTGACTTGGCCACGTGCTCAGTCTCACTTATTCACCTAAGCAACCGTGCGAGGAGGTTTAGTTTGAATCATTTTTTAACACAGAAAATTCTTATTTGATTTTGAAATTATGCCAATAAAACAATATGTGGTGGGGCAGTGTGAAGTAAACAATTTGAATTTTCAATAGACATAATACGCCGCGCTTTTACCGCACCTTTAAATTAACAATGCCACGAACGCCAGTTTTATAGCAAACTATTTTAGCTGGCTAAACTTTGGTAAAAAGTACCTAGACAAAAGACAATTGCAATCGCGCTCCTCCATGCATATGCGAAAAATACCAGAAGCGCTATCACAATTCGCACTCTTCTCAAATTTTAAAATTGGCGCTCCTAGCAACAGCAACGTGTCTCTTTGGAATGCTAAGTACATTGTACAGTTATAGCACACCAAAAGGACTACTTCAAAATTAACTCTCATAGACTAGATTGCATTCCCATTTCCCACACTATTGCAAAAACGAATAAAAAATCCTGCTACTTCTCAGAAATATATAACAAGTATGGAGGGTATTCAAAGGGATAAACTAAAATTAAGTTAATTTTTTTAATGTTTGCAAATCCGTGATCACGACATAACAAAATGATAAGATATGCTCATGCGCATGTTGCCGTCATTGCCATACCGACATTCGTGATAATTGGTTTTAAAAAAATTTATATATGCGGGTATATGTAGTTCTTTTAAAATACTAAGCACAATGATTTTTTGTGAACCTCAAAAATTACAAAAATGTTTAAGTGTCGGTATAATACTGCCCCTGAAACTAAAAATAGCTAACAAACATTTAATTCTATTTAATTACATTTTAAATAATTTTGAATATTAAAAATATTTTTGATTTTATGCAAAAATTCCAAATCATCACGTGAAAATTGCAAATAGAAAAAAAATCCGGGCTGATCACATAGTGTGATTGCCCCCATCTTGAGACATACGGCTCGCGGGCCGAACCGCGTAAGATGGAATAATTATTGTGATGGTCCTCACACTCATTCCAAAGTGTTAAATTGGGTCGAGCTCGATGATACACAAATAATTACCGCTTTGCTCAGCTGACTTTTTTGTCGAAGTTTTATTGCTCTTTTTATTTTATAAATTTTTAAAAAATACCGTTTTGTCTTGGACACCATTGAACTAGTTAATGATAAAAACAAAATGTCTTTTATATTGAAAAAACTGATAAATCAGTGATTTTATTTTTCAAATTGGTTGAAAAATATTTATGAACTTAATCGAAGTAGTAATCAATTGTTCAAGTGTTACGTGTTAGTGAGTTGTAAGTCAAATATTTAGTTTTGTTAGTGCTTCTGTTGTTTACCAAAATAAATTAAAATTCGATAAAGGAGAAAAACTAAATGGAGTCTACGGAAAAAATTTGATTGTTTATGTTTATGCTAAATCCAAAACAAATTGCTAACCAGGAGGAAACGTTTTGGAACCAATGTGCTATGCTCTGATGCTAAGACACTGATGTGTTAACTAGTGAAATCAGGAAATTATTATTGCCCTGAATAATAGACGATCATTCTCTTACCTTAGTAGTTTTAAATCTACTGTGAATCACTGAATCACAAAACAAACAAATCATATGACATTTGCGGAATTATTATTTAACAATGAACAGTAATAATAATAATAATAATAGTTGTGTGAAATCTTTTGCGGAAAAGTGTTCCATACCACAATAAAACAATGAAAGTCGACGTTGATAAATTTATGTAAGTACGAAGACAATTTGTTTTTCAGGCTTGTGTGTCTTTTAAAATACTGTCTGGTATTCAATTAAATTCAAAGTATGAATTACACAATACATACCGTTAAGAATCATTACGATTTACTTGTTTAAAAGATATAAATGGTTCTAGAAAATGATTCTAGAGTGAGAATAATTTAGTTTACAAGATTCCAAGGAACATTTCAGCAGTGTTTAAATACGTAAATTTTACTCAGATGACACCACAACCACTGACTTTGAAGGGTAATACCACAAAAAAAGAAAATGTACAAAATCAAAGCTTTGTAGAAAGAATTTATTCTTGTTGTTACATTTTTAAAATTGTTTTAACTTGATGTGCCATTCATTTAAGCGAAGTTTCCCTTCTGCAGTGACCCATGGCCGAGAAGAAACATTCTGCAAAAACAAAACAATAATGGAATAAAGTTTATCGATTGGTTATTATTGCAATTATAAAAATGTGTTGTTTGATAGGTGTAAGATTTTTGAATTTTCAACTCATCAAGCATGAGCAGACAAACTTTTCGGTGTGGTGTTCAAGTCAGTCTTGCTCGTTATAGTCCAGTAAAAAAAGAGGTTTTAAACAGAAAAAATGATACAGTCTTGTAACTTGGCACACATGTTGTCTAACGCTTAGGTAGGACATACAAAAAAGTTTAGCTCGCAATCGCTGTCCAGGCCTTCCGAGAGAGTGTTAAATTTGGTAAAAAATGTTTTTTTTAATATAACTAAAAATTTAAAATATTTAGCAACAAAGTCAGCAATAAAAGTTGATGTTGTTAAAATGAGAAACATTTTGCTTCTTTTTTAATTTTTTGGCGATTCAAAGTAACACAGTGCTACAGTATATTTAAGTTTCATTAAAGTTTAAAATCTAAGGCTGTGTTTCAATCGGATAAAAAGTTAAATTTTTCAACTGTGGTAAAAAGTATTAAATTTTCCTCACTTTTTAATCGATTTGGTGTTTCAAATGAAACTAGTTAAAATTGTGACGTTAAAGTTTTTCATTTTTGTTTAGCGTAGAGAAAAGCAAAATATGTACAAGCTAAAAATTGTTAACTGGTCCGTGACCAGTTAAAATTTTTACAAAAATTTAACTTTTTAACTTTTTATGCGGTTTCTTATTCATTTGAAACACAGCCTAAGTCTAATTCAAGTCTAGTAATTTCATTTTTCGGCCTTTACACTTAGATTTAAATATTTTTAAGGAAAATTCAAAATTGGTACAAACAAAAGCTACGAAATAATGATCCTATATATAAGAATGAAATAGTAAAATAGTTGAAGAATTTTACAACTTCAGTTTCGATCTAAATGAGAAACGAAACACGAAAAATTTAATTATTTTCCAATCAATCTCATCAGGCTATAGCGACTGAATTGTTAATTACATTATTAATTGTTTTCTATATCTAGAAAGCAACCATGTACTTTAAGCATTAGCGAATTGTAAGCAATACATATTAAATTCATCATAATTTCAATTTTGAATGATTTATGAAGAATTTAATATGTATTGCGTACAATTCGCTAATGCTTAAAGTATATGGTTGCTTTCTATATATAGAAAACAATTATTAATGTAATTAACAATTCAGTCGCTATAGCCTGATAAGATTGACTGGAAAATAATTAAATTGTTCGTGTTTCTCATTCAGATTGTAAAATTCTTCATAATTTCACTCTCCATAACAATTCGAAAAATCGTAATGATTATCTGGTTATTTACCCGAAGAACCTTTAACTTCAATAAGTAAAATCGTGAATTGAAATTTTATCGCTATATCGGGTTATACAGGACTAACGATAACGAAATTTGAAAAACAGTTGTCATATTTTACTTTAAATTTGGCCATCTATCACCTCCTTTAATATGTCAGAGTAAAACATCTTGCATATTAGATTTGGTCTTATGTTTTTTATATCACGAGCGTAAAAAAAGGGAACTTCAAAAATTCCTAACTTAACAATTGAATCGTTTATAAAATAACCAAACAGTTCGTAGTTCCAACTACAACTTTTACCTGAAAAACTTGCTGATTGTAATTTTTAGTTATATCAAAAATAACGTTGTTTACCACCTACAACCCTTCCTCCTCCCAGATTTGTCTTCGTCCTTTTTCGTTAGTTTACAAAAACTTTAAATTTGACCCCTCAGCAATATGTCGATTTTTTAGTATGTCGATGATGGCTATGCAGAAGAAGAAAAAAACAAATTCATGAAATTGCGTCTTTGGGCGCTTTTTCCTGCCGCAACTAATGACATTCCCTTAAAATCAAAATGTTTTATTTGCTAGTTCATATTTTCATGCAACCCTTTGTTTAAATCCTTGTTTTACCGGTTTGCCATCTAAGTATGAAGCCCCTGCAACTCTTATGTCGAATAATCGCGACTTGATTCTATTTTTTTATTTTTTTAAACTACGCTTTTTTCGAATTTCTTTTCTTCTTAGGATTTATTTTTTTAATGAAAATATTAAAAAGCTTTTAAATTTTCAATTTACCTTAGATATTAAATATTAAGATAAAGCTGGCTAATAGCACTCACGAATAAAATTCAATTTGTACGTTATGTAAGATAGAGATCATAAACCCTAAAAAAATGCCCATATTATAGAGGTGGCCACTTTCAAAAGGTTAAAGGGTATATCAAAACTCACTAAGGGACACTAAGGGTAAGTCCTTATTCTTTTGAAGCTGGCCACCCATAACTTGCAATATCCAACTTAAAGAGAGTACTTTCACGTACTTTAGTTGTGATGAATTTTATGTCGAGTGATGCCCAGTGGCGTAGCCAGAAATTCATCGAGGGGAGGGGGGGGGGGTTATTAAACAACAAATAATTTTTGTAAGGAAATGATGAATTCGAATTTATTTGAATTAAATTTTTTATACGTTTGTTATCGTTTTATATTGATTCGTCGTGACACTTAAGGCGCCTGAACGTCCAGGTAATTCTTAAGGCGCCTGAACGTCCTGGAATTCTCCAATTGGAGAGATTATCCAGTACGTAAATTTTGTTCGCAAACCGAGACACGAGAATTGAGAATTTTGTATTCGTTCACGATGTATAGTATACATTTTTATGGTTGTGTTGTATTATTTTTGTTTATTGTATTTGTGTATTGTGTATTTTCCAAAAAAAACTTTTAAATAAAATGTGTTCGGTTGTTTAATGATTTTTAACATACAATCACTTTTGATAGACGGAAGAAAATTAAATGACGTCCATTTCATGAAAAACTAAACAACACTCACGTGGCCACTAATATACACACATCTACCACTACTAAAAATTTGCGGTTATTCTACTCTCAATTATCGGTTTGCGAACAAAATTTACGTACAGGTTAACCCTTGTGTGTATACCCAAAAAAATGTACGTTAGTATACACTCGACCCACCCCTGTACTACCGGTAGTCAAGTCTATTTTTTCGGTTTTTTCAATAAATTTTTTCCCAGTTCCGCTATGTTGTTGCATTGATTTTATAAATTTTGTATTTTGCATGTTTAAAAATTGGCCTGATACGTCAACAAATTTTAGAGTAGGTACTCAACAATCGTAGTAATTTTTCCAAAAAAGAGAAAAGGCTTGTAGAATTTTAATAAAGCCTAACTACTGAAATGCTGGAGAACTAGGAAAACACGAAATCAATTTGGTCATACAAACAACCACATTTGAAATGAGTGTCAAGTATTTTCGACAAATACGAAAAGTTCGAAAGCAAATAACTAGGACGTGATAACATATTTTTACCGATATTAGGTACCGATATGTTTAAAATGGGTGAGTTTAGCGATATTTTATTCGTAAGCTTGTAATTTTAATTCAGGGTTTATTTAGTACTACAAATTACGAGAATTAAGAAGCACTTTTGCGATAATATTCTTGATTGAAAAAATGTTATTAATTTGAATTTAAATATCAATTATAATTAGGCATTGAACCAAAAGTTTAAACGAAATTCCAGAAAATGCGATTAGCAGAAAGGTTAACTCTCACGTGTAAAGATTTAAAACTGGAAATTCGTAAGAAGATCTAAAATTCTGAATCGTTTTACTTCATATACTTAAACCTACTTGACCATTTAGTTGACGATGCCAGATCATCGTCTAACAGAATTTTAACACACCATTTCATAATATTTGAAATAGATTGATAAAAAATGTGTGTTCCAAATATCCTTGTGGATTCGTATTTTTATCGATGAAATGTTGAAAAGAATTAGGAATAGAACGGCCTAAGGCAATTGTATTGGGTTAAGACTTTGAGCCTAAGTTTTGGGATAATAAGATGCAGCTTAAAATAGAACTATGGTGATCCTTAATATTATATTTAAATATTACATTTTGATTTAGCACTCAGAAAATCAGTCATTTAAAAACATAATTGTATTGGCACGGTAATAACCAACTACTTGCGAACACTGGTATAATATAATAATATATTTTTTAATTTGTATACAAAATTACATACAATGGCGGAACGCAATAGGGATACACAATTTAAAATAAATTAAAATAAAACTAAATCTTTTGCTTATATTTTGGGCGTTAGAAGGGTAAAGAAAATTATTCACCCATACATAACTCCATCAAAAAATAATTTTTATCCAATTTCTATACAAAAATCGAAAACTAATAGTCTATTCTTGGATGTAAAGAAGCTAGAAACGTCTGACTTCAAAATTGCAGTCCCCACAAATATTTAAAATTGAAATGGCTACCCGGGTAGCCGGGTGCGTACACAAGGGTTAAGAGTACTAGTAAAAATCAGGCAACTATTTTGAGCTAATTTTGTTATTATAGGTATGAAGCTTTGTTGACATTTCTTTTATGTTAAGAATCAAAAATTGGTTACATGTATTGTACCTATAACAGACAATGGGCCTATTTTCACGTGTATTTTTTCAGCACCTAGATGTGTTGTCACAACAACAGTGCTGATTTTCACGTGTATTTTTGTATTACATTACTTGCCGATGTATGTGTAAAATAATTTTTATTTTCCTGTAGAGTGAAGAGTAGTGTAGTAGAGTGAAATGAGAATATATTTGTATGTGTTAGTGTGTAACAACACGATAGATAAAAATAAATTTTGTCGAACATGTGCATCACAAATTTCCCCTCTTCAAAATAGTTTATAGGTAAAAGTGTAAAAAAGGAGGAAAAAAAGTGACGAAAAAATACACGTGAAAATAGGCCCATTGGTTATTTGCTTTATTCGAATTATAATTTATTTTGTGTAGATCAACACATCACCAAGTAATGATTATATAATATGTGAAGCTTGGAGGGGGGTTTCAACCCCCCGCAACCCCCCCCCCCCCCCACCCTCCTTCCCTTCGCCGCTGGTGATGCCACAAAACAGGTGAAGCGGATAGTACGGGCTATCTCTTTACTCTGAATATTCGCAATATCTCTACATACATATTTACGTGCTTTAGGGCCAAAAATCTTGTAACTTTAAATATGGTATATATTTCTCTTTGTGTAAATAATTAATTAATTAAACAAGAAAGCTTTTTTGAATTATGATCAAATTTTAATTAAGATTGATTTATTTAGCTGAAAATGCTTCGTTACTAATAAAACAATTACTAAAATTTTATCAGATAGGTACATAGATATTACATAGAAATATGTAATTTAAAATAATGTTTTTTTTTGTTTCTACCGTTGCAATCTTTTCTGGGGCTCAAAGCACTTCCAACACTTTTTCGCAGAAATCTTTTGAAATTCTGTATAATTGTTTTCGTGGAAACATTAAAGTCTTTTGACAAGGCTAATAATTTTACCATTCACCACATTTATAGAATAGGATAAACCATTCATTGCAAATGATAAAATACAGTTTTCTGTGAAAGATACTGAATACAGCAACTTATCATCTATAATCCAGACCCCTATATATTGTTATCATTGGCAGTAATAGGGTTATTATGTAGATTATGCTTCTCGTTTTAAATTTTTTTTTTGTTTTAACATTTTATGCATACATAAATAGACAATATGGTGTTCGTAAGAAAGATAAATTAGATTTTTGTCTTATCAAAACAAGAACAAAAAAAATTGAAATTATGTTTCCTATGTGTTTTATCGTTGTTGTTGGTGTTGTAATATACTACGTTTAATCATAATCGTATTCTCTTATGGATTAGCATAAAAAAATTGTTGGGTGGCAAATATACGATATGTCGAGCATGATGACGATAAAGTTTTGATTTATCATAAGAAAAGTAGAAAATGCGAGAGTGATACCATCATCATCATTATCATGTTTTGCGTGCGCGCTAGCAAATGCTTAAGGTGATCAATTTAAATTTTTGATTTAAAATTGGAGTTTTCTATATCAAAATCGTTTTATTTTTCTTATTCTAAATATAGAGATAATTCTTTGCTGTTATTGTTGTTGTTATCATTTTATTGTAAAATCGATAAATGAAATAAAATTGGATTAAATATTTTAGTATACTTTTTCGTCTTCTTATTTAACGTCTTCGTTTTATATTTTGTTCTTTTTTTTATTTTTATGGAGATACTTTATATCTCTTTATTTATAACACAGTAACTGACTGGAGTCTAGAACTTTTTGACAACAACAAAACTTTTTTGTATTGAATATTGTTGCTGAAATCTAATTTAAAAAGGCATAACCATCCAAGTTCCTGATATACACACATATTAAGTCGGTCTCTATGCAATATGTCCGTACAGGTCTCAGTAAGGGATATAATAAATCAAAATGACATGAAAGATCTTCAAAAATATTCTTGTTTTAGATCTTATTCTTCGTATAGTTAACTTTCACTCAAAATAAAATTTAATTAAATTTGTTTTATTTGGAAAAGACGTATTTTTTATATTTATCGGAATTACAACTAAATTATTTAAGGTGATTGATGTTGAGAAAATAAATTAGTTTTGTTCTCGTGTTGCTATTTTATCGGTGTGTTGTTATCGAGAATTACTATAGCTATTTTTGTATAGAATGAACGAGATTACGAAATGAGCAAAATATAAAAGTACATTGATTTAATTGAATTTACGGCGTTTATATTATATGTTTGGATAGGTATAATATAGCATATCTACCCGAGGTTATACCGATGAGAAAATAAAATGCTAAATGAATTAAACTAAAATCGATTTGGATGTGCTTAACATTTTGGAAATTTTTTAGTATCAACATTTAATTTATTTCATTTTACTGATAAATGGCAGGCCGATAAACTTTAACAATACCAATTATAATCTGGTGTGCAAATACTCAGCTGAAACTAATTATCTAATAAACCATTTAAGAATCCGAAAAATAAACATTTTATCTAAATGTGAAACTGTCTAGTTTTGAGTGATATTATAGCATATGAAATAACGGGGATTATGTACAAAATAGTTTAACAATAATAGTTTCTTAATCCTCTAATCTTTGAATTTCCAAAAGCATATTTACACGAATAATATGAATAGTAGTATGTTGGCATAATTAATATCCATAGATAGAACGATTCCGACAAAATGACAATACCAGCCAGGAACAGGGAATTAAGGTTAAGTTTCTGAGCTCTAACTCAAATTCTCACTCCATTAACAAGTATAAATTATTATTACTTGAAGTTACCTACCAATTATTCATGAGAATTAAAAAAATAATGATAATACAATCCCAAATGTCTAGTGAATTTTAAGATATGTATATACTATCACAAAATAAATAAATAAGCTTTTAAGCTCCGAACAAATGAAACCTTAACAAGTGTGGTTTTTTTGCCTTCTAGAAAATAATAATAGAGAACGAGAACAAATACCAATATAATTGTTGAGATTGTATTTATACCAAACATTAGTTAATAATTTCAAACGTTCATTAACTTTACACTATATAAACGATCATCAATCACATCATAGACCATATCGAAAAAACGAATGTGTTGGATATGATTGTTATCATAAAATAAATGAATTGGCAATTTAAATAACAAATGATTAATTTAATTTCAACTATTAGATACTTCAATTTTACTACGTCGCCCGCCCATGCCATTCATCGCATTTTATTCCATAGTTTTTTTTTTGTTTGGATAAAATTTGCGGGTGTTTTGTAAGCGGTTTTATATTTTACAATGAAATGGTAAATTACAATAAATCTCAAGATAATATTATATTATTTCCCGAAGTTTTCATTTCCCGCTATTTTAGTTAAAAATTAAATCAATACCCCAAATTTTAAAAACCCAATGGACCAAAACCGAAATCGACAAAATTAACTATACTCAAGTTCTGTATATTACCCCCTAATTACCTTCCATGCAAACAGTATAATTACAGCACGAGAATATATACCGCTCCCAAATATTTTTTTTTTATGTTTTTTTGATTTTATTATCATCGCTAAGCAGCCCTGCAGCCATGAATATCAAAACAAAATTCCAAACTAAAAGTAAATCCTCATCAATAAAAATCACAAATTTGTGTCCCCAAGGCCATATTTTATCGACCAAAAATATACTCTCGCTTTAAAGTTGAATATTTTTTTTTTATTTTGACAGTAAAGTACATACGAATTATCTAATATTGAAAGTATGTATTTTTCAGGTGACGATAATAATTCCGACACCCAAAATCACGGTAAACAGTAATGTCGACAATTCAATTCTCGACTATTCAGAAATCCTATAGATATATATTAAGGCGATAACTAAAGTTGTAAGCGAAAGTTTGGGACCGATTGCTTTTAATAATTGCGAAAATTGTAAGCCTTGATTTTGTCACATTATGATTTTTTTTTTAAAATCCCGGATTGCAGTCAATTCCAAAATTAATTTGAAAAATCGCTTCGTAGAAAATCTCCTCTTCGGCTGATTCAATATGGTTAGCCAGACAGTGGGTAGTTAGAGAATTTTTGTATGGTTATATCATGTAATTTGTAATGTACGAGGGGGGGTGGGATATGAATGGCGATGGGGATTGTTGACGCCATGGCTTTCTTTCACAAATGGGTCGAAATCTCAATAATATACAATATACATATGTAGATCGTCTAATATCTAAACATTTTTATTTTCGAAGGTTTAGAGCGAAAAGCGTTGAAAACCACTTTTACGAAATTAACGAAGCTTTTATAAAGGAACTACATAGAAACGAGGAAACAGCCAAACTTTTCATAAAACGTAAATCACTTTTTTCAACAAAAAGACAAATTTTTAAATACGATCTCTGAGATATTTTCATAAATGTTTGAATTTCATCATATATGAACATCGGTTAAGAAAATTGTTTTCATTTTCTAGTAGTAAAATCGGTTTATTTATACCAAAAATTATAAAATTTCCATAACATCATTCTGGTCAAATTGAAATAAAAGCTTACACTACAAATCGAGTGGTCACTAAGTCAATACACATTATATAGATGGCAGTAAAAATTTGGTAAAATCGAACCAAAAATTACTACCTGGGGAAATTTCTAGTTCAAAAATTGTAGGAAAAGCAACACAAATTCACAAAATATTCAGAAAGTGTGATAATTTTCTGATTCAATTACCTATTTTTTTCGTACTTTTCTGTAAACAAGTTAGACATCTGACGTACACTAGTAAAACTAAAGATAAATTTAGCAAGTACTATTTTACTTCGTCAGAGCCAACCTTGATGTATTTTTCAAAATGAAAGTTTGACGTCAACGTTCAAACCTCTTCGTAGCTTGTTTTAATACCAATATTAGGAATAAAAATTGGCGTTTCCGTTACTAGTATAAAAAGGTACGTGCTGCTCTACACTTTATTTCCTAGGCGTAAAAATACTTTTAATACTAATAAGTCTTTAAGTTTAAAATATTATGTAAAAATTTCAAAAAAGCTTTATTTCAATTATTAATATAAATTTTACAATTCAAAACTAAAATAACAATCAATGATTACATAAACCAAAAAATTAATTATTGATGTTAATATTAAATGTAGTTTGTACAACTTCTATAACGCTGTATTTAAGCAGGATTTGTCAACAATATTAACATTTCTAATAAGACATATTGTTATCAATATCGGCAACTATTGGACTGGTACTGAGATCTTCGGGGTTTAATATAGATTGATCAATAGTTTCCTCATTTTCTGGGTTGCTATTGATGATCGTATTTTCTTGAATAGTTGAGGTTATGCTATTACTTTTATCAGGTTCATCGAGCTGTAATATTCTTCTAGCGATGTCATTTTCATTTTCAAGATTTCCAACCGCCATGCCTTTTAAGACAAGTTATGTCACCGCCAGAATCTACCAGAAGAGAGCCTGTGACCGACGTAAGCAATAGCCGGTATATTCAGTTAGAGTTTTTAAATTTAGATATGTTGCAACTTCTTTCGGAACACTACTTAATTTATGAATACCAACTACTACTTGATGACATATTCCCCTTTGGTATTTTATAAAAAGACGCCGTTCCTGAAAGTTTTCTGGGAGAAGGGTAAAGTATTTTCGGTAAATCCTCAAACAATTTTCATCCAAAACCGTGAAGAGTCGGGATTTATTTGTTTTACTCTTGGGAATATTTGCCATCAAAGCTGACTCACACAAATTCTTCTGACAACTCTTCAATGTCATCTACCAGTAAATGGACTAATTCATCGTAACGGCATGCACCCGCAATACCCAGTATTAAAACAACCTAAAAACAGGAAGATAAAAAAATAAACCAAAAATAAGTTCCATCATTCGCATTACGAGTTTTAAAGACTTACCTTCATCATCAAGTAAATATAATCAGGAGCATGATTTTAAAATTGGTCAATTTGTTCTTTGTTTAGAACCCTGGATTTTTTCGCCGTATAACGTATGAGGAATAAAATATGGACAAACAAAAAAAAGTAAAAAAAAAATTATTTACTAATCAAACGATTTTAATCCATAATTTATTTAAAACTTTAATTCTTAGATAAAATTTACAGAAAAATTTGCGCTCCATATCGATTCGCTTTCCTGATCCTTTCTGGCACTCTTTCATTGCCGCCTGCGTTCCTGATGTATCAATCTTCTTTAAATCTCTTTTTATCTTTCTAATCAGACATTCAACATTTTTGGCACGATATCCATTGCTGTATACCATTCTCTTCAGATTTGCACAAAAAGTTTCAATGGGCCTTAGTTGTGGAACATTTGGTGGGTTATAGTCTTTAGGGATAAATTCGATTCTCCGTTGACGTAAATCAGATAACGTTGCGTTGGCATAATGTGAGGATGCCAAATCAGGCCAAAAAATCGTTTTATCAGTTTTATGATATTTATTTATAAATTTCTGAAGCACAGGTAAACATTTGTTTGTGTATGTTTGCGCATTAACCGCCAAACCACTTTTGAAAAATACTGGGTCACTGACACCTCGTTCGCTAATAGCCAACCACAACATAACTTTACCTGGAAACTTGGTCTTATGAATAAACTTCTCCTTTTCTGGTGCTTTGTGATCGGGAGACTCGTAGTAGTATTTTGGCTGCCATTCATTACCTTCAACAGTGAAATAACTTTCATCATCCATTACACATTTATAAGCTGAAGAAGCAGCGAAATATGTTTGGGAAAGCACTCTTAATCTAGATTTGATTATAGCTAATTGTTTGTCTGTAGTTGCTGGTGCCGATTTTTTGGGTTTGCGTTGAATATTCATACTTTGTAAATATTTCTTGATAGTTTTTGGGGCAACTTGATATTTTTTACCCAGTTTTCTGTACGATTTTGCAGTTCGACCCACTGTTTCACCTTTCAATTTCATTCGAACTTTGCTACCTTGTAGTTGACATTTTTTACCAGAGTCGGGTTTTCTTTCCACAGGTTCATTATTCTCAAGCAGTTTAATTGTTTTGTAGATAAAGGATTTTTTGAATCCAAGATCCTTGAAGTAGTGAAAAATCTCGTTCTTTTTTTTGTCTGGATTTTCCTGACAAAATTTATAAATTAATTTACGACGATCTACTTGTAACAACGACATTTTTGTAACTAATCGTAAAATGACGCAGTTGTAATGTATTTTTTATAAAATATACGGGAACCACCTTATTTAAAAACAAGGAAATTTTTATTTTTGGTTGTACAATACAAATACAAATACATTTTACATTTGTCCATATTTCATTCCTCATACGTTAACTAATAGTTTGCCTTTTTAAAAATGCCCGCAATTTTAAAAAATTTTCAATATCGATGCCAATTTTAAATTCAGTGTCGCCTTAATCATTGAATAATGTGTCCAAAGTGTATAACATTTCATCTTATTGGATAAGTTGGCAAAATATACCAATAACACACTTTCAGAATAAGATTTTATATTTTTTCGTCACACCATTTTAAAAAACGCTTCGATGCGCACACGTAAACCGCACGTGAATTTGTTGGCAGATTTAACACCACTTCTTTTGCTGTCTCAACCACGTCCAATGGTAAACTTCAAACATCTTCAAACTCAAACATTTTTTTGCGAATATATTTTTTATTGCCGCTTTGCAGTTTGACGTTGTAGCTTGATATAAATAGTAAAATTCCCAAACAAAACAAAAGTCGAGGCCGTTTTGTTGACACAAAATTTCTCAAAAAAATGTCTACCTTGTAATTTTAATTACTTAATTTATACATTGTAACATTTATAATGTTACAATGTATTTTTCTTTATTTGGAGAAAAAAAAATTGAGGTGTGGCCTCAATGGTGCGGTGCGGCTTTCTTTTACGTACAGCGAATTTCAAGAACTTTTATAATGCAAATTCCTTGCAAACTTAAGATTGTTTTTATTTTTTCATGTTTTCTGTAAATTGTATATTTTTGAAATATTTGCAAAAAAAATTGCATGTTTCACAGAATCTGGGAGCTGGGAGCTGGGACCCCAAAATTTATGTAAAAAATGTAAACATGAAGTTGCAGTTTGATTGGTTAAACCATGGACTACAAAGTGACAGTCATACATACCAACAGACACCACTTCGAATACACACGTAAAAGAAATAAAAGGTGATATTTATGAATTTAAATTTTTTCTTTTAATTTTTAATTTTTTGGAATTTGTATTAGTGGTTTTTTGTAAACCTTATACTTTTTAAGATATTTGCAAAACAAATTTTCTTAGTAAAATTCACTGGGACATCCCAATTTATCAAAAAAGCTTAAATGTGAAGTTTCAGTTCGATTGGTTAAGCCATCTGGGCTGTAGAGAGGACACAGACTGACAGACGAATAGACTGACAGACAGACATCATTTCGAAACCTACTTTTTCGGACTCAGAACTTTAATTTTTTTTTACAATTTCATTTATGCAAAACACACGGAAGTTTTACCGGGGTTAGGTTAGGTCAAAGCATAGAAGATCCATTCGGGGTTGTATATACGGGTGTCCGGGTTTGGGATGCTGATCCGTCAAGTGGTGAATCCTTGGTTCATTCTGAGAAATAAATCGTAAGGGGAGAGGGGTCCATTTTTGATATCCTTTGAGATACAGGGTGTTTAAAAAATTTGGTTCAGAAAAAAAGTACACTCAAATATTAAACTGTAACTTCCAAAATATTTATCGGAGAGCAACCGACTTAGTCTTATTTGACTGGTAATTGTATAGGTTATTATTAAGATTTAAGTGGTTATCTTGCATCAGCATCCGTTTGAGAGCTATAATGCTTTAAATTAAAAAAAAATATTTTTTTTTTTATAAAATTGAGTTTTTCTCAAAAAAAACCGTTATAATTTTTTTATTTTTTTATTTAATTTTAATTCGCCATGATCTACCCTACAATCTCCCAATACATTATTTGTACCCACAACCCACGTACCATAGTTTTTTACGTATATCGATTATTCTCAATCTAATTAAGAGATGTTGAAGTGTTAATATTGTAACAATTTTTTTTTTGATCACTAAAACAGTAGGCGATTATCACTTCCTTTTTTAAATGTTGAAAAAACAAAAATTAAACATTTTCATACTAAAGTCTACACCTGCATGCATTGCTACGCAACACTTCTTCGTGTCTTACCTCTTTGCCTACAAACTTTGTGGGAGAGGTCGCGTTCCTGAAGCAAGAGTATTTACAAATATTCATAGAAGACTGCGAGCTATCGTAAAAACATCAAATACCCGGGCGAAGCCCCTTTCAGTCTCACCACATCATTTGGATGTCGACGAAGATATAATTCGTAATGTAACAGCAAATCCTTCTATTAGCATAAGGAAGTTCGCAGTACAATTGAACGTCTCTTGCTACCGAATTCATCAAGAATTACACAAGGTGAATCTTCATCCACATACCATACATATAACACCCGTTCAAGAACTATTAGCGATAGACCGCAATAAAAGATTGGGGTTTATTAATTGGTTGATGGAAAGGAATTTTGAGAATGATAATTTTGTGAAACGTATCCTGAGGCGGGATGAATCATAATTCACAAGAGATGCCATAACAAACTTTCAAAGTGGGCTGCTGAAAATCCTCATTTGAAAAAACAATCATTATTTCAGCACCGCGTATGTGCTGGTGTAATTGGGGATAATTGTACCATTCATATTACCATCGAAAATAGTGATTGTTATTTACAATTTTTACAAAAGGATTTGCCACTCCTCTTTGATGATGTTCCTATTTTAAGTAGAGTCTTGCACACATACCAACATGATGGTGCACCTTGTCGCTATGATAAAAATGTTAAGAATTGGTTAAACCAAAATTATCCAAATAAATGGATTGGAAGAAATGGTCCAATTTATTGGCCGATCGTACAGTATTGCATTTTTATGTATGGGGAACAATGAAGGCGCTTGTATACTCTAAAAAATTGAAACAAAAGTACACTCATACAACGAATTCACACAGCAGCACACTAGATAAGGAAAGAATTACCAAGAAGTGAAATAACCAAAGGTATATTTAAACGAATATTAGCCGATATTCAATCAAAAGGAGGGCAATTTGAGCACCTTTTATAACTCCTAGGCTCAAACTTTGTATTGGGGGATTGTAGGGGAGATCATGGCGAATTAAAATTAAATAAAAAAATAAAAAAATTAAACGGTTTTTTTTTGAGAAAAACTCAATTTTATAAAAAAAAATATTTTTTTTTTACTTTAAACTCTCAAACGGATGCTGATGCAAGATAACCACTTAGATCTTAATAATAGCCTATACAATTACCAGTAAAATAAGACTAAGTCGGTTGCTCTCCGATAAATATTTTGGAAATTACAGTCTATTATTTGAATGTACTTTTTTTCTGAACCAAATTTTATCAACACCCTGTATCTCAAAGGATATTAAAAATGGGCCCACCCTCCCCTTACGATTTTTTTCTCAGAATGAACCAAGGAATCACCCCTGTCCTTGGCGGATCAGCATCCCAAACCCGGACACGCTGTATACATTTGTGTTGGCGCTTATTAAATAAACTTGTTTGAATGTGATATAATTTAATTGCAACACAGAACACCAAAGAAACCAATTCTTATTAAAGACACTAATAGATTAGAAACCCATTTTTTTCTCATACGAAATTTTGTATTTCAAGCGCATAGTTGGTTTGGTTAAGTTCTAACGATTAAAAGTATAAACTTAAATAAACCAAGTTGCTTTTTTTTAATTTATACAAGGTGGACATTGGTACTTTTGTGAAAATTAAAAATTATCATTCCAAAAAAATTATTAAAATTAAAACTTTATAATAATTTTTTCTTGGGTTGAACTTATTACACTTTTGAATGATCTTAATTAACTTTCACGGCGAAGAACCCAGGTATGTTTCAATTAAACTACACTTTGGTTTTTAACAAAATATAATTTTTTTTATTTAATTAAGTTTAATTATTACACCTAACGTTTCGAGCTGACATCCAACTCATTATCAAAGGTTAACTATTAACAAAAAGAAAACATTAACATTAATATATTGAAAATTTAAAAAACTTATGGTTATTTGGTAAACTATTGTACTTAATTATACTTACATAATAACTTAAACAATATATATTTTATCACATTTAAAAAAAACTTTAAAATTATTAAACATAAACTAGGCTTAAAACTATGTATTCTAATGTGTTATCCGTATAAATTGAAAGCTTACTAGTTAGTACGACAATTGTAACAAGAATGTTGACAAACAAAAACTACACTGGGGGAGAAGTAAAAATTATTGCTGATATTGTGGGAGGGTTAACTAAAATATTTACTAAAAGCTTAAACAATTATTTAAATCGGAGGGTTGAAATTTAACCTGATTTAATATAATTGGGAAACGAAAAACAATTGTGTCAAATAATGTTATTGTAAAGATCGGTTAAAAGAAGACTGTCTGTTTGTCGGTTCATAATATTTTTGGACGATTTTATGTGAATCATCTCAAGGATGTTCCGTTTTTTGAAATTGGTTTCTCTGTCTAATATTTTTACATTTGTAAAATTGGGGGAGTGATTTAACCGGAGGGAATGATCTACTAATGCGCTGTGTTGTGAGTCTTTGATTTTTATATGGTATTTATGATCGTACATTCGTTTTTTTAAATACTGTTTTGTTTGCCCTATGTATGTTTGATTACAATTACTACATGGTACTTGGTATATTAGACTTGATTGAAGATTTGTTTCCGTTTTATCTTTAAGTTTTGAAAATGCGAGTTTGTATATTGTGTTTATTGGTTTAGCAACTAATTGAATGTCATGTGTTTTGAAAAGACGCTTGAGAGAGTGGTAGGTCCGTTTTTCATAAGGGACTGATATAAATTTGTTCGTTCTATCTTCAGCTGTGTTCGGTTGGTTGGTAACCGAGTTGTAATGTTTGAATTTTTCTGTTGTTATAATTTGGTCAATTAATTGTTGCGGGTAGTCATTGTCTAATAAGGTTTTTTTGAGAAGTTTAAAGTTATTCTCATAAAACTCAGGGTCAGATAATGAAAGAATTCGTTTAGTTAGGATTGAAACAGTGTTGGTTTTGTAGATTGAAGGGAGATACGATTTGTAGTTGAGATAGCGTCCTGACCAAGTATTTTTGTGGTACCAGTCAGTACGTACGTGTCCGTTGTTGTCTCTTATAATTTTAATGTCCAAGAAGGGGATACTATTTTCTGATTCTAATTCTATTGTAAATTGAAGATTTTTATGAAATGAATTGAACCTATTGTGGATCGTCTGAATGTCTGATGTCTGTGCAATGCATAAAATATCATCTACATATCTTAAATACATTAACGGTTTTTTTATTAGTGTAGCCAATACTTTTTCTTCAAGATGTTCCATTACCAAGTTTGCTAAGACTGGTGAGACTGGTGATCCCATTGGCGAACCCGAAATTTGGTGGTAATGGTTATTATTAAAGGAGAAATAACAATTGTTAATTACAAAGGAAAGTCCTTGTTTAAATGTTTGTAAATTTAATTCCGTGAACGGTTGAATTTCAGTCCATTTTTTTTCCATTATTTCAAAAATTAATTGGTTAGGGATATTTGTAAATAAACTTGTGACATCGAGGGAAAATAATTTGTAATCACCCGGGATTAAGAGATTTTTAATTTTGGATTTGAGATCAAACGAGTCTTTCACAAAACTTTGAGTTTTTCCTACAATGTTGGATAAAATTGTTGAGAAAAATTTTGACAAATTATACGTTGGGGAGCCTATACTTGAAACTATTGGTCTGATAGGGTTGTTGGTCTTATGTATTTTTACGAGGCCGTAGAGTTTTGCTGGAGTACTATTATATTGTCTTAAGGTCTTGGCAAGATTTTTTGTAATATGACCAATTCTTTCCCACGAACTTATTATTTGGTTGGCATTAGTTTGAGTAGCTGTTGTTCTATCTTTGTTAATGGATCGGTAGGTGGTTTGGTCTTCCAGTAATTCAATTATTTTGTTATTATACTCGTTTTTTGTTAGAAGCACTGTCACGGATAAAGGTAACGTGACAGTGCTTCTAACAAAAAACGAGTATAATAACAAAATAATTGAATTACTGGAAGACCAAACCACCTACCGATCCATTAACAAAGATAGAACAACAGCTACTCAAACTAATGCCAACCAAATAATAAGTTCGTGGGAAAGAATTGGTCATATTACAAAAAATCTTGCCAAGACCTTAAGACAATATAATAGTACTCCAGCAAAACTCTACGGCCTCGTAAAAATACATAAGACCAACAACCCTATCAGACCAATAGTTTCAAGTATAGGCTCCCCAACGTATAATTTGTCAAAATTTTTCTCAACAATTTTATCCAACATTGTAGGAAAAACTCAAAGTTTTGTGAAAGACTCGTTTGATCTCAAATCCAAAATTAAAAATCTCTTAATCCCGGGTGATTACAAATTATTTTCCCTCGATGTCACAAGTTTATTTACAAATATCCCTAACCAATTAATTTTTGAAATAATGGAAAAAAAATGGACTGAAATTCAACCGTTCACGGAATTAAATTTACAAACATTTAAACAAGGACTTTCCTTTGTAATTAACAATTGTTATTTCTCCTTTAATAATAACCATTACCACCAAATTTCGGGTTCGCCAATGGGATCACCAGTCTCACCAGTCTTAGCAAACTTGGTAATGGAACATCTTGAAGAAAAAGTATTGGCTACACTAATAAAAAAACCGTTAATGTATTTAAGATATGTAGATGATATTTTATGCATTGCACAGACATCAGACATTCAGACGATCCACAATAGGTTCAATTCATTTCATAAAAATCTTCAATTTACAATAGAATTAGAATCAGAAAATAGTATCCCCTTCTTGGACATTAAAATTATAAGAGACAACAACGGACACGTACGTACTGACTGGTACCACAAAAATACTTGGTCAGGACGCTATCTCAACTACAAATCGTATCTCCCTTCAATCTACAAAACCAACACTGTTTCAATCCTAACTAAACGAATTCTTTCATTATCTGACCCTGAGTTTTATGAGAATAACTTTAAACTTCTCAAAAAAACCTTATTAGACAATGACTACCCGCAACAATTAATTGACCAAATTATAACAACAGAAAAATTCAAACATTACAACTCGGTTACCAACCAACCGAACACAGCTGAAGATAGAACGAACAAATTTATATCAGTCCCTTATGAAAAACGGACCTACCACTCTCTCAAGCGTCTTTTCAAAACACATGACATTCAATTAGTTGCTAAACCAATAAACACAATATACAAACTCGCATTTTCAAAACTTAAAGATAAAACGGAAACAAATCTTCAATCAAGTCTAATATACCAAGTACCATGTAGTAATTGTAATCAAACATACATAGGGCAAACAAAACAGTATTTAAAAAAACGAATGTACGATCATAAATACCATATAAAAATCAAAGACTCACAACACAGCGCATTAGTAGATCATTCCCTCCGGTTAAATCACTCCCCCAATTTTACAAATGTAAAAATATTAGACAGAGAAACCAATTTCAAAAAACGGAACATCCTTGAGATGATTCACATAAAATCGTCCAAAAATATTATGAACCGACAAACAGACAGTCTTCTTTTAACCGATCTTTACAATAACATTATTTGACACAATTGTTTTTCGTTTCCCAATTATATTAAATCAGGTTAAATTTCAACCCTCCGATTTAAATAATTGTTTAAGCTTTTAGTAAATATTTTAGTTAACCCTCCCACAATATCAGCAATAATTTTTACTTCTCCCCCAGTGTAGTTTTTGTTTGTCAACATTCTTGTTACAATTGTCGTACTAACTAGTAAGCTTTCAATTTATACGGATAACACATTAGAATACATAGTTTTAAGCCTAGTTTATGTTTAATAATTTTAAAGTTTTTTTTAAATGTGATAAAATATATATTGTTTAAGTTATTATGTAAGTATAATTAAGTACAATAGTTTACCAAATAACCATAAGTTTTTTAAATTTTCAATATATTAATGTTAATGTTTTCTTTTTGTTAATAGTTAACCTTTGATAATGAGTTGGATGTCAGCTCGAAACGTTAGGTGTAATAATTAAACTTAATTAAATAAAAAAAATTATATTTTGTTAAAAACCAAAGTGTAGTTTAATTGAAACATACCTGGGTTCTTCGCCGTGAAAGTTAATTAAGATCATTCAAAAGTGTAAAATTAAAACTAAATATTTTTTTTTAGCTTTAATTTGAATAATGATTTTACCAGGTATATATGCAAGTTATTTTTAATAATAAAATTAATTTTATTAAAAAGGTTGAAAAACCTCAAAAAATTTAAATTCCTAAGTTTCCTAACCTTTCCAGAAAAACCACGTGGGAGTCTAAATTTTTTGAAGTGTAATATGGTAAGTTTCAGTCGTGAAATATGCCTTGAAATCAATATTCTCAACTCGTTTTTTTTTCTTATTAGTTATATTAAGATCTCATAAAAATTATGCTGCAAGAGCAACATTTAAGCATTTTAAAGAAATGAATTCTTTCATATTATATGTTCTTCAGTATAGAAACTAAAGGAATGTTTTTTAAACTGCTGAAATACATCATTTTTTAAATTAGCATTTTGATTTATCTTAATGCTATATATTTCCGAATTAAGTTTTTTCCAAATTAGAATCGTTGGTTCAAAATCTTTTGAAATTGTACACGGTTTTTTAAAATGTTCTTTGGTTTTTAAAATTTTCATCAATGTAGGAATTTCTAATTTATTTGTGGTTTTATTTTTATTTAAAATTATTTACGCGAATATTCTCTTTGCAGTAGCGACTGGAATCGACAAAATTAAAAGAACAATTTTTTTTTAAATTAGGGAAACATTCGTTCCCATCTGATCTTTTTACCTCAAAAATAGATTCCCAAAATATCTGCACTTTGCTGCTGTCCAGCTACTTGAGTTTCTGCGAATGGCTGATTTGGTTCTCATTTACACTCTCGCGTACAGCCGCAATATTCTCAACGCTCTTTGCATTTCTTTGTCTTATTGGTACGGAAACTTTATGAACTGAATATGTTCAACGTTGTGGCAGCATCTATTATTCCGAGATTAAATGGTAGACCCTGACGACTTAAATCGTCAAAACAAAACCGTAGTAAACTTCAAACATACACAAAAAATCTAGCACAAAAGTGCGTCGCTCTAAATGAAAAATCCCATATACATTATGTTGAAAACTTATTTTGAAATTTTGAAAAAAAATAAAAATATTTTTTGCATAAAAACTGAAAAACTTTTATTATAATGAAAAAACTGTGACTTTCAGTTAAAACTGACAATATGGCAACGCTTGTGTGATCAAGGCGGTTGTTTTAAAATTGACTTTATCGAAACCTTCAAATATCTTTTACGATATTGCTACTCTGGGAAATTATATGTCACCAGCCAGTTATTAGGAAAATGTACACAAGTCGGCTCCGTAGCAGTTTAAAAAATATTTATAAGTGCAAAATAAATATTTTTTTAAACTGAGCTGATTCGAAATTATCTTGGGCTTGGCTGGTTCAGCTTATTGTAGTTCACTTACTATTCTAGAATTTATCCAGTTTTTGCTGCTCAAAAACCAATGCACGGCGCTTAACTCTAACTTGGGTTTTATTTCAGTCTTTAGAGAATTTTGGAATAACAAATAATCACAGTCATATGTCTGAGTAATAAAAAATTCGGTATACTTTAAAATTCAAAAATGTGCAACAAAGAATTTTCTAAATTCATTTTTAATAAAATGTAATTATTTTATAATGATCGGCTGCATATTATAAATTACACGAATTAATTAATTAATTAAAATTAGAGTAGAAATTGTTAATTGATAAAGTTGGCTTACACAGGTATAGAGCTGTATGATTTTAACGAAGAAAAAATGTGTAAGAGAGTTTGGCTGTATTAGTATAATTCGCCAGTACAACCTGCACAGTACATTCTGCATAAATAGAATGTAAATTGAAACAATAAAAATTAATAAATACCGTTCGTTCACTGCCGTCTTATTGGTCTCTATTAGTATTTATTATTTAGTGTACAGTTTTTGATTCGGCCTGCAAAAAGCACCACAAATACGTGTGGTGATAATCGGTGCTGATTTTGAACAAGATGATTACGATTCCTCTTAATAATTTTAATAATCTGTTTTAACTGAATTTATAGTTTATTTATTTTGTTAATCTTCAATATTTAATTTTTTTTAAATAAAGCTTAAAAAATTTAAAACTAATGTTTTTTTCTTAGTAAAATTTATTTTTTTTACCCCCGTACACGTACAATGTCATAATCAACCATACACAGAGAAAAGGTTAATATGTTTTGAAAACCTGTCTATCTATGGAGTGATAAATAATTGTTGAGCTTCGTGTATTATAAATGCCGAAATATGTGTATTATAAATGCCGGGTATGGACACGCCGACGAATCATTACGGGGAAGAATCCAGTTTCAATTATTTGGATGTAGATGCATCACAGAAGATTGAACGAGCAGATATAGATGGTGAAGAATCCGAAGAAATAGATGGTGAAGAGATTGAACCATTGAAAAAATTTGCCCGATTTTACGACGAACCACCGGACAATGGTACGGCACGCATGAGTACTGATTACATACGAACACATATAGGAAATGGCCAATTCAAAATTGTCGAGAAAAATGGTAAAAGCTTGGCTTGGAAATTATTTTTGCCGAGGCGAAGTTGACCAATTGCTGGATGGATAAGCATGGCTGATAATTTTACTGCTTTTTTAAATAAATTAAACGTTTTGGCACGCTGTATTGTGAATGAGCTTTAGCTCAAAATACAGTGTGCTAAAATATTAGTAAATTTCTATGTAAATAAAATAAATAAATAAAATAAATAAATAAATATTTTTATGAACCCAAACTGAACCAAATCAAAATTCGAACCCAATATTTCATTATGGGTATTGAACTTAAGCCCGGACCCAAATTAGCAGAGTTCGACACCCTAATTTTGCGATTATGACATGTGATTATCTTAAAAAGTTTCAGTTGTAATAAATTCCTCTCTTTGAAAGCTACCAACGACCGGCTCCGTTTGGGCTGTAGTAATTTAACAGGCAGGGCTATAGACAGACTCACCTGCGGGCATCATTTTAGAAAACTTTTTTTTTTCTGAATTTAAAAACTACAAAACAGATAAATACACAATATTATACCTAAATCTAAAGAACAGTATTAAATAAATTTTTTTCTCTAATCTTAGTTATCTCTAAATGGTAGTTCAATAAACAAAATATTGTACGATTTGATTTTGGTTTCTAGAATAAAATTTTAGAATTCAAAATCTAACGTTTTGCAGTTTTTAAGACTTGACTGAATTATCGTTTAAAGTTTTTATAAAATCTTTGGAAACCTCTCTCCCAATTATTCAAAACATTTAACTTTTTAAATAAATGATTTTGGCATAATGTATTAATTTTTTTTTTGTTTCAATTTATCAATTTCAGGCCGAAAATCGAGCATTGCGGCTACGTGACGGTGTAACAGCAGCCCAATACTTCGAAGAGATACAACCATCAACATCACCGCAAGGCTTACCACCGCAAATACCACAAGTAATATCGGATACATCGCCACGTTTGAATTGGGATTATTTTGATGAGGGTGGCTATATACGACGAGGTGGTTTACGAAATGGTGAGGATCCATACGTAAGGAATCGTTTCAATCAACAAGCGAGTGATAGTTTGCCAAGTAATCGCAATATACCGGATACAAGAAATGCCATGTAAGTAATATAAATTATTGAAAAGATTTGGGAATTGTACTCACAATATATGTACATACATACATAATAATATGAACAATGAACTTTTATTAAGTTAAAACACGAAACAATGAAATAAATTGTTACAAATAATTGCTTTTGATTAATTGAAATGAGATTAAAGTAACTCTAAATATCAAAACGTGATGATGGCATTACTTAATCGAAAACACAATGATATTTTCTAAAAACAGTAAAATAATCGAAATGGCAAAAAATTACTTATTTCATAAAGATGCGACACGATAGAATCATTTTCTATTTAATTAGCTTTAATGTATTGTAGATAGATGCTATCTAGGTTTGTTACATATAGTTACGCATTGTTATAGAGAATGATGGTTACTATAAAGCAAACAAGTTGCTTCTGAAATAATGTAAAGATGATGATTGTAAAGGGGTTTCTGCTAATGTTTGCGAAGAGAAGCAACACACTTTTAAATGAAATTGTTGCAGAAATTCAAACGTTAAATTTTAGTCAATTGTTTAAAATTCAGTTGGCAACAAACGACCTAATTAATAATCAACTTTGTTGTAGTCAATGGGTTTTTTCAGGACTCGAAACTCGCAATATTAATTAAATTCGTATAGCTTAGGAGCTGAGTTGCCTCAATGTTCACATGTTGCCGGAGCCTTTCTTCACGTCTCCGCGCTTTCTCCTGAATTTCATTTAGCTAATTTCGATTAGCTTTACTATAAGGTACCTATGGAGATCATTGTTCCTGAAATACCAAGGTGCATCAACGATTTTCCTTAATACCATTTTCTGAAATCTTTGGATGATATTTACGTTGCTCTGTTTGGTACAACCACAAAGTTGAATAACATAAGTCCAAACCGGTTTCAACATATGCTTATATAGTAGAAGCTTGTTGTATGTTGGTAAAGAAGAATTCCTTCCCATCAGCTAATACATCTTTCTGTGTTTAAGTTTTAGTTCTTTACTTTTCTTTACGAGATACTTAGCTGTGTTCGCATGCGGTACTATTTCTCGATTTATGGTAACCGGGATATGTTCGAATCGCCTGTTTGTAAAGTTGATGTGAACTGATATAGTTTCATTTAGTTTTATTCGCCATCTTTTTGTCCACTAATAAATTTGAGTTATTGCTGATTGTAATTTTTGTGTTGACTCTTCGTTGCTTTTGGTAACAGCTAAGACCGCCGTATCATCTGCAAAAGTCGCCACTGTGTTGTTTTCTAATGCAGGAAGATCATAAGTGTACAGTAGCTATAAAACCGGCCTTAATACACTGCCCTGTGGAAGTCCTGCGTTGATTTCTTTCAATTCAGATAAGGTATCATCTAACTTAGTCCTGAAGAATCTGTCTTTCAAGTAAGATTTCAGTATTTTACCAAATTGGACGGGTAGAAGATTTCTTAATTTATAGTTAAATCATTCATGCCACACTCTATAAAATGCTTGTGCAATGTCTAGAAATATCGTTGAACAGACTTTTTTCTCCTCTAGTGCTTTCTCAATTATACTGGTTATTCTGTGGACTTGACTAATAGTTGAATATTGGTTACGAAAACTGATGATTTGGGATCAAGTGTTTACTCTCGATTATCGGATTTAACCTTTTTACCAGTAGCTTCTCAAAGAAACAATTTGGATGATTCCAAAAAAAGACTTAAAGATTTCTGAGTTTGAAAACAACTATTAACAAAAATTATTTAAATTTTATAAGTAATTATTACGATCTGTATCACAATTATCTTGTGTTACTTATAAATTTTGGAGCCTTTTCATTTTACTAATAAGGTCTTTGTTGCTGTGAATTGCTGTTGTTTCTTTGTTATGATTTTTTATGATGTAATACTATTTTCTTTAATTTATTTTACGCTGTTAAAAATGTATGTGAAGTTAGCCCGAAATTCAGCCCGAAATATTTTTTTAGGATTGTGTCTCGACTAAATTTAATACAAATTTCGGGCTGGCCCGAAATTTTCTTAATATAAAGACATTTTTTAATTTCATCCCGAAAAAATTTAAAATAATCAAAAATGAGCTTGATAATTCACCTAAATCTTAAAAGCATTGAATTTAAAATTATTTGATGAGAAATTATTCCATACCAAAAATCAATTTGTATATATGTATAATTTTGTACCAAAATAAAATATAATGTGGAATAATAGTGGCTACAAGGACTTCCAAACACATGTGCTGATGCCAAAAGGTAGCTTCGTCTATCCTGAGTGCAACCTATATATCGCCAATCCAATATGAGTTGGCTACAAGGTCTTTAGGAATTATCCAAGAAAGTACGATTCATATAAAATTTTAAAATTTTATATGAATCGTACTTTCTTGGATAATTCCTAAAGACCTTGTAGCCAACTCATATTGGATTGGCGACATATAGGTTGCACTCAGGATAGACAAAACTAACTTTTGGCATCAGCACATATGTTTGGAAATCCCTGTGGCCACGATCACGTAAGCAATTATTCCCATACGTATCTCTGTAAAATTTTAAAATTTTATATGAATCGTACTTTCTTGGATAATTCCTAAAGACATTGTAGCCAGCTCATATTGGATTAGCGACATATAGGTTGCACTCAGGATAGACAAAACTAACTTTTGGCATCAGCACATATGTTTGGAAATCCCTGTGGCCACGATCACGTAAGCAATTATTCCCATACGTATCTCTGTAAAATTTTAAAATTTTATATGAATCGAACTTTCTTGGATAATTCCTAAAGACATTGTAGCCAACTCATATTGGATTGGCGACATATAGGTTGCACTCAGGATAGACAAAACTAACTTTTGGCATCAGCACATATGTTTGGAAATCCCTGTGGCCACGACCACGTAAGCAATTATTCCCATACGTATCTCTGTAAAATTTTAAAATTTTATATGAATCGTACTTTCTTGGATAATTCCTAAAGACCTTGTAGCCAACTCATATTGGATTGGCGACATATAGGTTGCACTCAGGATAGACAAAACTAACTTTTGGCATCAGCACATATGTTTGGAAATCCCTGTGGCCACGATCACGTAAGCAATTATTCCCATACGTATCTCTATAAAATTTTAAAATTTTATATGAATCGTACTTTCTTGGATAATTCCTAAAGACATTGTAGCCAGCTCATATTGGATTAGCGACATATAGGTTGCACTCAGGATAGACAAAACTAACTTTTGGCATCAGCACATATGTTTGGAAATCCCTGTGGCCACGATCACGTAAGCAATTATTCCCATACGTATCTCTATAAAATTTTAAAATTTTATATGAATCGAACTTTCTTGGATAATTCCTAAAGACATTGTAGCCAACTCATATTGGATTGGCGACATATAGGTTGCACTCAGGATAGACAAAACTAACTTTTGGCATCAGCACATATGTTTGGAAATCCCTGTGGCCACGACCACGTAAGCAATTATTCCCATACGTATCTCTGTAAAATTTTAAAATTTTATATGAATCGAACTTTCTTGGATAATTCCTAAAGACATTGTAGCCAACTCATATTGGATTGGCGACATATAGGTTGCACTCAGGATAGACAAAACTAACTTTTGGCATCAGCACATATGTTTGGAAATCCCTGTGGCCACGACCACGTAAGCAATTATTCCCATACGTATCTCTGTAAAATTTTAAAATTTTATATGAATCGTACTTTCTTGGATAATTCCTAAAGACATTGTAGCCAACTCATATTGGATTGGCGACATATAGGTTGCACTCAGGATAGACAAAACTAACTTTTGGCATCAGCACATATGTTTGGAAATCCCTGTGGCCACGACCACGTAAGCAATTATTCCCATACGTATCTCTGTAAAATTTTAAAATTTTATATGAATCGTACTTTCTTGGATAATTCCTAAAGACCTTGTAGCCAACTCATATTGGATTGGCGACATATAGGTTGCACTCAGGATAGACAAAACTAACTTTTGGCATCAGCACATATGTTTGGAAATCCCTGTGGCCACGATCACGTAAGCAATTATTCCCATACGTATCTCTATAAAATTTTAAAATTTTATATGAATCGTACTTTCTTGGATAATTCCTAAAGACATTGTAGCCAGCTCATATTGGATTAGCGACATATAGGTTGCACTCAGGATAGACAAAACTAACTTTTGGCATCAGCACATATGTTTGGAAATCCCTGTGGCCACGATCACGTAAGCAATTATTCCCATACGTATCTCTATAAAATTTTAAAATTTTATATGAATCGAACTTTCTTGGATAATTCCTAAAGACATTGTAGCCAACTCATATTGGATTGGCGACATATAGGTTGCACTCAGGATAGACAAAACTAACTTTTGGCATCAGCACATATGTTTGGAAATCCCTGTGGCCACGACCACGTAAGCAATTATTCCCATACGTATCTCTGTAAAATTTTAAAATTTTATATGAATCGAACTTTCTTGGATAATTCCTAAAGACATTGTAGCCAACTCATATTGGATTGGCGACATATAGGTTGCACTCAGGATAGACAAAACTAACTTTTGGCATCAGCACATATGTTTGGAAATCCCTGTGGCCACGACCACGTAAGCAATTATTCCCATACGTATCTCTGTAAAATTTTAAAATTTTATATGAATCGTACTTTCTTGGATAATTCCTAAAGACATTGTAGCCAACTCATATTGGATTGGCGACATATAGGTTGCACTCAGGATAGACAAAACTAACTTTTGGCATCAGCACATATGTTTGGAAATCCCTGTGGCCACGATCACGTAAGCAATTATTCCCATACGTATCTCTGTAAAATTTTAAAATTTTATATGAATCGTACTTTCTTGGATAATTCCTAAAGACCTTGTAGCCAACTCATATTGGATTGGCGATATATAGGTTGCACTCAGGATAGACGAAGCTACCTTTTGGCATCAGCACATGTGTTTGGAAGTCCTTGTAGCCACTATTATTCCACATTATATTTTATTTTGGTACAAAATTATACATATATACAAATTGATTTTTGGTATGGAATAATTTCTCATCAAATAATTTTAAATTCAATGCTTTTAAGATTTAGGTGAATTATCAAGCTCATTTTTGATTATTTTAAATTTTTTCGGGATGAAATTAAAAAATGTCTTTATATTAAGAAAATTTCGGGCCAGCCCGAAATTTGTATTAAATTTAGCCGAGACACAATCCTAAAAAAATATTTCGGGCTGAATTTCCGGCTAACTTCACATACATCTGTTAAAATACTATTTAATTTCTAATTATATATAATGTTTTCTTGTATAAGATCGATGTACATATATTCGTTTTTCTTGGAAAATAATTAAAAAAAGTAAAAAAAAGTGTGGGCATGACTGGCAAAAGCGAAATTGGACCTGTAAGATGAGGTTATGTGTGGGGGTCCACCGTGTTTTGGGATCATAATTACTTCGGCAATTTTCCACAAGCCTGGTACACATTTGAGTCTAAATGCTATGCATTTATAAGATTGGTGACCTTCACCAAACCTTCCTTGGCAGTTCTTTTAAGATTTCTGCAGTAATAAGATCGTAACCAGGAGCTTTTTTCGAGTTCATATTAGCTTTTAACTCACAGATGAGTTTTTTTGGTGTTATCGGTAGGATTTCTTTACTTTCTTGCACAGTTTGTTGGGTTATTATCTCGGCTTCTAACGTTTGGTCTTGATGTGGCTGGAATATATTTTCGAGGTGTTCAGCAAATTCTCGTGCTTTCCGAAAATCCGATGTCATTAGTCTAAAAACAAAATGATCCAAAAATGGAGAATAAATGGAAAGAGTATCAAGAAATTTGGCTCTTGATAAATTTGCTAAAGCAGTGAGATTGCAGAAAGATTCTATTACTCACACAAGCGATTATCGAGTTGCTGTACTAATGAATAATGTTCATTCTATAGATAACCTCAAAAAGCTAGTCCGTTATCTGAGAAATAACGCTGTTGAATGCCGATATTTATATACGCGCTTTGATGGGCTACCTTTCAACAACATGAAACCTCCAAAGACAATAATCCCACTCACATAAAACACATTCACATCGACACATCATGGATTCCATAACAAATTTTCCAGTTAATTTTAGTTTAAACTTAGAATGTCTTATTTAGCCTTAATTTCAAATCAATTTGAATTCAGTTTGAGTTCATTTCTTTGTATTTTAGTGAGAAAAGCACTAAACAGAAGTTCCATACTGCATTACGTACTTTGATACCTACCTAATTTAATTTTGTACATGTATTTAAATTTGTTCTATTTCATATTCAAATTTATTTTAAAATTATAATACTCGTATGATACCCATTTGCACTGATTCTGGCTGTCCAATTGATCGTGAAAATGATTCTGATATGTGTATCACCAAACTAAGACTTTTTTCCAGAATTTATAATTTTTTCAAGATCTTCTAATTTTATAAGCTATTTTATCATAGATATGAAACAGTTTTTAGCCAAGACAAGTGATTAGAGAATTGTGAATCGCTTCGACTTCAAATCAACACTAAATATCAATTGAAACTGATTTTTACCAATCTATTCTGCGTTTCAACAAGATTTTCAATATTTTCACAAAGCACAGCAACATCTGAATGCTCATTTTGAATATTTCGTTACGTATACCAATACAGTAAAAATTGTATGGAAAGTTAATAAATTTTCTTTGTAAATATGTACATATTTTTAAATTCCCTGAAATTGAAACCTGGATGAAAACTTTTAGAATTTAATGTACACGGCGATATTAAACTCAAATTACCTATATGTATTTGTTCATAGTATTCTATCGATAAAATTAAACTAAAGAAGGTTTGTTTTCTTTTTATAAGACGACATGCCTTTCGCATTCTCATTTCGCAATAACTATTAGATTTTTTGTATGCTTTAAAGCTAAAGAAATTCGCACGTAAAATAATAATGCTTCCGTGCACGAAACAAAAATCAACTCTTTACTTGACAACGAAAACATCGATCCCAATGAGATTGTGTAATTTGCATTTTGTATTTTCCGTCCAATGTTTTTGTGATTTTTCGGTTGGTTTCGTCAGATTTCTGATATAAAATATTTAAAACGTGCCCGGAAATTTGAACCAGCAACAAATAATGGTTGGTATGATACGGCTATTGGGGAAAAGCTGTATGCATGTACATAATATCATTATTATGATTATGTATGTATATTAACGATATTGGAACGCAAACAAGCTAATGGAAAACTCGAATAAAAACAAACGATTTGTGCTTTCGTGTTCTGAATTCCAAATCAACTTTCAAAACTGCATTCATTTTCAACATTGAACTTTAATATGCACACGACATGCAACGTGTTTAACATTATTTTATTGAAATGCAAATAGCAGAATATAGTAGTTTCCATAATGATTTCCCAACATGATTTACTCAACTGTGACGTCATTTTATTATAATCCTTTGTTTTTTTTTGTTTTTTGGTCCTTCTTTTCGTCCTCTCACTATGTTGGATAAATTTTTATTTATATTAAGATTGACATTTAAAAAATTGCCATTGATTTAGTATAGTGTAGGTACATGGGATACAAGAACAAAAAAAAATGGACAATAATGCGATGATGATCAGAATAATAACAATAGGATAGACAGATGATGGTGATCATTTCTAAATAGTCATATTGTGTGCGCCCATTAAATTATTGTCTCTGTATAACATTTTGTTTTTTTGTTATTTTGTTTGGGGATTTTAGGGTTTTCCTTTCATAAATTCAGGCATTCAAATATATTTTTTATAAAGTTAAAGATACATATATGGCTTTTGGCAGTCATACAAATAATAATGGTTTAGAAGCAATTCGAAATGGCGTATCAAATTCAAATATTATAAGGTGAACCTTCAAATTCATCTTTAAGTACACACAACACTGAACACTTTAAACAACTAATATATTATATAATTAACTAAATGCTAAATGGACATTTTTGTTTAATTATCCATCATTTTTTGTGTTTTGCTCTTTTTCCCATCCTCAAAATTGTATTTGTGTGTGTATATAAATATAAAATTCAAAATAAATAAAAACTTTTATTGTCTTTAGCGATGAAAGTGGTTTGTATTCCCGTTCCGTCACCAACTCTGAATTATAGCCTCAAAAACCTCATTTTTATTGTTCTCATATATTACATTTCATATTCATTTTGTTTTGTTCGTACGATGAACAAACATCCTCTCCACAAGGATACTATAATTTTCATCCTTCCAATTTTCATCATATTCACTTTTGGAATTTTACTGTTTTCACTTTGGAGACACAGAAACTATAAATTTTCCTAAAAAAAATATCAAAATGGGATGGTATTAGTATATATAAAACATATGTATGTAGTAAATGTACGATATGTAGTAAAAAGGGATAATGAGAATGTCGTTTAGACAGGATAATAGAAATTCTTTGCTGCCGTTTAAAGACTGGGTATGAAGGAAAGGTGTTGGCAATTAATTTTCTATGTTTATTTGTGTATGTGGGCGGTGACGTGTGCTGAAATAAATATTTCTGTTAACTATTTTCCAATTGTAGAAAATATTTTTGTTATATCGGTTAGGAGGTGGTGGGAAAACCTTTTATTGGCTTCAGGGCAAATTATAAAATATATTTTATTTATGGAAGGAAATTATGTATACATTGTTTATCACTTTCTCATCTGAAATTAATAATACTCCTTCAACTACTCCGCTTGCACTACACTCCGTGAAGGAATTTGGCTGCCTCAACGATGCTCCTCTAAATAGTTCGATCCACTGAAAGAGAAGGCGAGACACGGCGACCGAGTGTATTTAGGTCCCTTTCAAAGTCATCCCATCCATCTCCCGGTCCGGTTCATCCTCCCCATCCGGTTTACCACGAGGTCCTAATTTTATTGGTGCTAGCTCCAAGGCCTGTTTATAGGTCTGATTTGGCGAACCATCTTAGCCTTGATGATTTTATTAATTTGATGATGTCAGTTTTGTCAAGACCCGAGATTCATTCGCATTCTCCGCGAAGCTCTTTCTTTGATGGGGGCGAGAATTATTCGAATAATCTTACGCTCAGTTACAGCAATGTTCTGCATGGTTTGTGCTGTCAGTGCTCAAGACTCGCAGCCAAAGCTGATAACTGGTTTTATCACGCTTGGGAGACTTGAAATCTTTAATTTTGGGATAAAATTCTCATAGCGTTTTGCTAAGTGATCAGTGATCCTAGATTTCATCTGAAGCGACTTACTCACTTATTCAATTCAATTATTAATCACTCGCTCATCGCCACAATATACAAATCATTCAAACATGTAATATGCAAAACATCTACTGGGTACAATCGCCCCACCACCTTTGTCAATAATTACGTATCACGATTCGGCGTGCCTCTTCACATCACAACTGATCAGGGAACGCAATTCGAGTCTAAACTTTTCACAGAGTTAACAAAACTCCTCGGATCACATCGTATACGTACAACAGCTTATCACCCACAAGCCCACACAAGCATGATTGAACGCTTCCATCGGCAACTCAAAGCCGCACTTATGGCGAGAGGCAACACGATCAATTGGAGTTCGGAAATACCAATCATTCTACTTGGAATCCGAGCAACGGTTAAAGAATATCTGAAGTGCTCACCAGCTGAAATGGTTTATGGGCAAACCATAAAGCTACCCGGTGAGTTCTTCATAGATAATCCTCTTTCATCACTTTCAACTGCAGACACAATCATCGACCAACTGCGACAAACTATGCAAAACCTTGTTCCACAATCAACACGCCAATCCAAACAAGATGACATTTTTGTTCCGAAATCACTCGATAACTGTGATTTTGTTTTCATTAGAACAGACAAGTTTCGTATGGGATTATCTCCTCCCTACGAAGGTCCATTTAAAGTCATTCGACGCCTTGTAACGAAATCCTCAGATTTCGTGATGAAATCTTAAGATTTCGTTAACAGACATAACGTCAGCGGTCTGGTGCGGTATAGTAGCCGGCTAAAGCTCAGGGTTTGGCGTGGGGGTTTCCAGACTTGACGAAATGCTTGAATAACCGCATTTCAGATAAAGAGATAAAGAACCGACTCAACTTCTTTGTTTACAGAACAGACATTTTAAATTATAGATTGATTAAGATACTATAGGATAACTAGACCCAACACAAGAAACTTCGCCCCTTCCCAACATCACGATCCCCCTGCGTGTGACTTTACTCCATCATGGGATCAAGCATATCAACATGAAAAAGACGCAATGTTTCAGACTGGCACATATGATGAAACGGAACTTGTAAACAAATGTAAAAAAAAAAAAATGAAAGGAACCACAAAACCCGTCAAAATGAAAAGAAAAATCTTAATTAGAAAATCAATAGAGAATAACCAGTAAATTAACCCAAAGAAAAATAATTAAATGAATGAAAAGAACAAAACCAAAAAAATTATAATCCTAAAAGAAAATCAAGAATTGATGCCGAATAAAAATTATGAAATATTAACGGTAATGAACGTGGTCGTGATTGCAACCACCCCGCGAAAGCTGTGGAGAAATGTTTATATGATAAAATGAAATATGAAATATATTGCGGAAACGAAAATCGACTACCATCAAGGTCGGCTCACATAAGAAATTAATCCTAAGAATACTTTAACGTTTCAACCAAAAAAAAATTTTTAAATTTAACAGATAACAAAGAAAGGGTCGAATGAACGTTAAACAAAAGAAATTATAATTTAATAATAATTTAACTCTAATTCATAAAAAAAACATGAAGCAATAAAACAATTAACAGAAGAATGATTTTAAAAGCAAAAAAAAACAATTTTGAGTTTACGTTAAACCTACCGCGTATGTAATGGGTAGAAACAAAAAAAACTTGCGGTTTTCGTCTCGTGTTTTCAAGAAATCACAGTACCTGAATGGTGCTCGAACTGATGACGACGCAGGATCCCCCTCTTAAACACGAACTACGTCCCGCCGGATGGCCGGACTGCTGCCACAAAAATCTCCAAAGCTTTACAACGTATTAATTTTTTTTTTATAGGGTTTCACACAACCCAAGCAAAAATTCAGAATAAAGGAATTTTGATTGCTTATTTATGCTTTTTAATTTTTGTTGAATTTTCACTGTATTCACGTAATGTTAATTCTTCTTGTTTATTTCCCTTTTTTTTTTGTTTAGGAATTATTTATTTTATCAGGAAAAAAAATTATCACAATTTAGTTTTTTTTTTTCACTCAACCAAAAGGAGAAACCACTCAGCGAAATTTTGAGTTAACCAGATTTGGTGAAACAAAAATAAAATATAACACATTTTATTTATTTTTTTATTTTTTAAAATATATAGCTAGTTTTTTTTCTTTTCCAATTTTATTTATTATTTAATTCACCTCATTTAATAATTTCATAAGCTTCACAGATTAACACTTATGAACACCAAAAAAAAAAATTCCCAATACAATACATAGGGTAACAACAAAACTAAGCCACTTGGCTTTACTTTTAATGTTTTTTTTTCAAATATACAAAAAAAATCACTTAATCTCTTAGTTTAAGTTTTATACAAAAAAAATATTTATCTTCAAAAAAAAAAACTCAATATGTATACATATACATAATATGTCTCGATAAACTATTATCGAGCATTTCGAAAAAAAAAGAAAACACAATTTAACAATACTGGCCAAAGTCTACAGCCTAATTTTTTCCACAAAACTTTATTAGACTAACGTCCGAACTTGACTGTCCAATTTTCAATTTTTTTTTTTTTTTATTCGATCATCAACCAAAAAAAATTTTCTCAAAAAAAAACCAACCGACACACGTACAATTTCTGCATAATCTCCATGGCTCTCACGTTGTTGCAATCACGCACCACTAATACCATATCAGCACCATAAAAAAAAACCCAATTACTCTCAATAAAAGAACATTCTCGGTCATCGTATCATCATACTGGCCAATCACCATAAGCCGCATAATCGACCCACCCATTAAAGAAGATATACGGACAGACAAACAAACACATTGCTCTCATCCACTACAGTGCAATCTTAACGATCTGATTCATATTTGATATGCCTAATCTACATTCAGGAGCAACCTTATCAAAAGCATTACAACTGCGCTAGTCAAGCTTATGCATGCGCACCAGACCAAAACAACTTTGAAGCGCTGTTACGCAGACAAGGGGCGGCGTAACAAACGTGGGGACGACTCACACCCGAGAAAAGTCTCACAAGCCGGGCCTATTCAAGTAGATTTAACGAGAGATAACTGTAACATCACGTGCGAATATCCTTCACATGGAAAGTACCCAATGATTTTCCCTGCAAGTCTTTGACAGAATACGCCACGTTCCCTACTTTCGACTCGATTACGGCCGGTACAAATTTAGCTCCGAGTTTAGCGGAGAATCTAGTAGGTGCGTTGCTCTGGGCAAAGGATCTGACGAAAACAGCTTGTCCGAGGTGGAAGTTCCGATTTCGACTACGTAAATTATATCGGCGGGCCACCTGGTCATGAGCGACTTTTAAATAATGCATCACTCGATCCCTAATCAAGTTCAATCTATCTGGCTTGGTCATCATCTGTACCTCATTGGTATCTTGGTCAAACACCAACTTGCGAACTTTATAATCCGAACCGTGTAAAGTCATGTGTTGACCGAAGACGAGGTAGTGCGGGGAAAACCGAGTAGACTCGTGTATAGTATTTCGCAAGGCAGCTGTTATTTCTGTCAAATGATTATCCCACCCGGTATGTTCGTGATCACTGATATAAGAACGGATAGCGGACAGCAATGTCCGATTTACACGCTCGGAAGCATTACTTTGCGGGGAGTATACCGGGGTGCGGATGTGGATGATTCCATATTTGGTAAGCAAATTTTGTAAAAGGTGAGAAGTAAACTGCGTACCGTTATCAGACGTAATAATTTCAGGGACTGAGTAAGTTAAAAACACTTCATCCTCCAGATAATTGCACAGAAGCGTAGAGGAAGCTTCCCGTAATGGTTTCACGAAGATGAATTTTGAAAAATGGTCCAGTACCATTAATATATATGCATTTCCGCGCTTTGAACGGGGATAGGGTCCCAGAAAATCCACATACAATTTTTGAAAGGGCCTAGTGGATTCAATCTGTATTCCCATAGCCGGTCTAGTTGAGAAATTCACAGGTTTGTTCATTTTGCATTTAATACAGTTGGATATAAACTGTTTGACTTGAGCAACCATTTGTGGCCAATAAAATTGTCTTTGTAACCGTTCAATTGTTTTCGAGGTTCCCATATGAGCTGAGGTTGGAGATTCATGTGATTGTCTTATTAAGTCCTGAGTCAAGGATAAAGGAACAACTAGTTTCCATTCAGAAATGTCAGAATCAACATATTTAGATCCGAATGCAGGAGCAATGAAGAGTTTGCCATCTCGTACTGATAAATTGTGAGAGGTATCTTTCAGCTGATTCACTCTATGTATCTGGTCCAGGTACTCGTTGTCCTTAAACGCTGGAGCATCCATGTCGATCTGAAGAATTGGAACCTCAGGAGAGTTCGTTATACTATCTAAGTGGAAACCAGTACTAGATGTATTGACTATTCCTGCTGATTTGCATTCAGGAGGCGAAGAAGGTGTAGTCACATGGTAGTTTCTAGAAGAGGTGTTTTCGTCACAGAAAGCTCGGGACAACGTATCAGGCACAATGTTAACGGATCCCTTGCGATAACCAATCTGGAAGTCAAATGCTTGCAACTTCAAGCTCCACCTTGCTAGACGCCCAGACAAGTCTTTTTGATTCATTAACCAGCGTAGGCTGGCATGATCCGTGTAAATTGTGAATGGGTACCCTTCGATGTAAGGACGAAATTTTTTTACACTCAGTACTGCCGCGTAGCACTCAAGCTCAGTAACGGAGTAATTTCTTTGAGCTGAGTTTAACTTTTGAGAAATGTACTCAATCGGGTGTTCTCCGCCTTCTGAATCCGTTTGAAAGAGTACACTTCCTACTCCGGCAGCACTGGCGTCACACTGTATAAAGAAGGGTCGACTGTAATCTGAATGAGCTAGCACAGGAGGAGATGCCAAAGCGAGTTTGAGAGAAGTGAACGCCTTTTCTGCAGCCTCGGACCATTTAAGTTTTTTGGACTTACCGGTCAAATCTGTAAGAGGAGCAGCTAAGGTAGAGAAGTTTTTTACAAAGCGGCGGTACCATCCGCACATTCCCAAAAAGCTCCTAATTTGTTTCGTCGTTTTTGGAGTTGGAAACTCCAAAATTGCTTTACATTTGTCGGGCCGTGTGCGGAGGCACCCACCTCCTACGACGTAACCTAAATAATTCACCTCCTTCAGGACGAATTGACTTTTGGTGAGGTTGATTGTTAAGCCAGCTTTCTTTAATAGACCCGCAACTTCCTTCAACAGTTCGAAATGTTCCTTTAGCGTTTCTGATGTAACGAGAAGATCGTCGAGGTACACAAAGACCTTATCGTGCAATTGGTGGGGGATCACTCGGTGCATAAGGCGGCATAGTGTCTGTGGGGCGTTGCATAAGCCAAATGGCATAACGGTGAACTGATACAAGGGCCGTCCAGGTACCGTAAACGCCGTCTTATCTCTGGATTGTGGGTCGAGAGGGATTTGCCAAAAGGCATCTTTTAAATCAATCGCAGATATATATCTGGTTTGATCCAAACGACCCAACAATCCATTAATAAGAGGCAGCGGATACGCATCCTTGACGGTTACCTTGTTCAGTTCTCTAGCATCTAGGCACAGACGAACTTTACCATTAGCCTTACGAACCAGAGTGACCGGAGAACACCAGGAACTTTGTGATACCTCGATAACCCCTAACGCTAACATCCTATCTAACTCCTCATACATTAACTTTTGGATGGCTGGGGACACTGAGTAAAACCTTTGTTTTACAGATTTAGCGTCTCCCACATCAATGACGTGTGTTAACATATGAGTGCGACCTAGACCCATCTTCGAACTGGAAGGAAAGAGATTTTTGATGTCATTTAATGATTGTTGATCCCTGCTGGACAAGATATGCATTTTAGATTCAGCAGGTGAGTCAGACAAATCATTGGGAACATTTAAGGCAGATATTTTTGGCACTATTCCGAAGCGATTCCAAAAGTCGATCCCAAGGTAAAGGGGCTGTTCCAAGGACGGAACTATGGACAGAATCATATTATGAGAAATTCCATTAAAGTTTACAAGAGCTCGTATATAACCAAAGACACGCTGAGATTGTCCACTAGCAGTGTTGATTTGAGATGGAAAATTATAAAATTTGGTGGATGAATTATTTAAGAAATGTTCTGACCCCGCACCCAAGACACTAATACTGGC
This sequence comes from Tipula helvola, assembly GCA_963556165.1. NCBI lineage: Eukaryota > Metazoa > Arthropoda > Insecta > Diptera > Tipulidae > Tipula > Tipula helvola. The sequence goes on from OY744482.1 coordinate 209,362,060, forward strand.
CCCACTGTCTAAGAGGCCTCTAAAAGGCGTGTTGTTTATCAGAACGGTAGCGTAAGGTCGAGTATCATCGGCTATTGAATCAATTAAAGAAGAAATGACGGAAGATCTCATAAGTTCACGTTTTTGAAAATATACCTTGGATCGCATTAATCTAGAGATATTACGTTTTCTGACGGAAACTGGAAATTCAGAATATGGACGTGATGATGAAACCGAATAGGGAATAGTTGACGTAAATTTTGATACAGAATTAATAAGAGAATTAGAATTATAGGAAGTGTCTTCATCTGAAGTTAAGGTGTGGTCTTCTTTGTCGTTAAAGTTTGTCGTCGGGCAAGTTCTGGATCGGTGTTGCTGCCGACATCCTCCTTGACCGTGCTGGGCGAAAGAATTTTCACCGGCCCCTGGTTCCCAGATCTCCATTGACCTTTTGGCAAGTTTCCCGAGCACCGTGGACATCTCAGCGAAATGGTTCCCTTCAAACCGCACCGATAACAAAACGGGCCAGCTGAAGTAACTGGACAATCTATAAAAGTGTGACCTATATCGTCACAATTGAAACATATCGTGTTATTTCCAACATTATTCACCCCTCGCGAATTTATCGATACTACGGATTCCTTTTCTCGGGCTCTGCTTAAATTTGGGTTGACAGTATTATTCTGGAAAGCAGCTATAGAATAATCCGGAACGGACGACTCGGGCTTAGATTCGGGGAGGGAACTCTCCTGGTGATTTGGCAAGCTTAATTCATTAATTGCTCGTCTGTAGGATGATGAAATCTCTGGCTGAATGCGAAATCTTCGAAATGTTTCTTCCCAAGCCACGCAGCTTTTAATCAAGTCGTTGATGCTTCCGAACTGTCGGTCAGTCAAATGGTACTGAAGAGCTGGCTTCATATTCGTCATTAGAATTTGAATCAACTCTTCATCACTGTATGGAGAATGACATTGGAGCGTGAGGCTCCAAACATTATGATAGAAATCAAGAAAACTTTCATGAGCCTGTTGTTTTCGAGACTCTATAATTCTACGAATATCAAAGTTTGTTCGCCTGTCTTTAAATCTTTCGATAAACGCTTCCCTCAAATCCATCCAGGACGCCTTGGGTTTAAGTTTCCGGAATGTCCAATACCATTGTAAGGGAATATCTTTCAATACCGTATGTAATTCAGCCAATAGGGTCGGTGGAGATAGATCCATGGATGATGCCACCGTTTCCAATTGGAAGAGAAACATTTCAACATTAATTCCAGTTGGAGATCCGTTGTATGAGATTCCACTTCTAGAAAGACGCCGATGATCGGAATAAGACCTACTAGGCACGAATGCATTTGAAACGGTTGGAATGTCTAATAAATTAGCAGTAGGGGTGGTGTTTCCACCTGCAAAGTCGGATGCACGGAAGGTGCTGTTATGCAACTGCGTAATAGATTGATGAGGCAAAATAGGATTTTCATTGGGTAAATTAAGAGACGACGCCTGATGTGTGATTGGAAGAATATTAGATGTATTTACTATGTTTGAAACTGGGCTATTATCAGTAATTAACGGATCTTGAAATTGAACTTGAGATGAGCTATGCGGTGGAATCGTCGCAATCTGTTCCTTAGGTACGGATGTGTGAGCTAATATTTGAGTCTGCAATTCATTCTGTCTCTGATTTAGTGCAGCCATCTGCACCGATACTTGATTCAGCTGGGCTAATATGGCACTCATTATCGGATTTGGATCGGCAGCAGTGGTTTGATCCCAAGTGTTTTCCGGACCATAGATTTGTGTACCAGTCGTAGTGGTCAATGAACTGGCTGGTTTTAATGCATCAGTAGGTGTCTTGATGGCCTCCAAAAGGTTCTCGGATGTCCCTACTACCGTGATAGGACTAATTTGGATTGCGGCCGCTTTGTCCAACGACTGATTTAACTTATCCTCATCTTCGATTTCCAGCGAATCAAGTAGTTCTTGACATGATTTTAGTACTTGCCGAGCGGATGTTTTATACGTGTTGGAGAGACAAGCTCGCTCCAATCTATCCCGAACATGCAGTAAGCGGGAAACTACCGGACGGATTTTAAGGACTCTTTGCTCGAATTCCAATTGTCTGCAATCTTCAACATCCTGCTTAAGCCGCAATAATTTCGTCCGACAAGTCTCAATTTCTGAATCCGGTCGTTTGCTGGCCTTGAGATGCATCTTACCCGGAACCACCGCTGTACCATCTTGTTCGGCTTTTATTCGGAGTCCCAAAAGTTCGGTAGCATTTGAGAGATTGGAAGCGATCTCACGTAGCTCGCACTCGACTTCAATTTCGTCGGATTTTAGATGTGATATATCCATTTTCAAAAATTCAAAATAAACAACGTATTATGAAAAAAATTAGTAATAAGAGATAATAACAACACAAAAAAAATTGACACCAGTTATATATGAAACTATAACCACTGAAGAAAAAATAAAAATAATTCAAATTGAGAACACAACTGTTCTATATTAGTTTTATGACTATAAAAGTCACCGAGTGCCGTTGCGGTTGAGGAGGTAAGGACTCTGGATCACGATCCCACGGACTTATACGTGTAGGCTCTTGATGTCCACTCGACTCAAAAATAGATACACGACGAAACACTCTTGCTGGATTATCCCACGGACTGGGATTGGAATTCATTAATCGCAGCAAAACAAAAAAAATTGATAAAGTGTATTTAGTATAACCAAAAAAAATTATAGAAAAACGAAACTATTCTAAACCCACAAACCAAAAATCCAAAAAAAATCAAAAAAAAAAAAAAAAAAAAAAAAATCAAATATATGTAAATACGTATATAATAAGAACTAATATAATATGTATGTATAATATAATCGCAATAGTTGAATTATAATCAAAACAAAAAAATTAGGGAGATCGGATGAAGCAAGGGAGCTCCGATCCTCGTGCTGGGCAAGAAAACCAAAATTCATTATAGTAAGTTTCTGTAAACAAAGCAATTGGTCAAAAATGAGACACACGAAATTAAAGAAAAGGGACCAAAGATGTGCCACTGATCATCGAGACAACGGACCGCCCAATCGACACCACATAGGCAGAAACAGCTGGTTCCGCAATCTCGATGCTCAAGACACATGGAACCACGATGAGCGACGTTCAAGCAGGATCAAACGACGCGAGCGTCGGAGCCTACTACGAACGCCCCTCATTGAGGTAGTCGGAACAAAAAATTTAATATAGAAAACTTTTGAACAAACTAATGCAAGGGTACGAAAAATAAAAAAGAACCAAAGAGAAGAAATCAAATTTCAAAAAAAAATCTCGACTCAGAACAAAGATGTATGAGCTTCAGCCACAATCGACGCAACATAGCGGAAATGGAGAAACCCACACAATCGATGCCATGAGAAGAGGGGTTTAACATCCACATCGGTGCGTAATCAAACAGCACAAGACCGGTTACAATCACCAATGTGAATGCCAACCGGGAAGGAAACTTGAATGAACACACTCGCGTGAATTCAAACAACGCAAGGTTGGATACAACAACGAGTATGTCCATCAAGTGAAATAACTGTGAAATACTAAAAGACGAAATAAAGAAGGTTGAATTTAATAGCCAATAGTTTGGGCGCCACTGTAACGAAATCCTCAGATTTCGTGATGAAATCTTAAGATTTCGTTAACAGACATAACGTCAGCGGTCTGGTGCGGTATAGTAGCCGGCTAAAGCTCAGGGTTTGGCGTGGGGGTTTCCAGACTTGACGAAATGCTTGAATAACCGCATTTCAGATAAAGAGATAAAGAACCGACTCAACTTCTTTGTTTACAGAACAGACATTTTAAATTATAGATTGATTAAGATACTATAGGATAACTAGACCCAACACAAGAAACTTCGCCCCTTCCCAACATCACGATCCCCCTGCGTGTGACTTTACTCCATCATGGGATCAAGCATATCAACATGAAAAAGACGCAATGTTTCAGACTGGCACATATGATGAAACGGAACTTGTAAACAAATGTAAAAAAAAAAAATGAAAGGAACCACAAAACCCGTCAAAATGAAAAGAAAAATCTTAATTAGAAAATCAATAGAGAATAACCAGTAAATTAACCCAAAGAAAAATAATTAAATGAATGAAAAGAACAAAACCAAAAAAATTATAATCCTAAAAGAAAATCAAGAATTGATGCCGAATAAAAATTATGAAATATTAACGGTAATGAACGTGGTCGTGATTGCAACCACCCCGCGAAAGCTGTGGAGAAATGTTTATATGATAAAATGAAATATGAAATATATTGCGGAAACGAAAATCGACTACCATCAAGGTCGGCTCACATAAGAAATTAATCCTAAGAATACTTTAACGTTTCAACCAAAAAAAAATTTTTAAATTTAACAGATAACAAAGAAAGGGTCGAATGAACGTTAAACAAAAGAAATTATAATTTAATAATAATTTAACTCTAATTCATAAAAAAAACATGAAGCAATAAAACAATTAACAGAAGAATGATTTTAAAAGCAAAAAAAAACAATTTTGAGTTTACGTTAAACCTACCGCGTATGTAACGGGTAGAAACAAAAAAAACTTGCGGTTTTCGTCTCGTGTTTTCAAGAAATCACAGTACCTGAATGGTGCTCGAACTGATGACGACGCAGGATCCCCCTCTTAAACACGAACTACGTCCCGCCGGATGGCCGGACTGCTGCCACAAAAATCTCCAAAGCTTTACAACGTATTAATTTTTTTTTTATAGGGTTTCACACAACCCAAGCAAAAATTCAGAATAAAGGAATTTTGATTGCTTATTTATGCTTTTTAATTTTTGTTGAATTTTCACTGTATTCACGTAATGTTAATTCTTCTTGTTTATTTCCCTTTTTTTTTTGTTTAGGAATTATTTATTTTATCAGGAAAAAAAATTATCACAATTTAGTTTTTTTTTTTCACTCAACCAAAAGGAGAAACCACTCAGCGAAATTTTGAGTTAACCAGATTTGGTGAAACAAAAATAAAATATAACACATTTTATTTATTTTTTTATTTTTTAAAATATATAGCTAGTTTTTTTTCTTTTCCAATTTTATTTATTATTTAATTCACCTCATTTAATAATTTCATAAGCTTCACAGATTAACACTTATGAACACCAAAAAAAAAAATTCCCAATACAATACATAGGGTAACAACAAAACTAAGCCACTTGGCTTTACTTTTAATGTTTTTTTTTCAAATATACAAAAAAAATCACTTAATCTCTTAGTTTAAGTTTTATACAAAAAAAATATTTATCTTCAAAAAAAAAAACACAATATGTATACATATACATAATATGTCTCGATAAACTATTATCGAGCATTTCGAAAAAAAAAGAAAACACAATTTAACAATACTGGCCAAAGTCTACAGCCTAATTTTTTCCACAAAACTTTATTAGACTAACGTCCGAACTTGACTGTCCAATTTTCAATTTTTTTTTTTTTTTATTCGATCATCAACCAAAAAAAATTTTCTCAAAAAAAAACCAACCGACACACGTACAATTTCTGCATAATCTCCATGGCTCTCACGTTGTTGCAATCACGCACCACTAATACCATATCAGCACCATAAAAAAAAACCCAATTACTCTCAATAAAAGAACATTCTCGGTCATCGTATCATCATACTGGCCAATCACCATAAGCCGCATAATCGACCCACCCATTAAAGAAGATATACGGACAGACAAACAAACACATTGCTCTCATCCACTACAGTGCAATCTTAACGATCTGATTCATATTTGATATGCCTAATCTACATTCAGGAGCAACCTTATCAAAAGCATTACAACTGCGCTAGTCAAGCTTATGCATGCGCACCAGACCAAAACAACTTTGAAGCGCTGTTACGCAGACAAGGGGCGGCGTAACAGCCTTCGAAAACAATTCGTCCTATTGATTAATGGTAAAAACCATAACATATCAATCGATCGACTCAAACCAGCATATGGAATCCTCTGTTCGGCTGATCAAACATCAAGCCCTCGAACACACAAAACCGTCCGTATTGCTGCTACTCATTCAATCATGCACTAGGGTGGGGATAGTCACTCGCGGGCGAGTCCTGTAGCGACTCACTCACTTATTCAATTCAATTATTAATCACTCGTTCATCGCCACAATATACAAATCATTTAAACATATAATATGCGAAACATTCACTCATACCAACATTACACGCACATCTACCGTCAATCCCATCTACATAAACTCGGCGTCAATTTTTTTTACGTTGGCAGCAATGGGTGTCAACTTTAAAAAAAACTTTATGTAAAACGTTTTTTTTTTCACTCTCGCTCAATATTTCATAGTGAAATGACATATTGTCTCGTGTGCAAAAATACAACAAAAACCGCGACGCATAATCGCCATTGTGCTAATTTAATTTCGTTAATTTGGTTTCAAATCTATTTTTGTTTGTGTTTGTTTTATCGCGAGTAATAATAATCATAAATCAGTGGTGAAAAGGGATTTTCATTTAGTTTTCAATCCTTTGGTAACTCAAAATAAATTATTAGTATTAACAAAAAAATGGCGTTTGTTTTTATTTAAACATTAAAAACAGTGCGACGCCATACATCTCTCTCAGCTTCTCTTGTTATGTATCTCTTGAAATTTAGTCTCTTACTGCCTTCTCGCGCTGTGTATTTAGTCCTCGTTTCTTCGTGCGGAGCTTTTTCAGGGAGATGATGTTATGACCCAGAATGGAAATATCGTCATCGTATGCTTAATATGTATGTAGCTGGGTTGAATTATCATAGAGTCAGCTGCGCTGCGCCAAATTGAGCTGACGAATGATATACTCCAATGATAAATTGAAGAGAATTTGAGATAGTTGGTCTTCTTCCCATACCTAAGAGCAACATCCTATATGATACCTTCTGCGAGCTTGTTCAGCAAAGCTATCCGCGGTAGTTGTTGCAGTTTAACTAATCTCCCTTTTTAAGAAGTAAACTTATAAGAGGCGTTTCCCATTCTTCTGAGGTGTTTTTTGTGAACCAAATTATTGATATGAGCTCAAACATGCGGTAGAACAGACAACGGGTGCCTTGTAATTTTTATCTGTGATATCACGTTCTGCACTTCATCATAAGATGGAGGAGGAGGTGATGTCATTTGGCATATGATAGATATTGAGGCTTCGGTTATCGTCGTTTTGATTATGTATCACTGACCTAGAACGGAATCAGGAAGTAGTTTATTCTCCATGATTCCTGATGCAGTAGTCTCGAAGCGATGTTCGAACGAATGACACGCTGGAAGCGATGATTGTATTTGGTGGAAAGATAAAAGTTTAAGTAACTACCAGGAGAATCGTGGTCTGAATCGAGGTTGAATTGGATTGAGGCGTATTCAAATAATCAACACTAAATTACAAATTTAATTAAAGGGCGAACAACCCGTTTTCTCATTCTTTAAGAACAGCAGTTCCAGGGAATAAATTAATATTTATTGCTCAATTGAGTGTATAATTTCATTTTATTTTTTTTAAAAATTAGTTTGGTTTTGCCACTTTCTTATTGAGAAATTTATTTTATCATTCCACTGGACACAAGAGTGTTTTGTTAGAAATTTGACAAAGAAGTAACATCCAAAACGATCGTAATTTTAATTTTAAATAAAATATATATCACAATAAGAATGTGACAAAACTAAAATAATTGTGTCTTAATATAAAATCTTGAAAGATTAATTACAATTTAAATAAAACCTATTATAAATCTAAAGCTTTCGTTAATACGGCAAGTACTATTTATTTCCTCTGTAAATTATGTTTATTTTAAACTTTGTAACATACGGAAAAGTAAGCTTCCAACAGAATTTAATATAAAAGAACCTAATCGACGTAATTGATTATTTTGTCAAAGACTTTTCAATCCATCAGTTAAACATAATATTTGATCAGAGCTGTTCATTAAGTCAGTAGAAAATCTTTTATTAATAATCAATTTAAAATTGACAGTTTGAAGATGACTAGCATTTATTTACTAAGAAAAAGCACCGATGTAATTTTTAAGAAAGCTTCAAACATATCTTGTCGATAAACATCTAAAATAAATTTCAATTATTTCCAATGCGCTGACTCATTCTGATCGGTAAAGGAACTCATTGACATGATTTACGGTTGCAAGGTTAATAATGATTATAGAAATTCTAATCTTTCATTGTGGTACATATTTTGGCTTTATAAAAATAAATTTTGGTGACAAGAACAAATCACCAATATTTTATTGTACATCACCAAACATAATTCACACTATATTAGAAGTCTTATCATTCTGCTTAAAACAAAAATAATGCTCGAACAATAAATTTCGACATTCACACACCGCAGCTAAACGATGACAAATAATTTCCATTTTGTGTACCAAAAAAGGTTAACTTTTGGTATTTTATAGTTCGATTACAGTGAATAATAGTCTCATACCCAATTTATCTTCATTTTGCACACCAATTTTTTATTGAAATTGTTAAAAATTGCATTTTTGTGCCATATAGTATCGTTACGAAAATATACGAAGCGCTTTGTATTTGATGACAAGAGCATGAGAAAAAAAAATCGTATAATAAAAAGCCAATAACGTGGTGTATTTGGTGGATGAATATATGTACCATACGATAGATAAAATAAAATTCAGTATCTTATATTATACTTTTGTAAGTGTATAACAAAGTCAGGAAGGTGATAAATAGGATGTACCAGTTTGTAGGAACTATGTACATATATTGTTCTCTTGTGTGCATTGATGGCAGCTTGAAAATTGGATTATATCGCGCGCGCACACATGAAAATATGAAATAAAATACAATGTATGTACATTGTTCAGTGTAAAAGCTTGTGACAACTTAATGGTTTTTTTTCGTTCCTCGTTGAGGTTAGGTGGCACAAAAGTAAATCTTCTGTTTCTCTTTCGCTGTGTTATTCTAATATATATTGGATTTTTCAATTTAAAAACGTTGGATTATAATAAATTCACAAACAAAAAATCTAAAACCGCACATAGATATAATCTGATCCCATCAGAAAGCTTTTTTATTTATTTTTTCTTGTACTGTAGGTTTTCATTTCAATTTGTGTTGTGTCGTTGATTTGATGAAAAAGCATATTTTCGTATACCTTTTTTGTGTTTGTGTACGAATTCTTTATATTTCACAAAAAAAAGATGTTCGAAGGAAAAATTATAATTGAATATTTATTTAGGAAAATCCAAATATATAACAAATATCGTGCGTGAGTGAAGAAGTTTGAATTAAATAAAGGCGAAAAGAATACATAAAACTACTATAAATGGTATGTATGCCTTTACCTTTTAATATTCAATGTTTATAAACAAGCATGATTGTAAACCAGAAAAAATACGATTAGATCACGTAAGAATCCAACAACAACCTAAAGTTTAAGTATTTTTTTCCACTTAATTTTCATTTCTTATCATTCCACGCAAAACTCAATTACCAAAATTAATAATTAGCATGCGTTATACAGAGACGTTGAGTGAAAGCATTATAGTACATAGAAGAAATTAAGATTTTGTTATACTCTGAAGAAAGAAGATCAATGTATAGACTTGTTAATTACCCCATCCAATATAAATTTAATTTATAAGGAAGGATTACCACCAAGTTTTGTTTTTATTTTAAAATCACGTGCAAAATCTTGGTGATATGCCCCACACACTACACTATATGTATGTCAGAAGGAAGTACAAAAAAATTCTTTAAGAATTATCATGATTATAAGAACAACAACAACATGAACACCGAAGAAATGTAGATGAGCAGACATTAAGACTAATTGAATCACATGCATATACGTGATAAGAATTTTTTATTGTACGGATAATGAATGTTAATGTGGCAATGGGGTACAGTTAACAAGCAACACACATACATACATAAATAATAATTAACTAAATCTATTAAAATAGTTAATTAAATATAAGTTAGCTTGGTTTAGTGAGATGGTGTATGTTTGTTTGGTGTGAGGGCACACTAAAAGATGGTGAGTCGTCTTTATGTTGACGTAAAAATTAATTGAAGTTTTAAAGTTGCAAGTTTATATACTTTTGAGCGACATAGCTTAGCGGTGAAAGCTGGGTAAATAACAAACATTTACAATTATAAACCCTATAAACAAATTCGATTTTGATTTGCATCCAAGATTTTATTATAATCCTAAAAATGATATTTCCAAAATTTAGAACCATGTAAATTAAACAATTGAAATTCAAAAGGTCCAAAAAAATTTAGAAACTGAATAAAATTTTTGAGTTTTAGAATTCATCGCTCAGCCTTGAACGTTGAACTGTTCTCTATAACCGTAGAACTGTTGAATGAAGAGGCGCAACAACTAGTAATAGTAATATTTTATTAAAATGTTAAGTAAGCCGAAGCTCTTGAATAACAATCATATTTACAAATTTACAATAAGAGAACAAAACAAAAATTAACATCATACAATAGAAATAAGAATCAATATACAATATACAAACTATTCACATTATCGAAGTTCAGTTATCAATTTAAACAGACCCTTTTTAAATAAGCCTAGAGAGCTGATGTATTTTACCTCCAAAAGCAAGCTGTTTCAGGTGATAATTGCATTTATCAATGCTGAATTATTCATATCATTAGTTGCTGATTAGTTTAGCTGTTTCAGGTGATAATTGCATTTATCAATGCTGAATTATTCATAACTCTGCTCCCCCTTAGTTTCACATATTATAAAATCATTACATGGTGATGTGTTGAATGTTGATCCACACAAAATAATTTATAAATAATCTTTACCTGACATAGGTACAATACATGAAACCTATTTTTGATTCTTCACATAAAAGAAATGTAAACAAAGCGGCATAATATTGGCCGTATTTTTTTTAGATCTGTATAGACCTTTTTTCCAGATTAAGTCGAAATTAGATTGCCTAACCGAAGTTAATTTAAATGATTACAAATGGGTCAGGAATCTACCGGTTGAACGCTTCTACCTATAATAACAAATTTAGCACAAAATATTTGTTAGATTTTTAATAGTACTCTTAACCTGGATAATCTCTCCAATTGGAGGGTTCCAGGACGTTCAGGCGCCTTCAAAATTTCCTAGGAAACACAATCGTGGGAAGCAACTAAATGGATTGGCATCATTAAATATTCACAGAGATGTGGTTATATAAGACTGTGTCCTCGATGAAGTAGTGTCACGACAAATCAATATAAAACTATAAAAAACTAATAAAAAATTGAATTCAAATAAATTCGAATGTATTATTTCCTTATAGAAATTATGTTTTGTTTAAGACCCCCCCCCCCCTCGACGAATTTCTGGCTACGCCACTGCATAATGATGGAATGAAATCTGGCTCCCCCACTGGATGATAATGATGGAATGAATTCTCGCTCCCCCACTGCATGATAGTGATGGAATGAAAGCTCGCCCCCCCTCCCCAAACCATCGCGAGACCCCTTGCTTGGGTATGCCAGCCCTACGTGGACTACCTTGAGTGGAGAATTACAATTTGCCACTCTACCTGGATCGGCTAGAACTCAATAATTTACAACCATTAAGTAAGCGACGTATTGTTGCAGATTTGGTTTTTGTTCAACAAATACTATCCGACAGTATCGATTGTCTGCTTCCAGAATTACTTACTATACATCTCACAAAACTGAATATGGTCAGAACGAACCCATTACTAGAATGCTGCGCGAGGGCAACAATAACCACCCGTATTTCGACCACAATATTAGGAAGTTCACCTTAAAAAAACTTCTTTATTCTACCTAAATAGTAGGTTTGATTAACACTATTACTAAAGGTACTGCTACTTTCATTTTGTTTTATTGTTTTGTTTTTATATGCTAGAGAAAAACTCGACGCGAACGACGAGACTAACTAAAAAAAATGGTTAAACTTTGCAATTTTGTAACTAAACAACAACCAAAAGTTAAAATTCAATCATGTTTTTGTTAATCGCGTCTGAGTCGCGCTAGGAATGATTGCTTTAGTATACATTTGCATGGTTTAATATTTTCTTTTTACTTAGTCACGTCGCGTCGGTCGCGTCGAGTTTATCTCTAGCATTATTCTTACTTTTACTCCATTTTTGTTTTTTTGACTTTTTTCATATTTCAATTTTTTAAATCTGTTTGTATTATTGAGGTTTGATTTTCAGGAGATAATATATTTTTTCGAAATTCATATGAAAAAGTTTTTAAGCTGCTTTAAAGTTTTCAGACATTCAAATTCTTCTATTGAGTTGATTTCAGATACTACCTAATTTTAATTATAAGTTTATTAAGTGGGATATCACAATCCTAAATTGTCAACAAATTTTAATATTTTATTTTATAAAATTTTATAAAATTCTAATAATTTAAATTCAATTTTGTAAATTTTATGAAATTCTAAAAAGATAATATTTCGAACGTATTTGCTCAGAATTCCTTTTAGCTTTTCTTTTGCAATGATATTTTGTTGGCAAATCCGCCAATTATTTTTTACAAAAATGTAGTCACCTGGTTAAACGCTGAGAGCTAGAGGTAGTTCTAGAGACTGTAATAGTAGCCTTACTTAGGACATTAGATAACATAGGTTAGGCTAGGCATAGGTGGTGGTCCATTAGGACCAGGCATATACACAAAATGGTCCGTAGCCATACCACAATTTATTGTTTATCTTCCAACTCATTGAAACAATTTTGAGCTGTTAACGAAACGCTGGATACTCCTGACGTCCATCTTGTTGAGGTCCGTCAGATCATTGAAGAGTGGTGCTCCTAGAAACTTTAGTCTATTCCGTGCCAAGTACTGTCTCTTCCTCCTTTTCGTCCTCGCAGCTACGACAGTAGTCATGTGAGAAGAAACCAAGTGTACTCGCATGCCTGAATATGAGACGGTGCCCCGTAATCGCTCCAACAACCACCCTGAACTGACTCGGCTGAAGTAAGATCAGCTATTCGGATCTCGCCAAGTCCAATTTTGGCCAGACCTGATGAGTTATTACACATGAGGTGCTACTTAACCATCTGTCATTATTTATTTATGTTTGACCAGATAACATAAATAAATTACAATTTGTTTCACATTACGGATTGATTATAGTTTTTTTATATAAAAATATTTATTATTATTATTATTACTTGAGGGCCATGTGGGTGTTCAAGCCACCTCGCACTGCGACCTAAAAGATCTTTTATGCGTCAAACCCTACTTAATTATCCGTCCAGTCAATATTCAGGCTCTAAATGAACCTGATAATACTGCCGGCCGGCTCTCCCTCCTAGATGTTTACTGTTCAAAGTACTTCTACACGCGACACATACTATCTGAGCTCATTGCTCTCCCTCCTACATGATGACTGCGGGAAGTATTTCTACACGCGTTACATATTATCTGGGCTCATTGTTCTCCCTCCTAGATGTAATAACATTTACTTCTGCTAGAAAAGCCGTAGCATTGGGACTCAAGGACTTCGAGAGGGCAAACCCACTCCCGTAAATTCCTCCCCGTGCCTCGCCTACCGTTTTGATTTTACTCTTACGAGTTGCTGAGACATACTATCTGGGCTCATTGCTCTCCCTCTTAGATGTTTACTGTTGGAAGTACTTCTACATGCGATACATACTACCTGGGCTCATTGCTCTCCCTCCTAGATGTTTACTGTAGGAAGTACTTCTACACGCATTACATACTATCTGGGCTTATTGGTCTCCCTTCTAGATGTAATAACATTTACTTCTGCTAGAAAAGCGGTAGCATTCTGACTCAAGAGCTTCGAGAGGGCAGACCCACTCCCGTATATTCGTATCCGTGCCTCGTCTACCGTTTTGATTTTACACTTGCGAGTTGCTGGGAATAAAAAGTCGCCTGTAGGTCACCCAGCTTTACTACAGGAAGGCTAAATAAAACTGGAGGGTGCCTGGTATCCAGAGTCCGCATATATGGACTGATTAACCTATAAGCCATTCATCCTTCGGCATATGCTGTTCCACCTTAGATTAGAGTTTTTTTGTCAAGGTTTTCTCCTTTAGCGCCGTACTTTAGCCTGTCACAAAAGGCCACATTCTGCCTAATGGTTACAGTTACCGGTGGTTGCCGCGAGGAGGCAGTACGTACACTTGCGCCTACTGGATGGTTGCGGAGCTGGTAGATAAACTACAAACTTTGTTTCCCCCCCCCCTCCAATAGACGCCGAACCACCATACAAATATTTAACTTTCGATCAAATATTTGCTGGAACGGGACTGGGCATAGTCAAATATGTACAACTCCCTGTTAAATTTGCTCATGTAACAACTAAATTTAACGAGCTTGCATTGAATTTACCGCAATTTTAAAAAAGAAGAAACAGATCAAAATAAACAACTATAAGTTGGCTCTTTTTGTGCAACTGGGTCAATTACGTTTAATTGATTTTGTTAAATTTTAATGATCTTTATTATTCAGTGTCCTTATTCCTTTAAGATTCACTTCCCTTAGATATATCAAAAAGCACTAAAGCTAATAAAGCTCGTCTAATTACTTTGTTTAAATTTAATTGACCTACCCCTGGTTAATAACCATTATAATAAAATATTCAAATTACATCATCGTTTTGTTTTTAAATAAAATTTGAAATTAATTTAACATTTACGTGCTTACGTGACTTAAAATTTAATCGGCTCTAATTAAAATGCGCGCACAGAATTTTCGACAATAACTTTAAAATTCAGTTTGGTGAGCTGCCTTAAAGTGTGAAAGTAAAACTAAGTATGTGAAAGTCATTCTCTACCTATTTGGAGGCAAACTCATCTATACACTGAACTGCGCTTGGTTTAAATCGTTAAAACGCTTTTGATTTTTGATAATTCGATTTCAATTTTCAAGCGTAACAAATGTTAAACCAAAACAACTTTTTGCTGTTGTTAGTGTTATTGTTGTGCTTTTAAATCTTTCACTCTTCTTTATTTTCTTCTCCGCACCCGACGAACATATATTTGAACCGAATAATCAACATCAACTGTTGATTTTTCAGCTTTGAATTTATTTTTCCAAATGTTATTTCAAAATCCTTTAGTTATTTAATTTCTCTATGTATTTATATGTACATATATGTATGTTAAGGAATTTTATGAATTCTTTGGAGAGAAACATACATATGTATGTATGTACATCGTAATATTTTGATGTAAGCGCCGCGACGAATAATCGAAAGCTGCGTTCATAGAAAATTATAAAAAGCAGACACAGATCATTCATCATGATATGATTTCATTTTACGTTTTCTGTTTTTATAAAGAAAAATTTAAAAACGAAGTACAACAAAAAAATATATTTTTTAAGAAACCGAACCTACCTCACCTTTCACAAAAATATATAAACAACAATAAGAAAAAATGTTATGATCAAATAAACAAAACTTTTAACTTTGTACATATTGGGTACATACTTTCCCATTCAACACAACAAAAATCGGTAAAAGTAACAACCAAAAAAAAACAGTATTTAACCACTTTAGCTGGTGATACATGCGTGACGCTTGATACAATTTTGGCTACAATGTCATTGAACGGGTTAAACGAAAAGTAAAAAGACGAAACAGATCCGGTATTTTGTTTTAAGAAGTAGCAGCAGCATCACGTTTTTGTTCGACTTTATTTATTAACAGATGATTTTTACTTTTTCGTCGTTTGTTATTGCGGTTCAATTGTTGTTGTTGTTGTTTAGTACTTTTAATTAACTCAAATGAAACTTAACATTAGCATTCGTAATAGTATGTACACATAAAGGAAAATGAATGAAATGAGATTTTGTTCATCAGTTTCGCTGACTGGTATTTCTGAGATGAATCTGATGACGATTATTTTTTTTTGGTTACCTTGAAATTAATTAAAACACGATTAATACATTTGTTCATATGTATGTATTTACGAGTAAGCTGCCATCCTACACAAAATTTTGTTTATGGTCGTGTTTTGGCATAGTGAGGGTGCGGTGAGAATTTCGAGGTGAAAAATTTTACAATTTTTTCTCGTTTTCATTTAACTTTTGTGGCATTGAACTAAATTTGAATGTTATATAATTTTTTGACGATTTATTTTTATGTACCGACATTAAGTGGTGATGTATGAAGTCAATAATGTGCGAATAGAAAGGAAGCATGGAGTCTCATTATAAAATGTTCATAAATCAATTTCCCTTATATTTCACAAAATTGTTCTCAAATAAAACGTGAACCATTTAGGATTGTTCGGTTGAATGTGGGTGGTAAAGTTCCTGTGTTAGTAACTTAGAGGAAGTAAGGGTCTGTGGAATCCTTCCAATGTACAGCCAAAGTAAATAAAAAAGTGATAACTAAGGTAAAAGCTTTTAAGAAGTTAACGTCCAATATAAATATTATTATTACATTTGCTAATTACATTAGAAATATGTATATAATTTCACTTTTCAACTTAATTGAAATAGAAAGCAAAAAGTTTGCCATAATCTAAAGTATTATCATTCACATATTAACCTTCACCTGGTAAGATTCTTTATTTTAAATTTTGTTGGAAGTATAAGCTTTTGAAGATGTTTAACATTCAAATATTGGTTTAAATCGTAACATTTAGAAAATGTATTTCCTGTTTCCAAGGATTTCGATGAAAGTAAACATTTTAAAAAAATTCCTGGGTTTCAATTAATGTGGAAAAGTACAAATAAGTACCTGAATGTATGTACAGAGATCGTAAATGGAACGCATAAAATTAGTTATTTTTTAATTTGGAAAGAAATCGGCCGTTCCTTAGACAATAATCGTACTAAATATCTTGGCAAGGATCTCGCCATTAATTCAGGAATTAAATTAAACATAAAATTTACCAAGGGTAGCTGCATTTTGTCAGAAGTACTCGTGAGTACTTTGCAATATTAAATGGACCGCAACAATTATGCAATTTAAAGTGAAACAGATTTTCATATCGAAATAAAAAACTTTTCAGTTGTGCATTTCAACAGCAGTGTTAGCTAAAATAAATAAAACTTGATGAATTTTAATGAAAATAAATACAATAAAATTAGGTTATTTAAACAAAAAGTTAATGTAGATAAAACATAACGTCCCTCTAGTAATGAAACAGCGTATAAGAAAAATGGTAGTTTTAAAATAATTCGCATTTAAATGTTTTTTGAAAAAACTTTTTAAAATAAAATCTTTTATTTAATAGAAAATTAAATTTTCAATAAAATAAAAGATTTTATTTCAAAAATAATTTTCAATAAACACTTAAATGCGAATTATTTTAAAACTACCATTTTTCTTATACGCTGTTTCATTACTAGAGGGACGATAATATGTATAATAAATATTTTATGGGCGGTTTCATAATAAATACTTATGTTGCTAGATTGTAATATACAGTTATTAAAGTTCATATAATCCTTTTAAATTTAAAGTTTTAAAGGATTGAATGAATTTTAATTATTTATTACAAAATAGCCAGATAAATATTTACTATAAAATCTCGCTTAAAATATTTATTCTGTTATTGTTTTATCCGTAATGCATACTAACTTTGTTTAAAAAGCTCCATTAATATTTTTGCGTAAGCGTTTAAACAATTAGCATAAGATGTTAGTTAAATTTGCTTATTAAACCCTACATTTAATTAACACATTGTATAATTATCCTCAGCTATATGGTACACGTTTTCCTTGTTAAATTTTTTATAGAAACAAATAATTATTAGTTTGTTAATTGATAATTGGTTTTATATGTTTGATAATAAGGAGTGTAATGCGATTTTGATTCGGTTTTAGATTATTATTGGCCATATACTTATATCGTCTGTAAATTCAAATTGTCCAAGTCCAGAAACAATTATTTTCAGAGGGTAATGAAAACAAAATTTTCATACGGCTTATTAAAAGTGTACGGCTTAATAAAAGTGTGCGGCTTATACGAGACTGCGGCTTAATAGAGATTAACAAAAAATATTTGCAGGGAAAAAATTTTAAGAAGCCGTGGCTTATTAAAGGGGGGATAATAACGGAAAAACAGGGTACTCGAAATCTCGCCTTTAGATCGCCATATTTTTTTTGTTTGTTATTGTAATAGCACGAAATAACTATTACTGGATTCTGCAATGCATTTTTATTCTAAATAAATCATAATTTGGTACAGTTGACTTCCAAAAAATGACTTATATGATCTTCGAAATTCTTAAAAATGTATAAATGTATGAAAAATTTCAACTTTTAAATACGATATAAAAAAATAAACATTATTTTGAACTTAGATTTATTTTAAAAAATTGTCTAGTTTATACCCTTTCCAACGGTATGCTACATGTTGTAGAAATCATTTATAATGTGGTTAAAATAAGTGATACAAATTTGCCAGGGTCCGGGTCCAGAAAATATTTTTTATGTTTATTATGTTTTTATTATTTATTTATTTAGTCAATCATGTAAATATGTACATATTCTGACTACCACATCACCACAATAATACAATACAAAAAAAAGGACTAAAGTATAATTTAAAAATAACAAATATGTATAAACAAAAAATACAAAAAAAAAAAATTAAAAGAAAACTCTAACAATAAACGTTTTTTGAACAACTCTCTCGAAATGTGAAAATCAAAACATTTGTCAAGTGCGACAAGAACTTTCAATGATGGCTCCGTGCTGTTATGGTTATTGCTACAAAAAGGAATACGAAGAAAACCTGGGCGTAACCTTAAACTTCTCTGGGGAACATAAATGCTAAACTTTCCAAACAATTCTGGGCAATCAACCCTAGAACATAGATATCGCGACCAAACACAGCACAGGCTATTTCGCGTCGACGATCTAGACTTTGCAAATTTAGCAATAAAAGGCGATTTCGGTACGGTACACGAATGTATGAATCACGATTGGGAGACGGTAAACGTCGCAGTGCATAAATCAAAAACTGTTTCTGAATGCTTTCAATTCGATCAGCATGAATCCGATAGAATGGATGCCATATAACTGCAGCAAACTCCAAAACGGATCTAACATAGGTAACCTAAAGAGACCTTAACGTGTAGGTATCATGAAATTCTGCACAATGTCTCTTAATTAATCCTAACATGGAATATGCCCTACTAATTATGTAATCAATGTGTTTATTGAAATTTAGGTTAATTGAAAAAATTACTCCAAGATCGTGAATGTCACACGCTCGCTCTATTTGTTCATCCATCAAGACATATGGAGCCTCAATACCAGATGTTCGAGATCTTGTGAAAGATAGAACTTTACATTTATTAGCATTCAAAGACAACTTATTTAAAATACACCACTCACAAAATATGTCAAGTTCATGCTGCAGACGTTCCGTGTCAGTGAAAGCATTAATGTTGGCATAAATTTTTAGATCATCTGCATATAGAAGACATGTACAAAAATTAAAGCACTGAACCACGTCATTAATAAAAATTATAAAAAGTAGTGGTCCCAGGTGACTACCCTGAGGGACACCAGAAGGAACGTTATACACATATGAAACATCGCCTGAAATCTTTACGTATTGCTTACGTGAACATAGATATGATGCCATCCAGGCAACTGGGATGAAATCAGCACCGAATGTCATCAATTTCTGTAAAAGAATCTTATGATTTATTTTATCAAAAGCTTTAGAAAAATCGGTGTAGACGACATCAACCTGCCCGCGAGCTCCCACAGCATCAAATACGTGGCAGGAGAAAGTCATCAAGTTAGTAATTGTAGATCTACCCCGTAAAAAACCATGTTGGTGCTCACTGATTTTATTTTTCAAATAAAAATCAAGTCTCGATTTAACTAAAGATTCAAAAAGTTTAGGAATCACGGATAGAATTAAAATGCCCCTATAGCAAGTAAAGTCGCTTCTCCTGCCTGATTTAAAAATCGGTCTAACAAAAGACAATTTCCACACCACAGGAAAGGAATCAGTTAAAAGACTTAAATTAAACAAATAAAGTATTGGCTGACATATAGCATATGCGCATTTGGTCAAAATAAATGGTGTAATAACATCGGGGCCTGCACCCTTGTCAGCCTTCAAACCCTGTAACCCATTGAGCACCTCAGAGAAAGTAAACTGAAACCTAGCAGAAGATAACAAATCTATAACGACATCAAATCATTACTTGTGTTGTCCTCATCGAACGAGCTATGGAAAAAATTTGCAAAAGCGTCACAAATTGCTTGAGAACCAGTGAATTGGTTGAGAAATTCCCACAACTTTCGTGCAAACCATCAAATTCTGTCAGTATTCCCAGATTTAATAACGATCATTTTCGCCGCTGCATACTCGTTACATCACCCACATTCTTCAATGGTTTACCAGATCGGATTATGAGGCTAATTCATTCTAAGTCGTTTCTGTCCAGAGTGAAAGATTGGCTATTTGAAACGCCCGATGTCTCATATTTGTTTCGTGTTATCGCTTAATGAGTTTTATTGATAAAGTTTTGGAAATAAATATCCTATATTATCTTTGATAACTGAACTGTATAATTATTTTAAATATTTTTTTGTTATTTAATTGTTTTGTTTACTCATATTTTATATTGCCATTATACTCGTAGAAGAACTCGAAACGTCGATTTTCGACATAGGGTTATTCCAGAATTTAATCCAAAAATCATTTTAGAATCCCATTTCTAAAGGCCGGTATTCACGAACAAATAAATTGCGCAATATAATTGTGCGACGTCAATATTGCACAAAAAAATTCCAAAATCTTGAATAAAATTTGAGTATATTAGGTGAGTGTATTGTGCAATGTTCTGACGTCACACAATTGTATTGCGCAATTAAATTGTTCGTGAATACCGGCCTTAATACACATGTCAAATTTCATAATAATCGGTTGAGGAATAGGCAAGTTCCATCATACTTGGCCATATTCCAGAACTTCATCCAGAAATCATTTTGGAATCCCAGAACTTTCATCCAAAAAACATTTTAGAATCCTATTTCCAATACACATGTCGAATTTCATCGTAATCGGTGGAGAAATGGGCAAGTTCCTTCATACTTGGCCATATTGCAGAACTTCATTCAAAAATTATTTTAGAATCCCATTTCCAACGCACATGTCGAATTTCATCTTAATCGGTTGAAAATAGGCAACTTCCATGATACTTTGTGATATTCCAGAACTTTATCCATAAATCATGTTAGGTTCCCATTTCCGACACACATGTCAAATTTCATAATAATCGGTTGATAAAAGGCAAGTTTCATCATAAAAAATTCGTTAACTACTCACTACATCCTAATCCAACCCCAACTCAACTCCAACTCAACATCAATTCAACCCGCAAATTGACCCCTAACTTAACCTTCAAATCAACTTCCAATTCGCCCAATTCAATAATCAAACCAGCATGTTATATAAAAACAAAATCGTAAATATTTATAAAACCAGGTATTATAGGTCAATTCGTATGGCAAGTATCCCACCCTCTTGATCTACAGTCTCCAAAAGCTTTTCAAATCGCCGCCTTGATCATAGAAACAGATTGGCGAAAACAAATTCAAAATCGGACAATCCGTTCTCTAGATACCACTGGTACAGACATCCGGATAGACGGACGACCATTTTTTTTTGCTTTTTCAGACTCTGGGACTTTCAATTTTCAAACCGTCGAGAAAACTGGTTTTGGCCCAACAAAATTTTTCGTCATTTTTGACAGGATTTTAATACTTTCGTCTTTTTAGACCGAAGTAACGGAGGCGATGTTGTACTTTTTGACCGAAAGTGCCACTTGAGTTAACTACTTCTACTCTTAATGTAGGGCCATGTGGGCTTTCAGCCACCTCGCACTGCTACCTAAAAGATCTTTTGTGCTTGAACCATACTTAATTATTCGTCCAATTAATATTCAGCTATCTGGGCTCATGGCTCTCCCTCCTAGATGTTTACGATATCATGTACTTCTGCTAGGAAGACGGTAGCATTGGTACCCAAGGACTTCGAGAGCGCAATCCCACTCCCGTATATTCCTACTCCTGCCCAGTCTACCGTTTTGATTTGACTCTTACGAGTTGCTGGGAATGTTAAGTCACCTGTATCTGTAGGCCATCCAGCTATACTAACAGGAAGGCTAAATAAAACTGGAGGGTGCTTGGTATCTAGAGTCCGCATACTTCTCCGGACTGATTAACCTATCAGCCATTCATCCTTCGGCATATGATATTCCACCTTAGATTAGGGTTTTTTGCCAAGGGTTTCTCCTTTAGCGCCGTACTTTAGCCTGTGCCAAATGGCTCAGTTACCAGTTGTTGCGAATTGTGACCAGGTTACTCCTAACCCAATTGTACCCTTCCCGCTTCTGCCTGATTGATAACCAGAAAAGCTCACGTTATGCGCATTGCGCACCCTACTGGAAGGTTACGGAGCTGGTAGAGTAATCTACTCAACTTTAGTCCCCCCTCCCCTCTAATAGACGCCAAACTACCTTAAGTTACTTAATATTTTAGTGATTTTAAATTCCCAACATTTCAAAGTGTTAAAAATTAGTTCTAGTCAAAGTAGTGTTACTTTAAAACCACGCGCTACCTTTTGTGGCTCTAGGAAAACCTCTTGAACTAGTATATTTTTTGTCTTTAACGGAAGACAGAGTTATTATTTGATCAGGCTAATCTATACCTTATAACTTTAAAGGCTTCGCACATCTTCCTAAAAAGAATTTCTCTGGAAATAAGAGAAAAAAAAAATTCGAGAAAAAATTCTCGAGAGAGAAATTTCACACTTTCTTTCATATACAAGAGATTTAGAAATGCATTCATTTCTGATGAATGAAAAGAATACGACTAGTTGAGTTTTTATTGAAGCAATTTAATTCTATAATTTTTAGAATACAAGCAAAGCTTTTGAGTGAGTTCCATTGGCTACTACAAATATTTGTATAATCACCATCTAGAATCTGTATTTACAACAATTCGTAAATACACTTTTCTTTTAGCATATTTCACTTGCTACTCAATTACTCCAGTAAACATTTTAATCATTAATGTTTTTTTTTGTAATTTACAAATATTTCAATTGAAGTTCTCAAATGAATTTAATTCTTTAATGAATTTAATTATCATTAAAATTCTTCTCTCTTTAAAATATTGTGTAATTAAATTTGAAAGCTTTGAAAATTGTAGAATATTTGTAAAGCATAATTGCCATAGTTTTAATTTTATAAAGCTTTTTTTATATTTAGTATTCTAATTAATCAAAAGAATTTTTTTTATAATGATTGGCAAAATTCACAGTTTTTGCTTTAACTGTAACGATAATATTTCCGGTTCGATATTAATCCTTATTGGAGTTCTCCTCTAGCATTTCATTTGCCTGAGTGTTTATGCTTTACGACTATATGTATGTAGTATGTATTTGTATGTAGTATGTAGTATTTAAACATACATAATACAACTTAATCAGACAAACAGGTGATTTATCGACAAATATCACATTTCAACTTGGTAAAAAGAAGTCTACATTCATATACATACTATACAATGACAGGAAGTTAATTGAAAATGTAAATTTATTGATAACAATAAAATTTTTAAATAACTCATACAGTAAACACACAATATAAACAACTTACATTTATAATTTTTTTTTTTACTTTGTACAATGTATAGAAAATAGAAATTTAAATGTTTTAAGCGCTATTAATTTTAACAACCTGAAAACTTAGGTGGACATCGTCTTAACCATTTTGTAATCGCCTCGCTCTCCATTGCCTTTCTAGCATGACTTTTGGCATATATGATATTGTCAAACTGCTGAAAACTATACAAACTTTCCAAACTAAAGTGTCTGCGCAACCAAAACCATAATTGAAACTTAAAGAAATTTTTTAGTTTAATTCGAACGGAATGTCATTAATGTCTTGCTCATTTAAAATTTTATTTACCTTAAAGTCAGTCGGAAATAATTGATAAATCAGAACAACTGACCGGTGACGACATTGACGAGGTTCCACCAGTTTGCAATTCCTAAAATATAGTCAGAAATGTCATAAGTTGTAATAATTTAATTTCTTATTATTGTTGAGTTTACTTATATGTCAGAATATCTATACATAAGTGTCTGTACATTTTATGTGATATGTATTTGTTTTGTCTAAAATAGATGCGCACGATCAATATGTATTAGGACGGACATTTAACCAAAATACCCATTTCCAACACGCTTTATTTTGTTGTGTCCATTCGAAAGAACACTATTGTGTTTTTAATTTTATAATTATAGAATTAACTTAAGAATTTATATTCCCAATTATATGAACTTTGTAAATAAAACTCAATCTCAATCAAAATAAAATGTCAAACGAAATGATTAGTGAATTGCAACCAATTTGGTGACAATTGAAAAACTGCTGCAATTCACACAGTCGGTTAAATTGCACAATTGTTGTTGCTGTTCATTGTCATTTGTGTTCAACTGTCAGTCGTATTGCACTCATTGACTAACTTGTATGCATATTTAATAGTGGCTTAAGATATGTATGTTGTAAAATAAAAATAAAAAATGTGTGCATCTGTGGCTTTAACCAGAGCCTTCTAGAGTATAGAGCCATAATCATTATTACGTATTTTTTAGAAGCTTTTTTAGTGATATAATTTTTCAATAATTTCCACAGGATCGTAGGAAGTAAAAATGGTGTTTTTTAGCTTCAAGTTTTTCAATGAAAAAAGCAAAAATGCTACAAAATTTGTATACAAAAGTGTTCTACATATCTTTAGCAGCAATATACAAGAAGGGTATATTGATATTAAGTAAATATTAATTGCAGAAATTTTAAAATTAAATTATTTCTAAAATATTTTTTTCGAACTTTCATTTTGAAAAATACATCAAAGTTGGCTTTGACGAATTAAAATATTACTTGCTAAATTTATCTTTAGTTTTACTAGTGTACGTTAGATGTCTATAATTGTTGGCAGAGAAATACGAAAAAAAATTATTTATTTACAAAATTATGACACGTCGTTCTTAATATTTTGAGAATTTGTTTTGCTTTTCCTACAATTTTTGAATTCAAATTTACCCAGGTGGCAATTTTTGGTTCGATTTTTCAAAATGTTTACTGCCATCTATGTAATGTATATTCACTTAATGCATACGATTTGTAGTAAGCTTTTCTTTTTAATTTGATCAGAATGCTGTTGTTATGAACTTTATTTTATATTTTGGTTTAAATAAATCAATTATTACATGAAAATGGAAACGATTTACTTAAACGAGATTTATATACATATGTTGAAATTCAAACATTTATGAAAATATTTCAGAAATCGTATTGAAGGATTTGCAACATTTTCATTTACAAATTTGTCTTAGGAGAAAAAGTGATTTCCCATATGTTTTATGTGTTTTGCTATGGAAATTTTGGTTTTTTCCTCGTTTCTAATTCCCTTATAAAAGCTTCGTTTTTTAGATTATGGCTTGTATAATCAAGGTTGCTTTGCTTTAACACGGCCAATAAAGCCCAACAATATGTTACGTCGGTCTAGCCCAACAAAATATTTAGAGCTAGTTATATATTCGAAAACGAAACGAAATGAAATGTAAACGAAATGAAACACGATCAAGCGCTAGTAATACCAGAGCCTTCTAGAGTATAGAGCCACAATCATTAGAATTTAGAAGCTATTTTAGTGGTATAACTTTTCACTGATTTCCATAGGAATCCATAGTAAAAACGGTGTTTTTTAGCTTCAAGTGTTTCAATGAAAACAGCAAAAATGTTACAAAATGTTTATACAATAGTGTTCTACATATCTTTAGCAGCAATATACAAGAAGGGTATATTGATATTAAGTAAATATTAATTGCAGAAATTTTAAAATTAAATTATTTCTAAAATATATTTTTCGTACTTTCATTTTGAAAAATACATCAAAATTGATCCTGACAAATTAAAATAATACTTGCTAAATGTATCTTTAGTTTTACTAGTGTACGTTAGATGTCTATAATTGTTGGCAGAGAAATACGAAAAAAAATTATTTAATCACATAATTATGACACGTTCTTAGTATTTTCTGAATTTGTTTTGCTTTTCCGACAATTTTTGAACACAAATTTTCCCAGGTCGCAATTTTTGCTACGATTTTTCAAAATGTTTACTACCCACTGCCATCTATGTATATTGACTTAATGCACACGATTTGTAGTAAGCTTTTCTTTTTAATTTGACCAGAAAGCTGTTGTTATGAACTTTTTTTTATATTTTGGTTTAAATAAATCAATTATTACAAGAAAATGAAAACGATTTTCTTAAACGAGATTTATATATGTTGAAATTCAAATATTTATGAAAATATTTCAGAAATCGTAATTAAGGATTTGCAACATTTTCATTTACAAATTTGTCTTAGGAGAAAAAGTGATTTCCCATATTATGTTTCATGTGTTTTACTATGGAAATTTTGGTTTTTTCTTTGTTTCTAATTCCCTTATAAAAGCTTCGTATTTTAGATTATGGCTTGTTATAATATAGTTTAGTTACGTTTAGAATTAAAAACACTTAATTGACCGATCATCTTAAATAGTACTCACAGAAATCAATTCTAGCGTGATTCTATTTAAGTCATTTCATTTATTTACATAATTTATTTACATAACACGAAATTATACTTTTGCACACTTTATTTTGAGCAAACGCTTATTCACAATAAAGTGTACAAAAGGTGGCTAACAAATATTAATATTGTAAATATAAAAACCTGACTCCAAGACTACAGCACAGCCGCTCAACTCCAGTTCTTTCAAAAGATCAACTCCAGTTCGATCAAAAGCACAACCCTGCTAATTCTCATATAATGTACGTTACCCATAACGATATTTTATGGTACACAATCGGCCTAATGAACCGTAGACATCAGCGATGACAACACCGATGCTCAAGGTTGGAGGTTTAGCATTATATCCAAATACCAATATAATTTAAAGGATTTACAAAATAAATATTTTTAAGAAAAAATAAAAAATAAACTAGACTGACTGACACGAAAGTCAAAGCCTTTTTTAGCGAACGTGATTAGATTTAAACGTTAAATTAAAGTAAATACTTAGTACAGATTGGTAACCAAACTAAACCGGTAAAAACTGAAGTTAACAACATTACATTGTTAGAAATAGGATTCCTTTCACGTACACAAATAAAGCTCATTTTCAATTTTATCGTCGTTCACACCTTGAAGCTATTTTCTAGAATATAAAAAATGTATATCGTAAATCGTACACTGCCAAATGAATTTAAATTTTCAACAACCCGAAATTCACCTACAAATCTACATACCCCAATACAAGTCGGCAAACATCATAACCAATTCATCCCTTGCATAAAATATAAATTAAATTTATATAAAGAGATGACTTGCCATTTGTCATTTTTATGACAATTCGACATTTCCGCCTAAGATACTATCACAAATCGAATCGGAACGGGATTGGATGCAATATAATAACAAAATGTAACAATATCGATCGAAATTGTTTGCATACATTTTGTCAAAACTAATAAAAATTCAATTAAGTTGAATTTTCCGATTTAACATTTATGGCGAATGATTTTATTCACATTCAATTTAATTTGAATTTTATTCCTGGAAAATCAATTAATTTAGACTTCCTTGCCTTTACAAGAGGTTTTACCTTTTATATCGCTGCTGTCTTTTTTAATGCCTCATTTATTTATTTCAATTATTAAGGCAAACATTTTTAAAATTTGAAAATAATAATGTTTTTATGAACTCCGATATGCTTTAACAATCCCTGTCATAATTTATTGTAAATATGTATGTATCTACATATTTAGTTTTGCAAAATTAAATAAATGCTGTGAAAACTAAAACTTCACGGAAAGTAGTTCTCGTACACAGAAAAAAACTTTAGTGAATCAAATAGTCAACAAAACAAACAGAAAACAGTTTTTTTGTATAATTTTCCATAAAAGCTTTTCATAAACTAAAAAATCAAATAGAAAGAAAAATATACAACTTTTTATTTTTTTTATTCGGGTATATGCTTCATAGAGGAAACTATATATTTGGAAAAAGTTTACCTTTTGTGAGGAGGTCTCTTACACACCACTATACGTTTGGAAGATAGTATTCCTCATGATACGGAACAATTGATGGTTTAGAGTTACAGTAACAAATTATTGTTTTACCTTTTTTTAGTATTCTAATGTATAAAATGTAGAAGACAGTTTCCTTTTTTTTATTTTTTTTTTTTAGCGGAACACAGAACATTTTTAATTATATCTTTATAAATTTTGAATTTGGTATACAGGGTTTGATAATGCGTAATGTCAACAGATAACAAAAAACAAAACGATGTCGCAGTTTTTTGTATATCCTTGTGATCTGGTTTTCATTTTCTCACGGATTTTACTATTTCTTGCCATTCTTGCAGTACTTACTTATTTAATAACTTATACATACATACATTACAGAGCACAAAAATAAAACATTGATACTAAAAGGTGTATTGCTGATAATTTTAGATACAATTTTTGGTGCGGCTAAATGAAGATTACGAGTATATTATGTAATTTGAATATTTATTCTGGGTGTGGGAATGTGCGGTTTAAAGGTTGTAGGAAGCAGTTGAAAAAAATTATAAAATTAAAATAAACCAAGTATGGTGTGGCAAAAAATTATTCGGTTCGGAAATATTATTAGCTGGACATTTTGTTATTTGCAAGATACTCAAGATACTGTGTAAGTAAATTTACAGAGCGTTTTGTCAAATTTGGGGATTAAATTAGTGGAAAATTTGCAGGTTTAGTATCTCTCTATTAAGTTTCACAATTTCTTTTTTTTTACGACATATGTATTTATTTTTGATTTATTGGAGTGTGAATATTTAAATTCGTTGTGAAACACGTTTATATGTTTTTCTTAATAAAATTTTGGTAAAACCCCAGCCAAGTAATTTGGTTAAAATATTGTTATTTTAAAGTTTGCTGGTTTCATTCCAACAGTTTAAGAGGTGTATATGGCTATATTTTGCTAGGCTTAGATCACAAATAAGATAAGATATTTAATATTTTTAAGCATTATATTTTAGATATTTGATTTAAAACGTATAATTTTTAATATTATTTAAACATATAATTTATAGCACCGTTTTTATAAGTTTAATTTGATTTTTACCTACAAGTTTTCAACTAGCGGTATTTGCTAAATGTTTAACCCGGTGAAAAATCACGCACATAATGAATATAAAAAATGTTAAATTGTATTATTGGTATTATTTCATTATACTATACGATTTGAGTTTATGAACATTACTAATTCTCAGTGCTCTCCATTTTAATTAGACAGTAAACAACATACACTAATACCACTTGAGAACTATATATCTTCTGCATATAAACATAAAGTTTTTTTTATTCTATAAAGTTATCGAAAGCATTGTACTGTAAAGATGTTGGGTAAGAAAGTTTAATTTTATTAGTATTTTTATCATTTCTCGTTAAACCTAAAATATTTTTAAATAGAGCGTAAAAAAGCACTTAATTAAATCGTAAAAGTTTAACATTCCAAATTTAGATTTTTTTTTCCAAATACATAGATAATTCAATTTACATTAAATAAAGCAAAACTGAAATGCACCCCAGACGATTTTTCTTTTAATAATTCTATTGGGCCGAATAAACAGTAAATAATCAGTTCGTTTCTAGTCTCGGAAAAGATTAGAAGAAAACGCGATTTACCTAACACCTAATAGTTACTATTGCTATAATGGGGCTATGAATTTATATTCAATACCAATGAAATTGATGCTTCGCCCCCAAATAAAGTATTACAGTTTCAGGTACTATGGACAAGGCTGTGCAAATTTGTGTTCGCGAGAACGATCCGAATTTACCCGAAACAGTAACTTTTCTGACTAATGAACTGACGTTAATTTCTATACGGGTAGGAACAGGTTTGTACTGCAAATATTGAGTTGTTACTTGCCTGATGGTTCCTCATTGTACAAATGTAGCAATTGCGAAGGCTTTTATTTGGTTTGTATGAAAAAAACGTTAAACCGTCCCTTTATGGATACAGATGCACCTGTACATTTCACAAGAATAATGCGAAATGTACGCGATTTCGGGATTGACTACACAATCATTCCCCAAATCGCGTACGTAAAGCTGATTGCATACTGAGCGCATGCTTTGCAACTTAAAGGCTTTCGTTTTCACAAAAATGTAGCTGTAAGTATACACATACATTTTAGTTACAGACCATACATTTTTAGTGGTAATGCGGGTGTGCTATATGCATACATATACCTAACATTGTGACTGAAATTCTTTTTTGCGACTGAAAATTACGCAATTACACAGTCACAAAATATTCTCGCCTCATTCTGATTATACATATGCAATTCACTTTCGTTTTACAGACTTTAGTAAATAAACCTACGAATTTTTTAATCAAAAATCATGTAGACATATGGAAGGCTTTATACGAAAGCTGGAATTTCATAAGCTAAGAGACTATCTATAAATTGATCGCGAGACTAGTAAAAAAAGTGTTGGAATCCAAAGGGGGATTTTTTGACAAAAAATCTGTTTGAAGGGTTTTAGATTTAAAATATTAGAAAAAATTTGTTTTTGGTTTTGATGATTATTTTAATTTGTGTAATTTGGGAGTTTATATATTTTATGATTAAACATTTTGCTTCGAACAACTGCAAGTTTTTGAGTTTTATTAAATGTTCCTACTTTTATTAGAGTGGTCTTAAACTTTTCGCCGGGAGTATAGATTCGTTTAGAACCAATTAGAACAGATAAATATGCAACATAGTAAGCCAACATCCCTAAATTCTTCGATCAAGGTGCGGCCGTTAAAACTAGAGTTTTAATAATATTAGTGGAAGCTGCTTTATCTTCTCTACGTGACTGTGAAACACCCTCTTACTGTGTTTGGATGTGGTGCAAAAACGTATCGCTGTTTAAAGGAAAGTTTGAATATTAATAATAAAAGAGTTTCTCTGTTTAATTAAGTCCTTCTGAGCTTGAAAAGCTCAATGTAGGCTGTGATGCAATTTTTGTTAATTTCTAATTTGTAATGGTTAATATCAGTATGTGCTTTAAAACAGTGGTTCTCAACCCAAATTGCACCGAACATCACTAATATATTTGATTTGCTTTCCACCAAGCTGATATTTTATAAAACCCCATTATATTCATTTTTCGATCCTTCGTAATAATGCAATGCGCCAATCAATTTTATAATTACCATTTCTTTGAATGTTGTTTTGTTACACAAAGGTATGTTGTTTGAACAGTTTGCAAAATCTTCATAGGGCTGATTTTCTTGAGGCTTCGAATAACGAGCCTTAACTCTAAATGTGTGCTTATTTCAATCAGATTATAAAGCTCTACCCCCGTGAAATCAATAAACGGAGAAAGAGAATAATAGGGCAAGTGTACATTTTTTATGAAGTGTAAAAATTTGCAAGCTTTCTCTCTTAATCTGAACAACCGTTTTAAATTTTGCCGCAATTTCCAAGAATTCTACATTTCAGTTTTCGAAAAAAAATATTTTAGGAATATGTTACGGGCCTTCAGTTCGGAACTACTGTTCTAGTTAATATATTTGTATTACCTTAATTCTAAACTGGTGTATCAATTATAGTTTGTTTACATTTGTTGCAATAAATTGTCTTTATTCTGAACCTATTATCCCAATTTATCACTATTTTAGCCCACACATGCTCAAAGGGGTTTAGGTTGGGACTGTATAGGGTGGAAATTTTAAAAGTTCAATTCCGGCATGATCAGCGAACCAATTCATTGCATACGCAGATGTGTGCACTGGCGAATTACCCTACATTAATTCGAATAGGCCATCTGGATAAAGTATTCTTGCATTCGGTAACATCACATCATCAAAAATTGTTGTGTATTCGGCCTGTTATTTGGCATAATTCACCAATACCTCCTTAACAACTGATTTGACCACCTTTTTGCACTGTTTGCACAAATTTTTGGTTTAACATTGAGTTTTTGGGTCTGTAGAAATGGAGCTTTTGGTCAAGGTCCGAATGAAATACTTTTCCGTCTGAGAGAAAAAAGGATAAAGCATAGCTTTTCTATCCATACATTATTAATTAAAAATATACATATAAGTACATATTATACAAAAATTTAAAAAAATAAAACTAAATTAAAATTTATTTTGAATAAAATTAAATACTAAATTTTGAAATTTTGCAAAAGGATTCACCTTTCTAATCTCAATCGGAACCTCATTCCAAATAGTAAATGTATTAAATAAAGGTGAATTATTGTAAATATTTGTACGGTTAACAGGAAGTATTATTTTACCATTTCGACTGGAACCAATTTTAATTTTATCATATAAATATGAAGGAACCCGATTATTAATGACTTTATATAAAAACAATAATGCTCTGTAATAAAAGAATTGAACCATTAACATATCTTACGATGTTGTTCAAATTAACTTGCAGCAAACCACTTGAGGCAGAATCACAACTTAATAAAAGGAATTCGCAATAAAGTACGTGGGGAATTACTAATGATCGTGCTAGCAAAGTTCGAACATTTTTAGGGCAAATATTATTATGGAGCTTCAAATCATACACAGTGAAATATTGATCTTGCAACATACATTAACAACTTGTGAATCTCATGTGAACCTGTTATTTACAAATTCCTAGATTGTTAACATGATTGATAAAATTAATTTTCACACTATGATACAAATTTCAGGAATCACTGCAAAGTTTCTTCTATAAATGAAAATTGCTTGTGTTTTTGCGATGTTTAGTGAGATTCCATTAGAATTGGACCAATCTAGTATGTATATATGATAGATCCAGATTGATTTTATTGAAGGTTTCCAAAATATTTTCACTAGTACAACCAAGATAGATTTGACAATCATCAGCATACAAATGGTATTTGTAGTATTTTATTACGTGAGGTAAGTCATTTATAAAAAGAGAAAATAGAGTTGGACCAAGTATCGTGCCTTAAAATACACCTGACATTATACGCTCAGGTTCCAATTCTTTTCCATTTATGATGACTTTTTGATATCTATCTGTTAAATAATTAAACATAAGTTTCAGTGCCGCATTATCAAAATTAAAGAAAAGCGTTAACTTCTGTAATAACAAAACATGGTCTAAAAAGTCAAATGCTTTTGACTTTTGAGTAATCCAAAAGTATAAGAACAGCAAATGAGTTTATATTGTCAAGATGACAAGCCAGATCAGCGACAACATGAAGAAGGGTCATTGTTGTACTATGGTTATTACGAAATCCGGATTGAAACTGATTTAGATAATTAAGTTTAGTTAAATGCTGCTTGATTTGGTCACGAAGAATGATTTCAAAAATGTTTGATAGAATCGAAACTAAACTAATCGGTCTAAGATTATCCAAAGAATCAATGCCCTACTTTTTATAATCGGAATCACTATATTCGTTCTCCAAATATCTGGAAATTTGGAACGAATGATACAGTTATTAATCATGTAGGTCAAAGGTGATACATATTATATAACATACGGTAAAATATATTTTAAAGACATTTTAAATTGATTTTATCGTGTTAATTGATTTTAACAGCTTTGGAAATTTCAAATTCACTTATACAGCTGAATGAGAGAGATTTGTGATTACCTGTACACTCGAACTCAGGTAAGGGAATAACAACAGTCAAAATGGGTACGTTGCAGAAATAAGAGTTGATGATTGAAGGGTCTAAATCGAACAAAGAACTAGCTTTACCAGCCCCTAATCCGACATGATCGCAGTTATTCCAAATTCATTTCATGGTTAATTTACTATTTCCAAAAAAGTATTTCTGTTTTGAGATTCTTATCAAGCTAGTTACCCTATTGCATTCATTACCATATACTAAGTCCTTGACATCAGCTGTTCTCCTATACTTAATATAAGCATTATCTCATACTAGCATACTTTTAGCAATACTATTATTAAACCATGGAGCAATAGTTTGGCTATTAACTTTTTTTTTGATGGTACACAATTATTATGAAAATAATATAGGCAATCACAAAAACACTGAAAGTTAAAATTGACATCATTGGACGAGTGCAAAAAATTCCAGTCAACGTGAGAAAAAAAAATCATAACAATTTCAGCATCCAACTGACTATAGTCGTAGATAAGCCTATAATTCATTTTAATGCGCTTTGATTTAGCTTTATAAGAGATCCCCAGTAAATCTTGATCGGAAATATCAGGCAATGTATATTGACCAGACGAAAATATCCTAGAGTAATCTGATTCATGGACAATAAATTGATCGAGCCAAGTACGCGATCATGAGTAGGTGAAAATGGAACCGATATTAAATTGTTCACTTTTAAAAGATTATAGAACTTATTGGATTGATCAATCATGTTACAATTTATGTCGCAACCAATTATGAAATGATTATTCAATAGTTTAAAATGTTCGATGATAGAAATTCCTGAAAATCGTCTAAATCGGACTGCGTAGGAGTTGACGGATTGTAGCAAACTGCAATCAATATAGTCATAGATGGTAGTATCATTTCGGTCATCAGAACTTTAGTTTTAACATACATAGACGAATGAACGAGTTTAACCTTGAAACA
The DNA here is from genome assembly GCA_963556165.1 of Tipula helvola. NCBI lineage: Eukaryota > Metazoa > Arthropoda > Insecta > Diptera > Tipulidae > Tipula > Tipula helvola. Next base: position 209,396,720 of record OY744482.1, read on the forward strand.
CTTCTTATAGTAAATGCAAGCACCCCCACCACTCTTATGACTTCTGTCACATCTCAAGATGTTGTAACCATTCAGCGCAACAGATTCTTATTGATTTTACTAGTAAGCCATGTTTCCACGACACCAAACATATCGAAATCTTTCGTATCGATAAATATTCTCAAATTGTGCTGGAATTCTGACAGTTCTCGCGCAGAAATAATATGGCGGATACACAGTGATGTATTGTACTATTTTTGGTTAATTGTTTACATTTTTATGTTGTATTTGTACTTCAGTTTTTAGGTTAGGTTTTTATTTATATCATTTTATTTTATTATTTATATGTTATTTATAACGTTTTGAATCACAAAATGTTTTTATAATTTTATTTGAAAAGAATCACTTAAACTTTTGAAATCGATAATCTAAAAATTAATGCAATTTAACAATTTTATTATGTTGTTGTGATTTTGATCGATATGACTGGCTGGTTATTTATTTTCCTTAGTCCGTGCGAAAATTTAATATTGACGTTGTTTCCACTGGCGTGCAATATTTTATTACACCTATTAATTTTCACATGAAATATAATTGTAATAACATAAAATCATAAACACTTTGAATGTTTTGTGTATTAAAGCTGAAATTAATACATTTTAATAATTATTTATTATTTTATTTAGGTTTACTATCTAAGATATATGCGACCCATAAAAAATTTTATAAATTTTTTTTCTACATGAAAGAAAGAAGAAGCCCGGAGAAGTTAATGGATTATGATTACCGTTGTTGGCATTACTGTAATTGTAATGATTCTGTAACAGAAACTTTTCTTGACATGTTGAAACAATAGAAGTTGGATTGGAATTGAATAGGTTGATTTTTCCTAAACATGATCGTCGATCCATACTCGTTGTAGGACAACTCCACTTTCGTTTTTTGGACTTCCAGTTTTAGGTACAAAACATCGAATTAAAACACCCTTTGGCCAAAAAGTAGGAAATAACACTTGACTTGAGAAACTTCTGTCCAAAGTAAATTTAAATGAGACAAACGTGAGCTTAGTTCTATCCCGTCCCTTAGGGAGCAGTAGATGACAATCAACCCCGTCTAGATTATTTAGTTTGGACTTTAAATAATCAACTAATGCAGGCTCTTCCGTGTGAGGGTTCAGTCTACTCACATATAAGACATCGTTGGCAGGCACGTCAACGGATTGTAACGAAGAGGTCACGGCACCTATTCCAATGACGTCAGGTGTGGCATTGTTATATTCGGTTTGAGAATATTGTGGATTAGTCGATGAGTTGACAGGAATCTGCATTTGTAACGACTGGGCAGATAAACGTTGAGCATCAATTGATGCTTTTATAAAGTCATTCATCACGGAGAATGATTCAAACATTTTAACCATGTTACTGGTCAACTCATCGATCTTTTGAATATATGGTAATTTCGGAGCACGCAGCGCAGAACCAACGTAGTTGTTTTGTCTCCATTAATTGGTTGTATGTTGTAGTATTTATTCCCGCACATTTGAGGTGAAAATTTGATTTACAGGCACCGCTGCAAGGACACCACTCTTCCCGGCCGTTCCACTCTAATTCACATTTTCCGCGACACACCATTATGATTTATTATCACTACACACAACGTAACTAGTGGAAATTGTTTTTGAGATGCACGGTGTAAAACGTCACAATTGTAATATTTATTCAATGACTAAACTGGAAATATCGAATTTGTATTTGTCAATAATATGATCTATCTCAAGGTCAGCAACAAATCGACAGAAGCAATTTACACATAAACAGTTATAGTTCACAATCACATAACTTTTTATCAATAAAAATAAAAATGTTGGGTTTAATCACAAAACTAGATATGCTATGATAAATTTTTATAATTAGGCTTAAATTAAAGCGTCACGATTGTGTTGAAGAAACTTAGTAATTTACCACTTTTAGTTCACAGAAACTTTTACCACTAGAAAAATACTTCAATGTTCTTATAATAATTGAATTCACTATTGATAATGAATTAAATCACTGTGATGCAGTGCAAACTATATTTATAAACTGTTATTATAAAAATTGAATAGAATTATTGTATTAAAAAAAAACACGTCAAACGGTAGTCAAAAAATTACCTCGATGAGTCGCCGCAAACCACCTTCCGAGCAACAACTTCTCTTGCTTCAACGCGATATTAACGTCGAGATGACACCACTACCTCCTCCATCATATGATGAAGTGCGGAACGTAATATCGCAGATGAAAAATTACAAGACACCTGGTGAGGATGGTATCTGCAACGAAATGCTCAAATATGGCGGTGATTATCCGTACTGCCGCATGTTTGAGCTAATATCAACAATTTGGTCTAGAGAAGAAATCCCAGTAGAGTGGAAGACGGCTCTTATATCTCCACTTAATAAAAAATGAGATCGATTGAACTGCAACAACTATCGCGGTATAGCTTTGCTGAACACAGGCTACAAGGTTTTGGCCAACGTAGTCGCAGTAAAGTTATCAACTTACAGCGAGAGGATCTTGGGTAATTATCAATGTGGTTCTCGTCCAAATAGATTAACGTCCGATCAAACTTTTACGCTGAGGATTTTGCTGGAGAAATGCTATGAAAAGGACATCCCTGTACACAGTCTATTCATAGACTTTCAACAGGCGTACGACAGCATTAAGAGGAATACGTTATGGAACGTATTGTCCTACCTGACCATACCGTCAAAATTGGTTTCAATGTGCAAGCTTTTAATGGATGGCTCACTATGTAAGGTGCTAATAGAAGGGAAAATTTCGGATGCCTTTGAGATAACATCTGGAGTGCAGCAAGGAGACCCAATAGCTCAAACTCTTTTCAGCCTATCATTAGAGTATGTCATTCGTCAGCTCAATATGGCGCAGCGTAGCTGCCTGTATTATAAATCAACCCAGCTATTAGCATACGCTGACGATATTTGCATTCTGGGTCGCAACATCATATCCCTAAAAGAACTCCTTCTCCCATTGGAATTAACAGCCCAACAAATATGCCTTCAGATCAATGAAGCGAAGACCAAATACATGGTGACCGCAAGAAGGCATACTCGTGGGGACTTCATTTCGGGAGACACTCAATATGAAAAGGTGAATGAGTTCAAATATCTAGGATACTGATCACTGAGCATAACTCCGTTTCTGTGGACGTTTCATCGAGGATCGCATCGGGCTGCCGAGCATTTTACGCCAATATAAAAATTTTCAGGTCTCCTCATGTATCGCGCAGAATGGAATTGGACATCTGCAGGGCGCTGATGGGATCAGTTGTCACCTTTGGTTCAGAAATGATCTCGATAAAGTTGACATCATTGGATTCATAAAATCGTCAAGGCTAAGATGGCTTGGGCACGTACGTCGTTCACATAATCGGACCACCAAACAGGCCTTGGAGTCGGCACCAACGAAAGTAGGACCTCGTGGGAGACCACCTACCCGATGGATGGACGACGTTGAAAGAGACCTAAACACACTCGGTCACCGTGTCTGGCGTTCTCTTGTGGCGGATCGAATTATTTGGAGGAGCATCGTCGAGACGGCCAAATCCCTTCATGGGATGTAGCGCCAGCGGAAGAAGAAGAAGAAGTCGCCGCAAACATCAACCTCACTAATCTGTGCTCATGTGCACCATTTTATCCAGATCCTGAAAATAAAAATAATAATAATAAAATTACTGATATATTATATTGTATATACGACCAATTTCCCCAATTGATTTCCCCTTTGCTGAAGAACAATTATGGCGCCATTAAGCTCTTTGTTTAAGTGTTTTTTAATATTTCCCACTGCATTTTGACAGACAAATAGAAAATATTATTTTCACTGTACCAGCCTGCGTAGTCAATTTTATTTTAGAAATATTGAGTTTTAAAGCATAATGAACAACGATCAAAAAACGAAAAAAATATATTTTTAGATTTTCAAGTAACTCTTTTTATGGAACCGATAGTAAGGGAGAGTCTCCCATTGTGGGCACAGTTTTGTTTTTGACTCATAATTTTCCTTTGAGTCCATATTATGCAGAGATATGAATATCAATGGAAAGCTAGAGGCATTAGCTAACTGTTAACTACATTGATTCCATCAACTAGAAAAATGTTTCGACCAATTTTGTTAATTCATCTTTTTTGGCAAAAAAAAAATTGTAACCGGTTATGGGCACCCTTCGAAAATTCGCTGAAAATGGGAATAGTTAAGGAAAACGCACCTAATTTGAAAGAATTTCTCGGTTTATTAATTTTAAAGGCCTTCAGTGGCAAACATAACAAAAAAAGGCTTTTTAAAAAATTATTCAACTTCAGTCAACTTCGATGGCAAAGGCTACAAACAGATGATGCAAAGTCGATATCATCATCAGATGATGGAGAGTTCTTTTTTTTAAAGCGTTTGGCCTACGAGTTGCCTTGTTTTCGAGTTCTCTTCTTTGGGGGAGAGGGGAAACGGACGCCATAAATGAAAAAAGAGGGTGTCTACAACCGGTTACATTTAAGTGTCCACAACCGGAAATCACGACCTTTCTCGGAGTAACCAAAAAGATGTCATGCGTCATGATGTTGATAACACTCACCTGTTTGAGATTATTCAATTTAATTTATCGCACTTTTAAAACATTGGAAAATTACAATTGCGTTGATTTTTACAGACTTTTTTTTTAATGTGGTCGCAGCAAATGAACAAGCTCGTCCATTCACTTCGATATTAGCTAGAAAACTGCATACTGGCAAAATACAAGTACGACAAAAGTCAACACCATCATGTAATTGTTTTGCTTATATTTTAGCAAATGAAACGGGTTGGGAATTGTCCATTGTATGTATTTACCTGGAATATTCAAAATCGATAGTCTAAAGAAACCGGAGCCTGCTACTCATCCAATTCGGTATTCATAAATCCACAGCCAATAAGCTCTAAACACCAGAACGGTTAGCTACCAATAGCCTGTAGATTTGCGGCACCACCGCTAACGGCTCAATTCATCTTGTTTGTAATCAAGGTTTTTGTATCATATCGTATAACAATATTAATAAAAAGTGCTTTTTTTATAAAGAAATTCGTAGAAAAGTAAAATAAAATCCTTGGTAAAAGTTGAAAATTTAAACGTTAACAATCGTCATTAAAAGCTTCTATCTGAAACTTGGTTATGGAAATAAGGCCTTGAATGCGGTTCTTGACGAAAATCATCATTATAACATTATAGCATTAAACTTTATGGTTTGACCTATATACCTATTTTTGCCTTAGTTTTCACACACTTTTACGAATAACCCAGTTTGCAATATTCTCGACAAAAAATCCACAATTTGTCGATAGTATTCTTGCAGCTTTAGAAGCTAGCTTTTCTTGATCTTGTTTTATCATTTTGCTTTAAATCATGAATTAAAATTTTAGCTGTAATTATTCTTAATTTTGCCATCGTCGTTTTGTGCTTTTATGTTAATTAAGTATTCAAATATTTGTTTGTAAGATATATGTAATATAAACTGGATATTAATATTCCAGAGCCAGCAACAAACGGGAAAAAGCTGAGCTTTTAATTTAACTTTTATTTTTTTCTTCTTAGTATTTTATTGTATTTTAAACATAATATTTATAAAGTGTTGACTAAAGCTTTATGGCTTGAAAGATAAATATATGTTGCATGGACTCTAAAGATTTTTCTGTGCAGCATTTTATTTTATTTATAGAACAAGGAGGATGGCATTTTGGATATAGTCATTCGACCGAAACCAAATGGTACAGCACGGATATTCGTATTTAATTCAACAAGGATTTTTAAATTATGTCGCATAAAATTAAAGGTGACCAAATGAATACCATTCCATACTATTGAACAATAAAATGAAATGTAGATCCCCATAAATAACATTATCACACATTTGTTTCCAATCTCCACAATTATGAAATGATCAAATTTAAAATGCAAATTTCTCATATATAGCTTTGGAATCAGTGTAATAATCAGTAACGATCAACGATTCATCATAAATATGACTTAAAACAAATTCGTGAACAATAAATTAACATGCAACAAATACAATAACACCACTAACAATGGTATAAAAGAAACAATAAACCGTCTTTTATAATTATTACAATTTCTTGCTGGTTTACTTTCACTTAAGTATACACGATACACATTTTATACATGTATTAAAAACACTCTTCTTCATCGTACCTATTTTGGAATTTATAATAACAATAATTAGCTTAAATTTACATAATCGTATAAGAAAATATGTTCGTTGGTTTTTCTATACAATCATGATGCTTGTGAGAAATGGTAGTTTCGTATTCAAATAATAAAATTGAACTGACAGTCATCATGTTAATATTTTTTTTATTAAACGCCTAAATTATGGCGCTTAACATTATTTTTCACTTTCAATATTTTTTTTGGATGATGAATAGCTGATTGTTTGAAAAATTACAAAATTGTTTAAAACAGATGTGCGTTATATGTGGTAATCGTAATTGTCTAAGATTTTTCTTACGGATGGGTTTTTAAGTGCATCGTTCGTTATAAGTATGTATGTACAAGATACCAGTATATAAAATAACTTTATAATGACATCATCTTATTAATTGTAAGTCGTGGCATAGAAACAATCTCCTTGTGTGATGTTAACCTTACTTTTACAAGAAAGTTAATTGAGTAAGCGATTAGCAAGTGCAACTGATTGGTGATTAGTCGTTCAATTCCATTTTATTTCGAGAAATTGAAAGTAAAAAAATTATTAATTTTATTCAAGATGATTTTTTTTTTTATATTTAGCCTTAGACCATTTTTTTATTTTAATCCTTTCCTTTTGCGGATTGTGCATAATTATACTTGATTGTTTGTATAGAGGTTCGAAGAATCGAAACATACAATTTAGTGTTTATGCTTAGAATAAGGAATACAAGATCACAGTAAAACACCAGCTAAATTAAGAAAGAGCAATTAACTGCAAATATGTACACTGTAAAATAATTACAAGCAAAAATAATAAGGTTTCAAAAGCTTTCGAATAGCTAAGAGCTAAGTACGAAGCAATATTAATATATAATTCTGCCTTTTAAACAAAATTAAAAAAATTGGGTCTATCCGACTCTCGGACGACACTTTTTCCAGAAAGCATCCGTTAAAGCACACCAAACCAACCATTTGTATTTTACAAACATTTTCCGTTATTTTGGGCTAGCGCAATATGTCACGGCTTTCCTTAAATTTGGAGACCTCTTCTCCAATTTTACAATTGATCACGACAATTTAAATCTTCTACTCTCATACCGCCATATCACAGATCCATAAATAATGTTAGATTATTTAGAACTGACACGTGTTGATCAGCAATCAAAGTCGTATTCGCCATTTTACATCTTCGACCTTTAACAATTAGATCCAGTTATGCATCTCTAGTATACCATTGAAAGTCCTTAAGAATTTAATTAACTCTATTCAGTCAGAGAGTATTCACAAAGTTCAAAAATTTATTTTCTGAAAATTTGTTTTGTTTGTTCAGATCACTGGACGGGGCATCGCTGTGGACCATTTGAAAATACAAAATAATAAAACACAAACAATACAAAATCAGAATTTACGTTAATTATCATTTGTTACCTTGGCATATAGGATTTTATTTTATATATCTCCCAGCTCTCCTAAACCTGCGCCCCCCTAGTGGCGCGAAATTATTTTAAAGCCTCCCAATAGTAATTTGCTATTAGGAGTTGTATATACGACTTTGAATACCAAGAGAATTTATTTCCCAGAAATAATACCTTTAAAGGCGATTTTATTCACAAATTCACAAATAATGTATCGATCAACATCTTATTTGTAACCGGCCATCATAAGTAACTGCATGTTTCTGAGTATCGGGTTGGCTCAACGGCTTAGGTGTTTTGTTAATTATATAATAGGTAAAAATTATTATATACATACTTGAGCCGCCGTGGTTTCCATTCTAAGTTAATTCCGAAGAATTATTAATTAAAGATTACAGTACCTTATTGAAACCACAAAACAAAGTAGCTTTTGTGGTTTCAATAAGGTAATGTAACCTTTAATTAATAATTCTTCGGAATTAACTTATAATAGGTAAACCCTTAATCTTCCTTTACAAAATAGAAAATCTTGCTTTACAAAATCTAACATTACAATTTCCCGTTCTATCAATGTACCGGAAATGGTTATTCAAGTTAACAGAACGCAGTGATATAAATTGCAATCGTGTAAATGGCGGAATATACCGTCGAAACATCGGATTTTTTTTTTTATTTCAGTACTAATATAATATGTCAGTGGTTACCTCGAATAAACGCAAGGATAAATTAATTGTATTTAAACAGAAAAATGAAGCAAACATATAATTGGGTTTGTAACAAATACAAATCTTTATCGTGTGTATGACGAAAAATCACACACAAAGTTGCAGGTAAACACGAAACTTTGAAACAGTCAGCTACTCATTCTCACAAGAATTCGACATTCGAAAAAACCTAAATGCGTTGCCGTAAGTTTTGTGTAATTGTCAAAGAAACTCGCTTATATATGTTAGTTGCCGAAGAGAAAATCTAAATAAAATGAAAGAACTGGACAGTTTACGGGCTATAAATATACAGATCAGAAAACTTAAAATACATATGTTGAAGGGAAGGGAGAAATGTGTTTTACTGGCCTTGCCTGTCTCACCGGCTATATATGCTTATTTACGCTAATTGGGCTTCTTTATCTACAAATTGGAATATTTGCGCTACCTTTATTTGTTCAAAAGTTATAAATGTTGAAATAAACTTTTTTTGCACATCGCTTCTGAGCGATTAGCCACCTCTTAGAAGTCAAATAGAAAATCCCAGTTCTACGGCAAAATGTATAAAAAAATACATGAGTTTTTTCAACGGTTTCGATTCTTTAATCTGATAAATAAAAATAGTTTGCTCGGTTAAATTAGTTTGCTATACTTGAACCAATCATTCTTGCTTTTGGCTCTTATTTTCGGCTAGAGTTATTTGAATTCGTAATTTTTATGTGTCTTTACCCTGTCACACCCTTTCGAGGTATGTAGGCTTAATTCCACATGTTTCTAAAAAATATTTATTGGTATTCTTAATTGTAACAAGTTCTGACTCTAGTTGCGAGTGTGTATGTATGCAAATGTTTATCCCCATTTTATTAAAAATTCGATTGCTAGCATAAAGGCGCCTTTTAAACTAACAGTGCAAAATTTGTACATTAGAAAAATCAATATTACACAAAAAATAAAAGTTATTTTCCATTGAACTTTTGTACAAATAAGCTCTAATCTAAAAGCTTAAATAACAGTGAGCAACAACAATAATTATCTTGGGGAAAGACATTAGAAAAGTTAAAAATAACCGTCTCCCGTCACTAAAATCTTTTATCATTAATTTTATCATTTTTATTGTCTTATATAACCACCCTGATGCTTATTTTTATACCGTATTCATTATTATACAGAAGTTTTCAAAACGTCTTTTCTTATATGTATTTATATTATGTAGTCACATTTTAACAAAAATGTATACTCAAATTAGCATAAATCTACTCTGTAAATGTGTGTTGTAAGAATTGATGTTAACATGCTCGGCGATAACGATAAGGAAATACGTTGATTTGACCTTTTATCCGTGTCGTAGATAGTGTTTATTTACGTGTTAAAATGGAGATCGTGACACAAAAACAGAAATGTAGACAACATTTAAAATTCCAATTAGATGACAAACGTTAGTTACATATTAAAAGACAACATTTTGTTATATGAATAAATATTGTATTTTCCAATTTAAATTTTAACTTAATTTATCTAAATGTAAGATGTTATTACTCTTATTAGTATAGCCTACACAATTTAATTAATATTTATATGGTAGATGGGCAATTAATTTCTGAATCTGCGTTATAATTACTTTCAAACTTTCAATTTGATCTGATAATTCGCCAGCACCATCATACCATTTAACAAATTTACTAAACCAGCACCAGAACGTATACACAGTACACCTTAAAACATTTTCTTCTGAATTATCGTTATGTATTCGCAAAACTTTACTCATTTTCATTATATGTACATATACACACAATATGCTATATTTACAATCGTATAACTCATTTTTTACACCGCACACACCCCGCGCGCCCTTATAATATTTTGGAAGAGCGTGCGTTTTGCATAATTTTCCTCCTGAGATATAAATTTTCGTCCTTTTTATCTTCTTGCCACTCTTTATTCTACTTTTATGATTTTTTATTTTTTCCTGTTTTGCTTTATTTCAAATAATTTTGCTTGGTGCTAAATTAAAGGGATTAAGATATGTCATCATAATAATTATCTTTCTTCTTTCTTTTTTGTTTTTGTGAGAATTCACAGGCCTCACAAAAAACTGGTGCATGCTAACAACAGAAATAAGGATAAATTTTTTATTTTGTTTTAATTAAAATATGATTTTATAAGGTCGAGATGCGGGCGGGGATAATGTTATGAATGAGTCCAATGGGAAAAAGGACTTTTTGCGCTTGAGTAATTCAACAAAATGTATTACACAGCATGGCTGGAGGTTGAAACGAAATAATGAGATAACGTGCATGGGTCTCTCTACTCGTTGGAATATAGTTGTTTAACAGAATATTCGTAAATTAATTTAATTCATAATAAATTGACCAGTTCTACAGCTTCTAAATGCTGAATAAAATCGGCAGTAAAAAGTCAATTTCATCTATTAACTACATTTACGAGTAAATGTTCCCTACCTAGCAATCAGCTTGTGCTAAATCGACAGTAGAATTCAATGTTCGGGATGAATCAATACAACTACGACCAGATCAATATAAATATATGCATAGCTCTAGCTGTCCTAATATTACATACTTGTGCTATGTCGCTGTTAACTTTGGTAAAATTAAAGGTTACTGAACGGCATAATATTTAAATTCTTAAAAATTATCAAGTTTTTTATAAATCGTTTACCTAAGAGATGTTTTTTTATTTTGTCGACCAATAATTGGGTTGCTCATTGGGACGTTGCAAAATCGCAATGAAATGGCAGGATGATTTTTGGTTTGAAGTTTTAAAATTTGTATATACATATGTATGTTTTTTTGTTTTTTTTTATTCGATAATAGATAAAACTAACATAAAAATTTTACAATTTCAAATAAAAAATTTCCAAATAATCTCTGTGTTTGACGTTTGTTAAGGATTTTGTTACGAAATTTCAAATAATTTCAGCCAATAGTTTTATTTTGGTCCTTGTTGTTGTCACAGTCATATAACCAGCGGCTAAAAGCAATAATACGTTCAATAGACATACATATGTAGCTGCAGATTTTTTTTTAAATATTTATTTTAATTGCTCGTATTTCAAATAATCGTACAGTATTTTCAAAGTATTTTCCAGAATACATTCATAAATTACACAATGTTGTTTTACACCTCTATACGTTTAACACCTTTTTACCCTCCCTCCCTATAGATGTTATTTAAACAAATAGAAAGATAATCAGGAAAATAATTGTCTTTAATTTCCCTACATATATTTTTTGTCATACGAAATTAAGAAACTGAATAACATGGAGGAAATTAATTTACACATATAAGCATAAACAAGGAAAATTCTCCTTCCGGTTAAAATTAAAATGTAAAAACAAAAAGAAAACGAATGTATGAATTGTCCCACATTTTAAAACGAAAACATAAACTTATTTTTTTTAAGTTAGTTTCTTTCAATTCCATAGCATACAGAAAATACAATCAGCTCGTCACTTCTCGTTCTTACATATATGTACAAGCTTTTAAATTAAAACTAAAATAAAAATTTTATTTAATAAAAATTTTATTTTTAATTTCCGTTAAAGTTCTTTTTTAGAAGAACAAAAACGAAAAACTTTTTCTATTCACCCGTAGAAGTAAATAAAACCGAAAAGGAATATAAAACAATCAAGTTTCGTTGTCTTCCACTTGTTCGCTGTAACTGTTCGTGGAAAAATGTTTGATTCTGTCTATGGTACGTAACAGGAATTGACTTTTATTTTGTTAGGACGTGTTTCCCCGTACAACTTTGATAGTGGATTCATGAGGTCGGATTTTTAGCCTAGGATATTTTTTCCAAGCTCCTAAATCAATCAGATCACTTTTTTTTGATTATCTTAATGATTGATTGGCTAAAGATTAGCATAAAAATAAACACCTAGGCTAAACAACGACCTCGTGAATCCACCATGAAACTTTGAATCTCACAAAAAAAATTAAAAAAAATTGTATGTGAATATAATTGAGTCAAACCGTAACACAATACATAATCCACGGGTGGGATATAAACACAATAAATTTTAATTTAATTTTTTATTTTTGTTTCCAAAATTTCCATAAAATTTACCTTAACAAAAATCCAACAATATAAAAAATTCTAAAAATTATAACATTCCATTTTATGTTTTTATTTTATTTTAACCCGCAGGTGTCGCAAGAAAACATGGCGTCAAGATTTACCACCAACAAGTGTAATAATAACATTTCACAATGAGGCACGATCAACATTATTACGTACAATTGTCAGGTAAGAATAAGAAAAAAATACTAATTTTTTTATAAATATGAAAAACAAAAAAAAGGAAACCGTATCACGTCACACTGGATAAACCTATAGATTCTATTGTCCTGTTGTTTCCAAAAACGAGAGTGAAACCAGAAGTAAAACAATACAATTATATTTTTCCATGCCATAATAAAGGAGAGAAGACATAAAGCTCTCATTCCGACTTACATTACTATACATAAAAAATAATTATTTCCAGTTCACTATTTTCTTTTGTGTTATTTAAAAATTAATTTGATTTTTTTTTTTCATTTCTCTAGTTTTACAGTACATACATGTATTTGCACCTGTTTATTTGTACATATCTATGTATTTATATTTTGTTGATAGTGTAGAGTGAAAAAAACGGTTTATAATACCACCACGAACGTTGAGCTTTTATTTCTACTGAAGTGTAAAGTATTCGTAAAGCCGCATATGCTTAAATTTTAAAGTGGTTTCAATTGTATATGGATATACCGAATTTCCAATTATTTACTTTACACAATGTTTTGTATGTAAGCAAAACTTTGTTTCAAAAAATAAAAGTTTAAATATGTAAAAATTGAATACGACAAGTTTTGGGTTGGAAACTAACCATTATTTCCTAAAAACTTAAAATATCTTAATTAAATTCAAACTACTTTATCGGTAGCCTCAAGTAGTTTAAATATTAAAGCTAATTCATGCTATTTTCTACGCATTTTTGTCGCGGCTTTTACAATAAGAATTAATGTTTTTCGTGTAAGCTTATTCCTCAGCATTCAAATACTGCTTCTTCTGCTCTGGACACGACAACATCCAACTGCAAGTATTCATTTTTGTGATTCACTGCTGTGTTTTCTAATTGATTGATTGATTGATTGGGTCCACCATACACCCTTTTACGAATAACAAGATCGAAGGAAAGGAAAGGTATGTTAGCATGAAAGACTCGACCCGGTTCCAGACACCTAAGTAGTCGATAGTTAGTAAATTTTTTTTTTTTTTTTTGACACTTGTTAATCACAAGACAACACAATTTTTTCTAATACAGCAGGCCCCCTGTTGTAACTGCAATATCTAAAAAGCCTTAATTTTAATTAATTATTAGTAATTAATTATTAGTCTAAACAATTTTTTCCATCGGCGGTTGGGCGGTGAGAGGGGCGAGATTTCGTTCCATCATCATGTTCCCAAGCGGTCAACTAAATTTGTACTAACCGCAGCAAATGTTGCTTGACATCGTTGTTGAAGTTGTTGCGTCTCTTCTCTCTTGTCTAATCGCCCCAACTCCTGTGTTTTCTAATGTACATAAACCATATGATATATAAGGAACTGCAATCTCCTGAACTTAAGCGGGATACGGATACTATAAAATGTGTTTATCAGTAGAAAGAATTATTGTTCTCCTTGACAGTAATCGAAAATTAAATCTTGAAGGGTCCGAATTAATAATTCTAAACCTAGTTATAACAATAATTCGTCGGTTTGCGAGAACAGTGACACATCTCAAAAATGGCCAATTTTGAGATAATAGGAAAAAAATCGTTTAAATGTAACAACCTTTTATCTGGCATAGTGTCACTTCTAAACTACCCATAGTTTTCAATAGATGTGACGTTGAATTTGATGAATTCAACTATTTTACACCAAAAAAAAAATTCAAATCGATTTCCTCAAAAATATGATATTTTGAGATGTGTCACTGTTCTCGCAAACCGACGATATGATGTATCTAGTCTAGTTGCAGCATTAATTTGCTGTTCTAACAATGGCTTAAAGATATGCCAAAGTAATCTATCTCGTTACGAGAAGATTGATCAAAAATGTCACCATTACAGGGCATAAAATATTGCCTTAAAGGAGGAGATACTTATACCCGCGAATTTTAGTCGATTTTGATGATTTTTTTTTTTAAGAATAGAGAGTTGCGAGAGTTGTCAATTGGCGTAGTTTGTAGCCTGTGTTGTATTGATCTAAAATGCAAAAAGAAAATGCTGTATGATTATTAATATTATAAGTATTTTGTAGATGAACCAAAAAAAAAATGAAAAAAAAAAATTGCAGAATGAAATACTTTTTATTTTATTAAAACGATTTATTTGTTTTTTAACTTATTTTTATTTTGTAGATACCCGTACGTTTCGACGGTATATTCCGTCATCTTCAGGGGGAAATTAATTATAAACAAAATTTTCTCCATTACGTTTTTTCAAATTTTACAATAGTGTCTAAAGTATTTACGTTTATGGCCAAAAATAAATTTTATATAATACAAAGTTTAAATTTAGAAATAAGATTACATGAAAATTCAATTTAAAATAATATTATCATAATAATTGAACAAAAATTTGGAAACTTCTTGTATATTTAATAAATTTTGCGAATTTTGAATTTTTTTTATATGTATACTTTCCAAAATAAGCCTTTTAGTAAGATTCTCCTCCTTATCCAAAATTGTCGCATCCTTTATAGATAAAGAGTGGCCAGTTTGTCGTAAATGATTTGAGATTGCGCTGTGCGATTGGCTAAAGGTTTTTGTGGAATCATAAATATGTTGGTATAACCTCTTTTTTAAATATTGTTTGGTTTAACCAACATATTCTCTTCCACAAGAACACTTTAATTTATATACTAAGTTAGATTATAACTCTAAGGGAATTTTGTCTTTTAATTTTGTAAATAAAAATATGTCTAAACTATTAAACGGTCTACCAACAAGTTTTATATCATAATTATTTAATAAAAATTTAATTTTTTCGTATAAATTTTTTATGTAAGGGATCGAAATAAAAAGTTGACGATTATTTTCAACGGGTAAATTTTGATTTCCGCGCGAATTTTCTGAATTATTTGTCGAAATGGTATTTTTATCGATTTTTACTTTTTAACAATTAATTGAATTCTAAGCCTCAATTAGTAATTGTTTCAACAATTTTTTCAAAACAAATAGGTTCATATAGAAAGTAGTATTATTGAAAAGATGTGTGCAAAATTATTATTAATTATTATTTTAGCGTGATTGATAAAAAACTTTTTGAGTTATCGGCCACGCCGAATTGAAAAATAGTGTTTTAAGAAAAACTGGAAATCGGAATTTTGAAATAAAAATAAAAAAAAAATTTGTAATAGTTAAAAAATATAAATAAACCATAATATGCCAAGTTTCAAAAATATATTGTAGAATAAATTATTCTTTAAAAAAATCATCAAAATCGGCTGAAATTTGCGGGCCATCCTCCCCCTCCCCCTCCCCCTTAAACCAGCAATAAAATAACTCACATTGCACCTTAAACGTTGACACCAATGCTTGAGTTTGTGGCTTTCCAAAAAGTAATGAAAGTCTAAGAAATTCATTTGTTCGCGGATGATCATTGTTCAGATCTAGTGTTTCGCTTACCAACTTGCACCAAGTGCGTCATTTTATCGTAAATTTGTTTCACGATGGCATTGATCTGCAGACATTGATAATGTTATTCTTCAATTTCATTCTGCCGTTTCATAGAGAACGTCCTGTTCTGTCATCTTTCTGGACTGTAAACAAACGCTTTTTAAATTTTGCATTTTTACAGTGTCAATTATTTTGTTCTTGGTTTTAAGAAAAAAAATTTTAAAACGGCTTATTGAATTATAAAATAGGTTCGTTCACAATTTTTCGTTTTGGTGTAATTCTGCGTTCGCTTTGTTTTCATTTTCTACTGTTTCATATTAGGATGTCTTTCTTAACTAAGAACGTGGTAACTTCATAAGTACATATATACTAAACATTTCGGCAAAAATATGCCTATAACTCCTTAATAGATCCCCAATTGCACGAAAAGTAAAGTTTTAACTATAGAGTATTTTAGATGGTTTCAAAAATCCATTAAAAAATGTTAACCCTCGGCGGTCGCACTGGGTCGAAAATGTCCACTTACCCTTCTAGAATGAGAATCCATAATTATTTAAGTACAAAAGTTATTATATTTTTTGCAATAAATCGGTATCTAAGCGAAAACACTAGGAAAACGTGTCTTAGGCTAAATTTCAACAATTAAAAAATGCGCGATCGATAGTAAAAAATAAATGAACTTATATGAATTCTCATAATGGACATCCTAATGATAAAAAAAAACCGGGTTTAACCATTTCTACCGAAAAAGTCTAATTATTTGACCACTTGAATATGCATAATTTCAACGGGAGGGAAATCGAGGATTTTTATGCAAAATACACCGAAGTTCTTTTGCACTTCAAAAATGGCATTACGAAAAATAAAAAACAGGTTTTTGACAGTTTGTATATAAATTAGAATAAAGGATAGAGAGTGAAAATGCTCAAACTCAAATATCAATCGACGTTAGTAGTGTGTGTGTGTTGGGTTCGAAACGTTATACAACTAAATTTAAATTTTTATTATATGGTTTTTCGTAGTAACTAATACACCCTAAGGTTTATATTATATGGATCTGCGTATCAGCAAAATAAGCACGCCCTCTAGAGGGAATTTTACCAGGTTTTGTCAAAAAATCACCCCCTCTTGAATTTGAACTTCAACTTTCATGCGGTCGCCCTGGGATGTTTTCGTCCGATCGACCACTTTGTGCCGCTGTTGCTCAGGAACTAACTGGAGGAGAGTGGGCAAACGATGCTTGCAGGACCATACCTGTATACTAAGTTTTTTTTAGAGAAGAGGACCAGGCCCTGTCCCTTTTCCGTTTTTCGGGAATTCCAAAGTGAAATTTCACTTGGGACGAAATCGTCCCAGTGCGACTGCGGAGGGTTAAAAATGAAATAGCTTCTAGCCAAGATACAATAATACAAGATAAAGTTAACACGAGAAAGCCAAAACACGCTGGTGGTGCGCCAATATTTCTTTGATTTTCTCTCTATCTCTATCTCTTTTCCGTTTTTCGGGAATTCCAAAGTGAAATTTCACTTGGGACGAAATCGTCCCAGTGCGACTGCGGAGGGTTAAAAATGAAATAGCTTCTAGCCAAGATACAATAATACAAGATAAAGTTAACACGAGAAAGCCAAAACACGCTGGTGGTGCGCCAATATTTCTTTGATTTTCTCTCTATCTCTATTTTTGTTTATTGCTTTGTTTCATCTTTTATGTTTTTATACGATTACTCGTGCCGATCAGCCGATGCGCGACCGACAGTCACTACAATATTAAAGATCAAACAGGACGTTTTTTTTTTATTTTTATAGATATTTTTTTATATACAAAATATTTTTTAGTTATTGATGATTTATTGATGAATAGGTAATTCATTAATTTTAAATTTATAAAATTGTGCAACCCAAATAATCTAAACTCACTCAAATACTTTATGAAAATAAAAATGGGTTTAGCGCAAAAAAAGCGAGGTTAACACACTACAACTAAACTCAAAAATTTACTAAATCGGTTTAATTAAACCGCAATCTGTCCAGGGTATTAGTCGATTTTTAAAATTTTTGATTGTGTATTTTTTAAAACAAAACACAATATGTGTATATATTTTAAAAAATGAATAGAAATGATGTACATACACTTAATCTTCCTTTGGATTGCAAAAGCAATCATGATTGAAATATTTTTCTCATTTTTGCTTTATTTCAGTACTTTTTCTATTATGAAAAAAAAAAGTTGGCGCACCAGAAAAAAAGTACTTTTACTTTATCTTGTATTATTGTATCATGCTTCTAGCTATCCGGTTCAAGAATTTTTCGACTAGATCTAAAACATGTTATTCGGTTAAAACTTTGTGAAAGAATTCGGCTTTAATTGCCAAATGTAATATCAGATCATGTAAACATTCTACATAATATACAATAACTAATAAAAATCGGTTCGCTCTAAAATGGAAATGACATCCCAGAGAAAATGTACATATATTTAGCAGCGTTCAAACAAATCTATTATTCAGTTTTATTCCCTTTCTCTTCTTTTTAAATGAATTTTAAATTTGTCTCCTCTCTTTCGATCTGTAGAAAAGCTCGTCAAGGAGTAGACACCCCTAATTTCATTAATTTTGCTAAATTATTACTGTTCGATTCTCGGTATTGCCCGAAAAATATCAAAACAACTTTGCATCTTTAATAAAACTTATACATTAAAACCCTATTAAAATAATTGTTTACAAACTATTAAATCATTGCTGAACAAAACAGAACAAAAATACTTCTATTCTACCCAGTACATCAATTCGCTCATTTTTCAATTGCTGGTACACTATTTATTTATTACTGAATAGTATTCAATTTTTGTGCTAATATTCATGATGGAACAAGACAAAAAACGAAAATTGAAAAATTCATTAAAAAAGAATAGAAATAGAATAAAAGCAACTTGACGGTTGTTGAACGCCGGTATTAACCACTTCGGTACAATGTAAATCTTCGGTCAGATTTTTTTTCTGTTATAGCACATAGAACAATTTTAGATATCTGGGATAGACTAAAATAATAATACTTTCTATTTCCAAGAGAAGTAGAGACAGCAGATTATCTTTGAATCGGGCCCAAGCCGATACTATCACAACGATTTACAAGTAACAACATCTCTGATGTTGGAGTTACAGCTTCCCCAAAGTAAGTGGACTCAGGGGAGCGATTATGTAAGCAATACGAATTTCGAGTTTCTCGAAATTGCGACAAAAACGTTTAAAAAGGATTTTTTTTCTTTTCTTTAAACTCGTAGTTTTGAATTTTCACGTTTTGTCGCAATTTCGAAAAACTCGAAACTCATAATGCTTACATAATCGCACCCCAGATAGCATCACAGCCAATAATGAATTTTAGATGATGGGTTTTGCAATAATTTATGCATACTTTTAAACTCTTTGCCGCTTCTATAGGGGAGGGGGAGGGGGGTCCTTTAGGTACACGAAATAATAGGCATATGCTATTATTCTTTGGGTAATGGAGTCTCCACTGAAATCTCTGTGATATCCCTAGAAATAAATTGATTAATAAAGAATATATTGTGTGATGATCGATAAAGAACGGCCGCTCTCGGCCTACCTTTTCCGTATTATAAATCAGCTTTCTTGGTTTGGTTGGCAAATTTTTAATTTTCCCATTGTTTCTAGCGATACGTTCAAGTTTTTTGTCTGAAAAGGCAACTTAGGCTAGAAATGGCCGCCACGAAAAGGCGGAGATTTATTTGCAGACATCGTAAGGAGGTATGCATTATACTACTTTATCAATTATTTCCCGGCTCTGTAGAGCCCTCTAAATCATCTTGTTCCGTAAGTACAGCTTCCCCAAAGTAAGTGGACTCAGGGGAGCGATTATGTAAGCAATACGAATTTCGAGTTTCTCGAAATTGCGACAAAAACGTTTAAAAAGGATTTTTTTTCTTTTCTTTAAACTCGTAGTTTTGAATTTTCACGTTTTGTCGCAATTTCGAAAAACTCGAAACTCATAATGCTTACATAATCGCACCCCAGATAGCATCACAGCCAATAATGAATTTTAGATGATGGGTTTTGCAATAATTTATGCATACTTTTAAACTCTTTGCCGCTTCTATAGGGGAGGGGGAGGGGGGGTCCTTTAGGTACACGAAATAATAGGCATATGCTATTATTCTTTGGGTAATGGAGTCTCCACTGAAATCTCTGTGATATCCCTAGAAATAAATTGATTAATAAAGAATATATTGTGTGATGATCGATAAAGAACGGCCGCTCTCAGCCTACCTTTTCCGTATTATAAATCAGCTTTCTTGGTTTGGTTGGCAAATTTTTAATTTTCCCATTGTTTCTAGCGATACGTTCAAGTTTTTTGTCTGAAAAGGCAACTTAGGCTAGAAATGGCCGCCACGAAAAGGTGGAGATTTATTTGCAGACATCGTTAGGAGGTATGCATTATACTACTTTATCAATTATTTCCCGGCTCTGTAGAGCCCTCTAAATCATCTTTTTCCGTTACAGGTGCGTGCAGTACCTAAAGTGCCAGATATATTTCCCTCCCGCCGCCGTAATTTTTTTAGCAGGAGTCTTTGGGATGACGACCACGTTAGCCATCTTCATATTCTTTCCGTCCCCGCTTTTCACCCTGACTCTTTTGGGGGGAAATACGCAGCTCCAAAGAACCAGTTTTTGAAATTGAAGCACTTTAAACCCACCACTGTCTAAGCTTGCATTGCCAGTAGAAGGAGGTCGATCTCGCTCTCCTTGTGGACTGCTAACCGGCGGAGTATATTCTCGTTGTTCTCCTTATTGCAACGTGAAAGATAATCAAATAATCAAAGACAATCTTAGGGCGTGGAAAGTTTTCCTTTCCGCCTATTTTTAGATCTGTCGGTCCCATGGCTTCAAAGTAAGCCAGCCGAGAAACTTTTTGGACTTACACTGTTCAGTGGCAATTCATGATGTTGTCCTACAGAACAACGCCAACATTTGCGCGATACCCAATTTAACTTTGTTAAAGCCTTGGTCTAAAATCTCCAATCCTATTTCTGTCACCGTGTCATTATATTCCACCATCCCCTGATCTCCTGGTCAGATATTTCCCGACCGTTGCTGCTAACCTGTCGTATTACTGGACTCCTGCAAAATTCAGTGAAGAAAAGGATGTATCTTCGCTAAAGCATTTATGGGTATAGAATATTCTAATCGGTTTATTTATAAAGACAGTACTATTTTTGGTCTGCATCTGGCACAGCTCCATAGCTTCGTTGTGGGATAGATCTGACCGTTTTAAGTGGGACAGACGTTTCCTTGCGACTCAGCCAGTGGCGTAACTAGGTACCCGCAGCACCCACGACTGCATGGACCCACGAGATTTATCCTACATTTGAATATTAATTCAAAGTCAAGAAATTTTTAAGAAAAGGCGGTGGTTTAGTTTTTAGAGAATAAATTGTTCCTGTTGCTATTAAATATTTTCTTAAGACAGGCCTAACAATTTCTTCTCGGTTGCTGAAGGTGAATGTCAGAGTAATTATATGTAATATGACTCCATAGAAATAAAAATGGCTTTAGGTTCTGACAGATATTTATATTTAGAAGAAAATTTGCTAAACTGGTTTGAAATCAAAGCTTTCGACATCAAACGTTAATGATTTTAGTGTTTGCTGGGTTGATTTATTTGTAATATACGTTTTGCACTCCAAAATTTACCTCTTTGCACTTCAAATTCTATCTTTTACAAATCAAATTAAGCCTATTGCCAAACAAATTCAACCTTTTACCAATCAAATTTTGGTTAGAAAAGAATGAATTTCATTTGCAAAAGATTGAATGTGATTGATATAGTTTCTCATTTAACGAATCTTTTTATTACCGGTAAACGGTAAATAAAAACTTAATTTACCGGTAAACCTGGTAAAATCGGCTTATTTTGAAAAACTATTTTAGATATCAGGAAATTGCAATTTCTCCTGTTTTATATCCCCTTGTCTTGGATTTCATATTTTGATCACTTTTTAAAATTTCTCGAGATTATTGGAGTATGCATAGCATGGAAATGGGATGCGTGATGTCCGAGACTTGATCCGGTGTGGTGATTCGGTGTTTCGAAACAATCAGGTTATTCGATATTTTCGAGATTATTCGCGTCGTATATTTGAGATTACCGATAGTTCTATGTTACTCGGGAATCTTTGAGCCTATTCGAAGAATATGATTGTTCGATATTTGCGAAGTTATCCGATACTATTTGAGGCTGCCATTATTATTGCATATCGTTTTGTTGAGCTTAGCTTTAACTTGCTTAGTAGCAGTTTGCTTAATAGTATTATTAACATTAACTTACTTGGCAAATAATTCGATATTTACATGAATTTTTCGAAATGTCCGTGGGTTTTCTATATTTTTACAGGCTTTCCGAAATTATTCATTAATATCCAGATTTTTCGGTAGTATCGATAATATATACATATGTAATATACTAGATTTCGTAAGCTTTTCGACATTTCTAGGATTATTCGGGATTTTGAAAGATTTTCAAATTATTTCGAATTTTTTATGGTAATGTTCTACGCTTAGCTTTGATTTATGGGAACTTGCAGAGTTATGCATAAAAATCTGAATAGTGATAGTAAGTTAATTTTTTGAGATTTCGATATTTCTCCAGATTCCTAAGTTTACTGAACTTATTCAGAATGTCCAAGTTATTTACATTTTACATGGCGGTTATTAAAACTCATTAAAAAAACTCATTTAGATAAAATAAAAACTAAACCCTACATAGGAATAAGTTCAGTTTTTTATTCATTTAGATCAGTTTTTTTTAGCATAAAAAACACAACATTCAATATCTATGGTAGATACTTGGACTTTACAATTTATTGGTCTGTTGCTGTGGATCGGTTTGGCCATCTATTTCATTAAAATCAAAGTTTTATAATTCATTATACTATTGATGGTTACGACTAATCAGTAATGTTTAATCTTAAAAAAGTCATAAGGTCGCAGATTCCCTATCCATTTATCTAATGGTCAAACACCAATTATTTCATTGTAAAAATCCTTAAACATTTTAATTATAGCTGCATAACAAATTCTAGTACATAATAATGTTATGTAAACTTGCTGTCAGGAACTTCTAGTCGAACAACATCTAAAGGAGTGTCACACTTTTTAAATTCTAAAAGTACCACACCAAATACGTATGATTTAACTTCTGACTTAAGAACGTTCTCAACATATATTCTAAATCCAATACAATCAACAAGTATTAACCTCATTCTATAGCCATCATTATCTAAATGCCTTCCTAAATTTCTAATAATTATAACTAAGGTTATAGGCCAGGCCAAAAATAAGCAAGCAGGAAATTAAATATTCATCTACCGTACCGTGAAGTTGAAATAAAAGTTCAATCCAATTACGATACAATACGA
This sequence comes from Tipula helvola, assembly GCA_963556165.1. Taxonomy (NCBI): domain Eukaryota; kingdom Metazoa; phylum Arthropoda; class Insecta; order Diptera; family Tipulidae; genus Tipula; species Tipula helvola. The sequence continues at coordinate 209,420,135 of OY744482.1, forward strand.
GTACGTTTATAAAAAAAAAAGGGGAGAAAACAGCTTTTGTATACAACTCGTTGTTCACCCTCGCCCACAACAAAAATCATCGGGCATAATTGTTTGAGAAATATTATACAACTTGTTGATTGTCTCCATTCACTGCAAATAACCACAAAGCGTTTTGTATTATATTTTGTGTCCGCAGAACTATCACTAATTTAACACATTCGAAAAGCTACCAATAAAGAAATGTTATTTATAATGATTTGTGTGAGACACTCAATACTCACAAAAGTCAACAGAAGGAAATACGAATTCTCTCTTATTTACAGTCACGTAAATATGTATATTATCAGAACCATCTAGATGTAAATAGACCGGCATGTGAATAATGAACTTAAAATAAGGGATATAGAAAGAGAAACACTATAAATTCATTTATTTTCATAGAGTTTGTATGAAAAACGCGATTTCGATTGACTATAAAACATGTATTAAAAGTTGAACCCAGTTAAATAAGTTTTTCTCAACTCAATGTCTTACTCATTTAAAACACATATTCTCAAAATTCCCTATTTTCCAGCAATAATCAAATGAAATAAGGGAAATTAAATTAAAAGTCATTCTACAACAATAACAATCTGTATTAAAAAGAGAAAATTCAATTTAATGACGTCATCATTTGTCCACATTTAAAACCAATGATAACAAAAAAGACGACACGTCTACCCTAAACAATCAAAATGAGCCAAACAGAAAATATTAAATTCCTACAATAAGTGCGAAGAAAACAAAAAATCGATACAATCTAGAATGCTTCGCAAATTCAAAATAACCATAGAAACATATTCAAATTCAAATTTGAATGGAGGCAATGAAAGAGATGATTATTGTATTATTTGAAAATGTCGAGTTATATTTATGACGTACTATATACAAAAACAACAATATGTAATGTAAATTTCAAAAATGGCTTATTTTTCATGACGATTTTCACTAAGAAATAAACATTTTCATGACTCGATTTTTCAATCAAATAAAATTACATGTTTTATGAACATTTTCATACAAAAACAAAACAAAAGCTCACATTTATAATAAACTAAAACTGTAAATTAAAATAATCGTTTCCCCATATAGTTTCATAGTAAAGAAATATTGTATGTATCTTATTTTAAGCTTAGTAAAAATACAGTCGATGCTGGAGGTTCTTATTTATACAGTAGGCTCTGATTGTGCACATGTTCATTCGCCCAGTTATGGATTTGGTTTTGTTGACAAAAATACTTAACAATTATCACTTTTACGTATTTGGGTTTGTTTTTTATTGGGTTCCTTTCGACATATTATTTCAATGTTTATTTGCTCTTTATTTAGTGATTCGGATTCTTGTTGTGGGATGTTATATGTTTTTTTTAAAGAAGTGCATACTCGTTTAACTACACCATCTTGGATTATTGTGTAACAAATATTATTTATTTGTTTGGAAGTTTAGGATGAATAGATGTGTATGTGTGCGCGGAATTTCCTTGTAAATACCAAAACAAAATTTATAGGGCCTGAATCATTGATGTTTGAAATTTAAATCATAGCATATCGAATTAACCTTAAATATTTAGGTCCTTTTTCGGACATCCATTTTCAATATAAAAACCATAATTATGTTACCTATATATGAGCCGTTAATTTTGAAAGTGGTGCAAGTCCATTTTTCAAAAAATGTAAGTTAATGATAACAATAGACAAATAAAAGTATAATCTTTCTAACGGTGAACAATTTATAGTCAAAATAAAAAAAATAATCCCTAATACTTGTTTAAAAAATAAGAAAATTCAAAATTCCGTATATTTTTGCATTTATTGTTTCTCTATTCCTTCATTTTCTCGTTTCAATAAAATGTGGACTTGCCCCACTTTCAAAATAAACGGCTCATATGTAGTGTAATCGCTTAGGTAATAAAATGCAGCAGGGGATAGAATTTGTGAGGAAAAATCTTTAAATTACAAAAAATATCTAAAAATAAACCGATAAAATACTTGATGTAGATGTATGAAAAATGTTCAAATTAAATTGACCCATATTTAAACGTATGACCATAATGAATTTTATATTCCATGTGATTCGTTTTACACCTACTGTTGTACTCTATGTAACAAGTGCATTTAATGTTTTTGATTTGTTTTGTTTAGTAAATCGGGCAAAATAAAAAATGAAACTAATATTTCTGCGCCGCACACATAAATATGTAATAAGCAAAATAATCTCTACAATGTGTTTTCATTCATCTCCATTCTATTTATTCATAAATAATACTTTAGGCAAAATTACAAAAGACATAATTACAAATTTGGAAATAACAGCGTTTTACGATATGTACATTCGCTTAGGAAATTAATGAAAACCTTTATCCCGGATAAAACAACAAAAAAAAAATCTTGCTAAATTACTCAAAAAACTAAATTATTAGGTATAAAGAAATGTTATGAGAATGTATTAAAATATACTGAAATAACTTCTTTTTTCTTGTTTTATGCTTAAAATTTTGTTTTTGTATTTTCTGTGCTTTTCCCTTAATTCAAACAAACTCAAACACCCTGCGCCAACCGCCGCGCCGGTTACTTCAAAAGTAGATGGCAAAAATGATAGATTCTGATTATCAACACAATTTTTACACTATTCCAAATATGTACTATATTCAAATAAAAAGCACGGTAGTCCGACATTTTAGACCTACAGTCAGAAACATTCAGATGTATACGGCTCATATTTAGAGGGAAATTTAAAGATAAAGTTGAAAACCAAACGGAAGATATCATATTTAAAATTTTTTTTTTATCAATAATGTTATCACATACTTATTCATATTTACTTCATATTTATGTATTTTTAAAATAAAAAAAGTAAGAAAAAAAAAAAGTATTTCGTTGATTTTAATTTGCCGTATACATCTGAATGTTTCTGACTGTACATAACTTCGGATAAGGAATATTTTCGCCCTACCTCGTAACAATTTGGTAGTTTACAGTGTTTTTAACAAAGTTATTTCAATTGAAAAATAGTTTGTTGTTGACAATGGTAATTTTTATTCAACATAAGGATTAACAGAAATAAAATAATTCATCTCAACCAAAACAATTTGAGAGAAATTGCACTTTTTAAAATCAATAATTAATGACCCCGCTCTTGCCTTTATGATGGCCTTAATTCCGATCGGCATTGAATTCTAAAGTTTGGTTAAATAATATATTGTTATTTCTTCAAACCAGACTATTTCTATAAGTTTTTTCTGCTCTTTGGCACTTTTCAGCTTGTATTTTGTGATCTTCTTATCCATGAAGGACCAAATATTATCAATAATATTGAGGTCAGGACTATTTACATTAGCTCCAAAGCCGTAGCAAACCTTTGCTTAAGAGCTAAATATCTGAAATTAGATCTGTTGGAACAGATGTTTTCCTCTTTGCATCAGAGCCAACTTATCGTTTGATTTTCGGAATAGTGGCTTAAGAGCTTTCTAATTGCTGTTTAGCTATATACTAAATTACTCATGCAATTTGTGAATGTGTGTGCCTTTTTGCATTTGGTTGCAAAATTTAGCCTTTTTCGTCAGCATTTAATTTAGAGCGACACATTTTAAAATTAACTCTTCGACTACTTAATTGAAACTGAACAAATATTTCATCCTTAGTTTAGGTTTAAATATCTCATAAGGCGTGAAATTTGCTGAAAAAGAAAAACACAAAAGAAAAACAAAAAAAAATAGCGAATGAGGTAAAATCTATGAGAGAATTGCAAGAAATAGTAAATAATCGAAACCGAACATTTCAATGGCGCAGGGTGTATATTCTATATGTATCTATTTTTATTGTGATTCTCTCGCTATATTTTTTTATAGAGTAAACAGTCCGCGGGGGTGGGTGTCAGGTGCGATATATTATAAATAAATTAATTTGGTTTTGTTTAGCTTTTGTTCGAATATGGCCCTATACCATAAAAAAACGTACTATGTATATACACTTGCACGCAAGATGATTAGCTGCACAAAGTATGTATTAGAAATAATTTGTAATTATGAATTTATCTATTCACGGTATATATAAAACTTTGCAGTTTTACTTTTAACTGACGCGCTGTCACAGATAGGTATCCATCAAAAGTAATGTTAACAACTTACTTATATCAAAAGTAAACTTATCAATATTATGGATAACCTATTAAATTTTGCCTTTTAATATTTCACGCGGTTTATACGAATTTATTTATAAAATATTGATTAATTCTATTAAGATTTGCTGACTGAGATAGAATAATATATAGAACGAAAGGCATAAACGTTCAGAGTTTCAATATAGCAAAATTGGGTTCAAACTGGATGGATGCTATCAAAGTTGGTCAACTCAATATCTAATTATTAAGTTTTTCATTTTATGGTTTAGATGGTTTACAAAGTTTTTTGTAACCTTGATAAAATCGATTGGAAACTGTAATGTATCAAAGCGACGAAGTACTTACAAACGTGTTTACCTTTGAAATATTATTGTTACATAAAAAAGAAAAATCATAAAAAATAAACATAAAAATAACACAAAACATAAACAAGATAATTAGCGCGGAAATCTTTCTTTGATGCAGCATTTTTGATACATCGAATATTTTGCTCAAAGTTAGAAATTGTTTAACTCGAGTAAGGAATAAGCAGGAGGGACTTATATCATTTAAAGTGATTTCTTTATGTAGTACTATGGTATTTGTTCCCAAAGCGTCCACCTGTCCTTAAATATTTTACTAATATAAATCTATCGAGGCACAGTGTCTCGAAACAACGCTTACTATTTTAATTATGATCCTTTATGGACCTGTGACCTGTACGTCCGTGACTTGATTAGACTTAGTATGGTGCACAATATTTGGCTCAGTAGTTTGAATGTCATCTAAACGATAACCCCTAAGGTACTCGATGCCCCAATTTATACAATAACAGTTCAAATTGGGCTTTATATAGCCGAAAACTTTCTTTAAATTTAGAATCTTGCAACACGTCAAAATTGACTCGTTCTCGTTCCCTATAAATTCGTTGAATTATTTTTTACTTTCATATGGAACACAGTTTAAAAATGTCGTAATTTATTTGCTAAATTACAACAACAATGCCATGTACTCAACTCCAATTTGGGACTGGTTGAATTCCTACTGAATTGATTGATTGAGAGTGTAAGACATACGACCAAGCCTAAGGCAAGTTTCTCGGAATACGCCGGGTCCACCGTACACCTTTCCAACCACCGTTAACCCCTCGTCTATCAACCACAATGCAATTAAAACCATTTCCTAAAATCACCCACATAGCAACATCCATCAAACCTCCACATAACCATCTTTCTCAACAAAAACAATCACCAAAAACGAAGCATCTAACGCAACTAAGTCCATCTTTCACACGCACCACACAATTCTCATGACTCCCATCAACACCACCTTCTTTCTTTTTCCGCTGGTGCTACATCCCATGAAGGGATTTGGCCGCCTCAACGATGCTCCTCCAAATAATTCGATCCGCCGCAAGAGAGCGCCAGACACAGTGCCGAGTGTGTTTAGGTCCTTTTCAGTGTCGGCCATCCATCGGGTAGGTGGTCTCCCACGAAGCCCTACTTTTGTTGGTGCCCACTCCAAGGCCTGTTTGGTGGTCCGTTTTAGTGAACGAAGCACGTGCCCAGGCCATCTAGCCTTGACGATTTTATGAATCCTATGTTCTTTAACACGTCCGACACTCATCTGTTTTTTTGGTGTTAAAAAAAACTCACGTGTTAAAATAAAATGCCACGAATTTGGGCGACGACTGGGCTCCCAGTCAAACTACTTGACATAGTTTGTGTTAGATACTTCTAGAAGCACAGCCGCATCGCAAATAATCGTAACAAACATTAGTACAAAATCATTCTTTTATTTCGTGAAATTTGGCGTCACAAATGTGTGACATGAGTTTTTTTTAACTAGCAACGTTGAGTGGCGAACGTGTTAATTGGCCCGTGAATTCTTCTTATGATCTTACGCTCAATTACAGCGATTTTCTGGATGTTTTATGCTGCCAGTGTTCAAGACTCGCAACCAAAGGTAATACATAACTGGTCTTATCAGCGTCTTGTAAACGTCTAGTTTTATTTTGCGCGATATACGAGGAGACTTCAATATTTTGATATTGGCGTTAAATGCTCGGTAGAATGCTGCGATCCTCGATAAAATGTTCAGTGATCAGTGATCCTAGGTATTTGAACTCATTCACATTTTCATATTGTATATCTCCTGTCTCCATGAGTCTGCCTTCTCGCGGTGACTACTTCTTTCAAAGAGATGATGTTGCGACCCAGAATGCAAATATCGTCAGCGTAATGCTAATAGCTGGGTTGATTTATAATATAGGCAGCTGCGCTGCGCCATATTGCGCTGACGATCTAATGATAGGTTAAAGAAAGTTTGAGGTATTGGGTCTTCTTGCCGCACTCCAGATGTTATCTCGAAGGCACCCGAAATGTTGCCTTCTATAAGAGCCTTACATAATGAGCCATCCATTAAAAGCTGGCTCATTAAAGCCAATTTTGACGGTATACCCAGGTAGGACAATACTTTCAATGACGTATTCCTCTTAATGCTGTCGTACACCTGTTGGAAGTCTATGAATAGACTGGGTACAGGGATGTCCTCTCCATAGCATTTCTCCAGCACAATCCTCAGCGTGAAAGTTTGATCGTTGATCTATTTGGGCAAAAACCACATTGACAATCACCCAAGATCCTCTCGCTATAAGTTGATAAGCCAAAAAACCTTGTACCCTGTGTTCAACAAAGCTATACCGCGATAGCTGTTGCGGTTCAATCGATCTCCCTTTTTATGAAATGGACAAATAAGAGCCGTCTTCCACTCTACTGAGATTTCTTCTCTAGACCAAATTATTGATATTAGCTCAAACATGCGGTAGAACAGATAATTGTCGCCATATTTGAGCATTTCGTTGAAGATACCATACTGATACCGTCTTGTAATTTTTCATCTGCGACATCACGTTTCGCATTTCATATGATGGAGGGAGGTGGTGATGTCATCTCGACGTTAATCTCGCCTGTGGTGCCTGTTTATTTAGAAGTGAGGAGAAATAATTCCGCCATACTTCTAGGACGGTTTTAATGTCCATTTTTAATTGCCCGGATTCGTTGCGAACAGCACTGCTACGTGGATTTAAGCCCGTATCGTTTCTCTTATGCAACGATATTAATCGCTCAGGCTAGCATTTTGAATGTTGCGTGCCTGTTGTTCATGTCATTCCCGTTTCTTCCGTCTGCACAGCCGATTGGAGATTCTCGTTGCAGTTATGTAGGCGTTATGGGATTGTCTTGTTCTTTACGATAGATTTCGTTGTCGTGCGCGGTCTTTCTCCCGAAAAGCACCAATACAATCATCACTAAGCCAGATATTTTTAGGCCTGGATGGATTTTGGCATATGGTGGACTTTGAGGCATCGATTACCGGCGTTTTGATAATGTCCCACTGTTCTTGAACGGGGTCAGGAAGTGGTTTACTTTCCAAGATTTCTGATACAATAATCCCTTAGGTAGTCCGGGTAACTTGCTTGTTCGATGCCATAGTGTTCCAACGAGTGATGCTCCAGAAACGATTATTAAATGTGGTGGATTTACGAAATTTTAATTCAGCAATTACCAGGAAATGGCCTGAATAGATGTTAGCGCCACGTTTAGTTCTGATATCTTTTAAGCTAGAAAAATGTCTCTTGGGCAAGAAGATGTGGTTGATTTGGTTGACTGTTGTCTCGTCGTTTGAACACCATGTGGCTTTGTGAATACGCTTATGTGATGAGTTTAGTCGCACCGCTCACTAAGTCTATTGAGGTCATCTTGCAATTTGTCAGCATCACAAATTTTTTCAAGCGTACGATAAATTTTTTTATGGTCTCGATTATCCGATCAATGAAAACAATAAAAATCCAGGGTCCAATATGTGATCGTTGAGGAACATCCGATATCACTTTGATAACGTTGAATTTTTTATTACCAATTATTACATATTGTACACGGTTTGTTAAGTATTACATGAATCAATTAATGTGTTCTAATGAAAATCCAAATACAAATAGACTTAGGGGTGCTTTATGATGACAAAACCTTGCGGTTAGTCGATAGTCAGAACTGGCGGTTGGTCGATAGACAAATTGAAAAAATGCAGCAAACATGTCTGCTATCTCTTTTGGCGTTTGAGGTGCAGATTGTTAAAGGCCTTATTGGCAGGGTACCCTCAATTTCACGTGTAGACCTAAAATATTTCCAGAAATGTTTTGGATTTTTTCTAATATTTTCTTGGATGCCAGCCAAATAAGACTTGTACTTAAATTTGAAATAGACATAAAATAACTCGCTGTGTTGTAAAAAGGACAAGTTGTTGACAAGTTTCCAAACTTGGTTTCATCATTTTAGCATAGGCCTTACAATTTACAATTTTTATATTTATAATCCGGTCATCGAACCATGGAGGGTGAATACTTAGTGATTTGTTGGAAATAGGCACATGGAGTTCAAAGCCTTGCAGTGAGATCTCATCAAATTACACAACATTTTCATTCGCATACTTTACATTTACAATCTCATACCACTTCACTGCTTCCAAATAAACATGCAGACCATGGTTTGTCTTCTTAAAGTTGTATTTGATTTGTTGCAGGTGTTTAGATTTCGGTATACAGTAAATAGTGTCAAATACAATATCCAAAGATTTATAATTGATATCATTTATGACAAATGGCTTGAGTGATTCAGTTACCTTAAATGCATCTACTTCAATGGTGAAGACAAGCTCTAACAACCACACCAGATTATTACCAATGGAGTAAATTTGGTTTAAATTATAACCAAGCATTGCATCAACGAACAAAGATTCTACATCGACTTTATTTATATTGTTTGGAAGAATGCGATTAATCACGTTCAAAATTCCAGATGATATTCGGAAGATTAAAGTCACCAAGTGACAAGTCAAAAATCACTATTAGAAAAAAGTGGTATGTACGCTGTGTAAATAAATATCTTTCGTTGATTTCAATTTTCACACAAATCTGCTCAACTCTTGATGGGACTAATGTTATTGGAGCACTCAATAGTTTAGAACGGCTATGATTACACCACCACCCGATTTCTTAGAACTTGTTTCAAGTTTGCGAACACATCTATAAACGACGTAGTCATACCCAAAATATTCAGAACTGTTAATTCCCGGATTAAAGTTACTTTCGCTGATTACACAAATCAGGTAGTTTGTTTGAAAAACAAAACAGTAAAATTTGAATGCCTTTGAAGCCATTTTGTTGACGTTCTGATAATAGATGGAATGCAACCCACTAATTCGTTTACTTACTGACTTTTCCGGTGGTTTAGTTTTAGTTGTAAGTAGGCAATAAAGGTACATACAACATTAGTACAGTTAAGCGGCGTCCTTTCATCACTAGCGAGTGTAGCAAATAAAGTAACTTCCCACAGTATTTTAGATAAACATCTTTATTTTTCAAATTCTCTTTCTCAAACGATTCACAATTAAATGTCCAATTAAAAATCCATTAAAAATTTGGCTAACAAATTTCCCCCAATTTCAAATATTATCTTAATTCGATCGCAAAAGTTTTAATTTAGATGACAGCTTTTATCTGTAACTGTAAATGAATTATAGTTGGACAAAGTGCCTGTTTTCATTACATGTGTTTTTTTCAAATCTTTAATTTAAATTCCAAAACGTTTCTAAATCTATTACATTCTAATCTTATTTTGGATACCAAAATATTTCTTGTTTACTTTAACCGTTTACATATATGTATATTGTTTAACTACTTATTTAATTTAAACCCTTAATGATAAAAGTATTCATTTGTAAATGGCTCCTCTACCGAAAACACATCCATATAGCTACCAAGTGTAATAAATGTTATCGTTTTATTGCACAATGAAAACATCTTCCTTTAAAAATTAACAATACATACACATTTACAATTTTATCAAAATAAAACAAAAACGAATAATTCGACAGAAAATTGTATGCGTGTGGACTGGGGAAGGAGTACCAGGGGCGGGTTAAAAAGGTGCTAAAAGTAATGAACATATTGCCATCTTCAATATTATGTATATACCAACTGTAAAATTATCATCATTATTATGATTATTACCCTGTTTGATATCGTCACTATACTATTGTCTAAATTACCCACACCATCCCACCCAACTATCTTCCCATCATTCTTCGTTTTTATTGTATACATTTTCCAATTGGATTTAAATCGTTTGTTGTATTAGGGATAGGCATCGCAAACAGATAGACTTTTTCTTCATATATCGTGAGTTTGTGTGTATATAGGTATGTAAGTCTGTAAAGTGTATTTTGTTGTATAAATATTCCATCATCATAATCATCATTGTCGTCGTCGTTCCACGGTTCCCTTATTAACATTTAATATCCGTTTTATGATAGGATCATTAAACTGTACAGTAACTGGCTGTAATTCAGCTCTGTATATTTGTGTGCGCTTGTTATATTAAATATTTGGGTAGTATTATGATTACACAACAGTCGCATTTTTATTCAACCATCATCCATCCGTTAATTTGTGTTTTACAAGAACGGGAATTACGATGGGTAAACAGATTTTCTAATAGTTGTTGGAGTGTTACTATATGGTAGGTAATAAAATGAAATATATTAATTTTAATAACCACCATTGCATATTACTATGTAAATGGATGCCAATTAACTCTTACCTAGAGATTTACAGCATGGGCATCTAAGACACATCAAACACTATAGGAAACCGATTTGGGTTTTTGTAGAATAAATTTCATCCTTAATATCCTATCAATAAAACAACAATAGAATTTAGAAGCATCTTTGAGCTGAATCCTCTAGCTTCCTACATACATAGGTATATGTACCAATCAATCTGGGAAGCAACCCCAGCAAAAAAATATTTGACTTGGGTGCCTTTTTAGTTGTTTGATTGAACTACCTTCTGAAAAGATGTTTAAGACTAAAAATATTTTAACTGAATTGCCTTCTATTTTTTAAGCATAGCTCCTTTCCTTGTTTGACCGAACTGTTTTTGACTCCGAGGATCCGAGCCCACAACCAGATACAAATAAAAATTTGTAACTGAAATATCTCTCTGAAAGGTTGTTTAGTTCAAATACTCGAAAGGCATTTCAGTGAAATAGCTTCATGACCGAAAAATGTTTTTTTTACTAATGTTCATTTTTTCATTGTTCATTAATAGTATCAGGGGTATTTTGTTCCTTAACTTTAAAAAAAAACTTGTAATCAACCGTATCAAATAATTCGAGTAAAAAAACTTGTTCGATCCAATAATGGTGTAAAGAAGCATTGGATACAATTTATAATTTAAATAACAAACTTTTTATTCGAAAAGTTGATTAAACAAAATAAGTACCTCAAAACGATTTTGTCAGTTGATTTGCAATTATCCGCCTCTAGGCGCAAAAGTAATCCGATGTGAACCTAATGTTAGTATTGTTTTGACATTTAAATAAAAAATATTCACGATAATTCATCAGTGTTCTTAAAGGCGATGCCCCAGGCACAAACGACAAACCGGCATTCCAAACTGTCAAATTCAAATTTTGACAAAATTGAAAAAATTCAATTTTATATTTTGACGGACGGATTTTAACTTAATGCGCCGGCAAAATTTAAAATTCGTATTTTTTGAATGAAATTCAATCAGTTTTAATTAAATTTTTAAAGAAAAAAATGTTACTTATTGATTTGAAACATTTTTAAATAATTTTAATATTGCAAATTGGAGCAATTTTGCCAAAAATTGGGTTTAACAGTGTAAAATACCGGTTTGCCGTTTTGCATTTTTAAATGCCTTAATGCAGCATGCACCTACACCAACCTCATTTAGCGCATTCCTGGTGTCACACGAGTTAACCTAAGAAATGGTTGACGTGAAAATGTTCAAGATGTCCCGAAAGGTCAATAAGAACGACCCAAGCGACCCAATTGGTTATGTCTAGATGAAAAACAAATTAATTTTATAATTTAGGAGTTTCCTATAACGAATAATAATTTTACCTTTTTGTTAAGGTTAATCACGTTATTTTGAACTGACCAAATACGCATTTTTATGTTAGTGGTAATTGTTACTACGTGTTTTATGTCATTTTAATATTTGTATGATTTGTAACCGATTCCATCATTATTAAATAGTAAGCGTTCCGATAATAAGCCGCAACTGCCTCGGCTCCTATAATTTATGAAATGTGTCTCTATTTTTTTCTCCTTCTTGTATTACAAGTAAATGAATTCCCTTAGATTTATGCTAAGATCCGCTCAATTATTTTCTAGTTATTCACTTGGTTTTTCAGGAATTTTTTCAGTTGTAGACAAATTAATTATTTTGTTAATCACAGAAACGAAATTTTGCAATTCTAAGTAATGGCCATTAGGCAGAAAAACGTTTGTGAAAATGTAATTCCATAAATCGTGTTATATTTGAAGGCTTTGGAGTTCGGACCAATTATCGAATACACCAATTACTACTAAAAATCGACTTTAAGCATCCATGTTGTTTTTTTTTTAATTTGTTGCCTACCAACTCAATTCGTAGAACACTAAAAAATTAATAATCTAAACCAGGATATGTAGAATAATAATAAAGTATTTTATATGTATATCTTAACATAAGCAATGTTTTTTATTCCGTTTACCCTCCTTTTTGAAAAAGGTAAACGCATTTACCGAATTGAATATATGTATATATCCCGATTATTGCTCCACAGCCTAAATATGATAAACAATCTAAAAGATATGTGTTATGTACTTTAATTCAGGTTCTTGCATAAAAGGCTCTTTGCTGAGAATAGATTAAATTCCAATAATTTTTTACTTCTTTTACATAGCAAAATGAAGGGTTTAAAAAATGTTTCGGTTCGTACCGTGCCAAAAATCTGACCCCATCGATTTGGATCCCGAGATAGGTCTTCATAATGTCTTAGACAATCGGAAGATGCTAAATTGCTCTCTATGCCGAGGAGCCGAAACGATCTATGCGCCTACCAAAACGTGGCTCACATCTCAGAAATCGCTGCGCTGTTCGTTCCGGATCAGCACACAAAATATGAGCGAGCCAGGATACTCGGTACTCGCTATCATTTAATTTCATGCACAATGTTAGGAATTCGCATTAAATCCCTGATCTCGCGATTATATGTATACAAACCTCGGTATATATGCCATCGCTGCTTGATATCGTTAGTGATAAGAGATACCAAGTTCTTGAATCTTGTCACTAACTCAAATGTGTAGTTACCACAGCTTAAGTCAGGTTTGTTTTGGTCTCTAAAACCAGAGATCAGATATTTTATTTGGGACTCGTTGATTTTGGGACCAATGGAAGCGGAAAATTGTACTAGCGGAGCGGATCAAGTAACAGATATCATCAGTGTGGGCGAGAGCCTAATTGAACTCCTGGCTGGAATAAAGTGTTATCCTGAGATGTTTTACTTTTAGGAAAGATCTAATCCAGGATGAGGATAAAGAGTATCGGCGGCAGAACCGTTCATATTGTATTCACCAGACGACAGCAACTTCGCTGTAAATTGCGTTTAGATCAGAAAAAACGTAAATTAACGTCAAATTTGGTTTTTCTGGTTTGAAACAACCAATCTGGTAAGATTACATATTTTGAGAATTGAACATAAGACTGCTGTCAAAAAACATATTTTAATTGTATCCTGAAATTCTGGAGCTTCATCTTCACCTTCAACACTTTTTTGTTAAGTTTAAGAAGCGTTGAAGATGAAGTTCAAGAATTTGGTAAATCAATTTACACTTGTTGTTCGTTCAAATCGAAACAAAATCACTTTGATTTGATTTTCTCTCTATGTATTTTACATTTGCTAATTTCCATGGTCGTACTAAAAAAATTTAATGAATAAATTTATATTTGTAAATTTGTTAAAATACTACAATTAATTTAGTTTAGAGAAACTATTCGACGAAATATTAAATTTTATTATTTTTATAAGGGCACCAGCGAATATTAGTAAAAACGAATTTTTCCCTCCAGATGGACACCACAATAAAAAAAATTAGTTTTAAGTAACAAAACTGTTAGTTTTAAATTTTTTTTTTTTTTAACTAACATCGTTTTTAGTAAAAACGCGTTTGCAAATTACACTTTAAATGTAATTAACATTTTAAAATTCTTTCATTGCAACATCATCTTAGAGCTTGCTAAAATTTATAGACATAGAATTTACGTTACAACAGTGGTTGCTATTGAACTCATTGCAGTTTTTAACACAATGTATTTTCTCGGCAACAAAATTTGCAGTAATATTGCTTATATTAGGTTGGTTGAAAAGTATTGAAAGCAAAAATGAATTAATGTGAATTTTTTAATGAAATTAGTTTCTTTATTCAATATAATCTCCCTCAACAATATACACTTATTCCATTTAATTTTATACCATCTATGTAATGATTTTCCGGAAGCTCTGCAAAATACTGTTCCACGGCTGCAATAGCCTCTTAATTCGACGAAAACGCTTTCCACGAAGGAATTGTTTCAGGTTTCTGAAGAGATAGTAATCGCTAGGAACCAAATCTGGTGAATACGGTGGGTTTTATTCTGCTTAACCTTCACTCTGTGTATAGCTTTCTATCACGTTGTCTGTGTATAGGGGTCAATCTGACCCCATGGATATCTTCATATATTTCATAGGGAAAGTAATTAAAAGTTGTTTATTTTCCTATTAAATATTTCTATTTTTCTTGAAAAAGTAATTACATTCACAAAAAAATCACATTTTAATTAGTCAAATTTGTGTTTTAACCAGATGTGTCATCTGATACCACTTAATCTTAATCCGAAACCATTTCTTATTCTTTGATGTATGCTATACATAGGATTTTGCTGTGGTTTTGACAAGATGCTCATCACAAAAATGACATCTTGTTCTGGTTTTCGTATCAGATGATCGAGAGCGCAAGTAACATATTAGTTGTTTGCTAACGGTCTTAGTCGTCACTCTTCGCCTGTTGATTCCCGTCTTATTAACATATTTGTAATCCCGTTTTTTTAACCAATTGTTGTTTTTACATTTTTTTTTATCTTTCGAGGGTGAGCTGGCTTGCCGGGTTGCATAAAAAATTATTTTTGAAACGATTTTCTTTAGGATAAAATTCTCAAGTGTTAGGCTGCTATCAAAACAAAATGTTGAAGAGTTAGTTCTCCTTTTTTTAACTCCCCCTTATTAGTAAACTCTTTGGCAAACCGGGTTTATTTTGTCTAATTGTTCCAATTAGTGTAGTTTTTTTCTGTAAAAATTGATCGGCTAAAGTACAAATAGTAAAAAAGTTGTTCATGCTAATTTTTCTTTCTATGTTGTCGTACGGTGTGGATATCCGATTTACTAAATTCAAGGTGTAATCAACCGAATGAGGCTTCCTTGGTTGCCCATCAACAAGTACTTCTGCGTTCAATAATAAGAGTTCTTTGCGTCGCGTGGCCAGAATATTTTAATCCCATACTTCCCTGGTTGACTGTCGGGAAGAATATCTTCCTCGAGTTAGAACCAATTGGTCATCAATAGTTGAATTTGATGATGGTTTATAAGGTTCTCATAGAATATCATAGCTCGATGAAATGAACGGTCGGCAAGACGGTATAATTCATAAAATCGCTCGTCCCAGTTCTTATGAGCGCCGGCGTAAATTAAAACGCCAATCAGAGCAAACATTTCCATCGAATTAGTATCATACCAAGCACGGTGGTTTTCTGTTATTTTACTAGTCATTGTATAAAACTGCCACGCTTTTCTATTGGTCTTAGCCACGAAATATTCACCAATGTTTCTGGGATGATTTCTTGGAAAGCTAGTAACTGCGTGGTTAGATTGTTTGCTGTTTGCACCGTCAAGCCTTCTCTTTCTCGTAGTAGTAGAACGCGTGCTCCAACATGTTCTTGTTCATTTCCTCGATCGTCAGTGCAAGGTTCAAAGTTTTCATTAACATCAAAATTTATTCGCTCAATATGCTCATCCTCATCGGAATCACAAACGTTTATCGGCTCAGCTTGTTCACCCTCGTCGCAGTCGGAAAAATCCACAACAATATTGTCGTTCGCTATTTCCTCTTCATCTAGGGCTGCCAGACGTCCCGCTTTCGGCGGGATTGTCCCGCTTAAAAAAATCAGTCCCGCCATCCCGCTAGATCGGATTATGTCCCGCTATAAACAAATTTTTCGAAAAGAATCTACAAATTGATTTTCGGCGTAACCTTTCAACCAGAGACAAAACTTTTATTTAAACGGAATAAATACGGCACAATATTTTCATTTAACACCGATGCATCCAACAATGGTAATGTGAAAACATTTTCTCTATAGTTTTCACATATTTTGATAAGCTAGTTGGTACTAAAAACGGACTCCAGCTTTTTATGCTCTCTAGGCAAAGAGCTCTCAAAATCAGTAGCTGAATCTATTGTTTAAAAAATCGAATTCCTCCAGTAGCCTGCTTATGGAAAATTTTACAACTTTTTGTGCAGACAAAGTGTGATGGTTGAGCTGCTTAAGTTTGTTAACGGACAAATTCAGAGAATCTTTAGAAATTAATTTAAAAATCTAATTCAATATTAATTAGTACCTATGTATATCATTTTTTGATATTGAAATGAAATTTAATCAATGTTTTGTAACATCAAATAATTTTTTTCATTGCCTTGTAATGTGACATTTTGTGGTTTTATCTTAATTTAATATTTAAATTATCGTACAATGTTTTGTTGATTTAAGTGAAACATATTAAAGTAAAAGAATTATTAATTCAAATTTCATTAAATTTATTATTTATTTTATTGTTAAAATAAATTCGTTTGAAACAAATTTTGTCGAATGACAATAACGTAGAAAAATATTAGAAGTCAGATTCGGGCAAATAGCAGTTAATATTTAAATTAATTTTTTTATTTTATTTATTTATAATTTGTCCCGCCAACTAATTTTAAAAATCTGGCAGCCCTACATCTGACACCTAAGGAGTAGAAACTCTATCGAAAAGTTTACGGAGCTCTTGGCTGCTCTGTCTTTTTCGAGCTATAATAGCTATATTTACAACCAGGACTAACTACTTTTACTGGTAAGTACCTTGAATTACAAACACAAACTAAACCGGAAATATCGTTCATTGATCGTTCGGAGCAGTTTCTCTCTCAATCTCACTTACTAATTAGCAGAAAAATTTCACAAAACATCACAGACGTATACAATACATTTGAATAAACATAGAAAGTAAGTCATTTCTTGATTCATATAGAAAATAGCACCTGAAAATAGCTTGGGGTCATTTTGACCCCAGTACACAGAAATGTGCTTGGTTTATTTCAGACTATCGTAATTACCAAATTTACAAGTAATTTGGGCCCGCTTTTCATTGTATTGCGTGTATAACATATTAGTTGAGGCTATCTTATAGGACATGGGCCATTTAAATAATAAGAAACGCAGTTTTTTCATTTTAAAATCGACTGGGGTCAATTTGACCCCAATACACAGAGTGAAGGTTAAAACGCTTCAAATTACGCTGAGAAATTTATTTTCGATTCAGTTTTTGTTAAATTTTTAATGAATGTGGCTGGTGGCACCAGTTTTCCAAGCAGCTTTTTCTTACGTAATTCTTCATGTAAAATATGGAATACTCGTTCGTCCGAGATGCCTATGTTATTAGCAACTTCGCGCTTAGTCAAACTTGGATCTTTACAAACAATATTATACAGTTGCTCAATGGTTTCTGGTGTTGTTGCACTTTTTGATCGTACACTACGTGGTTCATCTTCAACGCTTGAACGACCACGTTTAAACTCTAAAACCCATCGATGTACAGTTGGAAATGAAGAGCAGATTCCTTAAACACTTTTACCAGTTTTGTATGAATTTCTGTTGCTGATAAATCTTCCAAAACAAAGAATTTTATCATTGTACGATATTCGGTTTTTTCCATTGTAAACGAATACACTGACACGTCAACTTCTAATGACTTGTAAACAAAGAATGTGTTTAAATGAAAGATGAAATATTAAAATCGGGTATAGATTTTTCATTCTTGTACTGGTGAATAGATGTCGCTTTCAATACTTTTCAACCAACTTTATTATCGCAAATACACACGTTAAACTAAGCAAAAAAAATTAAGCTGTGTGCAATAAATAAAACAGAACATCGATCGAAATTTTTAATATTAAATTTCAAATACCATAATACAATATTAGAAAATTTCTAAGCTAAATACTGCTCCAATATTATACAAAAACAAACATTTTATATTCCATCCAATAATTTCAAATCAATGAGTCACCATTATCATTGTTCAAATCCAAAAACGTCTATCAGTAATTGCGTCTATAAAATGTTATAGTACTTTTCACTATACCTTATATTTGATGACAAGTGGTTTAACATTTTATTATTTTTATTACAGTGTGCTGAACCGAAGTCCCGAACATCTAATCGCTGAAATAATATTGGTAGATGATTTTAGTGATCATCCCGAAGATGGATTAGAATTAGCCAAAATTAATAAAGTAAAAATTATTCGAAATGACCGGAGAGAAGGTTTGGTACGATCTCGAGTGAAAGGAGCAGATGCAGCAATCGCCAATGTACTTACGTTTCTGGATAGTCATTGCGAGTGCAATGAAAATTGGTTGGAACCTCTACTTGAACGCGTCGCTGAAGATAAATCACGTGTTGTATGCCCAGTTATTGATGTCATTAGCATGGACACATTCCAGTATATTGGTGCATCAGCTGATTTGCGTGGTGGTTTTGATTGGAATTTAGTATTCAAGTGGGAATACCTGAGTCCCAAGGAACGTGCCGAACGCCAACGTGATCCAACATCAGTTATTCGAACACCTATGATTGCTGGCGGGCTATTCGTTATTGATAAGCCATACTTTGAAAAACTAGGAAAATATGATATGAAAATGGACGTTTGGGGTGGTGAAAATCTAGAGATTTCTTTTCGAGTGTGGCAATGTGGCGGTAGCCTAGAAATTATTCCGTGCAGTCGAGTTGGGCATGTGTTCCGGAAACGGCATCCATATACATTCCCAGGCGGTAGTGGTAATGTATTTGCCAAAAATACGCGACGAGCAGCTGAAGTTTGGATGGATGAATACAAAGAATTTTACTATGCTTCGGTGCCTTTGGCTAAGAATATACCATTTGGGAAGTAAGTACCTAAAACGTTTCACTATAAATTTGTTTTAATTATTTTGTTTGTCTATTTAGCATTGACGATCGAATGGAACTACGAAGTCAACTACAATGCAAACCATTCAAGTGGTATCTACAACATGTATACCCCGAACTAAGCGTACCTGAAGCCCAAGTTATTGGAACGCTACGTCAAGGCCCATTCTGTCTCGACACGCTAGGACACTTAAACGATGGTACAGTTGGAATGTATCAGTGTCATGGGACCGGCGGCAATCAAGAGTGGACAATAAATAAACTTCAGCAAATTAAACATCACGACTTGTGCCTGTCACTAGTACAATTCGCCCCCAATTCCATGGTGGTAATGCGATTTTGTGATAATTCTGATAATGAAAAATGGACATTACGTGATGGTGGCCTAATACAGCATACAAAAATGAATCTATGCCTGGATTCAATGTACGTACAAACACGTGGTATTACAGCAGAAAGGTGTAATTCAGCGTTAGAAACGCAACGATGGAAATTTATAAATAAATTTTCATGAGAATTTCCAACCTAACTGGGAGGAGACCTAACTCATCCTCATTACATTTTTTTTTCATTACATTTATAATTTTTCCCATCATAAAGTAGAAAACAAAAATT
Organism: Tipula helvola; assembly: GCA_963556165.1. NCBI lineage: Eukaryota > Metazoa > Arthropoda > Insecta > Diptera > Tipulidae > Tipula > Tipula helvola. The sequence goes on from OY744482.1 coordinate 209,440,039, forward strand.
TAACTGCCCATAAAATGTATTCTCGATCTATATGGAAATGTAATTTGAATTTAGTCGAGTCTTGCTTATAGTTAGGTGTATGTGTATATTGTATAATATGTAAATCGAAAGGCTGGTGAAAAGGTTCGTCAAATTACATTCCTTTCCAATCGCTAGGGAATTTATTTTTATTTTTAATTTTAGTTTTCTTTTTTGTTATTTTTATAAAATAAAACTTGACTGAGGTTGTACCAAAATGGCCAAAATAATAGGACTACACAATTCTTCCAAATTTTGTTTTTGTTAAATTGAAAAAGATACGTATTATTATCTTTTACAATATAAAAAAATGGGTTACAAAACTTAATGAGCTCCTTACTATTTTATATACTGACCAACTGTGCTTTAAAATCACAAAACAATAAAATCTCATGGGCTCCCCATAAATATGACTAAATTGTTTCTCTCTAACTCGTTATATACATAATACTGTTAATTATACATTCCATAAAAGTATTAAAGCTCATCCCCATCTCGAACGCGGGCACAACAAGGTTGCCAATTCATAAAACTGAACCACCTTGTTGTTCTCGTATCGGGTAAACTTCTTGAGCTTTTACGTAAACCAATTTGTGTTAAAATAAAATAAAATCATTTATGAAATGTTTGATTATTATTTTTTACAACACCCACAAATATATTTTATATTTTTTTGTAAATAAATAATTATAAAATAAATTAATTATTAATTAATATAAATAAATAAAATAAAATTAAAAAAGGAAAAATTTAATTATGTTATAATATAAAATTTATAAGTTAAAAAATTAAATTTAAAAAAGAACGCAAAGATGAAAAAAATTCGACGATGCTATTAAAAAAAAGATTGTTATTTTTAAGAAAAGAAAAATTATTAACAACAATAATAAATAAATAAGAAAATTTTCTTAAATATAAAAAATTAAGAATTGCAAAACCTTAAAATAACTGTACAATAAAAAAGAAAATGTTTAAGAATAAATTTAAGAAGAATTTATGATATAAAAAATATAATCATTTTTTTTTTCTTGCTTACCATTTGTATTGAGGGCGGAAGGAAATCAGTGGGATGATTTTGTGCCCCATAGGAGATCTAACACTAGATAAAATAAAATATTTTATGCATTCTTCTTTTGGCTTGTTTTTGTATAAAATATATTGTGATACTTGGATACAAATCGTTTTAAAATTTGGGAGTCTTTATTTAGGTTGTGTAGATGTACAACAATGACAACTGTTTAAGGTGAATTAATGGAAAAATTATTTTTATCACGTTAATAAATACGGGTTTGTAAATCCCTTTTTAAGATTGATGGATGGATTAGCTGAAATTATATTGTTATAAACGTGTACAATATTGACGTTCAAATCACACAGGTTCATTTAATTTGTTTTATATGTATTATTTTTCACCTGTTTCCAATTTACAAAATATATTTACTGGGCTTACAATGTATTGCTTCGTAGGCAATGGTGTTTGAATGAAATCTAGCGATATCGAACACAATTTCGTTTCCGTATTGTTGTCCTATTAATTAAAGTGAATTATTATTATTGTACTAAGTAAGGCTAAAGTAACTTTTAGTTTGACCTTGTGCAGGCTTCTTATAGTCTGGAGATGGTTTGGTCTGTGAATTCTGCACTGTACAAACAGTCATAGCTAGACTTTTAATTCATACTATACTCCGTTAAAACTAAAATACCATTTCTACCTAGAATTATCAAGGAAAAAACCGTACAATTTCGAACAATTAGAATGGAATGAGGTAAATCGACCATCGAAAAACTACGTTGATCCGAGAATTACCAAACGTAGGCACTTATTTAGCCATATTGTTGTTGAAGCCCAATATAGTGTGGAAAAGTGTTGAGATGCCACCGAATCAGATCCGCCCAAATTAAATACAGCGAAGAAATAATAGCATTTTCTGCTACTATCATTTGTTTTATTTTATTTTGTTTTTTTATGACTTTTTTGAGTAAAACAAAGGTATCTAAAAAAAAATATATGCTAAACGAACTTTCTCGATATTTCATTCAAAAATCGAAACCGGCCATTTTATAGACAATTTAGAAACCTTGAAAATGTTGCTATGGAAATTTCTGTGCGGCTACTCCTTGTCGAGTTATTGCAGTTTTAGAGAAAACGTATCAAAAATCTTCGTTATCTTCTAAACTTAGCACTCTACGATAAAATTTTAAGTCACTTTAACACTAAAACTTCAATAACTCGACAAGGTGTAGTCGCACAGAAATTTTCATAGTAACATTTTCAAGGTTTCTAAATTCTCTATAAAATGGCCGGTTTGGATGTTTGAATGAAATATCGAGCAAGTCCGTTTACAGTTTCAAACAGCAGAATATTTTTTTGTTTCTTTAGACACTTTTGTTTTACTCAAAAATAAAAATGTCATAAAAACAAAATAAAATAAAACAAATTCCAGTATCGAAAAGAAGATAAAATTTCCTTCAACTAGAAACAAAAATTTTTTGTTGAAAGGTGTTATTTCACCAAGATACAAGCGTTCAAACATGGGTATTTTTTCGAAGAAAATATTTGTTCCGTTTTTTAAGTGGCGCAGTGTAGTTCTCTCGCTACAGTGCTCTCAAGAATTGTAAATCGCTATTTTGTAGATTTAATTTAAATTAAAATTAATGTGGAAATTAATTATTTTACCACGGCTTTTTATGTAGTGGCATTGGCATTGGCACCACTGTCAATTGGCGTGTTCGAATATTCGATCGGAGAGAGCAGATAGAGTAAAAACGTGATAATATGGTACAAAACGCGATAAGGTATAAAACGAGATATTTCAAAACGCGATATGGTACAAAACGCGATATGGTACAAAACGCGATATGGTACAAAACGCGATATGGTACAAAATAAAATTAAAATTTTAAAATATGTAGTAATAAAAATTAAAATAATAACAATATTATTTTAAAGTAATAATAATTATTAATCTTCCTTCATTTAATAAAATTTTCCTTCACCAAAATGATGAAATTGAACATGTACCTACGTTCAAAACTAGGAAATCACGTTTTGAAATATCTCGTTTTGTACCATATCGTGTTTTGAAATATTTCGTTTTGTACCATATCGCGTTTCAAATGGGACCCATAAAACCAAAAGGCAAACATATAATAATCCCGTTATTTAAGAATGAAAACACACACGTAAAACGAGAATTCTCGTTTCTCGATGTTTTTTTTATAATGAGGATTCTCGTTTCCCAATGAATGTGTTCTGTTATGTCGAATTCTTTCAGCAATAAAAAAATAATCCGGGATCAAAAAAGTTGATCCTGCAGGTCTACTGTGTATTCCGATCTGAAAGTAAAACCGATCTGAAAGTTCATTTTGACTATGAAATAAATTTGATTTTCTTTTTTTTCTCTATACAAAATTTCTGAATTCAGGAAAAATTACTTTCAGATCGGAATACATAGTAGACCTGCTGGATCAAACAATTTTGATCCCAAATACTTTTCATATTTTTTTGAAAGAAAATCTTGATCTTTTTTTTGATCCGGGATCAATTTAAAAAATCCGAGATTTTCGGCAGATTTTATTTGAGATTTTTCAAATAGAAAATTAAAACGTCAAAGTGAAAACGTCAAAAAATTGAGTTAGCGCCATTTTCCTGATTGATTTGTGAATTGTATTTTTCTGTTAGTGTTTGTTGTATTATAAATTTACAACATTTATATTATATTATAAATAATATTTACTTATAATATAACGACTTTACGGTAGTTCACGTCTTGAATTAAAATGATGTGATTTCGTAAACGCCATATTCCCATATTTTTTTATTGTTATATTTGCACCAATACAACCACAAATAGAAATTTTTATTTTCATATTCTTTCATAGCCAAAAACAGGATTTTTTTTTATGAAATTAGAAAGAATTCGACATTAATAAAAAATAAAAACAAAATTCCACTTTAAAATTTTCGTTTATTTGCTTTTTTTATTTTATCCTTAAGAAGTTTAACGTTGACCGTATCTAGGATTTTATCAGCACCTTGCGTTTTCGGCGACAGCTTGAGCGGTCCACTTTCTGACGGTGGTACAAAATCTGCATCTCTGCGTTCTTTCTGTTTACGCGCGGCTGACACTTGTTTATCATCCCGTTCTTTCATGCGTCTAGCACGACGTTGTTCATCACGCAAGAAGAATTCTCCGGATGCGAGCTGCTTATCAATTTTGCTCTCAGCCTGTGGTGGTGGAAACGGTGTGTACGGTTTCTTGATTTTCTTATTCTTCGGCTGTTTACGTTTACTGATATTTTTCGATTTGAATTGGGGTAGAAATCGGCTCCAATCCTCATCCTTGAGTTTTGGATTGTTTAACAATTCTCGTTTAATCATGAGAGCTTTTACATTGTAAATCGGATGAATATTGTTCATTGTATCTTCGACTATTTGCCGTACCTGTTGCAAACCGTGATATGGTCCTAGAGCGGCTACTGTACTTCCTTGAACCAGTATATAACAACTGGTGAGCAGCTCAATTGATTTAAGTGTGCACCCGTTCGGTCCAATGAGTCGTTGTCGTCGTTTGACGAATTTTTCTTTCTTCGTCACCATACTTGCTATTTTAATAATATCACATCCGATTTCATCGTCTAACACGCGTACAGCTTGTTCAAATGGGACACTACGAGCCAGCAATTTAATCATATCACGGGCCTTTAGAATTAGATAAGGATCCCATGTTTTTCGTGTTGTTTTCACTGTCATGCTACCTTCGATTAAGTCCAATTCGGCGCGAATATGTTGCTCTTCTAACTTTTTCTCGACAAGGGGCCAACACTGTTTCAGGTATTTTTCACGGTACTTCGGAAAAAGAGTGGCGAAAGCACTTTCTTCTAGCAACCCGTGTGGATTGTCTTTCGACTGGAATTTTGGTATTTTTAATTTCCACGCATTATCCACGGGCTCGGTAGATATGGGCATTCTTCCGTCTTCCTCTTGATCACTCATTTGAAATGTTTACGTATATTTAAGGGTTATTTAAAACAGAATTTTGTAAAAATATTTTGAAGAATTGACACGCGTGTTTAATAACTTTGACAGTTGCTCATAATGATACACGCAGTTTCGTCGATAACACAGTTTTAGCTCAATCTACAACAACGCCGGCCCAGCAGCCCAAATAAATTATAATACCTATAAACCAAATAAATTATAATAACCTATTCGCCTTTTAACGCGAAGTAGCTGACATCTCGCAGATTATTCCAAAACTAGAGCCAAAGGGGGCCAAGGCCGTGTATGCCGATAGACTTCAGGTTTTTTAACACGCAGTCTACACTAAAAGTTAGTAACTTTAATGACCAATGTACCAATTTTGGTTTTTTGCTCTTGCTTTATTTTGATTTTGTTTTTCTTTTTAGCGCATTTTTGGCGTTTCGTGAAAATATTTTCATTTAAATTTGTTTCTTGGCATTATATTCTGTGTATATTTCTTTGGAGCAAAATCAAAAAAAAAACAAAATTGGTACATTGGTCATTAAAGTTACTAAAAAGATAAAAAAAAAATAACTTTTAGTGTAGACTGCGTGTTAAAAAACCTGAAGTCTATCGGCATACGGGCGCCTCCAAACGTCAAAAAAAAAAAAATTCACATATAGCTCAGTGATTTTGTTTGTTTATTTGTATTTTAAAATAAGATTTTATTAGTAAAAATGAAATTTATCGAGTATGAGCAACCGCGGAAGTAAAAAAAAATGTGTAGTGTACCAAAATTCAGTACTTATTGTGACAAATTACTCACACATTGCAAACGCACCTTTTCTTTTGAACAAATTTAATTGATCTGAAATAAACAAAATTATATTATTATAATATACATTTGAACGCATATAAAATAGGTTTTACGTATTAAATTATTGTAAAATAAAAATAGTTTATCAATAATGCTTACATTACACCATTTACCAAAGCATTTTGACATATGACCCCCTTTGGCTCAGATTTATTGTAGCGCCTCTTGCAGCGCTTTAAAGGCGAATAGTTTACACCGCCATATTTAGTCCCGGACTATATACACTATATTCGACCTAAACCATATATTCGACTCTATTACCGTGTGTTCGCTGATGGCTTTTTGACAGAAAATACCCGAGTTTTTTTGACAGATTTTACCCCCGCAAACTTCACTTCAATATAAAACTCGGGTTTTTTTTTATGACATCAGCGAACAACGTTTTTACTTGACAAATAATTTTGGTGTTTTAAATGTAAACATTACATTTTCTTTTTATTATTTTAATATTTTTTACGCAGGTAGTTACGACCAAACACAAACTACAAAAATAAAATTCCAACTTCATACATTAAGTATGAGGCAGGAACGTGTGACTTAGCGAATTACATATAAATTCACCAAATCAAAAATGATCAAAATCATTTTTTTTTTGGGGAGTAAAATGAACATATATTTTGTCACAAAATACCCGCATAAATAAGTTCCAAATTGTCAACTTTTTTTGTGGCAAAAAGGAACTTACATTTTGTGACAAATTGGTGATTAAATTTTTTTTTTTTGGGTGGTAAAATCAACATACATTTTGTCACAAAATACCCGCATAAATATGTTCCAAATTGTCAACTTTTTTTTGTGACAAAAAGGAACTTACATTTTGTGACAAATTGGTGATTAAAATTGTTTTTTTGGGTGGTAAAATCAACATTCATTTTGTCACAAAATACCCGCATAAATAAGTTCCAAATTGTCAACTTATTTTGTGACAAAAAGGAACTTAAATTTTGTAACAAATTGGTGACTAAAATTTTTTTTTTTTTGGTGGTAAATTCAACGTACATTTTGTCACAAAATACCCGCATAAATATGTTCCAAATTGTCAACTTTTTTTGTGACAAAAAGGACTTACATTTTGTGACAAACTGGTCTAAAATTTTTTGATCACCATTTTTGGGTACTCGGGTTCTCAGTAAAGCTTATGAAGCAAACATCTGCTTGTTGGGGTGCGTTAAAATGCTAGTACCTGTGCCTTGGGTAGAGATGGCACCCCTAGCCAAGAAAATGAAAAAAAGTCAAAAAAATTGTATTCGCCTTTTAACGCAAAGTGGCTGACATCTGGTGGACGATATTGAAACCAGAGTTCAAGGTGAACAGCAATAAAAAAAATACAAAATTGGACAATTTTGTTATTGATTTCGGTTCAAAACAATCATTTATTGCACATAAAAGTTATCCCTTTCCGGTCCAAAAAAGAAAATTTTTCTTGTTAACTAAAGGTCAAGTGTAACATTTGTGATGGTTACGATCAAAGCCCGATGGTTTTTGTTACTATTTTTTACTTTTTATATTTTTGTCACAGTTTAAGCCTAACCCTCACTTTTGTTACATTACATTAAAGTATTCAATAATGGCGGTAACATCACAATTGTAACACTTGGTTCGAGAATGTTATGTTAGTTTTGTTGAATGGTTTGCAAAGAAAATAATTTCACAATTGTGAGAGTTGATCTGTATTGCATATTAAAATAACATTTTTTATGGACTCTGCTTCATACCCTCACAATTGTATTGACCGGACCGGAAAGGGATTTATACTTATTTATTCAGCGACAAAATAATTAAAAAATAACACACATAAAAATAAACGCTGAATTGCTGTTCACCTTTAACTAGTGACGATCGTAGTGCCTCTTGCGGCCTTTTAAAGGCGAATATGTACATAAAATTGTTTCCTACCTTTCAACCGAGATTTTATTTTTTTATTTCGTTTAATATTAATATTATATTCGCTTTAATATTTAATTGAGTTGTTTATTGGGATTCGTTCAATTACTCATAATGCTATCTCTAGATTCATGTTGTCTTCAAAATTTGTTAGCGATTTCCCTTATTGACGATTGGAGCATCACGGATTCCACCTAGTGGAAAATTTTTAAACTGAGGTACCTGATAATTTGACGTTCGAAATTGTTGTAAACAATTCCAATTTTGAACTGTAAACACAATTTTTACTTACCGGATTGCTAGGAATTGTAAATTATTCTAATTTCGGACTATAAAACAATTTTTAATTACCGCATTGCTTGCTAAATTTTCTTTCGTCGCATTTGTGACAAATGTCATTTTATCAGGTGCATCATTTTAACTATTGTCCTCGAGAGGCGCTTTCTCTACTTTTACAATCGTCAATAGGTTATTATAATTTATTTGGTATCTTCAAATAAATTATACTACCTATTGACGATTGGAGCATCATGGATTCCACCTAGTGGAAAATTTTTAAACTGATGTACCTGATAATTTGACGTTCGAAATTATTGTAAACAATTCCAATTTTGAACTGTAAACACAATTTTTACTTACCGGATTGCTAATAATTGTAAATTATTCCAATTTCGGACTATAAAAACAATTTTTAATTACCGCATTGCTAAATTTTCTTTCGTCGCATTTGTGACAAATGTCATTTTATCAGGTGCATCATTTTAACTATTGTCCTCGAGAGGCGCTTTCTCTACTTTTACAATCGTCAATAGGAGGATTTTTCAAGTAGTAAGAGAGTTTGCATATAGATGGTGAGTCTGGGATTTAGTATTAAAAAAATTAAATAAATATTAATAGGACTAATTTGTAACATTGCAGATCCTAACTTTTCATCAAAAAAACTAATAAATTATCTTTATAAAACAACAATATTCGTATCTTGACATGTTTTACTTAGATATACACCTCTAAATTTATTTTAAATAAAATAGAAAAATATCTTCCAATTAAAGTTAAAATGTATTCATTAACACTTTATAAATGAAAACCTCTTACAAAATTCCAATAAATCAAGAAATATCATTCATAAATAACAGTTTATTTACACTTGTGTTACATAGGAATTCCTATGTAAATGTTTGACATTTGAGATTTTGTCCCAGGACAACGACGCACCATACAACAGACACTCGAAATAAAAATTCCTCCTATAGAGCGAGTTTTTATTTCGAGTGTCTGCTGCATGGTGCGTCGTTGTCCTGGGATAAAACTGCAAATGTCAAACATTTACATAGGAATTCCTATGCAACACAAGTGCAAATAAATTGTTATTTATGAATGATATTTCTTGATTTATTGGAATTTTGTAAGAGGTTTTTATTTATAAAGTGTTAATGAATACATTTTAACTTTAATTGGAAGATATTTGTGATGAGACGTTTGTATCTGCATTGTTACAAATTAGTCCTATTAATATTTATATAATTTTTTTAATACTAAATCCCAGACACACCATCTATATGCGAACTCTCTTACTACTTCAAAATTCCTCCTATAGGAGGATTTTCCAATTAGTAAGAGAGTTCGCATATAGATGGTGTGTCTGATTGCACTAATTTGTAAAAATGCACATACAAACGTCTCATCACAAAAACTAATAAATTATCTTTATAAAGCAATAATATTCGTATCTTGACCAGTGTTTAAATTCATTTTTCGTTCCCTTCTTTAATCTCTCTCTGCGAAAGGAAACAAAAATATTTTTTTTTTATTTCTTTCCCTAGGAACGAAATTCAAAAAAATAAAATATCTCTCCTCGTATAAAAAACAAAGGGAAGGGAATGAAATAGCGACCGATTTATTTCTTTTCTAAAGAGAGGAAACAAAAATTTATTTATAAACAACCATAACAAAGGAGAGAAGTGAAAAATAAACAAAAAAACGAAATTATAAATTTTAAATTTGTTCACTGATCTTGACATGTTTTACTTAGAAATACAACTCTAAATTTATTTTAAATAAAATAGAAAAATATTTTCCAATTAAAGTTAAAATGTATTCATTAACACTTTATAAATAGAAATCTCTTACAAAATTCCAATAAATCAAGAAATATCATTCATAAATAACAATTTATTTACACTTGTGTTGCATAGGAATTCCTACGTAAAAAATTTGACATTTGCACTTTTATCCCAGGACAACGACGCACCATGCAGCAGACACTCGAAATAAAAACTCGCTCTATAAAGGTCTTCGCTGTCAAAAAACGGCGATAGATAGATTAAATCTGAAGATGGCACTAGTAGTTTTTCTTAAATTTTTTTTTTGTTGTATCGAAACACAAATATAAACAAAAACAAAAAACACGAATAAAACTTACAACTAGACATGAATTATAAAAAAAATTAATTTTATTTTTGATTTATTTACCAAAAATTAAAAATTGTTAAAGCTGACATCTTTAGAAGTTATCCCGAACTATGTTTTCAAGTATTAACCAAATAAATTATAATACCTATAAAGGTCTTCGCTGTCAAAAAACGGCGATAGATAGATTAAATCTTAAGATGGCACTAGTAGTTTTTTTTAAATTTTTTTTTTGTTGTATCGAAACAAAAATATAAACAAAAGCAAAAAACACGAATAAAACTTACAACTAGACATGAATTATAAAAAAAATTAATTTTATTTTTGATTTATTTACCAAAAATTAAAAATTGTTAAAGCTGACATCTTTAGAAGTTATCCCGAACTATGTTTTCACGTATTAAATAATACTGCATTATCGATAAATTTGCCAATATCATTGACCGCAAGTTTACTATGGAAAAGTGTCATTATGTCCTTTATAGGGTATTATAATTTATTTGGTATTAACTAATACTGCATTATCGATAAATCTGCCAATATCATTGACCGCAAGTTTACTATGGAAAAGTGTCATTATGTCCTTTATAGGGTATTATAATTTATTTGGGTATATCTTTGTTTGACAAGGAAAAAGGTGTATCGATGGATTAAATCTAAAGATGGCACTAGTAGTTTTTTTTAAATTTTTTTTTGTTGTATCGAAACAAAAATGTAAACAAAAGCAAAACACACGAATAAAACTTACAATTTACAATTAGACATGAATTATAAAAAAAATTAATTTTATTTTTTATTTATTTGGTGCGTGTGGCGCCCGTATGCTGATAGACTTCAGGTTTTTTAACACGCAGTCTACACTAAAGCACAGAATAACCAGAAGCGACATAACGCATTTTTTGTATGGAAAAATTTCGACTCATTTTTTTGACCTCGATTTGCCGAAGGTAAGAGAAAGTTTGGTTATGTATTCATTGGTTTACTGGTTTTGATTTGAAATCATAAAAACTGGGAATCCGTAACAGTGTAGTGAAATTATTTGACGTTTTGTTTTGACACTGACAGTAAAATTTGGAGTTATGGAAAATAGTATGGATTTGGATTCGGTGTAAGTATTTCATTTGTAAATACATTATTTTTATTCATAATAATGGAAAAAATTGCTGTAAATTTTACTTTCAGAATATTCAGTTCGAGCTCGTGATACAAGGACCAATGAAATCATAGCACTAAAAAAAGTTAGGATGGACCAAAAGAAAAATGAAATTCCTGTCGGGCGGAGGATTGCGTGAGATACGAATTTTAATGGGATGTACACTACACACAAGAACGTAGTTAAAATAAAGGAAGTGGTAGTAGGGAATAGTCTAGAAAGCATTTTCTTATCGATGAAATATTGTGAACAAGATTTAATATCCTTGGTTTGATAATATGACCACACCGTTTTCCGAGTATCAAGTAAAATGCATCGTGCTTCAAATTTTTAAAGGATTGCAGTATGTACTTGTATTCAAATTTTGTTATCCATTAAATAATCGAATATTTTACTAACTGATACAGGTTGTGTAAAAATTGCTAATTTTGGTTTGGCTCGGGTATATGGATATCCTATAAAGCAAATTACACCTCAGATTGTTAAACTGTGGTATCGGGTGCCTGAATTACTACTTTAGTCAATAATGCACACAAGCGCAATAGATATGTGGGCGGTCGGATGTATTTTGGGTGTCTTATTAGGTCACAAACCACTGCTTCCTGGAAAAACTGAAATTGAACAGTTAGAGTTAATAATTGATTTACTTGGGACACCATCAGATGCTATTTGGCCGGAATTTTCGTCGTTTCCAGCATTAAAACTATTTACATTACAGCGGCAGCCGTATAATATGTTAAAACAGCGGTTCCCTTGGCTATTAAAAGCTGGAATACGTTTTCTAAATTTTTTGGTTATGTTCGACTCTAAAAAAAGAGCAACCGCAGAGGAATGCCTTCAAAGTACCTAGTTATTTTAAAGAACCACCATTACGTAAGAAATAGAGCATTCATATATTTTTATTCAAATTTGATTTGTTAATTTATGTACATATTTGTTATTTCAGCGTGTGACCCAAAGTTGATGCCAACATTTCCACAACACAGAAATTTAAAAAATTCAGAAGAACATGATCGTCCTTCAATAACGGTGTCAACGGCAAGTAATCAATCTCTTGTAATAAAACGTCGTATTGATTAAATTGTTTCTATGTTTTATTTAAAGTTCCTATACATATTTTTTGTGGTTCCCTATCCATTGGAGTATTTTTCGCCTTTTTATCTCTTGCTCTTGGAAACTATGTTTAGTCGTATACTCGTATGTGTTAATTGCATTAGTCCTTGTCGTGCAACTTCTGGGTGTTTATTTTTAAATGCAGACATTGCTAAATTAAGGCAGTTTACTTTTATGACTGCTAATGAAAATTTTTCTTACACGATCCTGGATAAATTTCTTAACCTAAAAATATTTTTGTTAATAAAATTTTAGTTAGTTTTGGATCGCATTATCGGAAATCATGGTAAATTAGTTGGTAGATTAAATTGAATATTATTAAATAATAAATATATATTTATGAATTAAAATAAATTTACAAATAATTTTGATTTTTTTTTTGTTTACTTACTTGATACAAATAAACCACTACAATAACAACAAATGTCATTTTTGTTGACAAATTGTAAAAACTTTGTAGAAGTGTAAATTGTCGTTCAGTGGCTAGAAAATTCAAAAATAATCATAGTTCAGTGTGGCAAAAAGAAGGTAAGATGAAAAAAATGTTGGTCCACGAACTGTCGTTTCTGGTTAATCTTAATTCTGTGACTAAAGCCCCAGCCATAATGCATCCGTTCCGTTCCGTCCCGTTTTTCCGTCCAATTTAAATTTTGACATTTTCTATGTAATTTAATTGAAAAGACGGAAAGGTTAGTCACAATGAGCGGAATTAGACGGACGGAGACGGAAAGATTTTTTTAAAAAATTAAAACTTTACGGTAAGAACGGAAAACATAACCTATTCTTTGACAGTAGGTAATCAAAAGCGCGCAATACAGTAACTATACATTTTATATTTTACTGATACATTACCAAAATGGATCACTACGAAATGTTTGAAATTTTTGTAGATTTATATACGCTCTTTAAAATTTACTGCAAATTTAAAACAAAAAGAAGGTGGTGGGTACGCCCATTAAATAATGTAATATCAAATAACGGAGCGGATGCATTGTGACTAGCGAACGGTAAAGGCGGAATGCGCGCCATTTAACGAAAACGGGACGGAACGGAACGGATGCATTGTGGCTGGGGCTTTAAAGTTAGTAACTTTAATGACCAATGTACCAATTTTGGTTTTTTGGTCTTGCTTTATTTTGATTTTGTTTTTCTTTTTAGCGCATTTTTGGCGTTTCGTGACAATATTTTTATTTTGTTTTTTGGCATTATATTCTGTGTATATTTCTTTGGAGCAAAAGCAAAAAAAAAACAAAATTGGTACATTGGTCATTAAAGTTACTAAAAAGATAAAAAAACACTAACTTTGTCAAATTCTTTGGGGTTACTCGAAATAAAGTAACTTTTTTATGTCCCAAAGAATATGAAATCTTTTTGTAGTTGTGTTGGTGTAAAAAGAGCAAAAAAAAGTGAGGTTATGTTTTACTGTTTTAAGGTTATGTTATAAATATTTACATAAAAAACTAATAATATACGATTAAATAACTAAAACAAGTATTTTTTTTTAAATTTAATAAATGTTTCATAAATTTTAGCGCATTAATATTCACATAAACCACAAATGAAATATTAAATGGAGTTTTGTTTTTGTTTACAATTCACTTTGACATTTCACATTCCTATGCATTTGTAAAGAGTAAAAGCGAATCTACCAAAAAATCTAAAGCAAAATGCTCTCGAGCAAAAAAAAGAGTGCTTTATTTTCTCCCAAAGAATTTGTAATGTCAAATTGTTACCCTTCGAGTAAAATTTTTTACCCTCGGAGTGTTTTTTTCCCCAAAGAATTTGACGTAGTGTAGACTGCGTGTTAAAAAACCTGAAGTCTATCGGCACGGCATACGGGCGCCTTGAAAGCGACTAAAGACAAATAGTCAGTCGCAACGCAATATAGAAGTTGGTGGTCCCGGGTACTGCGCATTTTCGTATAAGGCCCATAACATCGTGCATTTGAGCGAGGGTATCACAATTTTCAACTTAATAAAATAGATAGTGGTCCCGGGTACTGCGTATTATAAGGCCCATAATATCTATGCAATTCGGAGGTATCACAAAGTGCGACTCAGTGAAAGTAAATAGTTCCACTCGGGACATCCATACTTCTTTCTAGAAGTTTGGGACTAACCGTGTATTTAAGTAATTAGTTGGTTCATTCATATCCAGCTATAAGTGCTAGTTGACCAAATCAAACGAAAATTACAAACAAAGACAAATAGGACTTTTTAAGTTTTTTCAATCGATAAAACTTTCCAGAACTGTGAGGGATCTATAAATCTAAATTTAATTCATTTAGAATGCTTAGATGAATTTAATATCTACATTTTTGGAGGAAAAAGATCTTTAGTTCGATTATATTCAAAAAAATGTATAAATGCAATTGGCAGATTCTTAATTTGTATGAAATATATTAAAAATTTCTAACTTTTATAAAATAATTATAAATGTATAAAGTAATATGTATCTACAAAATCACTTATAAAAATGAATAGTTCATCGATAATTCACATAGTTCCTCTAATTTCCGCTGCTCATCAGTTACCGTTGACTTTACATTTTTTGTACTGCTGCTGGTCTTGTTCTCCACTTCAGGGGAATCGACTTCGGATTGTTCTATAGGTTCTTCTCCAATAATTAATCGAATTTCATTCGTTTTGTGCCTGGAATCTTTAATCTGCTGATAAATCGATTCCGCATTCTCAAGGCACTGTCGCAAGTCTATCTTTAAGGACAGCTCATTGATGTGCTTGATAATATCGTTGAATTCGAATTTATTGTCGATGAAAATATCCATTTGCATTTCGAGAATGGCAACGCACATGATCAGATGGAAATTGCTGCATGGAACGCCAGTCCAAAGCGACTCCCACAATTCCATGATGTCGATTTGAGAGAATTCCCGCTTAAACCAGACAAGCAACCAGCGGAAGCAGAAGAACATGTTCTCGGATGAAGTCTTCTTCAAATAGTAATGAAGGCGAGGACATACGAACGAGACTAGTTGGGATAGTTGAAGGAGTTGCTTCTTCATTCCGGCCTGGTCGATGTCAAAGTTGGAGTACACCTTTTGCATGAATCCAACAAAGCACCAAAACGAGTCCTGCTCGTTTTTCATCACATACAGTATCGGTGCTAGCAGATCGCTCATACCCTGCACATAGCCTAAGTCGAAATTGTACATAACATATGTCATCAAGATGTCTTGGAGCAAATCGAGATTAGGATTGTTGTCGCCTGCAAAAAATATTTCGGTGCGATCGGTCCGTTTAACGTCTTTCTCGATCTGACACTTGCGGTCACGATACCCTGAAAAGTTGTCTTCTTGCGTTTTGGTGATCGATTTCCATTGGAATTTCATTTGAAAGTATTCATCCTTTTTACGGGTTCGAGCGTCGCACCGCTCCTCGTGAGTACTCTCCCAAGCCTCATAATTGAGCAAATATTTCCAGACTTCACGTCGAAGGTGATTATCGATCCCGCCGTGGAAAATAAGGTCTTTGATGTGATCAACATCTGATATTCGACCGTCTTCCGTTTGCAATTCCCGCCAAATTTTCTCGCTCAGCCTACTTCCTCGAATGCACCTTCGTCTTTCAGGTAATTTAATTTCAAGTTCCTTAATCTTTTGCTCGGCCTGTGCATCTCCTCCTGAATCACTTCCGTTCAGCACCTCGTATTCTTCGCTATTGTTCACAGTTGCATCTCGGCTTACTGGCGAATCAGGTGGTGAAGGAATTGGCACCATTGGTGGGATGAATTCCCCGATCTTAATAAGAATATCGTTGATTACCCCTCCACCAGTCTTCGAGTTTTTTATATCACTTATGTTGATCGAATCGAAAGTACGACGTACGCCTATGATATCCCGATCCTCCCGATCATGATTTATTTTATATATTTTTTTGTTTCTTTGGTTTTGTCGCAACAAATTCATGTTCAACATTACTCGGAGGAACAGATCAGCGTTACGTTGTTGGAAAAAATACTGACTGTGAACCCTGTCCATCACGGTTACGAGTTGCAGCTCATTGTGTACATGAAGGAGCTCAAAGTATTTTAAATCAATTAAAGCGCATCGAACCGTTCGTGTGTTATTAAATTTTGAGGTCGTCGGTTGTGTTGTTACGATTCCAGGGTTAGGTTCAACCTGGTATTTTATCTCTTGGCCGTTGGGGCCAGTATTAAAAATCAAAGTTTCACTCTCGGTTCGATTGCGACGCGAAATTTTATCCACCAATGACCAATCATCCTGTTCCTGAGCATCTGAATCGGCTATTAAGAAACGATTTTGCTTCCATTCTATGTAAAACGTGTGCTCACTATATTTCACAAGACTCAAGGTACCAATATTTTCAACCTCTGACCCTACCGCAATTCCATTGTCGAAACATTTTTTCAAGATTACACCGTCGTGGCAACATAATTCCTGTAACAAACGTAAATAAAAATTGGAGTAATAATATCTATAAGGTCGAATCTATTCCAGGAATTTAAGAATTTCGAAATCGGTTACAAATCAACTTTCCCCCATTACTCGAAACACGAATGTTTAACAAACAAAAAATTTTCATATGTACAGAAAAAAAATTTACCTCGCCATTTTCAAATACATCATCCATATTAAAATAAAAATAATTTCTTCAATTAGCTCGTGGAAATTGACAAATAAAATTTCCAAAAAATTATTTCATTCTCTTGTGTTTTGACAGATTGCGACGTATGTTTTTGCCATTGAAGACAGCCGTGGTTATAGCCTGTAATGGTTGACATAAAAACACTCCGACCCTCTAAACATCGCGAGACGCTAACGTAATGCAAGCGAAGACATATGAAACTCTTTGCAAGCCCAGTGGCCCTATTCTGGTAATTCCCGGGGAATAGAACCCAAGTATTTTTATATTCGACAATTTTTGTATTTTTCTGACATTTTGCTGATTTCATCACCAACTTTTTTCTAAAATAATGTCCGACTTAGGCTGCGTACCAATAGTCGGGTAAATTGCTCTTTTACCTACTTTTTAACAGTGTACAAGGTAAATTGAAATACTGTACTAAAAAGTTGGGTAAAATAGGAGAAACAAATAAATGACGTTGTTGCTAACTTTTTGACGTTTCAGTGATTTTTGTTAAAATTTCCGTGTTTTTCATTATAAATAAATACGTACTCAAAGCTAATAAAATAAATTTTATTTTTATTGTTTGTTTGTTTGTTTGTTTTTCGATTTGTTGTGGTCAGCTGTGATGTCAGCCAAATGACCTGCTTGTCCTGTTCCACTATTAGCTTCCAGAACCTTCTTCTCCGAAGGGCTGTAGCAGTGGAAATGTGAGTATGTGCTTTGTCTTTCTTTATCTCTAAAGAAAGCAAAGTTATGTTTGTTAATTTTACTTGTACTATTTTGATTCTTATGATTTCTTTACTTCAATGTTTTATACTTTTAAACTTAAATTATTATTTACATTCCTTTTTACAATTTCATGTATAACCAAAAACAATTTTTTTTTTTTTTAAATTTACTTGTTAATACAGTTTTATAAAAATTTTCTTTAACAATACTAAAGCTTTAACTGTCAAAATGACAGATAGAAAGATTCTACTTCTATAGTGAGAAATGTTTGTTTCATTAATCTATCTTTTCCCAAAATAATTTTTAATTGATTTTAAAATTACCCCCCACCACCGAGGATATGTATTATTTTCTTATAATTGACAATTCACATTTTTTTTTTTTTTAATCTTATAGTACCCTTCACCTTATTCTAAGTTAGTGTATTAAACCCCCTTGTTAGTAACGTATAATGATAAAATTAGTATTTTTAGTATGATTAGTAATCATCTGATTGCAGAATAAATTCTTCTGAAAAGATGTTTTCTCTATCATACTATACATTATTAGGAGTCCCAATAAAAATGTAGTCAGATTCGAAAAACACTATTTCTTTCTTATCTTATTTTTATAGCTTATAGTTAATATCCTTCAAAAAATTGATAATCTCTTTATATTCTACTGTATTCTGCTCTTTTATTATTAACTGCAGTGGTTTGTTAATAAGCGTTGGATAATTTATCCTACTATTATTATATTTACTACAGGCATTTATTATGTGTGCGTTATCTTCTATTTCCCCACATTGATCACAATTTGGATTGTTTTCAATCCCAATCATATTTTTAAATTTTTTGTTGTGAGCATGGTTTACTCTCAATCTATTTATAGTTCTGATATCTTTATATTTAAAGTTCATGTTTTTAAACCATAATTTTTCTGGTGGTTCCATATTATACTGCTTATAGAAGTTGCCTCTGGTTTCTGTCATTTTGTTATAAATAATCTTCCATTCTTTATTCATTTTCTTTTTGATATTTTTCTTTATATCTTTCAGCGTAAATTCATTGTCTAAAGTATGGGTAGGATTTATCAGGGCAATTTTCGCTAAATTATCTGCTATCGTATTACCTACATTTCCCACATGACCCGGGATCCACTTAATTATTATGTTTTTGTTCTTATTAAATCCTACTGTGTCAATTATTTGATTTTCAAAATGATTTTTAGTGTCTCGTATAATTGACGTTCTAATGGATTTGCAGGCGCTTTGTGAGTCCGATAATATAATTATGTTGTTATTTTTATTAGTTAAGGATACAGTGATTGCTATTTTTATTGCAATGGTTTCTATTGTTTTAATGTCAGTACTATTTATTAACTTAATGGAGATTTTTATATCCTTATCCTCTACATATATACCTATGCCTCCTGTACCTTCTTTCAATGTTCCGTCAGTAAAAACTCTCGAATATTCCTCAAATTCCTCCAATTCCCTTTGGATCATGATTTTAATTGTATCTATGTTGTGGTCGTCTTTTTTGAATTGGGTATTAAATTCAGGAATTACTCTAAGATTATTAGGTGATGTGGTTTTCTTATGTATTATTTTTATTTTCTCCAATATTGGATATTTGACATATAGTTTATTGAATTTGTATAATGAGTTTAATGTTAATATGTCATTCCCAATTTTTGTCCCATTGAATAAGTTTTTTGCTATATAGTTTAATGTAATTATTTTGTTTTCCAACTCAACTGGAATTTCGATTGCCTCCGCTAATAAAGCTGGGATTGGGGTGGATTTCAAAAGACCTAAGCAAATTCTTAAACATATGTTTTTAGTGTTTTGGCAAATTTTATTTATTGTTTTATTATCCTCTTCTGTGATAATATAGGCGTATTCCATTTTTGCTTTTATTATTGATTTGTGAATGTTCAACAATAGTTCTGGATGTGTTCCTCCTTCCTTATGAGTAAATATTTTCAATATGTTAATTGTTTTTTGTATGTTCTCCTTCATGTTCTTAAAATGTTTCACTAGAGATAGCCTGTTTGAAAAAGTGATACCTAAAATTTTCGTTTCCATTTCCTCTTTAATTATATTGTTGTTGATTTTGAATTCCATTTTCTTTTTATTGTTTTTATTTTTAAACAGTCTTAGATAGTGAGTTTTCTCTGTGTTGATATTTAATTTTAGATTTGCAAGTTTACCTTTCAGATTTAATAATGCTGATTTCATATTATCTTCTAATTTTCCCTCGTCCTCTCCGCTTATAACCATGCAAATGTCATCAGCAAACTGCTGCACAATTACCATTTCGTTGTTAAGTTCGTGTATACAATTAGTATAAATATTAAATAATGTCGGACTTAAGCAACTGCCTTGTGGGATACCCGAGTTTGTTGTATTAGTGATTTCTTGTCCAGCTGTGCTAATGGTAACTTCTCTATTGGTCAGGAAAAAATATATCCAGTTTATAACATTGTTGTCGAACTTCATTTCCTCCATTATATTGATTAGAATACGTTTATCAACGTTATCAAACGCCTTCTTTATGTCTGAATTCAATAATATTAATTTTTTATTTTTTGATTTTTCTACTTGAATATGCCTCATAAGTTCTGTCATGTAATCCATTATACTGGTATTCTTCCTAAAACCGAAGTTATTTTTATTCAATATATTATTATCTTCTAGATGTTTGTTAATTCTTATTAATATCAATTTATTAAAGATTTTAGAAAAAACCGGCAGAAGACATATCGGTCTGTAATTACTAATTTCTCTTTCATTTTTATTATGTTTTAAAATAGCAACTACTTTCGTTATTTTCCAATTTTTTGGATAGTTATTTGAATTCCATATTCCGTTGAAGTAATCTAGTAATGATGTTATGAAAGAACTGTTTTGCTTCATTATTTCTTTAATTAGTCTATAGCTAATTTTATTACTTCCTGGGGCTGAATTTTTCGCTTTATTTATAATTTCCTCTAGCTCTTTTATCTTAAATTCCGTCTCGTTTCTTGTTTGTTTTCCCACTACAAAAGGAGGAGATTCGATTTCTACTATTTGTGGAAAATTGTCTTTGAGAAATTTATTAGCGTTATTATTATCGTCCATTATGTTGAATTTATTATGTTTTTTATTCTTTATTTTATTTATTTCATCCCAGATGTCTTTATTAGTTGTTTTATTGTTAATGCCTTCTAAAAATATTATCCAACTCTTTTTTTTCTCTTTTTTTACCTGTTGCTTCAATTTCTGTATAGCTTTCCTCAGCTCCATTGCCGTATAAAGTGTTCTATTTTGGTTATATATTGTTTGTTTTGCTTTCTTTATATTCCAAAACATCTGAAGCTTTTCATTCCACCATGGATTTGGTTTAAATTTGTTGTTACACCTAATAATGGATGTGTTTTGGTCGATAATTTTTTCTAGCATGGTTTCAATATTGTAATTTTCATGGTTTTTAGCGCTATTATATTCACTTATGATTTTATTCCAATTTGTTACTTGTTTGTATACTATTGTATTGGTGTTATAATATATAAGAGACGGAAAATGATCACTTCCTATATTATCCATAGTTGCTATCCAGTTTAAATGGTTTCTGATATTATTATTGCACAACATTATATCAGGGGCAGATGTTCTATGCCTGAAAGTATCCTGTCTTGTGGGATTGCCGTTGTTTAATATAGTCCATTGACTCTCTGTTATTACTTCTGCTATTTTTGCTCCTAATCTTTCCGTCCTACTATTTCTGTCCCATAATACGTTGTGTGCATTTATATCTCCTGCTATTATCACTTTTCCATTTATGATTTCTTTTATTATATTACTAAATTCCGTCACTATGATTTCCTTTTCGTTGTTATTATTGTTGTAGAAAGCTATACAGTTGAAATCTAAATTTTTGTGTTTTATATTAATTTTTAGCACTTCGATTTTATTATATGAATAATTCAAATTTACAATTTTAAAGGAATATTTTTTATCCACTAGGAATCCAATACCCCCGTAACCATCTGATCTGTTTTTTGTAATTAGATTGTAATTTTTGAAAGAAATAACTTCATTATTTTTCGTCCACGTTTCTGTCAAAATAATAATATTTATATTATTATTTGTAATATATTGCTCTAAAATGTCTTTATTGCTTTTAAGGCTCCTAATATTTATATACATAATTTTTATTCTACCCATTACCATTTAATATATGAAATTCAAATATCATTATTTTAAATTAATATAATATATTACAAGTTGTTATCTATTGTTTAGATTCCATTTTGGCTTGTTCTAGATCCATGAGTATCAGATCAAGAAATGCTGGATTATCTTTGTTGACCATTGCGTGATTAACTTTTCCAATTATTTTTGATATTAATCCATCCTTCTTCTTGATCTCTTTCCTTAGTTCCTCAACCATTTTAGATAAATCATTCAGTTTCGATTCCGTGAGCATCAAATTTTTACTTAGCTTTTTCCTTTCTTCTATTCCATTTTCATCCAATGATGAATTGAAATCTGAAAATTGGAATTTTTTCTGTGGCGGCCCAAACAGTTTCTCCTTGGCTTCTCTAAATGAAATTTTGCTTATAGTCATACATTCTGTGATATTCCTTTGTCTTCTTTTTTCTGCACAGATTTTGTTGTTCGTTCTATGACCTAATCCGCAAAATTTGCATCTCTCTCTATTATCGCATAGATGTTGTTCTTCTCTCTTCGCGCATAATTCACATGGTTTCATTTCCTTCGATTTACATCTGCTTATTGTATGACCGTAATTTTGGCAATTTTTGCAATACATTGGGCTCGGAATAAAATGATTTACCCTTATCAATATATTGTCGTACATCGTCACATTGTTTGGAATTATGTCAGCTAAGAATGTGATTTTAACCAGCTCCATATCTCTTTTTTCTTGTGTTGCTTGGTCCCAACTTGTCATCCTCTCAATTTTGATGATATCTAGGTTCGACTTAATATTGTTTGTAATTTCCTCTATTGATAGATCTAAAGGTATATCTCTGATTACTCCAACTGTTTTTATAAATGCATCCGGTATAAAGGCGTTGTACAAATCGAAATTCCTGAATTGGTCCGATTTAATGCATTCGTTAGCATCTTTGTAGTTCCTGAAGATAATTCTGGCCATATCCTTGCTTTGTTGCTCCACCGTTAGAATATTTTTAAACCCATTAGCTTTAATTGATTTCCCTAAATGTAATAAATTTATTTTATCTTTGATAACAATCACCTTAAAAGGGCCTTTATCCTGAATACTATACATGTTCTTTATACTTTTGTCTAATCCACCCATAGTGGTCCCCTTTTCCATATTATTACTGCTCAAATTTGTGTTGTTGTCCATTGATGAAATATTGTAAATATCTGTCCTTAAATTGTTTGTATTTTTATAGTTTTTTGGGACATTCTTCTCCATATTTCCTCCTCTGTTTGTACTGGATGACACGTTTTTTTCACTTTTTGGCATTTGATTACTCAAATGTGAAGTCGAGGCACTTGTATGTTTAGCATTTACCGATATTTCTTCATTACTTGACAAACACTCGTCAGAACTGCTCATTTCTGGAATATTCTCCGACACTTTCACTAATTTGGGGTTAGAAACTATTTTTGAACTTAACCTATCTTTATTTTTTGCTTCGTAATTTTTATTTTGCGTTTTCCTTTTTCTTGAATTTTTAGACATTCTTTGTCTTTTATCACCCTTATCCTCTAGTGAGGAGTCAGAGAAAGATAATAAATCATCTAGCGTTCTACTTTTCGGAACACATGGCAAAAAATTAGGCACGCGGGAAAACCCGTCTGCCTTAGAAATAGGCGTATTAACGCCTGAAATAGTGTTTTTCTTATCTAAAATACAATCTAATTTGGACTCACCTGATTTAATTTGATGTGTAATGTACTTTACTTAGTTTTATATTATTAAATTTATAACTTTACTTTATAATTCTGAAAAAAAAAAGATGGCTACACTTTTCACTAATTTTATCTAGAAAACACCTTTTCGACTCAAAAGTCACAATCAGAATGGGATTTTATTTTTATTTTACGAAATAATAATATTAAAAAATATTTGACGTTTCTTTTTGCACCTAGCAGCCAGCGATTTTAACCCTCCGAACCATAATTTGTGTCCATCAAACCATTTTTACTTCTAGAGAATTGGTACGCCAATTGAGGTAAATATGTACTAAAATTGAAATTTACTGTACTAAATGATTTACCCGACTATTGGTACGCAGCCTTATTATAAGATTTACTATGAAAGTTGGCCACAAAAATCGGAAAATGATGACAAAAAAGTGAGGTTATGTGTTATGTCGCACAAAAAATGAGCGTGGCTTATAATATACATTTTGGCGGGAAAATCACACCTCACATACATACATATATATACCTATGTACATTCATACTTAAATAAAAATATTCTTGGTTTTTTATTTTAAAATTTTATTAAATTTTTTTGTATATACATACATACATATCCCAAGTATTTTTATATCCGACAATTTTTGGATTTTTCTGACACTTTGCTGATTTCATCACCGACTTTTTTCCGAAATAATATCCGACTTATTCTAAGATTTACTATGAAAGTTGGCCACAAAAATCGGAAAATGATGACAAAAAAAGTGAGGTTATATCGCACAAAAATGGGCGGGGCTTACAATATAAAATTTGGCGGGGAAATTTCGCTTTTACATACATACATACAAACAATCAAACATGGCTACTTAAATAAAAACAATTTTTTTTTTATTTTAAAATTTTATTAACACAATATTTTTTTTATTTTTATTTACAATTTTTTAAATTAAATCATAGTAAAAAAAACGAAACGTAACGAACAAAATAATCCAATTCGCGTTCATCTATAAATAAAAATCGATTTTATTATTATTATTAATTCGTACACACAAAAATAAAAATTCTACAAACCCAAAAATAATCGCACAACACAAAAAATAAAATTTAAGTTAAAGTAAAAACAAAACACAACCATTCATAATGGCGTCTCACACAAAACTAAAGGTGTAAAATTTGTAAACACAAAATAAAAAAGTACACACCAACGCCAGCATCTTTGCTGTGTTAAAAGTTGGAATTTGGAAACCCAACCCAATTTCATCATTTTCCGATTTTTTGTACCAATATGCTGAAAAAAAAATTATGTTTTCAGCTTTGTTATACTTGGGATATTATGTTAATATTATTGATCCATCGACCATCGTGATGCGGTGCCAATTACCAATTGATTTTTTGTACTTGAATGATGTGATGGATGCATAAGTTGATTGGATGAATCTGAATTTTCTATTTGTAAAGTGGTGGACTTTCAAGTAAACCACAATCACTGGAAATATAAAACAAAAAAATAAAAATTGAATTTGATGGATTAGTCGGCATTAAATTAAATTGTGGTGCAAAATATATCTTCCTCTTCGCAGCGCATTAATAAATTTATTTGTATTATAAATAATAAAACTACGAATTTAATTTTATTCACTATTAAATTTGTACACTTATTTTATATATTTATAAACTTTATTTTACTTACATTAACTAATTTAATAAACAAGTACTCCTATTTATTTTTAAAAAATTGCCACAGAAATATATCACATCACGGAAAAAACACAACACAATCGTAATGGCGTCTAAAAACTAAAAAAGCAAATAAATAAATTTAAAATGTGTACACCAACGCCCCGCTCAAATATGGCGGTGATTATCTGTACTGCCGCATGTTTGAGCTAATATCAACAATTTGGTCTAGAGAAGAAATCCCAGTAGAGTGGAAGACGGCTCTTATATGTCCACTTCATAAAAAGGAAGATCGATTGAACTGCAACAACTATCGCGGTATAGCTCTGCTGAACACAGGCTACAAGGTTTTGGCCAACGTAGTCGCAGTAAAGTTATCAACCTACAGCGAGAGGATCTTGGGTGATTATCAGTGTGGTTTTCGTCCAAATAGATCAACGACCGATCAAACTTTTACGCTGAGGATTTTGCTGGAGAAATGCTATGAAAAGGACATCCCTGTACACAGTCTATTCATAGACTTTCAACAGGCGTACGACAGCATTAAGAGGAATACGTTATGGAGCGTATTGTCCTACATGGGCATACCGTCAAAATTGGTTTCAATGTGCCAGCTTTTAATGGATGGCTCACTATGTAAGGTGCTAATAGAAGGGAAAATTTCGGATGCCTTTGAGATAACATCTGAAGTGCGGCAAGGAGACCCAATAGCTCAAACTCTTTTCAACCTATCATTAGAGTACGTCATTCGTCAGCTCAATATGGCGCAGCGTAGCTGCCTGTATTATAAATAAACCCAGCTATTAGCATACGCTGACGATATTTGCATTCTGGGTCGCAACATCATATCCCTAAAAGAAGTCCACCTCCCATTAGAATTAACAGCCCAACAAATAGGCCTTCAGATCAATGAAGCGAAGACCAAATACATGGTGACCGCGAGAAGGCAGACTCGTGGGGACTTCATTTCGGGAGACACTCAATATGAAAAGGTGAATGAGTTCAAATATCTAGGATCACTGATCACTGAGCATAACTCCGTTTCTGTGGACATTTCATCGAGGATCGCAGCAGGCTACCGAGCATTTTACGCCAATATAAAAATTTTCAAGTCTCCTCATATTGGCGATTTTCATCAAATGTAGTTAGCGTTGGTTTCTATGTAAGTAAAGGGGACGAGTATTGTCAAATTCAAATGTTTGACAGTTCTGATCCCCCTTGTTCTATGGTTAAATTTTGTTCATATTGTTTTCACCAGATGTCAGCTAATTTGTTGCAAATCGCGAATATCGCGCAAAATAAAATTGGACATCTATAAGGCGCTGATAAGACCAGTTATCACCTTTGGTTGTGAGTCTTGCAAAGCAAGAGCAAAAAACCAAACTTGGTACATTGGTCATTAAAGTTACTAACTTTTAGTGTAGACTGCGTGTTAAAAAACCTGAAGTCTATCGGCATACGGGCGCCTTAGGCGTTTGTAATTGGTACAAATACCACACGAACACAAATAAAATAAATGACAACACACAGTAACAATATTTTATACTTTACATGATGTACGTATACAAAACTCTATGTGAGTAAATTCCCATGTACACAGTACACAATAAAATCGCACTAGTTATACTTGGGGAGTTTCACCGTATTTGCTAAATCCAACTCGAATCCCAAGTATTTTTACTTAAGACTTTTTTATCAAAAAACCTAGAATAAGTCTTAACTTAGTTAAGACTTTTTCTAGGTTTGAGTTAGGACTTATTCTAAAAAGTCGTATGAAACTTGTCGCGAAAAGTCTTAACTGGACTAAACTCAAAATTATAAAAATGTATGAATGTGTGCGTGTGTAAATGTCAACAACAAAATGGTGAGTGGGGGTATTTTTGTGTATATATGCGTGGGTCAACGTCAGCCAAATTTGGCTGGTAAATTAAACTTTTGAAATGAAACAAAATTACAAATTCAATACGGAATATTAATAAAACTTGTTTACATTTCTTAATATTAATATTACATATTATTATATTAATATCATTATTCGAAATAAAATCTCTTAAATCTAATATTTAAATTATAATTTGGGCTAGATACTCGATACTCAGATAAGCAGTTATTTATTGCGAATTTGCTAGAAATGTTATACACTATAATTTAGCAACCCAATTTGTTTCTGAATTTCAGAAAATGAGATACTTTAACGCACTTTATCGTTTGTGCTGAATACAAAAATATATTTTACTTTGCTAAAATAATCGAGTAGCTTACGCAAGCAAATTTTCGATTAGCAAATCCGCCATATTTATCGATTTGCGAATTGCTAGAGTATCGTGTATCTGGCCCAATATAAATAATAAATATTGGATGGGTTACTGTTCCTGTTTAATGCTGCATTGGTTTTCGTTAAGTTCATCTAATACTGAAATAAAAAATTATAACAATTTATTACAATTTATATCCGAAATAGCATTATTTTTTAATTAATTAACTTTTACCTTCAAGTTCAGTGAAATTTTCTTTATCGTTATTTTCGTAATAAATACAATAAATTTTACCAAAACCACAGAAACAAAAAATTTAAAAAACACAATAGTCGTGTTCCAGTCGACCACTTCAAGTACTTATGAGTTGTTAGGTTTGTGTCTTTGCTTAAATTTAACTACTCGTAACTGCTCTTGCATTCTGGCAAGAGCAGTTACGAGT
Source organism: Tipula helvola (assembly GCA_963556165.1). Lineage (NCBI taxonomy): Eukaryota > Metazoa > Arthropoda > Insecta > Diptera > Tipulidae > Tipula > Tipula helvola. The sequence goes on from OY744482.1 coordinate 209,468,050, forward strand.
AGTTAAATTTAAGCAAAGACACAAACCTAACTACTCATAAGTACTTGAAGTGGTCGACTGGAACACGACTAATATGGCGTCTAGCGTCCAATTCACAAAATAAAATATTAAAATGTCGTTTATTAAAAAATCACTACCTCTATCTCACTATCGCACAGCATATATGTACACAACAATTTAAAAAGTAGATTTTCTATCCATACACAGCAGTATACGACAAGAACATGAAGTTAATTTCGAATTATTTCATCAAAAAACTTGGGAAAAACTTATTGGCGATTGGAAAACTGCAAAATGCGATACCTATAGGAAATAATGTAAACCCTACACTCTGCATGAAATGACATGCTCCCCATATAAAACATATGGAGTGAAACTATCGGAATTAAATTAAACCCTAATACCACTGACAGACTAGGGATTAGCTAAGCGCGATTAGTGAAACGAGATTAGCTAATCCACCACAAATCCATATGAGTTGACAGACTAGGGATTAGTTTCTTGCAGAGAAATAAAATGTTATTATGGTGATTCGCTGAAATATAGCTAGTAAATCAGCTGGACTCATTTTTTAATTCAATATTTCTAAGATTTATACATTAAAACACACTAGATTTTCTTTTTCATCAAAATTTAATCAGCACAAATTGTTTAAAATGTCATTTATTTTATAATTTCTATCGTAAATTCACGCCACTTGCATTTTCAGCAATGTTTAAATAATTATTTCACATTGTAGTGCCGCTTGTACCATCACTAAACCCAATACATACAACGAGATAAGCTCGAAAATTTTCAAGAATTAGTGCACTAATCTCGATTAGTTACTAATCCACAAATAAAACAAGATTAGCTAATCTTCAACTTGACACACTACAGCTAATCTCGAAAAAATCACTAATCGCGCTTAGCTAATCCCTAGTCTGTCAAGGGTATAAGCTCTGCATGCCAAATCATGACAGTCCAATCGTCAATTGCTCAATTTGAGTTAGGTTTTGTTATACTTGGGATATTGACGATTGGAGCATCACGGATTCCACCTAGTGGAAAATTTTTAAACTGAGGTACCTGATAATTTGACGTTCGAAATTATTGTAAACAATTCCAATTTTGCACTGTAAACACAATTTTTACTTTCCGGATTGCTAATAATTGTAAATTATTCCAATTTCGGACTATAAAAACAATTTTTAATTACTCCATTGCTAAATTTTCTTTCGTCGCATTTGTGACAAATGTCATTTTATCAGGTGCATCATTTTAACTATTGTCCTCGAGAGGCGCTTTCTCTACTTTTACAATCGTCAATAATTTACATTTTTGTTCAACCCTTTAAAAAACTGTCAAATCAATGGTAAATTTGGTTCATTTTGTTTAGCTATTGTTGCTTTTTTTTATTTTAAACCTTGTAATCTGTGATTTATACATTATATGTCACAAATCGGAGATGGTGTATTATCGAAAAGAACCCGTCGCCGTGGCAAGTGGAAACAAAACTGGATCCGTAAGAATGGTGGTAATTTAGCCAAAAAACAAAAATTAATGGATGCAGTGGAAGATGTGAAATCAATACCTGCTGTAGTCGGACTATTGTCTAAACCCTGCGTCGATAAAGCAGTTTTAACAACGCAACTTAAACGAAAATATTCTAATCCCGTACATTTATGGCGTAAAACTTACGAAAATTTGTTAAAATGGCAAACCACACATCAGTTAAATTATTGGAAAAATAATTCTCGCAATTTATACAGAGAAAATACGAAACTAAAAGAAGAAATATGTACGTTAAGAGCCCATTTTGACGTAGAAGTTGTAGAACCAAATAAACCGACTAATGATGGTGATGAGGTAATTGATTTGGAGGATGATGAGGAAACGCCATTCGAAAGTAGCAGCGAAGGTGAAAATGTTCAGCCAACCGAAGATGAAAAACGCTCGAAATTTGTACAATTTCTTAAGGCAACGGCAGCGTATAATAGAAAAAAAAGTAATTTTATTTAGTAAAAAAAAATTTTTATAAATTTTATATTGACGTTTTATTTTCAAGCGTACAATTTCTTATTACTTATGGAGTTCGTGTATCTCCACCAAATAAATTATAAGCCGTTTTGTAATCTTACTTTGTTATTTTTCAGAGATGGGTAGTGTTAAAAACAGCGGTGAGATTCCAGTGGCTCTATTTTGGTAGTTCCCGGAGAATAGAAATTTTAAATTTTGTAGCAGTTTTATTCCCCTTTCCCCAAAATGTATTCTGGTGTTTGGGGAAAAAATATATTGGGAATAAATTATTCCCAATTACAGCAGTTTTGACGTTTGTTCTTCCATACCTATTTTATGAAAGAATTGATGGGGAATAAATTTTTTAACGAAAATGTTTGTCTATATAGTTGATATTAATAATATTGTTGTAAGGGTCCTTCGCGAATCTTTACTTATTTTAATGTGATTCCATGGAGAACACGTACAACTAAATTTATTTTAACGAACAATTTAAGGGTTCGGGTTCAAAGCAAGAACATAATTGGATTCGGTTTCATGTTCGGGTTAAAAAAAATAAAACTTCTCAATCACAACAAGTATGTATTTAATTAAACAAAACTCGTTTAATTTGACGAATAGGATATCTCTTAACCTGTTAACCGAGCGGGACGTATAAATAGGTATATACGTCAAACGTAAACAATGGGCGTATCCAGCACATAGATTTCTCACTAAAAAAAGTAGATATCTCACATTTGACGTGCTGGATGCAAAATATCTCACTAGAAAAATGTAGATATTCTCACTATTTAGTGAGGCAAACAAATTTAATCTACATAGTAGATATTTCTTGGTTTGTATCTTCGCTTTATTTTTGACATTTTTAATGCAAAATTTTGTTATACGAGTACATTACATATTAGAAAGACAACGGCACATTTGAAATCTTTCGAATCAATTTAATTAAATTGAAATTAAAAAATAAATAATAATTGATCATTACAACAATTACTGGCTTTACACCGTAGATAGTATAATAGCAAAATAGTATAATACTATTTTACTATCTACCGTAGTCGGTTTTACACCGCATAAAATATTCATAAAAAACAGAAAATTATAACAAAATAATGAAAAAGGATAATTTCAAAATACACAAAATCGTCTCTAAACTAATTTATCAATAATCCACTGTCAAAATTTTCCTTCTACAATAAAATAAAATAAAATATAATAGGTATTAAAATTTGATAGCTATCAAATCAAAATATTATATTTTATTTTTGCTATTATACTATCAAAACATCGGTTTTACACCGGATAGCAAAATAGTATTATACTATTTTGCTATTATACTATCTACGGTGTAAAGCCAGTAATAGAAGGTAATTTTAAAGATAATCTAAGCCACAAACAAACACTAATATGTAGATTTCACGTCCAGCACATTTGGCAGACTATTCTACATTTGAGAATATCTCAAAAGTAGATATCTGTTTGCTGGATATGCCCAATATGTACCGGTACAGGCAGGACATGAATACGTCCTTGAAATATATGTTGCGCCCTGGAACGGGCGGGAGGTATATTCTATGGTATATTTTATTTTATTTTTATGAGTTCGCCGTTCGCGCCCGTTATATGCTGCGTAATTAAAAAGGGAACTCCCCGGTTAATAGGTTAATAATTCTTCTCTAAAGTGTACCTTTTGTGGTGCTAAACTAAACTTTAAAGCCGAAAATGCCCATTCCACGCTGGTTTGCGTTTGCAAGAACCGCCCACTAACACAACTATCGCAGCTTCGTATAAAAGTGGAATTCCAATTTTATGATTTTCCCACCATTCCATAATATTTTTCTCCTTGTGGACCCGTGCGAAGGATTCATAAACAGCAAATTCATGTTTCACGCTTAGTTCAAAATCAACTCGGTTGAATCGAACCCGCGAAATGTTGGGATCGGGTTCGAAAAATTTTCTAAAGCTGCGTACCAATAGTCGGGTAAATCATAGTACAATAAATTTCAATTTTACCTCAATCGGCGTACCAATTCTCTAGAAGTAAAAATGGTTTGATGGACACAAATTATGGTTCGTAGGGTTAAAATTGCTGGCAGCTAGGTGCAAAAGGAAACGTCAAATATTTTTAAATATTTTTCTTTCGTAAAGTAGAAATAAAATTTATTTTCGTACCTTTGAGTACGTATATTATTTATAATGAAAAACACGGAAAAATTAACAAAAATCACTGAAACGTCAAAAAGTTAACAGCAACGTCATTAGTTTTTTTCTCATATTTTACCCAACTTTTTAGTACAATATTTCAATTTACCCTGTACACTGCTAAAAAGTAGGTAAAATAGCAATTTACCCGACTATTGGTACGCAGCCTAAAAATGTTTGAGCCGGAGCGGGTTCGGTTCGAAACCCTACTTTTTGGTGATTGTGTTTTAGCAGAGACAACGTATTTATCATATCGTCGGTTTGCGAGAATAGTGACACATTTCAAAAATGGCCAATTTTGAGATAATAGGAAAAAAATCCTTTAAATGTAACAATCTTTTATCTGGCATAGTGTCACTTCTAAACTACCCATAGTTTTCAATAGATGTGACGTTGAATTTGATGAATTCAATTAGTTTATACCAAAAAAAAAAAAAAATCAAATCAATTTCCTCAAAAATATGATATTTTAAGATGTGTCACTATAGATCATGTTTAAATGTCAAATTTTCAACAACCGCAAGAGCTACCATCTTTCGGAAATCTCCGAAAACACAAGCAACTTTCACATAATGCCACTAGGTGTCACTAAATATTTGCTGTCAAAAATGGTATGATATTTACATGTGTGCATTTTGTAAACGTAAACAAAAATATTTTCGTGTTATAAAAGTGACTATTATTAGTACGTGATAAATAAATTGATTTTGGCTGTCCCTTTTTGAAAAACGTCAGTAATATTTTTTTTATTGTGTAGTGACATCTAGTGGCAAACGCTCTGTATTTCTTTTTGACCGTCCTGCCTCTTTCGGAAAACGCTCTGTACTTTTTCAACAATCGTGCTGCCTCTTTCGGAAAACATGATCTATTCTCGCAAACCGACGATATGTCGTTTTCGATTGAATCAAAAAAGCACTCTGAAGGGGAAATTTGCTAAAAACACGAAAAAAAAAGTAAGCTTCTGATATTTTCAATGTTATCGTTGTATTGCGTCTACTATTGACGATTGGAGCATCATGGATTCCACCTAGTGGAACATTTTTAAACTGAGCTACATGATAATTTGACGTTCGAAATTATTATAAACAATTCCAATTTTGAACTGTAAACACAATTTTCACTTACCGGATTGCTAATAATTGTAAATAATTCCAATTTTGGACCATAAAATCAATTTTTAATTACTGCATTGCTAAATTTTCTTTCGTCGCATTTGTGACAAAATGTCATTTTATCAGGTGCATCATTTTAACTTTTTTTCTCGAGAGGCGCTTTCTCTACGTTTACAATCGTCAATTGACGATTGGAGCATCACGGATTCCACCTAGTGGAAATTTTTTAAACTGAGCTGCCTGATAATTTGACGTTCGTAATTATTGTAAACAATTCCAATTTTGAACTGAAAACACAATTTTTACTTACTGGATTGCTAATAATTGTATATAACTCCAATTTTGGTCTATAAAAACCTTTTTTAATTACCGCATTGCTAAATTTTCTTTCGTTGCATTTGTGACAAATGTCATTTTAGCAGGTGCATTATTTTAACTTTTTTCCTCAAGAGGCGCTTTCTCTACTTTACAACAAATAAATTATAATAACCTATAGGAGGATTTTTCAATTAGTAAGAGAGTTCGCATATAGATGGTGTGCCTGGGATTTAGTATTAAAAAAATTAAGTAAATATTAATAGAACTAATTTGAAATACTGCAGATACAAACGTCTCATCACAAAAACTAATAAATTATCTTTATAAAATAACAATATTCGTATCTTGACATGTTTTACTTAGAAATACACCTCTAAATTTATTTTAAACAAAATAGAAAAATATCTTCCAATTAAAGTTAAAATGTATTCTTTACCACTTTATAAATAAAAACCTCTTATAAAATTCCAATAAATCAAGAAATATCATTCATAAATAACAATTTATTTACACTTGTGTTACATAGGAATTCCTATGTAAATGTTTGACATTTGAGATTTTGTCCCAGGACAACGACGCACCATACAGCAAACACTCTAAGTAAAAATTCCTCCTATAAGGGAAATCCCTAACAAATTTTGAAGACAACATGAATCTTAGGTAGAGATGGCATTACTAGTAATTGAACGACTCCCAATAAAAAACTCAATTAAATATTAAAGCGAATATAATATTAATATTAAACGAAATAAAAAGATAAAATCTCGGTTGAAAGGTAGGGAACAATTTTATGTGCAAATACAATTTTTTTGACTTTTTTTTTTCATTTTCTTTGTTCAACGGTTAGTGGTGTCATCTCTACCCAAGGCACAGGTACTAGCATTTTAACGCACCCCAACAAGCAGATGTTTGCTTCCAGCGAGAATTATGACTAATTTCCTTTATTGACGATTGTAAAAGTAGAGAAAGCGCCTCTCGAGGACAATAGTTAAAATGATGCACCTGATAAAATGACATTTGCCACAAATGCGACGAAACAAAGTTTAACAATGCGGTAATTAAAAATTATTTTTATAGTCCGAAATTGGAATAATTTACAATTATTAGCAATCCGGTAAATAAAAATTGTGTTTACAGTTCAAAATTGGAATTGTTTACAATAATTTCGAATGTCAAATTATCAGGTACCTCAGTTTAAAATTTTTCCACTAGATGGAATCCGTGATGCTCCAATCGTCAATAGATACAGTTATTATAATTTATTTGTTTTACAATCGTCAATACGTATTGGCGATTGGAAAAGGACAAAATGCGATACCTATCGGAAATAAAATTAAGTTTTTCACCTAGTACCTTGTCCATAAGAAATACATATAAAATCACTGTGTTCCATTGGAAACAATTTGATCGGACATAAAACAAACTGTCGCACCCACTGTCTAAAATCACGTCTCCAATTGTCAATAGGGGGTTTTATACGATACTATATGTGTCTATTACAAAAACCCTCAACTCCATAATAAGCAGTTTTAAGATAAACGTAAAAATCGCATATTAATTATACTAAATTTAAAACAAGGAAACTTTTGTTATGAAACCATTGAATGATGTTTCAATAAACCTTTAATCGTAAAATTATAAATGATATTCGATTTGTAAATACCTTTTTGTTATTTATTAATTTGGAATTGTAGGGTTTTGTAAGTAACTTTAGGAATTAATGGTTTTTGATACCAACTAATTTGGAATAAATGTTTTTTGAAACAGAAAAGCAAATTATTGAAGATAGGTTTTCAGTGTTATAAGATTTTATTCAATTATGTATATCAATTAAAGCCTTTTGGCAAACCCGTATTCTAACCCCATTTGTTTTGGGAATGAAATAGTCAATTGTTATTTTTCTATGGTTGAAATAAATTTCTTCCGGTCGGTTCTTGCTGGTGGTTTTATAAAACAACAGGTTAGGATGAATTTGACTTGTTCTATTTTGTTATGAGAAACATAAAATGATTTGAAAATTTCAACGCATCTCTACTACTGAGACTCGAGCATTTTAATTTCGACCCGGCGTGTTTGCATGTCGGCATTTTAGGTAATTTTTTCATGCTATATCTGTTACATCAATGAAAACAATTAAACCAGAATAATTATACAAATTAGTTTAACCAAGTTTGCTCAAATACCTACCTATTATTCTTTTCTTCATGACTTTTCCAAGAGCCTTTATTTATTCGAATTTTACGTGATTTGCAACTACTCTCACTGACAGCAGTTGCTCTCTAAAGATTTTCCATTTTTTAATTTTATTGGTCGTTCAAAACACACTAATTTTGATCAAAATTATAACAATTTACTAAAAACACACAATATTTCATCACACAACCTACTCCTGTTGAAACTTCTTTCCAATTTCACATAAATACAAATAAAAATGAATAAATTGACAATAATATTAACGGTAAAATTTCAATAGGATATGTCGTTTTTTGTAACTCAAATTTTTAAAAAGACTTGGTGATGCAAAGGATTTGTTGATTTTTGACATTAACATTTTATAGTGGAATTATGGATTTTTGAAACAGATTTTACGATGGAATTAGTGGTTTTTGCATCTAACCATGATTTTAAAGTCATGTTTCCTATAGGAATTACCTATTTTTGCGATGATGATGCATGTTTATCGTATATAAGACGATGCCACCTATAGTTTGGCATCATTAACACAATTTTTTTAAAAAGTGGAGTTGTGAGTTTTTGTAACTAATAGACACATATGTTGGACGACATGTTCGTCAAGACGGAAAGTTCGTTCGTGTAAAAGCAAAAACTACGGTCTAATGGACATGTCCGACGAAAATCAAACTTACTTGACATGTAGTATCGTATAAAACCCCCTTATCGCGACGCATTTGACGATTGGAGCTGTGGTTAGACAACATAATTATAGCCGCTTCACTTTAAAAAATTTCCGCTATACCATATTTTAGTTGTTCTGCGAGCGCTGATGCTAGTTTTTGTATGGTCGCTTCAGTTTTATTTTATTCCGACAGGTAGTGCTTTCTCTACATTTACAATCGTCATTTAAAAATCATTGCCGTATTTGCCTTTAAAACGCCGCAAGAGGCGCTACAATAGCTCTGAGCCAAAGGGAATCGGAAATAAAATTAAGTTTTCGTAAAACTTAAACTTAACTTAATATGTCAAAATGCTTTGGTAAATGGTGTAATTGAAGTTATATTGATAAACTATTTTTATTTTACAATAATTTAATACGTAAAACCTATTTTATTTATTTTATTTTGTTGCTCATACTCGATAAATTTCATTTTTACTAATAAAATCTTATTTTAAAAACACAAATAAAGAAACAAAATCACTGAGCTATATGTGAATTTTTTTTTTGACGTTTGGCCCCTCTACTTCTCGAATAATCTGCCTGATGTCAACCACTCCGCGTTAAAAGGCGAATAAAATCAGAGCCTTCTAGAGTATAGCCATAAACATTATGACGTATTTTTTAGAAGTATTTTTGGTGGTATGTATAACTTTTTACTGATTTCCATAGGAATCAATCGACGATTGGAGGATCGTGGGTACCACGTAGCGGAGAAATTCAGAAATTAAAAGGCGAATAAAATCAGAGCCTTCTAGAGTATAGAGCGATAATCATTATGACGTATTTTTTAGAAGCATTTTTAGTGGTATCTGTAACTTTTCACTGATTTCCATAGGAATCAATTGACGATTGGAGGATCGTGGGTACCACGTAGCGGAGACATTCAGAACTGAAAGAGCTATACCAATTTGACGTTTAGGTTATTATGTAATGCCATTTATGTGATATTTCGTTATTATGAAATGTCATTTAAGGATAGATTCCTCTAATTTAAAAAATATAAACACCTAAGTGCTGATATAAATAATGCGCGCGTGATTTTTTGTTATTATGAAATGTCATTTAAGAATAGCTTGCTTAATTTTTAAATTTTCTGGTAGGTCGGCGTTTTCGAACATTTACAATCGTCAATAGTAAAATTGGTATTTTTTAGCTTCAAGTTTTTCAATGAAAAAAGCAAAAATGTTACAAAATGTGTATACAAAAGTGTTCCACATATCTTTGGCAGCAATATACGAAAGGGTATTTTGGTAAAGTAAATATTAATTGCAGAAATATTAAAATTAAATTATTTGTAAAATATATTTTTCGAATTTTCATTTTGAAAAATACATCAAAGTTGGCTCTGACGAATTAAAATGATACTTGCTAAATTTGCACAGAATATTATATTATTCTGTGGTATAAGTTAAGGTGCCGCCCCGGTGGCATAGTTGTTAGCATGCTTGCATCAAGCTCCGGAGGCCCCGGGTTCGATTCCCGGCGGGTGATGAAAAAATCACGGCTGGTTAATGTAAGGATCAATGAACGAACTAATCACTCATTATTCGTTGTAAAAAAGATTACGAAACTTCACTATGAAGCGGCCAAATCCCTCCATGGAATGTAGCGCCAGCGAAAAAAAAAAAAAAAAAATAAGTTAAGGTTCTATCACATCAACCGCGGCGCGTCGGTGGCAAATTTAAATACACGTTTTTTTGCTTATATAGTGATAGGAAATCATAGCTTGTGCAAAAATATAAACTAGCGTAAAACGCGATTTTTTTTTGCCGCTGGGTTTCGCGGGCGGCGGATGAAATTTCATTTTATACCATTTACTTAAAATTGTAATTTTTCTATTAAAAATATAAAGTTTGTAAATTTTTTTATGAATAATAATTTTATTTTTGTTCAAGCTATGATTTACTATCACTAGACAAGCAAAAAAACGTGTATTTAAATTTATTTAAATTTGCCGCCGACGCGCCGCGTTTGGTGTGATAGACCCTTTAGATGTCTATAATTGTTAGCAGAGAAATACGAAACAAATATTAATCACACAATTATGACACGTTCTTAATATTTTGTGAATTTGTTTTCTTTCCCTACAATTTTTGAACTCAAATTTCCACAGGTGGCAATTTTGGTACGATTTTTCAAAATGTTTACTACCATCTGTGTATATTGGTTTAATGCACACGATTTCTAGTAAGCTTTTCTTTTTAATTTGACCATGCTGTTGTTATGAACTTTTTTTTATATTTTGGTTTAAATAAACCAATTATTACAAGAAAATGAAAACGATTTACTTAAACGAGATTTATATATAACGAGATTTATATACTTATAACGAGATTTATATATGTTGAAATTTAAACATTTATGAAAATATTTCAGAAATCATAATTAAGAATTTGCAAGGTTTTCATTTATAAATTTGTCTTAGGAAAAAAGTGATTTTCCATATGTTTTATGTGTTTTACTATGGAAATTTTGGTTTTTTCCTCGTTTATAATTCTCTTATAAAAGCTTCGTTTTTTAGATTATGGCTTGTATAATCAAGGTTGCTTTGATAAAATACACCAATACAACGATAAAATTGGAAATATCAGCACCCTGATTCTCTAAAAAAAAAGATAATGTGTAGACGTGTAAATTCGTAAAAAGCATAGCTTTCTTTTATTAAGCTCAGTGTCAGTATGCAGCTCGAGCTAAGATACATTTTAGCGCGGTCTCCACAAGTCTCGATTTAATTACAGATAAATCGTCAAGCTAATAATTTGTTTAGAGATAAATTTTGTTGATTTTGTTTGACTTTTATTCGTTTTTTTTAATGAAGTTTCTGTCCAAATAATCCTCTGAAGCTTAGTTCACCAGATTTGTTCATTGAGCTCGTCAAGAAAATGGCACGGAGTTAAAAACCTACCAAATTCTACCAAAAACAACATTTGCCACCTTGATTCTTTTTGATAATTTTGACAAATTATTTGGCCGTTTAAACTCAAAAAAATACGCTGTAAGAGTTGAGGAAAACTGTTGCGTATTAAAATTCCGTAACGAAATGTTGATTTATGTACATGCAAAATATTAAACTAGTAAACGAAAAGACAGTTTATTCATTTGATGGAATGGTGCAAACGATTCGCGAAATTCTTTTCATCCTTAAGTCATTTTTACAGGATAACCTCCATGTTAAATATTTGCTTACTTCATGGCTAAATTAAGATGATTTGGAAAATACATTCCCTTTGATTAAATCCGCCAATGGAAATACTTTCAATCCATCCGTCCAAGATACAGTCGCTAAATTGTTATCAATTAAATATATTACACCATTCACGGCACTTTAAAAAAATGAAGAAGATGCAGATGCAACGTTATTGGACGTTATTCTCGAGGAAGAACAAAATGAGCTTTGTTTACATACTAGATACTGGAGAACCTCATTCAAGTACCACCAAACATAAACATGGCATGTTTAATGACCAAAGCAATGAAAGTGATAGCGACGATTATTTAATTGTAATCGAAATCAAAGAGGAATTAACTGATTTAGGCTCTTCGTTTTGTCAAATTAATACCAACTCAGATCCATCTATCTATTTTACAGGATATCTAATAAATAAAATAATAAAAAAATGTAATTGGGGTTGAACAGAAAATGATTACCTAGAATGTACTTCTGAATTGTTAATAAAACACAAAAATTACATGATGGACTGCATAATCAAAAAAATATTACTTACGTTTATCAAAAAGGGACAGCCAAAATCAATTTATTTATCCACTTTTATTGATTTATTTATCCAATTTCTGTGCGGCCACTCCTTGTCGAGTTATTGAAGTTTTAGAGAAAACGTATCAAAAAGCGTATAAACGTTAACAAGTAAACATTTTTATCTTGTAAATTTAGCACTCTACGATAAAATTTTATGTCACTTTAAATTTTACGTTATTTTATGGAAAACACTACTTCCCGCCAAACAAAGCGATTCGTTTACGATACGAAAACGATGTTTGATGTTCATATAAAATATCGTTTACGAATCGTTTTTACGATTCGAAATCGATACGTTTACGAATCCAACGTCCCATGATAATTAGAATTTTTTACGAATCGGAATATATCGATTTTTGCGTTACGTTTGTGATACTTATTTTTCGTATCGGAAACAGACCTATTTTTGCGATCAATTTACAAATCTTATTTTTCGAGTTGATTGCGATGATTATTAGCAAATATAAAAAGCGTGTTTTGTATCTTTTATAATATGATTTTTTATTTTTTATTTATTTAAAATAGATGAATAATTACAATACAAATTTAAAAATTTGCATGTTTATTTTTTCTGCTCATAGCACCTAAAATAGGTATATACAATATATGTATCAAAATAATAAACTTAAATGGTTTAATAAAATAAATATATAGGTGTATGTACTTACTTTGCGAACCTTACAACACAAAATATTTTTGAATAACTTTAATTTTCTTTTAACACAAATATGTCCATCCGCTTTTGTGTTAGAACTTAAATGGCAAGAAAGAAAGTGTATAGTTGAATTGTGACGTACACCCTTTGTGTATATTATAGTATCGTTTACGTATCTATAACGTATCGTTTTTTACGATTCGCATTTTTTGTTTAGCGGGACCCGCTAAACAAAGCGATACGTTTACGATACGAAAATGATGTTTGATGTTCATACAAAACATCGTTTACGAATCGTTTTCACGATTCGAAATCAATACGTTTACGAATCCAACGTCCCATGATAATTAGAATTTTTTACGAATCGGAATATATCGATTTTTGCGTTACGTTTGCGATACTTATTTTTCGTAGCGGAAACAAACCTAATTATGCGATCAATTTACAAATCTTATTTTTCGAGTTGATTGCGATGATTATTAGCAAATATAAAAAGTGTGTTTTGTATCTTTTATAATATGATTAATTTTTTATTATTTATTTAAAGTAGATGAACCTACAATACAAATTATATAATTTACATGTTTAATTTTTTCTGTTCACAGCACTTTTATTCACACCAATTTAGTAAAAATTGGTCACACATCCTAAAATATATACAATACACGTATCAAAATAATAAACTTAAATGGTTTAATAAAATAAATATATAGGTGTACTTACTTTGCACACCTCACAACACAAAATATTTTTGAAAAACTTTAATTTTCTTTTAACACAAATATGTCCATCCTCTGAATGGCAAGAGTGTTTATGTATAGTTGCATTGTGACGTACACCCTTTGTGTATAGTATCGTTTACGTATCTAAACCGTATCGTTTTTTCGATTCGCATTTTTTGTTTAGCGGGTTAGTTCTTTTTATCGCATGGTTGTTTGGAGAGTTAAGCGAAATGAATCGAAAAGAGCAATACAAAAATTGTGGCTTTAGTTAAAGCAGGGGTGGGATGTTGTAACATCACTTTCGATTCGAATTCGATAGAGTTTATGTCTCATGTTTCAAAAATAAAATTGTACTCTATTTCGCTTTTTGATTACGCTTTTTCTATTCCGATCTCTTTTTGTTGCGTACTTTTCTTTTCCTTCAAATCGATAAAGTATCACTAAACAAAAATTTGAGTGATAAATAATCATGAGTATAAGTAGAAATAAAATATTGTTTTATTCGAGCAAGTTGAGATAGCAAGAAAAAGAGTATAATTGAAAAACGAAATAGAGTAAAATTTTATTCTTGAAACATGAGACATAACATCTATCCACAAATCACTTATAATAGATTACGCCTTGCGCACTTTGCCTATTTGGATCATAAAATAAACGGCTGGCAATAATGACGTCAAATGAGAGTGAACAGTTTTGTTTCACAATATTGTTGTGTGTAAATGAATCCAAAAATTAAATTAAATTAAATAAATAATGTGGTGCGCCGTATTTAATTGTTGTAATAACAATATAAATAATTGTCCATATAATTTTCATTCTTTTCCAACAAATAAGAAATTGTTGAAAGCATGGATCCTATTTTGTAAGATGAAAGAAATTTTCATCCATAATACATCCATATTCAACCATAATACATCCATATATTATATATTTATTAGACAAATTCCTTATTTTTCATACATTTCCTTTGTAATATCTTAGTAGCAACTCTCAGTCGACGTAATGCGCTGTAAACTACGAAAACGAAATCCACGAAGGCGTAATCTATTATAAGTGATTTGTGACATCTATCGAATTCGAATCGAAAGTGATGTTACAACATCCCACCCCTGGTCTAACTTATCGTGAAATTTGGCGAATATGTGATATTAATGGGGTACCGAATTTAAAAAGGCTGAAATAAAAAAAGTCTTCATTAATGAAATAAAAAAGGCGAATATTGTATGAAAAAGGAACACTTGTTTTATTTCAGGAAAAAATGAATTAAAAAAGGTAACAGGTGTTCATACAAATTCATACAAAAATCACCATTTTTAATTCTCTTTTTTTAATTCAGCCTTTTTTAATTCATGTAGCCGATATTAATGTATCTGATGTGAGCCGAACTTGGCTAATAGAAAACACGCAGTGTGAATCGGCATAAAGGATCCATTGAAGGAGAATGATTAAACCTTAATTGCGTGATGCCAGTCGTAGCATTTCATGTTTGTTCGGTGATCGTTTATTTCGTGGAATTACAAGACTGTTTTGGTTTTAATCTCTGCAATAGCACCGCATTAATTTAATAAACTATCCTCCGCGAAGTCCAAATTTAAACACTATAGAACACGTCTGGGATATGTCACAACGGCGTGTAAGAAAACGGACAAGGCAACCAACCAACGTACAGGAACTTCGAGACGCATTACAAGAAGAATGGCAACAAATCACCATGCAACAAATACACAATGTTTTAAATATGCAACGGCGTATTTATGAAGTAATGCGGACTAGAGGAGGTAACACGAGATATTGAAAATTCCAGTTCGTAGATTTTACTTTTATTACGTTTGAATAAAGTTTAAAAGGATTTTTGTTGCTATTATACCTTATGAAATAAATCATATTTTATCCTCCTCTCCGTACGATTTTCGGGCTTAAGCGGTCTTTGTGGTTATAACATTGAGTACTATATAAGAGCAGTCTTTTCAGTGCAAAAAAATGTCATTCGAAATTGCAAAACGTATTATTTTGTAATGGTTTAATTAAAGCGAGAAATATATATATGCAAATATATATTTCTTTCCTTTTTTCGCATTCTTCAAAAAAATATAAAACAAAAAATAACAAAATAGTAGTATAAAAAAAATTCATGAATGAAACACAAAAACGGTCATTAGTTTGGTAATTTTGTTGTATATTTTCGAGTATGTTTGTGTTTCATTCATGAATTTTTTTTATACTACTATTTTGTTATTTTTTGGTTTATATTTTTTTGAAGAATGCGAAAAAAGGAAAGAAATATATATTTACATATATATATTTCTCGCTTTAATTAAACCATTAGAAAATAATACGTTTTGCAATTTCGAATCACATTTGTTTGCACTGAAAAGACTGCTCTTATATAGCTACTCAGTGGTTATAAATTAAAACATTATGACGTTTTTTTATCCCGACATGTTTCGGCTTTGTTATGCCATTTTTAAGGGAAACAATTTTTTTATTCAACGATCAGTTTCACCGTTCAATAAAAAAATTGTTTCCCTTGAAAATGGCATAGTATAATAAAGTTGAAACATGTCGGGATAAAAAAACATCATAGTGGTTTAGTTTATAACCACAAAGGCCGCCCGCTTAAGCCCGGAAATCGTACGGAGATTTGGAAAAGGTACAAATCCACGGTCGTTTTTATGAAATCCAACTTTGTTGGTAATACATAAATCATATTTTCCTCTGTAAACACATATTTTCTCCTTGATTTTGGATCATTAGCTTCTTTTTAATTAAGCAATTAAAAGTAGGTGTTAAGTTAGCCAACTTAAAATAATCTTCATGTGTTTTTATTTTTGATATTCGAGAATAACAGAGAATCATCTGTTGGTCACTTATATCCTATTAACAATATATGTTGGTTAATTGTTTAATAAATATTATTAACGAAACATTTAAATTTGAACAAGTTTAACTGTTAAGTAATATTCTCTGTGATTTTAGCTGTAATGTTATTGTACGTTGAGCAAGGCCATCTTTACCATGGGGCTATAAGGGCTGCAGCCCTAGGGCGCCACAAAAATATGTTTCATTGGAATCTCCTATATGTGCATTTTAGTTTAGTAAATTATTTGAATTTTTAATTTTAACCTCAAAGAAATAAAAATAATAATAAATTAATGTTATGTAGTTATTGAATAGCATTTAATTTAAAAGCTTGATTTAAATAAAAAGAAAATTATATGAAATCACTAACGTTTTTTTTTTGTTTCTGGAATTAATTGCCTCTTTTTCTATACATACTGTTTGAACTTCATGACTTGTATTTTCTCTAGAATTTCATGGTGTCGAATGTACTGAGTTTAAAACCGAAGATGTGAACTTCATGCTGTTGAATGTACTGGTTTCAAAACAGAATATGATTCTGCACGGGATAAACTTTTTTTGCTTCGACAAAGGCGCCTAATATTTTTATCCCAGGCCGATATAAGAACGGCCCTGACGTTGAGCATTGTTACCCTCCAAACGCATGAAGATTCGAATGTAGCAACATCAGTTGCAAAATCGACAAAAGCAGCTAGACTAATGTTAGAGCACTTCATATCTGTGCGTAAGTCAATTGTTGAAAAAAATCGAAAATTTAGACGATCCTATCCTGATCCTGAACATGAGCGAAAACTACATAACGAAGTTAATACGAAGGAGAAGCAAAGACTTGGAAAATGAACACAAACACAACAATGGTTGAAAAGGCTAATTGCAATTTGCGAAAGAAATGATGAATCATGGGTGCAATTAAATGCATTTTATTTATAGTATCTAATTTAATTTATAATTTAGAAAGAATCTCAAAGGAGTTTCCACTATGGACCAAAATAGTTGTGCCAGATGATAGTAAACATGCAACTTCAAGTTATGTAGAAATAAACTAGCTACTACAATGATTTAAATAATCGAGTGTTGGCTGAATATGGAAAACCATTAATTGCACAAACATTTTTGAAGATTCATGTATCAGATTTAGTAGGTAACAGCGCTCTGTATGTTTCAAAACTAAAAACACATAACTTGATAAAACATCAACAGCTTCAACAAATTTAAAAAGTAAAATCAGTTCAAACGACCTTTCTTATCAAGCTCAAAACACCAACTTCGGTAATAAACCAACTATTTTAAAAGTACCCTGTACGAGTGCATCACATTCACAATACAAGAGAGAGATGGTCTTATTCATACATTTATTGAGCCATATTCATCTTTAAAAAGTGAAAACGAAAGTACTCGCATAAACTCCTTTATTATAAATTCGTTTGAAAGCTTAGGTCACGAAGAATTTGCAGATTCATATTTATTTTCGGTTGAAAATTGGAGGGGACGCGTCAATGATGATAATTTTTTTCATATCAACGAAAATCAAACATCAACTACTGAATTGCATCCACCAAGGTTTGAGTTGCCTTCTGTTCATTCTCATTCCAGTCAGTGCCGGCTCTAGAACACGTTGCGCCCTATGCAAGTTCTTCTTAGGCGCCCTTTTTTTAAATTAAATGGTAAATAAAAATTAATATAGACATTGAGAGAAACATTAGACATAGAAGAAACATAATGTTAGAAACATTAAAGGTGGGAGAAAAGCTATTAAAGTTAAAAGCAAAAACAAACAAACAAAAAAACTATCAGTCAGTTTTCTAAAAATTAAGAACAAAAGTTTGTGCGTCAAATTACTAATATAAATAATGAAATAATTGAGCTTTCAATTCTGGTAAATTATGTGCTCATTTAGAATTTATAAGGGAAGTAGGAATATTCTTTAATTTTGTTCTAGAAAAGTCATTTTTTCGGTAAATTACGCCAGGAACCTAATTATTGTCCCCCCCCCCCCACAATTCAAAAGCTTGGTAATTTGGTAATTTTCTATTCCGTAGGTATTTGGGACCAAAAAAACTGATTAACTCTCATCTACTGAGCTAACATTTTATATACTATGGCGCGTTCCGTTTTTTTTGGAAAACTCGTCATAAATAAAATTTCAAATTTTTGATATAAAATTGCTAATAGGGCCAAAGCTTTCAAATTGGTTGATTACGTTGAAAATTGGTAGTAGAAAAAACCTAAAATAATCTTTGGATAACTCCGGATTTTTAGAAGAATATATTAAATCCAAATTTGGGTTTAAACTTAAGCAAAAATAATTTGACACAAAAACTAAAAACGAACCAAATTCGGGTCGGGTTGCGGTCAAAATATAACTTGCAAAAATGAATTTTGACAAATTTAGAATAGTTGTAAGCTCAAAAATGTTTAACTTTATTTTAGTCATTTCGGAAACTGTTCTGCCCCATTCATATGTCCAGCTAAAATATTTAGTTCCGGAGTTTTCCCAGCTACATCTAATTTTTAATAGTTCCTTATATAAAATCCTCTTATGTTTTTTAAAACCAAGCTTAATAATTTTCTGGAATTCTACAATTTTTGCTTATAGGAATGTTTTTACATGTAAATCGGATGAAGCTGAAAGAATATTTTGGGCTGGTAGAACATTATTTTATTTTAATTGGCGGGACACGGATATGAGACATCTGAGATTCTTGAACAAGTATACCCAAAATGCTTAACTGTAAATTCATTATTACTGAATAAAATTTTTGGGAGCCCAGGATTTTATATTTTCGATTTCGTAAGCAAGAGTATTGAAACTATTAATTATTATTATCATGTTTTGATATAGTTTGAAAACAAGTTGGAGTTCATAGAAACAGAGTTGAGTTAGGTTTTCTCTTGAGTTATTGTAAACTTGATGAAACTAGTGTAATCGCGTTGAGTTGAAATTCAAAATTTCTCATGAAAAATATTTTTTTAGTAGAAGAATTTGTTTAGAAAACGTGAGAAGAATTGTGAGCACCACTAATTGGTCGACGCCTCTATGCGAGGCATAATCTGCTTAGTGGGTAAAGCCGGCCCTGATTCCAGTCGAGAGGTTTTAGATACAGTCAATAAAATTGAAGGAAAAAAAATCCAGTCTTTATTTTAAACCTTTTCCAGAAATATGAATTTTGAATGAACGAACTAATCAATAGAATAAGAAGTTATTTTTGCTCAGGAACGGCTTGGTGTTAAAGCCCGTAAAACTTAACAACAGAACTGTATTTGTTACTCGAACATGTGGATTTGATGCAATTGCACAAATACTGTTGACGGCAGCATTGGATAATCATAATTACAGCACCTACATAGAAACCTCAACAATTGGAATGCTTAAATTTGTTTTTAATTTTCTCAGCACTGGTGCAACAACTTTAATCGAACAAAATCGAGCGAAACTTTTAAATGAACACTATCCAATGAAAAAATCCGAAAAATCGAATATCATTTGTAGTTTGTACTTTTTACTCAATTGACTCATACGATTTTATCAATAATATTTGGCATAATTTATTCAATCGTGAGCCCAGTATGTTCAAGAGTGTAGTACATATCTGTATTTGAGTGTAATAATAACTTTTGTGAAAATACGGAAACCGCAATCCCAATCGTACAAGTGAATTTTAAAATAATTGAACAAAAATGGTTTGTTAATTTATCGGAAAGTCTTCAATATTATAAACGTTTGATTAAAGTGAAATGTCAAAGTAAAAATTGTCCTGGAACTGGCGTTGCAACAACATATGTATTATATAAATCGCCAAATTTTTATTGAGATAGATGTTCGAACACGAAGCAGTACAAATTCTGGGTTGAAATGTATGTTAAAAGAATTACCTATCATCTTGAAATTCGAAGAAATTTAATATAAGTAAGCTCTTTAATAACATATTTATTTTGCATAATATGTACTCGTATAACTAAAGTTATTTGATAACAATAATTATTTGTTTTTAGATTAGTAGGTATTATTGGTTACGAACAAGACCATTTTGGTGCCTATTGCAAAAGAACTGATAGAGTATGGTTGAAATGTGATGATATTGCTACCAAAATACTGACAGTTTCAGCTGAGACAAAGATTGTGCCATCTGGAGTAATTTATGTACATACGTTAATTATATAATAGAATATATTACATACTACTTTGTTAAAAAATAAATAGGTAAAGTGAATTGTTTATTAAAAACTTTTATTTGTTCAGATTATCTGTTAATTATTTAGCCGTGTGCAAATAACACAACTACCAATTTGGCAGTTTGGCACTCAACAAAAGGAAACAACAAACAAGTGGAAGGTAGCCCTGTGCTCAGTAGCTTACACGCCGTCTATCCACCGTCGCTATTTTCTGTCAGCAATTTTATGTTTATATATGTATAAATTCCGTAATATTGTAAATACATTATTATTTGTGGTGGCCGTGGCTTATATCACACTTAAATTATTTGATTTAATTTTATATTTTATTCAAAACTTGAAATAGTTTTTAATTTTCTTTATTGTGATATTTTTTGTATTTTATTTTATTTTAAAAATACTAGTTTCGAGCTTCGCTCTTTGTCAATTTTTTGCAAACTACTAAAAATTGTTTGTGTTGTTTGTTGTTTTTCGATGCTTTTCCTGGTTGTTGTTCTATTTCATTTTTGCTACCCTGTCGTACAATCTATTTGTTTTTGTATTTAGTTTTTCATTTAAAATCAGTGTGTTGTTGCGTTGTTTATAAATTTCCAACTCTTCGTACCGGTCCATTATATTTCCCTTTTGTAGCCTGTGTAATATGATTAAATTGCTGTGAATATCAGTGTATGAGTGATTCTCGTCCGTTAAGTGTTGTGCATAACTAGATTTAAAAATATCTTTTGATCGGGTTTGTTTAAGCTCATCTGTGTGTTCTTTAAATCTTACCGTGAATGAACGCCCAGTTTGGCCGATATAGAATTTTGAACAATCATTACAAATTAATTTGTATATACCACTATCTTGTGGTTGTGTTTGTTCCTGTATTTTAATTTTTTGTTGAATTTTATTGCTGGTTTTGAACGCGATGTTGTATTCATATCTTTGTAAAATGGTTTTCATAATATTGCAGGTAGTTTGGTTGTATTCGATGGTGACATATTGTTTTCTGGCACTTTAGCTAATATATACTTAAACCACATTGAGAAGGAATGCATTTTAAACACGAAGAACAAATTCCTTAATAATATAATTTACTGGCACAGATATGTTGATGATATTTTAATGCTATTCAGAGGTTCCGTCAGGCAATTGGATCATTTACACCGATATATTAACAACATTCACACAAACATAAAATTCACGCTGGAAGTAGAGTCAGAGAAATCGTTAAATTTTTTAGATTTAACCATCCAAAACATAGACCATAGACACGCATTCAAAATATTCAGAAAAGAAACTCAAACGGATCACACTATTCACAACACATCACATCACCCGTTTCAACATAAAATCGCAGCGTATCGTCATATGCTTCATCGTCTCAACCATATCCCGATGACTGCCAGTGATTATGAAAATGAATACAATACGATACAATATATCGCCAACAATAATGGATACCCGGAAAATATGATCTACAATTTAAATGCCAAAATTAAAAACAAATTATATTTACAAAATTTATCAACTCTATCTACTGAAGATAAAACCAGAAAACAATATGTCACCATCGAATACAACCAAACTACCTGCAATATTATGAAAACCATTTTACAAAGATATGAATACAACATCGCGTTCAAAACCAGCAATAAAATTCAACAAAAAATTAAAATACAGGAACAAACACAACCACAAGATAGTGGTATATACAAATTAATTTGTAATGATTGTTCAAAATTCTATATCGGCCAAACTGGGCGTTCATTCACGGTAAGATTTAAAGAACACACAGATGAGCTTAAACAAACCCGATCAAAAGATATTTTTAAATCTAGTTATGCACAACACTTAACGGACGAGAATCACTCATACACTGATATTCACAGCAATTTAATCATATTACACAGGCTACAAAAGGGAAATATAATGGACCGGTACGAAGAGTTGGAAATTTATAAACAACGCAACAACACACTGATTTTAAATGAAAAACTAAATACAAAAACAAATAGATTGTACGACAGGGTAGCAAAAATGAAATAGAACAACAACCAGGAAAAGCATCGAAAAACAACAAACAACACAAACAATTTTTAGTAGTTTGCAAAAAATTGACAAAGAGCGAAGCTCGAAACTAGTATTTTTAAAATAAAATAAAATACAAAAAATATCACAATAAAGAAAATTAAAAACTATTTCAAGTTTTGAATAAAATATAAAATTAAATCAAATAATATATATGTATATTTGTTCATCATAATTTATTTTATAACTAAAATCACGGAGCAGTATTCTTCCTTGGTTTTAATTAATCGCATAAAAATACGTTATTTTAATTGGCTAAAATCCCGGAGGTAAGTTAATTTTATATCCGTGGTTTTAGTCAATAAAATGAAGTATGTATTAGGTAAAATCACGGAGAATATATTACTTGACAGTTAGACTTGCTCAAATTTAAATGTTTTGTTGATAATATTTATTAAACAATTAGCCAACATTTGTCAATAGCATATAAGTGACCAACACACGATTCTCCGTCATTCTCGAATATCAAAAATAAAAACACATGAAGATTATTTTAAGTTCGCTAACTTAACACCTAATTTTAATTGCTAAATTAAACAGAAACTAATTACCAACAAATTCTAAAACCAATCCAACAAACACAAACAAATGGCCAACAAACGATTAACATCAAGTAAAATTTAAATAATTAAATTTATTGGCCAACTTAACGGAGGTGTAAACTTGCGGTTAGTGATATAGGCAGATTTATCGATAATGGAGTATTATTTGATACGTGAAAACTGAGTACGGTATTATTTCTAAAGATGTCAGCTTTAACAATTTTTAATTTTTGGTACATATATAAATAAAAAATAAAATTAATTGTTTTTATAATTCATGTCTAGTTGTCAGTTTTATTCGTGTTTTTTGCTTTTGATTACATTTTTGTTTCGGTACAAGGAAAAGTTTTCGGTTCGGGTTTGTTATTCTTGGTTCATGCCAAAATTAAGAAACTTTCGAAAACTTTAAACATATGCCTAGAGCCTAGCAGCATATACCTAGTTCAAGAAGAGGTGTCCGCACCGAGATACAAGGTTTTAAAAGCGAGATAGATTGACCTTACTTTTTAGAGACAACGGATCGGGTGATTTTAAAGTAAAACACTTTTAAATTTACATATTTGTTAGAGAGGGAACCCCGGGCTCTTAAAAGATTTAAAAAAATTAAATTACTAGTAATATCCGCGTCAAACAACAAAACTTGGATGACTGCAAAGCTTTCTGAGGACTGGTTTCAAAATTACTTTTGCCGATCTGAAAAAAAAAAATTGTTAGAGAAACAACCCAGTCGCGAGGTATTCACTGCTCCTTCTAGATAATGCGCTAGACCATCCTGACAACCTTAAGGAGCTTTTAGACCATGTACGAGTTGAGTTTCTTCTAAAAAATACTACATTCCGATCCCTGATTCAGCCCTTAGACCAAGAATTAATTTAAACCTGCAGGGAGTATTAACTTATTGACGGCACAGATGGAAAAAATTAAATTTTCAGTCAGCCGTTTTAAGGAACAAATTCAACATTAAAGCCGCAATAAGTAATATCGACGAATCTTGGAAGGAAATTAAAACGAGTTCAACAAAATATATTGATCTTGGCGAATAAGTTTTGAAAACGTAATGTGTTCTGCTACTGCTACTTAATAAGAAGCCTAAGGAGATTTATCTATTCTAGCATGATTAAAACTAGAGCAGCAACTTCCATATAAAGAATTAGCAGATTAAGAATTCAGTTCTCAACAGTAGACTACAAAGAATTGGTCCGAAGCCTTAAAACAAATTGAGTGAGGATTGCTGATCCTTGAAAATTATGTTACTGAAAATTTAGTGGAAACGTATCGTGGAAGGTAAACAAAGTTATTAGCGAACTGTAAAAAGAAGGAATGCAAAATAACAAACGTTGTAATTTCTAATAGTGTAGTGCCTAAAATAAATTCCATTAAAAAAAAAATTATTATGCCACTTGATAAAAGATTACGAAATATTAGCAGTAACGTTCCACAAAAACAATAACCAATGTAGTGGAGAATCACAAACATCAGTATGTAAAGTGCTAAACATAAAGAGTCCAGCAAAATCAAAAGGAAAACAACATTTATTTATAAAGGAAGTTGTTTTTTTGATGCTGTTATAACCTCTACTTATTGCATTTTATGGAAAATTGGCAGAACCTCTAGGATCAGATACACAGCATTTTTCAAAAAGTGACATTTTAAATAATTTGGTTGGTCGTGTCAATCTTTCTATATATCTTCCTATGTTCCTATGTCATAAACGCACCATTAGGCTCAAAGTACACTAGGTTATGTTTCAGTACGTCATATGGTATGCGACGGCTTAAAGCACTCGACGGCATACTTTAAAAAGGCATATTTCAATATGACATAAAATAAATGAGCCGTTTATTTTGAAAGTGGGGCAAGTCCACATTTTGTTGAAACGAGAAAATGAAGGAATAGGGAAACAAAAAATGCGATGGATTTTGAATTTTCTTATTTTTTTAACAAGTATTAGGGATTATTATTTTTTTATTTTGACTATAAATTGTTCACCGTTAGAAAGATTATACTTTTATTTGTCTATTGTTATCATTAACTTAAATTTTTTAAAAAATGGACTTGCACCACATTGAAAATTAACGGCTCAAATATCGGGGGGAAAAAATGGCGGTTACGAAAAGTTATTTTTTCCTGGAAAAGTAATTTTTCCCCGGAAAAACATTTTTCATTTTGCTTCATATTTCAAATATATTTACTTCATTAAGTTAGCAGCTGTCTAAATTTTAATTTTGTAAAATCACGATGTTTACAAATATGAGAGGTTTCGGCATATCAACGACTTCTATATCTTTTATATCTTCTAAGATAATTTAAACCCGAAATCATAAAACTATTTTCCCGCAAAAAAAAACTAATTTCACTCTATATAATCTACTAAATATTTAAAAATAAGCGTCTTTTTCCACAACTGCGACCAATAAAATAAAAATAAGAACAAAAACCCAAATGATCTTAAAGTGGTCTTAAATAACACACATTCATAAATTCATCGTCCTCTACTCGAAAATTGTCATCATAGATTCCGTTCATGAACACTTAAACAGAAATGAAAAATTCCCCATTACTTTGATCCTAAATTAACATTGACATTAGAGTTTAAGATCAATGGTTATTGATTTAAGATAAGCATGGAACGATGAAAATATTAATAAACGAACAACAATTTTTGTTCATTTTTGGTTGTATTCATTTTTTGTGTCTTCTTCCTCTATACTACCACTGCTTGGTTTTTGATCTTTGGAATCGGTCGGTGTGTTTTAAGAAATATACGTATAATAAATATAAAAGTTTTTTTTTTAAATTAAATTTGATTAATCAAATATTTGATCCTTTTATTTTGTGTTGTAAGAATTTTAAATACGAATCACTTATGTGAGATATGATTATATTGTTCCGTTTCGTTTTTAGTTTTAAAAGTTGTTAAAAAATAATCTTTGATCAACGTAAATGCCAATATCCGGTTTTACATGCATTAGCCAACAGGACATTTTATTATATGTACAAAAAATATAATTTTATTATTTGTTTTAAATAGTGTAAGTTAATGCTTTTGGGAGTAATACTACTGGCACTGACAGACTCCAGATTAGCCAGGTGCGATTAATGAATTTTTCGAGATTAGCTGTTTAGCTGTAGTGTGTCAAGTTCAATATTAGCTTGTTATTTCGAGATTAATGACTAACCGCGATTAATGAACTAATCTATCAATATTTTGAAGTTTATCTTTTTTATTGAGTTAGTGGAAGTACACGTGTACACGTATTATATGTAAATGTTAAACTAAAATTGTAAATGCAAGTTGCGCTATTTTAATACAAATGGAACTACTATTTTGTTATTGATATTTTTAAAAATACAAAGAAAGTTTGAATAAAAAAAATTGAAAATGTTAATTAATATATAATTAAAATAATATAATTTTCTTTCTTTTGACAAAATAAAAAAAATCAGCTCAAACAAGGATATTTTTAAAAAAACTGATACTAACTAAACCTTATTCTGCCAATTATATTGTATTATGCTGCGAGTCGAATCGAGTTTAATTCAGAGGGGTTATTCCTGATTACGAATAGAAAAGTATAAAAGTCTTTTTTGAATTGAATCAGAGTCGCTCGTTTCTTATTTAAATCAAATATGAATATTATATATTCGATTTCGAATCGTTTGAGAGCATGTGTTTAAATTAATTTTTCATTCCGTTCTTTAATTGGCGGAAGGAAGAGAATGAAATAGCGATCGATTTATTTATTTGCTAAAGAGCGGAACCAAAAATTCATTTAAGGTTGTTTCATGATTATCGAAGTAAAGCATAACGAAAATCTTAATGGTTCACATACCATTGTGAACAAAGAAAAATTGCCTGTTTTTTACGACATTCTGTATAAAAAGATCCCCAGGATGCCATTTTTCATATTTAATTGATCGGCAAAATTGTACAGTTACAAGGAGCTAGGACCGTTAATAAGTCCGCTCTGCACCCAATTCAAAAATTAATAAAAAAAAAAAAAAAAAAAAAATTGACTATATTCCAGAACTTTATCTAAAACTCATTTTAGAATCCCATTTCCATTGCACATGTCAAATTTCACTAAAACCGGTTAAGGAAAAGCCAAGTTCCATCCTAGTTGGTCATATTCCCGAACTTTATCTAAATACCATTTATTGAACTTTGAAAGAGCAATTCGTCTATTACAATAAATATATCGCTCCCATCTATTACAAAAAATAACGCTCCCTAGTATATCGCTCCCTAATGTATTTTCTTCAATCGCTCTGTAGTATTGATTGGGAGCGATATTTTTAACTTTTACGCTCCCTGTTTCTAGAGCGATATTAAAAATAAAAATTTAAAGCACTTTGAAAGAGCGAAATAATTTTGTTTTTGTGTTAATCATTAAAGAGCAAGAGCGTAGACGAATAGTGAAAGAATTATTATTGGGAGCAAGAGCGAAATTTTTTATAAAGAGCGAAAAATTTAAGCTTTGGTTTTTTTCGAACCATATCCCTATTTTCCGAGCATACGAATCCATCGATCTTTTTAGTCCACTATGATACACCATAACTTCATTTGCTGGTACAAAAGCTAAACTTTTTAGCATTCGAATTTGTTAAGAAAAATTTTTGTCGTTCCCATATTTAGTAACAAAATCTTGCCCCTGAACCTTCAGCCTAATTTGTCCAAAATAGAACAAACATCCTTTAAATTGAGCCTATGGGAAGAATATTTTAAAAGCCGAAACCCTTGCCTTTTCGAAGTCCGATCTTATGATTTTTGGCGTCAAATGTACGTACCATTCGCGTGCTAATTTATAAATTACATTAGACTCCCAGTGATTTGGACCAGGTTCGGATGTATAGGTCATATAAGCCAAGGTATGGAAACTGCCACTAGCGAGAATCCAAATCGGTTAGAGAATAGACAAGTTCCATCCTACTTGGCCATATTCCAGAATTTCATCCAAATCTCATTTTATAATCCCATTTCTAATACACATATCGAATTTCATCTTAATCGGTTGAGAAATGGGAAAGTTCCATCATACTTGGCCATATTCCAGAACTTCATCCCAAACTGATTTTAGAATCTTATTTTCAATACACATGTCGAATTTCTTCATAATCGGTTGAGAAATAAGCAAGTTTCGTCATACTTGGCCATATTGCAGAACTTCATCCAAAACTTATTTAAGAATCCCTTTTCCATTACACATGTCGAATTTAATCATAATCGGGTGATAAATAGTTAAGTTCCATCATACTTGGCCATATTCCAGAACGTCATCCAAACAACATTTTAGAATCCTATTTCCAACACACATGTCAAATTTTATAATAATAGGTTGAGCAATAGGCAAGTTCCATCAGACTTGGCCATATTTCAGAACTTTATCCAAAAAACATGTTAGAATCCCATTTCCAACGCACATGTCGAATTTCATCATGTTAAGAAATAAGCAAGTTTCATCATACTTGGCCATATTCCAGAACTTCATCCAAAACTTATTTAATAATCCCTTTTCCATTACACATGTCGAATTTAATCATAATCGGGTGATAAATAGTTAAGTTCCATCATACTTGGCCATATTGCATAACTTCATCCAAAACAATTTTAGAATCCCATTTTCAACGCCCATGTGATGAGAAATAATCATGTTCCATCATACTTGGCCATATTCCAGAACTTTATCCAAAAATCATTTTAGATTCCCATTTCTAACACACATGTCAAATTTCATAATAATCGGTTGATAAATAGGCAAGTTCCATCATATAAACAATTTGTTAACTACTCACTACATCCTAAACCTAATGCAACCCCAACTCAACTCCAACTCAACTTCAACTCAACCCGCAAATTGATCCCTAACTTAACCTTCAAATCAATTCCAAATCCAATGCCCAATTCAATAATCAAACCGGCATGTATAAAAAAATCGTAAATATTTATAATAGCAGGTATTTAGGGTCAATTCGTATGGCAGGTACCCCACCATCTTGACGTACAGTCTCCAAAAGCTTATCAAATCTCCGTCTTGACCATAGAAACAGCCGCTCTCGAGATACCATGGGTCCAAACGTCCAGACAGACGGACGGACATTTTTTTTTGCTTTTTCAGACTCAGGGACTTTCAAAACGTCGAGAAAAGTGGTTTTGGACCAACCAAATTTTTCGTCATTTTTGACAGGATTACAATATGTACTTGGTCTTATACTCAATATTTTAAGTGGAAACTGCCCCTAGCGAGAATCCAAATCCTTCGTTTGGAAACAACTTCTTCTAGATAATGTGCTCCATACCTTAGCTTATATGACCTATATAGCCAAACCTTGCCCAAATCTTTGAGAGTGTTTTTTGTTGGGCCCTCAATACAAAATTCTTAATATTTTAAGTGAAAACTGCCATTGACAAGATTCCAAATCCTCTGTTTAGAAAGAACTTCTTCCGGATAATGTGCTCAAAGAGATACAACATCCAAAGAGAGGATTGTATGATCTTGAGGTACAACAATATTTTTAATTTTGTCGTTAAAGTCAACCGAATTTTTGACAGCCTTTTTTTGAATCTTGTATCTCTTTTTAACAATATAGACACTAGACAGTAAACTAACAATATCATTGATTAATAAGAGATGGTCCGAAATTAAAAAGAATTCCAAGACTAAGGTGAAAAAAGTTCAGTATATTGAAGCAATGGAGTTAATTCTCCAAAAATGTGAATTTACATTCAATAATAAGACATATAAACAACTATTTGGTTCCCCCATGGGATCACCGACTACTCCAGCCATTGCGGAGTTAGTTATGGAGTTTGTTGAAAAAAGTGTACTGAATTTTCTCAACTTTAAACCAGTTTTTTATTACCGTTACGTTAATGATATCGTCACAGCCATTCCTAAAGATAAAATATATATTTTATTTGCAGCATTCAATAATTTTAACGTCAATATAAAATTTACTGTAGAGTTAGAGCAGTTTGCCTTTTTTAGATCTGGTTATTGTACGTAACGATAATGGTTCATTGTCTATGGATTAGTTTTATAAAACAACTTGGTCGGGCAGATATCTAAATTTCCATTCTCATCTTCCATTAGCATATAAAAGAAATACTTTGAGCTTATTATCTAATACAATTCTTGAACTTTCTGACCCAATATTTCACAAAATTAATTTTCGGCTCCTCAAAAGTAAATACTCTCATTAATAATGGCTCTCCAAATTCGTTCATTCGGCCTATCATAAATTCAACGATTCATAAAAATTTCACAGAAAATAGCCAATACGTAGAGATTGTTCCACTGGTAGAAGACAATCGTCCCAGATATGTATCGATTCCGTGCGTAAAATCGCTTTTTGAAAAAACAAAGTTCTGTTTGAGTAAATATAATTTCAAAACAGTTGGAAAGGCATGTAGTAGTTTTGGTAATTCACTTTTCTCGTCTCTTAAAGACCCTACATCGTTAGGGAATAACAAGAATGTTGTATTTAAAGTTGTGTGTGAGTGTAATAAGACGTATATTCAATTGGACAAACAAAACAACTTTTAAACATCAGGTTTTGTCAACATAAAAGAGACTCAAAAAGATTGAATCTAAATAAAGTGAGTTCTGATCTTACGAGTGCTTTGTCTACACATTACATGAAACTAACCACGAAATTTATTTGGAAAATGTTAAAATTCTGGAAAAAGAAGCGAACCATACAACTGGACGAGTTTTAGAGATGATACACATAAAGATGGATACCAATAGTATTAGTAAACAGTCGGATTGCAATTACCTTCAAAATATGATATTTACAATAATTTGATTCAAAACAATTATGTAATTATTTACTTAGTACATCGGTTTTACTATTGGTATCCTTCTTTGTGCTTTGTGGTACAATATATTTCGCTATTGTTAAATCAAAAATGACAATCTCTTAGTATGTGTTTCGAGTTATTATTCAACTACCACTTTCAAATAATTTTTTCCTTTGCATTGAACTATCTAGTTAACGGAAAATTTGTATTATTGTTTTATTTTGAAATGTCTTTTTATGTTATCAAATATAAAATATTTTTTAATTACTTTTCCCACTATAACGAATTTATATTGGGTAAGTATTGTAATCGCGAAAAAAATGTTGTTCCAGATTTTCACGTTTCTCGACGAATTAGGTTACCAGGGCCCCGAAACACCGATCAGAAAAATGTCGTGTCCGTCCTTCCGTCCTTCCAGTTGCACATTTTTATTATTTTTATTTTGCCTACCATTCTCACAAATATTGATAGTTTTGATCGAAATTTTGTACAAAGATAGATTTTAGTAATAAGCAGTTTGTGTTAACTTTTAGGTCCATTCGAGTGTAGAATAGAGGGGGTTGCAGTGGAAGAGAAAACTGGCTAACAGATTTTCTCAAAAACTGGGCCGATGATTTTTTTGTTATGTTGATGATGAATTTGACAATTCATCATCTACTTGCTCACAAAATTTGAAGTCGATTGAAGCATTGCGTGGGAGTCCTTTTAACATAAAGAGTAATATAAATTTGTTTATCTGTTTACCGAGGCAATATCGAACTTTCCGAAGAAATATATTTCTACTTAATATAACTTTCAAATTCCAACAATTGTTCCCTAGGTGTCTTTAAGGTAAAATGAATAAATTACCGTGTAATATGGAATTTAAACTTCTAAATTTACTTAAAATACTTTGCTGGTGGCAAATAATATCATCAATATTTAAAAATAATTATATCTAATGAGCTTTTGAATATAGCAAGATAACTATTCCCGTTTCTATGACATTGACATTTCCGTCACGTTTTTTATTGTGATTTTATGACATTTAAATGATTGGAATTTCTACGACATGTTGATCGATATATTATTTGTGAATTGCTTTAATAAAATCGCCTTTAAAGGTATTATTTCTGAGTAATAAATTCTCTTGGTATTCAAAGTCGTATATAACTCCGAATAGAAAATTAATACGGGACGCTTTAAAATAATATCACGCCATCAGAGTAGAGCAGGTTTAGGAGAGCTGCGGGAGATACAAAATGAAAAACCATATGACGAGAACCAAACGGCACAAATTTTCAGAAAATAAATTTTTGAACATTGCGGATGTTCGCTAAATGGAGTAAAATAAATTTTTAAGGACATTCAACGGTATACTAGGGTTGCAGAACTATGTAGATCTAATTGTTAAAGGTCGAAGATGAAAAATGGCGATTGCGACTTTGCTGCTCAATACGTGTTAGTTCTAAATAATCTAACAATATTTGTGAGTCTGATTTAGTGGTATGAGGGTAGAAGATTTATATTGTCGTGGTCAATTATTGTCGTATTGGGGAAGAGGTCTCTAAATTTAAGGAAAGTGACATATTTTAAGGACCTTGCCTGCCGAAAGTAACGGAAAATGTTTGTAAAATATAAATGGTTGGTTTGGTGATCTTTAACGGATGCTTTCTGGGAAAAGTGTCGTCCGGGGAGTCGGATAGGCCCAATTTTTCCCCGTTTACATGAAAAATTTTGTTAATTATTTTTAAACTTTTAAATAGTGTTTAATTTTCCAATTTTATTTAAAAATAACAATTTTTTTAAAAATACAGGCTAATATACCAGCCTTTTAATTATTTGTAATTTTGTTTAATTTAACAAACATTTTTCGTATCTAATGTATGTGCTCGCCGCCTTAAAGTCCTACCTTATGCAGTACCCAAATCGAGGCCGCCTGGTCTGTTTTACATAGACCACCTGCCTATTTTCTAGTACCTTGCTAGCATTAGCATGTAGTGCTCCCTGTAGTAAATATATTTTCCATCTCTTCAGCTATAACCACTGTGGTGTTTGGTCGGTGAAATGAGATAATCTACTGTACTGGAATTAACGGTAAATTATTGTTGGCTTCGGCAGCCGGTTCCTTGAGCAGTTTCAGCTTAGCTATCCATTTTATCGTTAACGTTCATTTCAGGTAGTCGATACTCCTAGATACATATTATGCAAACACTACTATATATTATAATTTTTTAGTAATGAGTTGCAGCAATACACCGTCGATCCTAGGACTTTTAGAATTTTACGCGAGCACATTACCACTTCAGCTACGGACTATACATTTTTCCCACCAAGGCTCTTGCGTCTAGAAATAAAAAGTTCAGGAACATTTTTACTATATTATTATAATTTAGATAGATGGTTGTTATTATTTTTCTTTGTATCTAATGAACTTTGTTTAAAAATCCAAAATAGTTCAATATTATATTCTATTTTATGTAATCTGAAAATAATTTAGCTTCGATGGTCTAGTAGATAAAGACCAACATCGATTTGTATTGTGGCCAAAAAGAAATAAGCCAAAAGGTTTGTTGTCGCGACGAATAATCCTTTCATTCCTTTTATCTTAATAAAACATTACCGCTATATCTATAGACGTTCATTAAGTTAGATATACCCTAAGTCTCAACGTATGATTGGTGATTATCGTGAAAATACTAACAATCTACAGCCAGTGGCTGATTCCGTAGATACACCACTATACCAACAAAATATTATTCAAATGTGTGCAACAGAAAAATAGAACGCAACAGATTATTATTAAGATCGATCTATAGACATCGCGTGCAACTATCTACTGCACAAATAAAATAAATGTTCGTATACAAATAATAAGCGAATGATACAATTCCATCCAAGGACATTGATCAATCAAAAAACAAATTTATAACGTTAAATTAAGATAATTTCACCCGGATCGAGCGAGAGAGCGCAAAGAATTGGAATGAAAGGTGAAGTTTTTATAATATTGCTGTGCGCTTACCATATAATCTTACAAGAATTTTCAAACCAAACCAAACTGAAAAAAAAAAAATATGTCGAGATCAATCAATAATAATATTTCGATCAACAGAACGACGACGACGAGGCATTAGTTGCACATGGAGAACGAACACAGATACAGAAATCCTAATTTTCCAAAAATTATGGATGGAATTGATATTTTCGTTTTTTGGTTGTTTGATCCGCCTTATTCGATTTATAATTTAAATTTAAATTTTTTATTTCCATCCGATCATCATCTTGATCATGTTCACAACAACTTTGTGGATGTTGATGTTGTTTTACGATGATCATCATCAAAATATATATGTATAAGTATAGAAGAATATCAAGCGATCGGTGTTCCCTCATCATTTAAAAAAAAAATTGATTTTTTTTTTGTGTGTGCTTGCTTTCTGATGATCAACATAATTATCGCGAATAAAACTCCTATAATAATCGTCGTTTGCGACGAAACACACAAAAATATGTTTATCTGTATCTCCCTACAAATATCGCGTTTTAGATCGCTTTTATGTATGAAGAGCCTCAACTAAAAATTATGAAAAAATTGTTTCTTCTGTGTAATATGAGACGATTGAGCAGAGCTTAAATCACCGAATTCGCGGACAATAATTTTTTTGTTTCTGGTGGTTTTTTAATTCTTTTCGGTTGTGATTTTTGTTATTTTAAGAATGAAACCAGATTCGTTTGTTAGTTGAAGAAACATAGAAAAGAGCAACCAAAATTTACGTATTGAATTGAAATGGAAAGTTGTGTGAATCGACAAAACTTTTTAGCCTGGTGACATTTTTTGCTCTGCTAGTAGACTATAACGAATTGGAAAACATTGGAAATCTCCCGTAACAGAACGCACACATTGCTTATAAATATTATTAAGAAAATCTATATAACATTTACAATAGAGTTAATAAATTGTTCGAATACCTGCACCAATTTAATAAATATTTATTGGTCTTTTAAATACATTTTTATTCAATTGTCACAGAATAGACAAAATTTTTGTCTTGACTAAATAAAATCAAACAAATTACCATACACATTTTTGTTTTGAAGTATCAACCGCAGCCGGTATCAAACAGGTCATTTAACATTTATATGTTTTTGTTAAACAGGTCATTTAACATTTCGTCTTTTGGTAAAGTTAAAATAATAAGGAAATTATTAATTCACATGTTGCTAAATAAACTTTAACTAGAATACATTGCGCGCTGTACATATTATCACTCTAGTGTTGTTGTTTGTTGGCGTTGTTACGCATAGACTATTTTGCGTTTGTTCGTATTGTGCGTTAGTGCCTTCAATTTGGTCTTCGAAATGAACCAGTAACGAAAACTTAATTGATTTTTAGTTTATGGAGAGTGTCGAGAGTGAAATATAAAAAAAAAAGCGTTAAAATTTTAATGCTATGATTTGGGTTTAGAGGTTTGTTTTCACTTTTAATTGTTTAGTTCAAATCATCCGAAGCGACATAAAACCTTTGGTACTCTACCTAAAGGTATTTCTTTAATTTAATTTTGTACGTTTAATTAGTGTGTGACGAGTTTATGATTTAAATAATATTTTCTAGAGTTTATACTGTTATAGCGGTTGACTATTAGCGATTAATCAATATCGAAAATACAGTAAAATGTTGAAAATATAAGAGCATCCTGAGTCGATGAACTTTTTTTACTCTATTTTCTATAATTTAACTATTAGAATATGACGGTCAACCTTAAGCCTAAATCTTTAGGAATTATAATATGTATAATTAAATGCAAGTAAATATTAAATATTATTAAAATATTAACTTACACGGTTTATAAAGAGTGAAAATGACGATGAAAGTTGTTAGGAAGGGTGGATTTCTGATGAATGAGTATTAGCAGAATTTAATAGTAAAACATACACATAACGCATTTTCTCTATATTATGTACAAACGCTACGGTCTAATTAGAAGATTAATTTTTTCCGTAATCATAGGCCTATCAACTCGGAACAGGATTAATCCTCACCCAATTTTCAGAATATTAGCTTTAAAACATTAAATCCTTTAAATTATGTAAAAATTTTAAATTTGATCAAATCCTCAAGCGGCAGGCGCGGATACAAGGGGTAATTACCCCTCCCAAAATGAAACAAAAACTTCTAAAAATATACATTTCAATCATTAAAATCAACGCAAATAATTCAAACTATGTACATATTAACTGTCTAAGTGTATATATACACTTGTTAAGGTCAGCGAGGTTAAAACTCGATATTTTACAGAAATAATTTTGAATGATTGATTGATTGATTGATCAGAATATACGACCAAGCCTAAGCAAGACTCCCGGATGACACCGGGCCCTCCGTACACCCTTTACAAATAATAAAACCGAAGTAGAGGTAAGTTATATTAATAACAAAGAATCAACCCGGTTCCAGACACCTAAGTAGTTGATACTTAGTAAATTTGTTAGTAGTGTATTTTTAGTAAAGCATTTAGCACAAGACAAAATAATTTGAAGTTTATTTACTGCTTAAGTTCCTGGAAAGTTGTCTCAGGTTCCTCAAAAATTGCCTAAATTTAAAATCTGCATTAATCCTTTATAATACCCATTTTAACTATAAATTTAATTCTCTGAAATGAATTATAAATTAATCTTTATGTACCACAAATAAGTTAACATCAATAAGTTGTATAACAATAATTGAATCAACTACCAACCCCGCCCTTCGCATTATCGCCTCAGCCAGTGCCACCTTGGTCGGGTTGGGTTTCTAAGGTGTTTCTAAACTAAAAACCATTTTAACTAACCAATATCAATCTTAATACTAAAACTAACATTAACATTAATACCACAATATGAACATTAACACCAATACCAACATCAATACCAATATCCACATCAATACTAATATCAACATCAATACTAACATTAACATTAAACACACATTAAAGATTCGATTACACCGAAAAATTAATTTCACTAAATTTAATTCAATTGAATTTTATATAAAATGTTTTCGGCTTTTTATAGACAACATACTATTTGTAATGACATACTCATTATTTTCGATTTGGTAAATCAGAAAAATAATGGAGTCATACTCCTAATATATCTACCAGCAAAAGTAGAAAATATTCATCCCCTCCCCCTTTTTTTGCTGGTAGGTATATTAGGAGTATGACTCGATTATTTTTCTGATTTACCAAATCAAAAATCATGAGTATGTCATTACAAATAGTATGTTGTCTATAAAAAGCCGAAAAAATTTTATATTAAATCAGACAATTTTTTAACATCGTAAATTGAATTTTAATAAAAATTAATTCATTTTCATCAATTTCAGAGAAACCCAAAACCTAATTTACTTCACCATTAATTCTGATTTAAATCAGCCTTAACCCTTTAAATAACTAAGTTCAATTCGGCTTTCAAATTTAAAGGTCATCAAATTAATCACTAACTAAATAACGTGAAATTCGAAATGCATAAAAATTGGAATTTTAAATTAAGAATTTTAAATACTAAATATCTTTTTTTTAAACTAAAATCGGAAACTAAAAAAACTGAATCTTTATAAAATTTAATTTCCAAATCTTTAGCTTAAGTCCAGAAATTAAAGAAATTAATTAGCTAATTCCAGAAATACCACCAAAAAAAATATAAATAATTAATTGTTTATTATTTTTCTGTATAAGAAACTCTTCAAAAGTTTAAATTAATCTGGAACATTTTAAATACGAATAGCTCAAAGTTGCCATACTAAATTAGATAAATAAATCGAGTATACAAATAAAGATTAGAAAATATGTATATTTAAATAAAAAGCCGCGTCCGGTTTCTCCACCCTGAAAATACAAATGCATCCGTTCCTAATCATCAATTAAATCCAACACAACGCACATTTAAACCATAATAATCACTCACTTTTAATTATTATTTCAATGTATTTTAAATTAAATTAAAATTAAAATATATACATTTAAACACATAAAACAATCAAAATCAAAACAATCCACGCAACATCGAAATAAATAAAATTAAATTAAATTTTCGAAGAAGACGACAAAAACACGTCTTTCTTCTTCGAGCGTTAACGATCGACCTTCTCGATATTTTACAGAAATAATGCTAAAAAAATGGATTAAATAATGGACTAATGAAAAAAAATCTTGATTACATTTACCAGTCAATTGAGAATAAAATGTAAACAAAAAATTTAGTATTTACGCATATCTCATATCCTAATAGTAGCAAACTGATAACACTAACCCTCAATCCATGAAGGTATTTTAAGCACCTTAATTCCATGAATCAGGGTCGTTTTCATCTTTGCGCTATAAAATCAACAATTAAAAAAATCTTAAATAATTCACGGATTATCTTTAGGCATCCTTATTCAAGAAACAATCGTTATTATTTTGCCCGCAAAAAAAACTAATATTTTTTTTTAATCGCATATGGAGCAACTTTCGGAAAAATTACAAAAAGCAATTTTGGCCAGGACGAAAACGATCCTGGTTTATGGATTGAGGGCTAAAGAAGAAAAAATTATAAACTCCGTGCGACCATGTCCTTATCTAAATATAATATATTTTATAAATAATTAAAAACGGGTTTTGTAAAAAGATATTTCTGTTTATGTATATAGTAGTTACATATTAGTTACAAATAACCACCCCCCCCCCCCCCCCCCCGTCAAGCGGGCACAGCTATAAGGCTCAAATCCATCTCTATGTGGACCTGTAATAATACACGATATTCATCCATTCTGTGTAACACAGACATCCCTGGCACCATCGACTATATGATTCCATCTCCATCTTTTGAGGAAAGGTTTCGTACTGATATTCCCTCCAAAGAGGATTGGGTGAGTGAAGAGATGTTGAACCCTGAAGTTTTGAACTAAGGGATGTTAGCATTACGTACAGTCAGGCCACTATTAAAACGCTACAATTCTACTTTCTTGGGTCGAAGATAGCCCCATCTTTTAATGAGATCAGCAAATCAGTTCAACGTCTACTTAATGAACTCTCTCCTCATGGTACAAATTGTCTTAGTTTACTAAGTAAGGTAAATGTGGAAATTCCGCTTGTTACGTGTTAACTCTTGCTTCGCAGGAAGGAGCTAGGAGAGCATCGAATTATAGATGTTCCAATGGTACCTCGTGTGTTTAACTAGGCAGATCTGCCTAAAAGTCTTCTCACATGATTACTGTAGAAGTTGCGATGATGAAGAGGAGGAAGAAACTGTACTCCACTTACTCTGCACCTGTCTAGCGCAAATCAAGATGGACATCAGGTGTATTCAATGCTTCGTTGTAAGCTCTGGATGCTTCGATGAGTAGATTTGAGGAAAATTTTATATGGTATTGGTATGGGCCAGTTTTTGTGTCTATATACCGGC
Organism: Tipula helvola; assembly: GCA_963556165.1. NCBI lineage: Eukaryota > Metazoa > Arthropoda > Insecta > Diptera > Tipulidae > Tipula > Tipula helvola. The sequence continues at coordinate 209,507,561 of OY744482.1, forward strand.
CCTGGGGATAGCCACCCTAACTTGACCTAACCATATACTTCAGTTACCACTCTTATACTTTTATGTACGTAAACCAGCGCTCTTATACTTTTATGTACGTAAGTTACATAAAAGATTGATGAGGTGGTCGGGCTGCTGAGTAGTCAGGAGAATAAACACAAGTCTCGATTCATGTGCCGTAACTGGACACAACTTCAGCAAGTGGTCACACTGGCAATGACATCATCGACTAAAGTTGCTACGGACTAACTCTCTGTCACAGCAATAACGAGGATAAACATGAGTATGGTTTTTTGACTGGCAACCGAAGTCTTCAATTTGTGATTTAGTGTCAGCAATCGGATGTGTACACTCTGGTTTGATGCACATCACTTTAACATCATATTTCTGAATGTGTATACCCCGAATGAGGAGAAGCTTGATCAAATTAAAGACGTTTTCTACGGCCAGCTGGAAACCGTCCTAAGCCAAATTCCGCAACAAGATGGCAGTACATATCGTAGGGCCATTGGCTTATACTCCTTGCACCCTACATCAAGCAAAAATTGGACGCGCACCACCGAGCTAGCTTTACTCTAAACTTTGTGGTTGCTAGCACATAAGTACTTCAAACATAAATAAGCGTACACACAAAGCCACACGGAAATAAAACGACAGGACAACGGTCAACCAAATCGACCCCGTCCTCTTGTCTAAAAGACATTTCCCTAGCCTCAAAGACATCAGAACTAAACGCGAAGCTAACATCGATTCAGACCACTTCCTGGATACAATCATTGGTTCCAGCGTAGCTCTTTCTGACTCCATTCAAAGACAGTGAGACATCAACAGAACGGCGGTAACCGATGCCTCAATATTCATTATATGCAAAATCCATCTAGACCTTTTGTTGGACCATATGATTGTCTTGGTGCTACTGGGAAATAGATCGCGCACGCCAACGAAATTTGTCATAAAAGAAATCCTCCAATGGCTTAGCAGACAGATGAAACTAGAATGGCATGAGCAATAGACACGCACGCAGTAGATATAACAGTACTAGAAAATAAGCCATGGACTTTCATCCACGTAGCAGCTTTATTCGCAACAAATCTGTTGAATTAAAAAGAACACTAAAACCGTCCTCGAAGTGTGGCAGAATTATTTACCCTCGCTTCTAAATAGACAGGCATCATCTTCCGAGCAACACCCTGTCTTCTTTCAACACAATATCAGCGTCGAGATGACACCACCACCTCCTCCATCATATGATGAAGTGTGGAACGTGATATCACAAATGAAGAATTAGGCACCCAGTGAAGATGGTATTTGCAACGAAATGTTGAAATATGGCAGCGATTATCTGTTCTACCACATGCTTGAGCTCATATCGATAATTCGGTCTAAAGAAGGCGTCCCAGAAGAGTGGAAGACAGCTCTTATCTATCCACTTCATAAAAACGAAGACCGCTTAAACTGCAGCAACTATTGCGGTATAGCTTTGCTAAACAAAGGCTAAAAGGTTAGCCAATGTAATTGCAGTAAAAATATCAACTTATAGTGAGAGGATTTTGGGTGATTATCAATGTGGTTTTCGTCCAAATAGATCAATGACCGAACAAACCTACGCTCCGAGGATGGTGCTGGAGAAGTGCTTTCCACAAACAAGGACATCCCTATATACAGTCTAACCGTACACTACCAACAGACGTACAACAGTATTAAGAGGAATACGTTATGGAACGTCTTCTCCTATCTTGGCGTACCGTCTAGACAAGGTGCTAATAGAAGGCAACATTTCGGATGCCTTCGAGATAACATCTGGAGTGTGGCAAGGAGACATAATAGCTCAGGCTCTCTGCAACCTATCTTTGGAATATGTCATTCATCAGCTCAATAATGCGCAGTAAAGCGGCCTATATTACAAATAAACCCAGCTATTAGCATACGCTGACGATATTTGCATTCTGGATCGCAAAATCATCTCTCTGAAAGTGCTTCCGTTGAAATTAACAGCCCAACAAATTGGCCCGCAAATCGACGAAACGAAGACTAAATATACAGTCACCGCGAAAAGGCAGACGCGCGGAGACTTCATCAGGAGATACACACTATGAGAAAGTGAATGAGTCGAAATATATAAGATCATTGAGCAAAACTCCGTTTCTGCGTACCGAACATAGCCGAGATATTTGGAAGCGCAATCAAGACACAGTTTATTTTAAATAATAATAACAATAAAAATATTGTGGCGGTTGGCCTTTTTTGTTCTCAAATTTTGAGCGCTACATTTAAGATTAGGGTAAAAAAAGCAAGGCGTCTTGGAGCTAACACATTAATTAAAAAATGCTAGTTGCACAAAATTCGAATTCTTACGAACAAACAATACTTTCTTATTGCCTTTTTTCTTTATTCACCTTTTTCCCTTTTATTTATACTGTACACAAAAAAAAATTTTAATACTTTAGACTTAGCGCATAAAACACAAACTTAATAACACTCTATATTTGATACACTCTCAAAAAAAATTAATTTCATAACATAAGTACTAATTCTTAATGTTAACCACTGTTTATTTTTTTCTTTAAATGACAACCAAAAAAAACAAATGCACGAACACCAAAAAAAACAGGGACATTTTCAACGAGCTCTTTCTAACCAAAGTATATTTAAATTATTGTTTTTCCATGATATCTCAAAACAAAACCAAATTCGCGAATTTTTTTGGTTTTGAGCTCTACACTTAAAACCCGAACTAACTACGATCCCGGCTAAAAACCCACTCCCTGAATTTTTATCTTCACGACTTGAAAACTCAAAACTAACTGTCCTCTTCAATAACCACTTTATTTTTATTTTTGTGTTGGTCGTCCCAAATAAAATCTGTTTGGTATGCAATACCGAAAAGAAAACCTAATATTCAAAATAAACTGACCTTATTCAGCCCTATAATGCAATATCATACTCAAACTCTGTTTAGGGATATCGGATATCCTTCACAACATAACGTTTATTTAGTAGTACTCGCGCTATGATATAGTACCCTCTAAGTTTTGGCAAAAGTTTCTGGCTTATACCGTGAGTTGATTTTTTTACGAGAACAAGATTACCCTTGTGATAAACATGAGCAACCTTCCGTCGATTGTCAAACAATTTTTTATTTTGTAGTTGATACTTTTGGTTCGGTGTTTGTATATGATTTCTATCCGGCATTTTCATCCGACATTTGAAACCATGACAATGTATCAAAAACACTCATTCGGTTAATGTTACAATTCCCGGTGCACGACCCAAAGCGTCGATATTTCGCATAAAAAGGAAGGTAGTAACTTCACATATAAATACACATATAACCGTTTAACGGCGTAGATACTTCTAAACCTTCCAACATAAAAGGAGTTTCAACTTTTTATCTCGGTGGAACGTTTACTAAATAATGGCACTGGATACAGGTCACTCTTGTTTGAACGCAACAAAATCGCTTCGACTCGCATTTTTATGAAGCACAACTTCAAGGTTTGGGTCGTATATCTAAAAATAGCGGCGAAGATGACAATTTCTCTTGAAGAGTTTCGAAAGCGGCAAATTCGGGCGTCTCAAACTTAAAAATAGCCTCTTCAAGGATCAGATCCAATAAACGTTTAACAATCAAAGAAAAATTACACAAAAACCTCGTGAAAAATATGGCTAGGCCAAGACAACAGAGGACTTCTTGAATATTCTTCGGGATCGGGTATTTCTATGTTATCTCTGTACGACGTAATGATGGCGAAACCCCACCTTTTGATATGTTACAACCTATAAATTTTAACCAAATTTTAAGAATATCGTCCTTATACACTATTACTTCAGTTGGGCGAATAAGACGGTAGAAAATTTGGTGTACGAACTGTTGAAACACGGAATGCGTTGCTTAACCAAAACTTAATTTTAATTAATCAAACTGTGTAGTTCATAGAAGCTTTTCCAGTGAGGTTTCCCCTTTTAATTTGTCAAAACAATTAATCTATGATCGTAATTTTATTTAATTCGTGGTAATCGAAAACATAAACGCTTTTTACCATAATTTTGGTCTAGTAACACAATTCTACTGGCATACTTACTGCTGCCGTGATACCTCTTTCCACCAGGTCCTTAATCATTTGGTCAACTATTTCTTTTTCTTTGAATTTCATACGTTAAGACGAATAATAAAAAACTCTATTAACCCCACATGTGGTAAAACTAACCTACATTTCATTATTAATATTTGTTTTGGATTTCTGAGCTCGTCGATTACCACTTTATTTGACCTGTCATGGTTTTATAGTTTTCTCCGACCATAATCCACTGATCAAAGTCAAAGCGACTGTATTCGCGTCGTTTAGTTTTCGTCGTGTGATTATCTTAAAACAGACAGATCTGGCCACAAAGTCATACAGTAACGATTTGGTTTAAATTTAATAGGGTTGCATTGCGCAAAATTAATATTCTCTCTTTGTAATACATTTCCATTTGAATTTTTAATCAATAAAAAAATTCCCGATACTTCTCAGTATCAACATTGTTTTGAGTGTTGACAAAAACATTATTTGTTATCGTAATTTTTAATTCATCTAACTTTTTAGCGTTAGAACTAATTTCACTGAAATTGCGAAATTGTAAATTTCCCTGCTAAAATAATCTTTATTAACTAATTGCGGAAGTTATCCAATTTCGTAAAGTGTTTCCATTTTGTACCTTAGTTTGGTTTTATTTTAAAAATATTTTTACTATTTAGTCGAGAAGAAAGAGAGCAACGAAGGATATTTTTGTGTGTGCAATCTGCTGTTCTTTATAAATATATTATCACGATATCATCAAAAGCCGACGGCAGAATTTTAAACAGTAAACCAAACCAAAAAAAATAAGGCAGCAACATAACAAGGTAGTTGTTTGTTTTGATTTAATCTTTACGTGCAACAACGTTAACGTAACATTTTTGTTGCTGTTTTCTGCGTCTTCGGGTATGCTAAACTGTGTGTTATGTAGACTGTAGATTATCGTTACGCACTTAATTTATATTTTATTGTAAAATTATAGGTATTTTAGGTATTTCCTCAGTGGCTAAATCAATTTATATGAACCAGCAGCACAATGTAGTGTAACAAGCAATTTAATATCAAAAAGTGTAGGTACACAACACAGGTATTAGCAATAAACCACATGTATGAGATGATGAATTGTAATTACGCGGCTGCGATAGGCACAAATTATGGTAATTTATTGTGTGAATTTTTTTTTAGTTTGATGTGATCAATTGATTTTGTATGGGAATTTGAGTTACAACACGGATGATATCAAGATGCATGCTTGCCCTTTAAAATGTTCGATAAACGGAAGATTAATAACATAGTTATGTTGAGACGGCTTGGTGTACAAACAATTAAATTCATTCTTTAGATATAAAATCGATTACTTCAATAAAAAATTATGATAGTGAAAGTCATTTATTGATTCCATAATCGGTTCTATTGATGGACTTTTTGAGGTATACCCATATGGCATTTCGACACACATTCATTCCTCCGACCGTCCGACCGATCGATTACAAAAGCGCACATGCATAATAAAAGTTTTTTTTCCATAATTAAATTGAACAAAAATAACTTCTTAAAGATTTCTTAATAAAATTTTATTTTAATTGAATTGATTGACAGTTAAATGAACATTTTTGTGTATGTAATTTGAATGATTTTGGAAATAATTTACTTTTTGGATGATGGAAATTGAATTAAATTAATGAAATATTTCTTGTGTTGTATTCAAATCAATGCGGTTTGTAAATGTCATAAATACTATATGTACGTGCGAGGTCTGCTTGCTATGGTAAAAGTGTGTGATACGGAATTTCACAGGTATTATATCGTTTGTTCTCCAATCGCGCTAAATACAAAAAAAAAACAACATCACTAAATATTGTTCTTTAACTCTTAATGGGAAAAAACAATTAAGACAAGACTCAAAATTAGTACCGACAATCAATTAGCTGTCGTTTAAGAAGTTAATTAAGAAACAAATAAAGAGCAAGATAGGAATATAGAACAAAATCCAATTTCATGTGTCAAATAACTTATAAGAGATAAAATGGAAAATGAAAGTTTCATCATCAACTTTATCCTCAATCGGTAGCATTAGCTATAAAGTGATTAGGTATTTGGTGTGGTACATAGAAATAAAAACACTATTGATGATTATCTAATTGAGCATTAGGTTAAAGAGAGAATTAACGATCCGGTTTGTTTGGTTTAATTAGAGCGCGAGATTTTGTAAGAGACATGGACAGGTGCGGAATGTGATGGGCATTTTATAAATGCATACTATATCTATATGGGTAAGAAAATTGGAGAATATTATTCAGAAGAATGAAATATTTATTACCGTTTATTAAAATGTTATTTGCGTACTAAGCGGCGGTAAATATTTTTTTTGTTTTTCAAGAGTCTTACTAAACATTTTTGGGGCTCTAGACCATAGTTGCTACGTTTTGACCTATACATACAATCTAAAATTTAATATTTTTAAAACATTTATATTTTTAGTAACACTAATACCACGTTTACACCAGTAGTATAAAAGTATGTAGCAAAAAAATATCATGATGTAAACGCAAAGTATAATACTTTAATACTTTATCGAATATTTTTTTGCTATTTCATTATAATAGGTATCAAAAAAGTATGACACGTAAAACAAAACAAAAAAACAATCAAAACCTGAAATGTCCGTTTCTTTGTTCATTTTTTTCGAGATTTTTCGTGTAAACAGAACAAAATAAGAACAAAAAGATATATGGAAATCAAAATAATTTTAGACCACATAAAATAAATGACTTCTAACAATCTCGAAATTATTTATACATCAAATAAACAATGTAGTTGTATATTATCTGTCAAAACAAATAAAATATAATATGGGGTTACACCGCAAATAGCAAAATAATATTTTGTGGTGTAAACTGAAAGAGAATTATAGTATATTAGCAAATAAGTATTTAACTATTAAAGTACCTATGGTGTAAACGTGGTATAAGTAGCTTAATATGAAATTACTGCAAATTTTAAGTACAAATTTCTGGTCTTTCAAATAATAAGAGTGTCCCAAATGAATCAGATACACAAAAGCCACACTTTAACTGCATATTAGATTAATTAAATTTTCCAATCATTACAATTTTAATAAATACAAATTTAAATTAAATAGGCACTTTTTCCATATAAGTTCATATAACTAATTTTTGTTATACAACATATCCTATCACATATTTCACTTTTGCTGCTTGCTATTTTTAAACTTTTCTATTCGTCGTTTGTAATAGAAACCTACCAATTTTTTTTCCAAATACTCTTCAATAAAGAACCATTTTTGGGATTTGGAACCAACATGCCCACATTTTTTAGTTTTAACCCTTTCAAACGCCATTTAAAATTGACTTCCTTCCAAAAATAAAATACGTAGCACAATTATGCACTGCTATGATATGGCATTGCTCATAAAACTGTAGTGTGAACATAAATACATAAGAGAACGATCGCACAAGAGAAATGAGACAAAAATTAAAAATTACGGTTGGTCGAAGCGAAGAAAGTTGATGTACAATATATTGTACAAGGCGTTTGAGAGGGTTAATAATAGCACAATGTAAAATCACAATAATTTTTAAAACAAATATTTGGAAGCTTTAACTCCTTATGTAAACATAACGCGTTGTCAAAAAACCTTCGAGAGAATCCATAAAAAAGATGAGCTAAAAATATACAGATCTTTTGATGTCTTTGGTTTTTTTTTGCTAGGTGTGTTAGATTATTTAAACAGTAATCAAAAGTCGCATTAAGAATTTAAATTCAGGCATTCATCCGTTCAGAGAGCAACTACAATATGATGGTGTTAACGTAATTTGGAGTACAGAATGTAATTTACAAAGCTAAGTATTTAATTCTAATTATTATTAATTCTAATTAAATATATAATTCTAATTTTTAGGATAAATAAGATCAAATTTACTGATGGAATTAATTCACAGCTTTTGTAAGTATGAATAATTTGCTAATCAAAATTGGTGTTGTTTATTTTTAGTTGTGCGGCTCTACATCCAGTGATGGGAATAGCAGCAAATAATTGTATACAAAAATGATGAGCTTTATTTGCCTTTGCCAAACATACTCCCACCTCCCACGCCTTAAGGGATTTTATTCCTTAAGTAGTAATTGTTAGTTTATTTACTGGATGGTTGAACTCCACTTTGCTGAATTCAATATCGTGATCCGGATAACACCATCACTTATAGGATGAACGTTTTTGATTCTGCCCATCATTCATTGGCTAGTATATAAACTAACCTGTCGTATAAGGATGCCAATAACTGCATGGATTGTCGCTTTCCTCGACGTCTGTTGTACTGGACTTTGAAGTCGCTGCTGGATGGTTGGCCAATATGATACTTGGTTTAATGTCACTTCTGCTAACTTGGGCTCTGGAATCGTAGTTATTGATTTTCTGACAGTAAGACATGCAGGTGTGTTAGTACTTCTAAATCGCTTGACTGATTCAGCTTACATATATCAGTGTGTGGTGGACTAAAGAATAGTATTAAGATTTTCTGCAACGAAAAATCAAATATTAGTGTGTTTCTTGACTGATTAGGAATTTGTGTTTTGAGTCGTTGCCGCTTTCTATTGGCAATAATAAGTTTTGACGTATTGCCACACCAGATTTCTTCGGGAGTTCCACGTCGTGATATACAATGTATCGAAGCTGTCTTTACTGTAAAGTGCATCACCCGTAAAATTAAGTTCTGCCTTTATAAATGGTCTACTCTGGATATATCTTACTGCTGTTAACCTTGCCGGTTTTTCTTAAGTTTGTTGAATCGGTAAAGAATACAATTTATGAAAGATCTTATGTGATTTGGATTCTGGACAATGCTGTGAATATCTCGACCACTGTTGTTTGGATATATGACTGGATGCGGTTTAGTTAACGGTGCATATGTGTGTTGTTTGTGTAGAACCGTCGTTTCAAAAATGTCACAACCAGTGAGTAACTCATCAATGTAATCCGTATTTGTGATAATGTTTCCTTTCCGACAACGTTTGCTTGCCGCTTTTAGTTGCTTTTTCCTGCTCCATTGCACCACTTAATCGATTGATAATTTGTATCGTCAGGATTTATGTAAATTTATTGATACATCATTTTCACGTTCATGGCTGGATCGTGGTTAAATCTGTCTGGATACTTGGGCCTATTTATAAAACATTTTTCAGTAACACTTGTGGACTTGTTTTACATGAAGAATCATCAACGGATTTTAGTTTATTGGAAGTGCTACTTGTTCTGACGCTACATGCTTTGTCGACTACACGATGTGGTAGATAATACTTATCATTATCTTGATCAGGAATCTTCTGCAAAGTTAAGTAAGTAATGAGGCTTAATACACTATATTCGATCTTAACGGGTTTGTATGGCTCGGAGAATTCCGCAATTCGTGAATATTTACTCTCCATTGCTAACAATTTCTGGTGTGCTTCACATGAACTACCTAGTGATGACTTCGACTCCTCAAATGGTAAGCTGACAACAAATCGAGCATGAGAATTCTTTATCGTTGTCTGCTCATCATGGATGTCAGAGGGATTGATGCTTACGAGATGTTTCACTGGCTGTGCATCTTCTTGACCTTCCCAACACGTCTGCAGCGGCTTATGAATTTCTTTAATAGTTGTGTCAATGTTCGGTTTAATAATGGTGTGTAAGTTAGAAACGCTTGATGATGGAATGTTCAATGTTCCTGCAATGAACCAGCCTAGTTTTGACGATTGTAACGTCGATAACCCCTCAATCGTCTATGGCTTTCTGGATTTAATATTTTAAAAAATACATCTGCTCCTAGAAGTATGTCTATCTTATTTGACATGAAAAATTGTCTATCTGCCAGTTCAAATCCCGCTGTCTGTTGTTTGTTGTAATTAATTTGGTTTGTTGGTAACATGGTTGTGATGTTGTTGATTACGTGACATGATGTGTTGAAAATTTAGCGCTTGTCTACACGTGAGTGAATTGTCATGGCAATATTCTCCTTGCTTGTTCCAGCTGAATTGGATGCTAGACCGTATACTGTGGTGGAAGCTTGACTTCGCTTTAGGTCTAGGCGTTGTGCGCATGATTCGGTCACTAATGACGATTGTGAGCCAGAACCCAATAGGCTCTGTATGGCTGGAGTTCTCCGGTGCGTGATTCCACATAAACGATGGCTGTAGGTATTACCGTGATTGGCGATGTACAAAAAGAGTGCAAAACTTGTGTATTAGTCGTTTGGCTGTTGATGGAATTCTGAGATGATACGATGTGTAATCCCTTCGGTGCTTCTGTCATGGGTTCATTGAGCGAGAGGTATGTCGATGATTCACTGGAATTGGGTTGTGTTGCAACATGATATGTGTGTAATAACGTATGATGCCTTCTATTGCCTAAGCGACATGATGACTTGGAAAAGCATTTCGTGATTGTATGGCCTCTCCTTAGACAATTGCTACACAAATCCTTCTCATTTACAAACTTTGTTCTGCCCTCCCCAGTTTTGTTGTTGAATTCTGGACATCTAAAGAGCAGGTGTTGTTGTCTACAGGCTATGCACTCAACTGTGGTGTTAACATTTTTGGCAATGAATGATTAGAAAGATTTTGTAGATTCCTTTTTACTGGCTGTATCGCAAATCTCTAAAGCATCACATCTTTTATTTAAAACATTTAATAATGTGTCAAACTTTGAAACATCTTTACCAACTGACTCATTTGCCCACAGTTGTTTAGTTTCACTATCTATTTTATTTAACACAATATGAATAAGCCTCGGATCGCGTGTTTCAGCATCGGGCCCCAACGCAATTATAGTTTTAATTACTTAAACAATTTATTTTTTAAAACTCTGGATTTTGTCCAGAGCGTTAAGGGCTAACCAGCGAATCAGTAAGAATCCTTACAGAATTTGACGAAATTATTTCCTTACTGAATGGGCGCATCTAGCACACGTAGAGTCTACCGAAAATACGTAGACTCTACAGTATACATGTGCTGGATGCAAAAAATCTCAGTAAAAATATGTAGACTCTACGGGTTTTTGTGAGATTAAAAATTTGTGTCTACATTTTTATGTAGATTATTTTGGTTCGAAACTTGGATTTTTTTTTTGACATTTGAATTACTAGTTCATATTTTCGGTAGACTTTACGTGTGCTAGATGCACCCAATTCATTTATAAACCAGAAATAAACATGGAGGCGGATCAACAGTATTCAACGCATTCTGAAGATTATTATATTTACGATAGTATGTTTTACATAATTTCAACAAGTTATCCAAGACAAAAACCAAACTAGACACGTAGATATTTACATCCAGCACACGTAGAGTCTAGAAATGAGATTAGTCTACATTTTAGACTATCTCAAATGTAAACTCTACGTGTGCTAGATGCGCCTAATATTTGACATATCGGCCACGGAATCCGTAACAACTGACAAATACAGTATTAAAATTGTAATGTGAATATCAAAATTTATTATTTTTAAGAAAAGTATGCTTTGGACAATTTGATGTATTCTGACATTTCCTTCAGTTTGCGCGTTAATTTTCGCTCTGTTAAGTGACAGCTATGAACTGAACGAAAAGTTCTAAAAGATTCGCTGGCCAGTAACATGTAATTTCTGTATATTGCATTATTACGTTAAGTCGTTACTGACTCGCTGGTTGGGCCAATATTTAAATTTATTTTATTTTTTATTTAAAAGAAAACTACAATGGACGTGTTCAGTCGGGCAAAAGTGATAAAAAATATCATAATATTATTTATTACCCTAACTTCACTCCGTTGTATTTTATGTCATGCCCGACTGAACAACCAAAATGATAAAAAAATGATAAATAGGTTTTAAATGTCAAACACAATTTTTCACGAAGTGAAATTAGGTGCTAGCTTAGTTTATTACAGTTCTGGGTATAAAGGGGGTTAGTTTCAAAGCAGTCCTGTTTGATTCGACTGAGAGTGTATTGGAAGACGAAGTGATTTTAAAGCTGTACAACGAAAATCACAAGAAAATTTCAATTTTGATTGTCACTTCGAAAAGTACACTAATGAACAATTTCGGCGACATTTTCGATGTTCAAGAAGAACACGAACACCTCAAATAGTTAGTTATTGGTTTTCATTACAGACACATTGCAATGACACGAACAAAGTTTTTGAGGAATAATAAAACTAAATTTGTATTTTAATTTAATATTAACGCAATAAAACTTTAAAAAAAATAAATTATGAACATTGTTTTTTTTTATTTAAATTATAACCAAACTCCGTTATTACAATTTTAATTGCCGCACCAATCCCATCAAACATTTGAGATACTTTTTCACAGACATACATAAATTTATCACCGAAATGTATTGGTTTGAAATTTGTATTTATTATGACAGCTAAAACCAAAAAATCTTGGTTTTTTTTCGTGATAAATGAGTGCGTTTCATGGCAAACGTGATAAAAAATATCATGATAATTTTTATCACTTTTGCCCGACTGAACACATGATAACTTGTTGAGTACAAAAATAATAATGGCAAATTTTACTCGTGCCTAATTTAGCAAACTAGACAGAATGTATGGGGTCATGTTATATGTGATAATTTCCCGGTAAAATATAATAATTGGTAGACACAACGTGATATGTTATTTGTTATATCCATCCGGTTGTGTCAGCTACAATTCCGAAGTCATTGATTTGGTGTACATGCAACGTGACATAAACAATAATTTAATGCAGAAGGATTTATATAAAAAAAGACCTTATATACAGGGTGTTCTGTTATTGAGTGTAAATATTTTCAGTGATGATTCCTTAATTAATTTCAAGCAAAAAATCGTTCCTGGAGGGGAGGCCCATTTTCATTATTTACTGAAATACAGTGCGTTAAAGAAAATTACTTTGGGGTGATACATTCACGCATATTTTTTTTAATTACTCCAAAGTTAGGTAGATTAAGCCAAGCAACTGTAACATTATTTTTAAGGATCAGAACTACCTTTGTTTAATGTATTATTTAAGTACGTAGTTCATTCCGTTGTTTAAATATTAATGTTTATACTTTGAATTTTATTTAAATATCACTAAAAAATGCGTTTTTCATCGCTTTTTACTCATAAAACATTTTTAATTTTTACTTTTTTCTCATACAAATATCTACAAAAAACTGATAGAAACATTTGATGTACTTTTCTAGATAACATGAGAAAATAGAATACAAATGTGTCATGTCAATTAAAAATCAATCAATTTTGTAACTTTTTTATGATATTTTATTAGTTTTTCGAAAATATTTTTACTAAAACATTTATCAACACGTCTAGAAGATTGCGTGAAACTAGAGGTGTGGCTAATCATCAGGTGGATGCTAACCCGGTACCATTTTTATCTGTTTATAGCGATAATGCAGTGCTTCGAGCGGCTAGAAATGAACGTTCAGTCAGTATCAGACATTTGTCTTTACGGTTCATTATATTTTATGTCAAACTATAAAATTCGGAGTATTCTTCATGACAATAATCTTCGTCCATACCATTATATACCCATCCAGGGTCTTTTGCCCGCTTATTTTGAGAAACGAACAGAATTTTGCGACCTACTTTTACAAAGGCAAATGGACGACGGAAACATTTTTACAATATTCTATGGACGGACGAATCACAGTTTACGAGGGACAGTATTATGAATTTCCATAATCTGTATTTGTGGGCTACAAAAATTGGCTATGGAGAACAAAGAAACAGCTGGTTTATTCATCTGAAATTGTAACTATAGAAGATCTAAACGAAAGAATTGTTGCGGCTGCAGTACAAATAAGGGAGATAAAAATGTATCATTAGAAATTCAGAAAAATTTATTAAAATGCATTAAAAATAGAGGTGGCCATTTTGAGTACTTGCTGTAAAAAGTATTTACGAAAAACTAATAAAATATCATAAAAAAGTTACAAAATTGATTGATTTTTAATTGACATGCACATGACACATTTGTATTCTAATTTCTCATGTTATCTATAAACGTACATCAAATGTTTCTATCAGTTTTTTGTAGATATTTGTATGAGGAAAAAGTAAAAATTAAAAATTACTTAATATTTTCATGTTTTATGAGTAAAAGGCTATGAAAAATGCAAAATTTTAGTGATATTTAAATAAAATTCAAAGTTTAAACATTAATATTTAAACAACGGAATGAGCTACGTACTTACATAATTCATTAAAACAAAGGTAAATCTAACCCCTAAAAATAATGTTACATTTACTTTACATTAAAATATGCGTGAATGTACCACCCCAAAGTAATTTTCTTTAACGCACTGTATCTCAGTAAATATTGAAAATGAGCCAGAAACGACTTTTTGCTTGAAATTAATCAAGGAATCATCCCTGAAAATATTTACACTCAAGACCAAAACAACCTGTATACAAATTAAATGATAAAAATGGTTTCGGTTTTGGTGTTTTAAAAACTTTTAAATTTGATTTTGGTTTTTGGTTTTATTGATTTTGGAATTTGGTTATGGTTTCTTTCGGTTTCATTATTTTTTTGTGGTTTTATGGTTTTTGTGGTTTTGGTTTTGAAAAACCGGTTTCCAGCCCTGCCTTCGAGCACTAATAGAACATGTTTAAATGTCAAATTTTCAACAACCACAAGAGCTTCCATCTTTCAGAAAACTCCGAAAAGGGGGTTGCACTTTTGCTGTCAAAAATTGTATGTCATTTTTATGTGTGCATTTTGTAAACATAAACAAAAATATTTTCGTGTTATAAAAGTGATTATTAATAATAGTCGTGTTCCAGTCGACCACCTCAAGTACTTACAAGTAATTCGGTTTGTGTCTTTGCTTAAATTTAATTACTCGTAACTGCTCTTGCCAGAATGCAAGAGCAGTTACGAGAAATTAATTTAAGCAACCTATACTTATAAGTACTTGAGGTGGTCGACTGGAACACGACTATTAATACGTGGTAATTAAATTGATTTTGACTATCCCCTTGTGAAAAACGTCAGATATATTTTTTTGATTATGTAGTGACATTTAGTGGCAAATGCTCTGTACTTCTTTTTTGACCGTGCTGCCTCTTTCGGAAAACGCTCTGTACTTTTTCAACAATCGTGCTGCCTCTTTTGGAAAACGCTCTGTACTTTTTCAACAATCGTGCTGCCTCTTTCGGAAAACATGATCTATTCACTGTACACTCTCGTGTCATTTTTTAGGTTAGAAAACAATCAAAAAATTAAAATTGCAATAAAAAGTCGAAAAAATTAACCTCACGTTGAAATTTTTATTGAACGGGAGCGAAACCCAACAATACAACAAACTATTAACTTTATAAAATTATTTTAAACCAAAAACACGAGAAAATTGACAAAATTACGGAGCGAATGAAAACACTGACTATTCAAGTATTATTTTTGGTAATAAATTTTCAGAATTGTGATCTGCTTATATTTGCACATTAAATAATTCTTTTTCAATTTTACCCGTTCCAAAAAATGAATTGTTCTTAGATAATTATTTTAGAATTTATTTTGAAAATGTAATTTTCTTTTTTTAAAGCGTAGTTTTATTTTTATTAAAAGATTATTAATGTTTTACATTATAAGTACCTAATGATTTATCTGAATTTTAGTACGCACATTTTAAGTAGACTTTGTGATAATAATAAAAAAACTGAATTAAGCGTGATGTTTGTTTTTTTTTCATTCGGTTTGTTGTTTATGACAATTTTTTACAGAAACTTATCGTCACCCAAAATTGGAGAACTTAATTTCGAAATAGCATAAACGATTAATTAAATATCATCCAAATTCGGTAATACCTACTGATAAACCTATACGGACAAAGTTTTGAATCATTTTATTCTGGAACTAATCCATTTAACATGAACTTGAGCTGCTGCATCAGTCGATTATTTTCGACATCAGATTTCGTTCGTTCTTGATTAAAAAATTTTGAACAAATCATCTCTATTCCTACCTCTGAAAGCTGATTACCAATCATAACCCCTAGTCCACTAACCCGTTGGGTTAGTATAGCATCGACGAATATATTGAAGCGAATTGGATATTAAATTGAAAAATGCTTCGTCAACCTTGCAGGCACAGATCAAAGAAATGTTATCGCTCCTATAGCTTTTGCTGATAGTTTTCCACAAATGTTTTAAGTTGTGACAAAGATCTAAAATAATCTTTTTTATTCATTTTATTAAACAAAATATTTTTTCTGGATTTTTTTTCCAGTAATTTGTAGATTTTTTTTTTTTTTTCAGACAAACGTGTACACATATGTACATATGTGTAGTAACTAGTAATTCCTAAATTAAAATGGCTGGCAATAAACAGGCACACAAAAAATTAATATTTGAGATACAAAAAAATAATAAAACGGCACAAATTAATGAGCAACAAACAAAAATTTCTTGGCATCATAAAATTAATTTTTTGGGGCAACATATAATAATTTGGCAACATTTATAATTTTTTGGCACTATTGGAAGGGTACACAAAAAATTATTTTTTGGCATCCAAATAAACATTTTGGGCGACAAAAATAATTAACTGGCAACAAATTTATAAATAAATAAATTAAAAACTAAAAAAATGGAAATAAGTTTTAAAATATTCAGGAAAATGGAGATCCTTAATTTAACTTAGAATTGTAGGGGCTAACGGCTTCGGTAACTCTCACGGGCACGCGAGAGGCTGCTTCGCTCCCTCCCGCTTAGCCCTCCGAGGGGCTTTAGATTTGAACTTCGAGGGACGTAGGAGCCGGGATAAGCAAACATGTCGCACTGCGTGCCGCACGTAGGAGCGGATTATATAGAATCTATTAATGACATTGCAATATTTTATATCAATCCCCCATCAAATATTAAATAATTTGTATCGATTAAATTTAATTTTTTGTCACGAATTTTTTTTTTTTTTACTACTAAAAATTATTTTTTTCTGTTCCAAAATATTATATTTGTGGCCAATTTATTAATTTTGATGCCAATGTTTGTCGCAATAGTATTTAATAATGTCCTTCAAAAATATTTGTTTGTATTCTCATATGTGGTTCCAAAATATTATTTGTGATGCCAATTTATTATTTTTGATGTTAATATTTGTCGCCAAGAAACGTTTCTTGTATGCCCGTTTAAATTGTCCTAATTAAAATGAATAACACTAAATATAGGTATATGGCACGATAAACTGATTTTGAAACGAAAATCGTCTTTTTCTGTGCAGCTCCGTATGACGTGATAAAAAAACAAAACAAAATAAAGGAATTTGTACAAAAACAAAAACTAAAAAACAAATTAAATAAAAGAGAACAAAGTTACACGTAAACAATTGTTTTCAATTTTCTTTTTGTTTTTTGCTTTTATTTTTTTTATTCATAAAAAAAAATACAACATTTTTATGTTACAATGTTTCTTTCTTTAGTAAGTTAATTTTTGAAGTAGCCCCCAATTTTTTATTAATTTTTTATAGTTTTATATTGATTCGTCGTGACACTAAGGCCAATTCATCGAGGACACAGTCTATTTTACAACCAAATCTCTGTGAATATTTATTGATGCCAATCCATTTAGTCGCTTCCCACCAATTGTGTTTCGTATGTAATTCCTAAAGCTCTGAACGTCTTGGAACTCTCCAATTGAAGAGATTATCCAGGTTAAGAGTACTAGTAAAAATCTGACAAATATTTTATGGCAATTTTGTTATTATAGGTAGAATATTGTTATTAATAGGTACATGAACGTCTTTTAAACATTTTAATTAACTTCGCTTAGGTAATCTAATTTCGACATCTGGAAGAAAGGTCTACACAGATTTATAAAAAGTACGGCTAATATTATACCGCTTTGTTTACATTTCTTTTATGTGAAGAATCAAAAAATAGGTTACATATATTGTACCTATATAACAGATAATGATAATATGCCTTATTCGAATTATAAATTATTTTGTGTGGATCAACACATCATCATGTAATGATTTTGTAATATGTGAAACTCAGGAGGGGGCGAGGGGAAAGGTTAAAACCCTTCCGTACGCCGCTGGGGCTGACCACCACCACCTACAAGATTTACCAATACAATACAAGTAACATTCGAACGTTATCGGTTTATTTATTTATATCAGACAAATTCTAGGTTTTTTTAGGAACTAAGTAGTTAACTGCAAAAAGTATAATTAACAAAAAAAAAAATGCAATTAATTTCATAAAAAACTAGAAAAGATTTTTGTACTGACTCAATTCTAATTATGTGATCCCTATACCGGGGAGACCATACGCATGATGCATATTCGAGCTGTGAGCGAACAAAATATTGATACCGGCAAACAAAAACTTTAGGATCATTAAATTCTTTCATGGTACGGTTTAGGAATCCTAACAATAGAGTTGGCTTTAGCACAGATCAAGTCGAAATGACGATTAAATGATAAGGTAGATCCAAATACGGCTCCAAGATCCTCTATTTCATTAACTCGTGTCAAATTATTATTAGCAATATTATAATCATAAATAAGATACGATGTTGAACGTGTAAAAGTCATCATTTTACACTTTGTTACATTTAAATATAACAAATTGTTCTGACACCAAACATTAACCGCATCTACATCCTTTTGTAACTCCTCTGCATCAGATTGATTTCGAATAGGGGAATAGTTATTTATGGTACTAGTGAGCAAAACGAGATATTATCCATGAGGGATAAGTTTGTCCCACGAGGCGATAGCCGAGTGGGATATTATCCCGAGTGGATAATATCTCTTTGCTCACGACTGGCATACAACGTTTTATCCAATTTTGTTGAAATAAATGTAAATAATCGTAAATTAATAAGAAATAGTTCCATTTTGCGTTTTCACACTGTAGCATTGAAATTTGAAATACATTTTATCAAAGTGACCGTTCTTTATTAAATTCATATGACGTGTTTGTTTGACGTAAATTACGAAATCTACGAATAATTTTCCAATGACTACTCAATATTTTGTTATACAAAATATAACTCACGTTGCCCCTAGCAGCGTGGGTTATACAATAGATCGATTATTTGACAGCCAAAATATGTCAAATTTTTTTGAGTGTTAAGGAAAACAAACAGCAGTTTATATGAAGCTAACTTAAAATGTTTGGAAATAACTTAATTTTAATAAAAATAACCACACAAAAAACTCAAACGGCACAAGATTAAACCTAAAGAATACGAATTTGCTTTCTTTTTATATTTTAATTTTTCACACGCTTTTCACAAAAAAATTTACTTGCTTATCTTAAAATGACATAAAATGAATACATTTCAATTAAATTTTTATTAAAAAATATTTAATATATGTCTGTAATTATAGAAATAAAATTGCATCTGTGCCACTTCATACAAAAAGATATGAACAATATTTTGACGTTTATTTGTTTCCTTAACACAAAAAATCACAATGAAGTTGTCTAGCATTCAATCTATAACAATGGGTTATTTTACATTTTCTTTATTTGAAATCAGTCTAGTTATCGGGCTGTTATACATCAAAATTGGATAAAATATTTTTATGTCATCCGCATATATGAGACAATGGGAATATTTTGCACATTTCGTGATATCATTTAAAAATAATATGAAAATAAGCGGACCGAGATGTGAGCCCTGTGGTACCCCAAAATGTACTGTACATAAATTGGATCAGATAAACTATTATTAACTTTTACGCGCTGAATTCGCTCAGTAAGATATGACTTAAGCCATTTGATCAAATTATCATTAATACCAAGTAATTTTAATTTTTGCAGAACGATAAAGTGATGAATTGAGTCAAACGTCTTACTAAAGTCGGCATAAATAACATCAAGTTGAGCATTGCCTTCACCCACCTTTGTTGCACGTTTCGTAAATTCTACTAAGTTTGATACAGAAGAATGTCCTCGGAAAAAAACATGTTGCTCGTCCACAATAAGTGACTTAAGACAGAAAAACATACACATAGTCACAAACAATCGACTCAAACAATTTAGGAATTGCCGGAAATAATGAAATACCTCGGTAGTTAGATACTTCACTTCGATTTCCTGATTTAAATAACGGTACACTATGAGACGATTTTCAGACAACCAGAAAAACACCTTTCAAAAGTGAACTATTAAATAAAATCGACAAAGGCTGAGCCATTTCGTTACAGAATTGTTTAAGAAAATTTGAAGAAATACCAGCTAGGCCACATCGACATCCCTCCTTAAAAAGATGAAGGGATTTAATGATATCATCTGGAGATATGTGAGGGATATACAAGCAAGTGTTGGCACAACTGCCTTCATCAGTTTCATACTCAACAATATCAGTTCGTTTATAAACATTTTGAAAAAAACGAAGCAAATAAGTTCGCAATATCATCAGAATGATTCCCAATTATATCATTGAACGACATTGTTGACGGAAACCCAAAAGTTTTTCTTTTCGAGTCAACGAAATTCCAGAATGATTTTGGATTTGATACCATATTATTTTGAACATTGGCAATACAATTCTTGCATTACAATGTAAACTATCAAACTGTTTCGATAAATCTAAAAATAATAACCTGTCGTCAGCACTCTTGAAGAACTTCCACCTTCGATATAATTTTTTTTACGGTTTCGAGGATTTATTAGGTCGTTGTTAAACCATGGAGGATTATTAAGATTAACCTGTTTAACAGAAATTGGGACAAACCTGTCGAATCCAATGAATAAAATATAAACAGCTGAATCCTCACGAGGTGATCAGAACTTCGGTCTTTGGTGTTTTCAATGGGGATAGCATTCACCTGTCACCTGTGTCATAAAGTTGGTGTGACAGTTTTGACAGTACTGATTTCTATTTAACCAACATATATTTACTTATACAACAACAGCCAGACAGGCCAAAAGCTTCAGTAACAGGGTTACAGTAGGATGGAACCAAGTTCCATCCTACTTGGCCATATTCCAGAATTTCATCCAAAACTCATTTTAGAATCCCATTTCCAATACACATGTCGAATTTAATCATAATCGGTTGAGACATAGCCAAGTTCCATCATACGTAGCCACTGGTCATATTCCAGAACATCATCCAAACAACATTTTAGAATCCCATTTCCAACACACATGTCAAATTTCATAATAATAGGTTGAGAAATAAGCAAGTTCCATCATATAAACCATTTGTTAACTACTCACTACATCCTAATGCAACCCCAACTCAACTCCAACTCATCTTCAACTCAACCCGCAAATTAACCCCTAAGTTAACCTTCAAATCAATTCCAAATTCAATGCCCAATTCAATAATCAAACCAGCATACATAAAAAAATCGTAAATATTTATAAAACCAGGTATTTTGGGTCAATTGTATGGCAGGTACCCCACCCTCTTGATGTACAGTCTCCAAAAGCTTTTCAAATCTCCGCCTTGACCATAGAAATTGATTGGCGAAAATAGAATCCAAATCGGATAAGCCGTTCTCGAGATACCGTTGATCCAGACATCCAAACGTCCAGAAAGATGGACGGACATTTTTTTTTGTTTGTTGCTATTTCAGACTCAGGGACTTTCAAAACGTCGAGAAAAGTGGTTTTGGATCAACCAAATTTTTCGTCATTTTTGACAGGATTTCAATACTTTGGTCTTTTTAGACAGAAGTAAATATAATATTTTCACATCACGGTTAATGTCCAGCAACGAAAAGCACGAATGCCAGTCATCCGATTTGAAATAAGAAATCAGACTTTCATTATCAGCACGCCTAAAATCAAATCAATCGCCTAAAATTTAATTGAATTACAATAATTGTTGATATTGGAATTAGACAACAAAAACTCCGATGTGTTTGAATTGATTTCCATTGATTTATGGTTGACATCGTTGATAATGTATGGGATGTATGCGAAAAATAAATCCAGAAATGTTTCATTATATAGTTCTGAATATTGTTCATCTGGACAAGGCCATAAAATAGAATCTATACAGATAGATTCAGCTCCCGATGTTATATTGTGCGGAATGACGCAGTTTATATTATCATCAACCAGCGGTTTAACCTGTGGTAAAAATCACCAAGTATCAACACGTTGTCATCTAAGTTGAGTTTGGAAATTTTATTATACAAACAGTTTACATATGTCGCATACACTTCAGGTGACGACCTCGGTGGAATGTATGAGCCAATAATGTAAAACAATTTCTTGAATATAGCCACCTTAACACATTTAAGTTCTATTGTTGAATCAGTGTCAACAACTACACTTACAATTGACGAATGAACAGCGATCAGTACACCTCCTCCACTTGTTTTGACACTATTTAGTAGCGACCGATCACACCTGTATACATTGAAGTCTGCCGGAAAATACTCTGAACAATATATGTCAGGACTTAAATTGGTTTCCATAATTACATATACTAGATACAAAGAAGCGATGACAAAGCGATAAAACTCAGCAGATTTTGAGGCAATGCCGCGAACGTTTTAAAAATATATAAAATTGCTGTTTAGATCAACTATTTTACACGTTCATTTATTTACGGTATCCGTTGAAGAAGCTGGCGGCCCCTCTGAAAATTTCGACTCTTTTGATTGAAATTAAATTCCTTAATCAGTACGTGTTCCGGCTATGCATCAGTACTCATAACTTGCTCAAAGGATTCCAAAGGTACACTTATTTTAAAAGAAATATAATTCGCCTCAACACCTTTTTGAAAATTTTTCTTAATACGCACACAATTGGCATCCGGAATTTGGAGATTATTTTTCACAAACTCTTTAAAATCGGTGTCGGTAATACAAGGCTTAAGCCTCGATACAAATAGCCATTTACGCGGTGGAACAGCCCCAATAGATGTATTGCTCAGTGCCAAAAATAACATCTCGTTTAAGAATTTTGTTTTGAAAAACCATTTTTTATAAATCAATGATTGTTTTGGTAAAGTTACAGGTTCTTCGGTGTTGCACTCCTTCATATTTTTATTTAGCTTTCCAATAACGTTACTAGTTTTTACTTTCGATAATATTTTGATAACCGGCAAAACCTGTCCTGACGTTACTGTACCAAAATTATTAATTTTATTATTGTTATTGTTACCGTTCTTATAACTGCGACTATCACTACCACTTTGGATTAATTGTCCAATAAATTGAGAAACAGCCACATTCATTATTGTTATTATTTACAGACTTACGTGTTCCAATATTGTGACGAATTTTAATATTTGATAATTTTGAACTGACGGGAAGTAAATCATTCTTGAGGTTATTCCGATTATTATTTATCACATTAAATGATTCTGTCATTTTTGAAAACAAATCGACCTGAATTTTTCAAATGTCGTCTTGCTTTTAATACCAAAACATTTATAGTCCACCGATTTATCACATACAACACAACAAAAGTACTGCTCTATTGAGGAAGCACCATACTCGTAACATGTTTTTTTTCCATCACCAAAGTATTTATAACACACTTATAACACACAATAATACAAAGTATTAAATTATGTTATTTAGTTTATAACAAATATAATTTTATTATTTTAATTAAAATTAAAATATTTATATTTCAAAAAATAAAAATAAAATTGTAGCTAGTTGAGATGCTGTTAAGGGTCGACTCAGGTCTTCTAAGCAATAGATTTATTTTTCGTAAAGATTGTAACGGGAAGATTAAATATTTGACTAATTAATTCCGTTCATTCAAATAATTATTTAGCCGAAGACGAAAAAAACCGCAATTTCATAAAAGAATAAAGAGAGGAAATACTATTTACTATAATGGGGGGGTTGGCTCTTTCTGTGCAGTCGGGCATTAGAAATTTAGAACTTTGAAGATTAGTTAAGTTAAATAAAATTTAAAAAAACCAGCTTCTCTCACTGAATTTCAATGATTTTGAACTGAGGAAAAATTACATTATTTCTGGGATTATCTGAATTCTTAACCAAATTTGTTCTTTTAAATGGAAACAAAAGTATGTGTGGTCATAATTTTGAATTAGTTTACAGTGATGACAAATAAACAATTTATAAAAAAAAAACTCTCATACAAGACAGACAACACAAAAAAAAGAAGTTTTAACTGATTAATTCACTGTCAAAAACTTAACTTTTTGTCTATTTCTCCAAAAAAACATTTTTTAATTGATAGTTTTTTAAGCTCTTTAAGATGATAAATTAACATCGAGATATGTTTACAACAATAACAAAACAACTATCAAAAGAAATACAACACACTTGCCACCACATATACTACTTGCTTACCATTATTTGGGATATTCACCGTATTAAATTTAATCTGTCGGCATGACATGAACCGAAATGAAAGTAATTCGCGCGCTTTGCGAGGCGTCATTTTGAAATTTATTTGTTTTAATTATTGCAATTTGAAAGTTTTGATTGGAAATTTATTTATATCTACAAAATTGCTACCGGTGTTTTAAACATGCTTAGAGTATGTAGTAGTGACAGTTTAACTGCCTCTAGGCGGCTATCCACCTTACGATCAGTTGTGTTTTTGTGACAATACATAGGTTAATTATACAGCTATAAAACATAATTCCAATTAAAAAATTTCAGAAGTCTAAAATGAATTATCAAATTTCGCACACATTCGATTTATAATTTTTTTCCATATGTCCTTAATCTTTTGAAAACGGCACGATAGTTGGATCGAATAATTTATAAATACATGTACATGTATCGTATTAGATTTAAATCATCATTCCGTTCTTATTTCTAAGTCATATTTCAAGACAACAACAATAAATAAATCCCAAACCACACTTGGTCATCGGATTTAATAATTATACTAGAATGTGATTGAGTATATTATATACCAAGAACACCTTGAACTCCATCTCGCATGTGTTGTTATATTTCTTATAATTTATTTACGTTTTTTTTTATATTTTTCATTTCTTATATACAATATTTTTTAAGACAAAAATAAAAATTATTATATTTGGTTTCTTCTCTATAATTAAGTTTTTTGAATTTTTTTTTGTATTTTTAAAGTTTTCGATGATATTTGTAAAAAAATCCGAAATCGTTAGAATATGTCTGCCACTATTATACAGTTGTTAAAAGTTAAAATAAAAACTACTTTGATGCGCGGTAACATGAAAACTACTCGATTCTAAAATTTCTAAACACACACCAAATACACACATATACACACAAACACATGCACACATACACAAAACTAAAAAGCTAAGAAAAACGAATTTCCGGTCGTTAGATAATTTTGATCGACCGAGGGCAAAATTCTGACTTTGCTATCTAATCTCAACTTTTAAATTCAAATCAATCAAGGTTTGTGGTTGTTAATTGGGTATACAGAAAAAAGGTATTTCCGTGAACCCGCATTTCAACGAACATACTTTGAACTTCATATCTGTCACCCTTTCTAAATGCATATGGTATACATGAATATAAACATACATTTATACATATACACGTACCTTTGTAACTGCATTAAATTGAATCTATCGAAATTTCTTATTGAATTTTTAAAAGTTTCTTCAAATATTAAATATTTACTTAGCGTTCTTAAGTAAAAGAATAAATAAGACAAAAATTAATTTAATTTTAAAGTAAAATAAATACGAGTAGAAAAACTGTTTTTTAACCAACTGCATTTTACATTGTTTTTGTAAATTAATATAAATTCCATTTGATATTTTATGGGAATATCGAATTTTACGATAAAACAGATACAAATTTATCTAAGGCACTAAAGGACAGAAATAAGGGGTCCTATAGTGCCTCCATACAAATATGCAGGTTTATTTATTAAACATTTCATTATTAACGATTGTGAACATTTTCCTAAAACTCCGAGATATTCCTAAAAAACTACAACAATAACTAAAAATTTCAGAGTATTAGTAAAACTGCGGACTAGCGAATAAATTCCAAACTACGCAATAAGAAATCATAAATTTTTTTTTATTCATTTGCAATTTGTAAGGTGAAGTAGAATTATAAGTAAAAAATTCAACACTATACAATTATATAACACAAGAGAATTATCGTATATCAAGTTTCCCGGAATTTTCTTGGTGTTTCTAAACACCGGCCATTCTAACGGAAACTTATTTAGAGTAGGTCACGATCTATTCTAATAGAAAATAAATCAATTTTAAAAAATTCCGGGAAACCAAGATATATGATAATTCTCTATACAATATTCAAAAATCGTGAATCCTAAGTGCCTGGGACCACAGAACTTTCTAAAATTGATTTATTTTCTGTTAGAGTAGATCGTGACCTACTCAAAATAAGTTTCCGTTAGAATGGCCGGTGTTTAGGAACTCCAGGAAAATTCCGAGACACTCGATATACGATAATTCTCCATACAATATTCAAAAATCGTCAATCCTAAGTGCCTGGGACCACAGAAATTTTCAAAATTGTGATTTATTTTCTGTTAGGGTAGATCGTGATCTATTCAAAATAAGTTTCCGTTAGAATGGCCGGTATTTAGGAACTCCAGGAAAATTCCGAGAAACTCGATATACGATAATTCTCCATACAATATTCAAAAATCGTCAATCCTAAGTGCCTGAGACCACCGAACTTTTCAAAATTGATTTATTTTCTATTAGAGTATATCGTGACCTACTCAAAATATTTTTCCGTTAGAATGGCCGGTGTTTAGGAACTCCAGGAAAACTCCGGGAAACTGGATATATGATAATTCTCCATACAATATTCAAAAATCGTCCATTCTAAGTGCCTGGAACCACAGAACTTTTTAAAATTGATTTATTTTCTGTTTGAGTAGATCGTGATGTTTAGGAACTCCAGGAAAACTCCGGGAAACTCGATATATTATAATTCTCTATACAATATTTAAAAATCGTCAATCCTAACCCTAAGTGCCTGGGACCAAAAAACTTTTTAAAATTACTTATTTTCTGTTACAGTTTGTTAAAAGTTATTTTCCTAAACAGCAGATCGCTTTAATAGTTAATTTTTTACGGAATGCGAATTTCGAAAATTCTAAATTTTCTTCAAGTATTTTAAATCGCTTGTTTCCGTTTATTTGGACGTTAGTTTAGTGACCTAGGTTTCCTGTTAATAAAAATATTCTGTAAAGTAATCCAAAACCCTAGTAGCCTACATAGATATTTTGTACATTATTAACTCAATTAAAGCGGCGCTTTAATTGAGGATGAATTAAGCAAAACCTCACGACGCTCTTGCTCGGAGCTGTATAATTTTAGAATACGCGAGGCAAAATATAATTTCACCATTTTTCTATTTTAGTTACCCTTTCTGCTATCTTCACAGATACGTTGTACATTTCTGTTAGAACATTCACTTTTCATATATAACTCCTCATTAAAACGATACAAAAACATATTCTATGTAAAATCCCATTACTGGATATTGAATTGCAATAAAGAACCACTACCAATATCAACTGAAAAACTGGTCGATTAGAAATTTTTATGTTATAATAATTATATTCCAATATTATATCACACCTTCTATGAAAAATTTAGTTGTGAAAATTTCAGTTGGGGCCAGTGATTCAGGATTAATAATTATTTTCATGTATTTTTTAAAATAATTTTTAGGGCTCATGAATGCGCTTATGTTTTTATTTAATGCCTTATAATACTGGTCGACAAAAAAATAATAAAGTAAGTGAAACAAGGATAGTCAGTTATTTACAATTACAATTCGCAAGTGTACGTGGTGCATCCTCGTGGCAACCACACGAGGCTATTTGGCACATTTTTGGCTTTCGGGCAGGCTAAAGTATGGCGCGAAAGGAGAAACCCTTGGCAAAAAACCCTAATCTAAGATCGAACAGCATATGCCGGTGGATGAATGGCTGATAGGTTAATCAGTCCGGAGAAGTATGCAGACTCTGGATACCCGGTACTCTCCAGTTTTATTTAGCCTTCCTGTAGTAAATCTGGGTAACCTACGGGCGACTTACCATTCCCAGCAACTCGTAAGAGTAAAATCAAATGGTAGACTGGGCAGCAGTATTAATATACGGGAGTGGGACTGCTCTCTCGAAGTCCTTGGGTACCAACACTACTGTCTTTCTAGTAGAAGTACATGGTAAAGTAAACATCTAGCAGTGAGAGCAATGAGCCCAGCTAGTATGTATCGCGTGCTGGCCAGCGTGGTGGTATTATCAGGTTCATTAAGAACCTGAATATTGACTGCACGGATATTTAAGCAGGGTTCAAGCAGAAAAGATCTTTTAGGCCGCAGTGCGAGGTCGCTGAACGACCACATGGGCCTTCCTTTTTTATTTTATTATTTTATTTTATTCTTACGAGTTACTGGGAATGGCAAGTCGCCTGTAGGTCACCCAGCTTTATTACAGGAAGGCTAAATAAAACCGGAGGGTGCCTGGTATCCAGAGTCCGCATACTTTATACTGATTAAGCTATCAGCCATTCATCCATCGGCATATGCTGTTCTACCTTAGATTAGGATTTTTTGCCAAGGTTTTCTCCCTTAGCGCCGTACTTTAGCCTGTGCCAAAAAGCCACATTCTGCGCCTAGTGGTGTGAGTTACCGGTGGCTGCCTCGAGGAGGCATCACGTACACTTGCGAATTTTGATCAGGTCACCCATTACACAATTGTACCCATCACGCAGCTGCCTAATACAATAGCTCACATGATGCGCACCCTACTGGAAGATTACGGAGGTGGTAGATTAATTTACCCAACTTTGGTTCCCCCTCCAATAGACGCTAAACCACCTTCCATAATAATAATAATAATAATAATATGTGCACCAACAATCAACCTACATTTAATGAGGACAAGGTAAAGAATTTAGAGGAAATTAAATTCTCTGTTTCAAATATCGAATTAAACATCTCACAGTTGTCTGACAATGTGACAGCTTCTGCGTCGAATACTAACCGGATGGCCGAGACTATTGCAAACGCAGGTGCTCTATCTATGTCCTCCTGCTTGTTTCAATGAGGAGTATTTTTCATAAGCTTTGTCTTCGGAAATATGAACCTCTCCCTCATCCATTAACATCGAGCCAGCTTCAAATATCAACCCATATCCATCTAACACTTCAATATGTGGCACGAAATCGTCAAATTTGCCCATCTCCATAATGTCAATCAAGCCGAAAAATCAATTTTGGTCTGTTTCAGCCTTCTGTGACGGAAAATTAGCCTGGGGATCTCTACAATGCCAAGCAACGTAACCATTACCGGAAAGTCGGACGAAATAACTTATATTTGCTTCAAAGTGGGAGTGGACTTCGACGTAAAGTCCAAAGTTTTATCCATTGGCGATTGGCCGGGGGATGTGTATTTAACACCTTTCGAACATCCACATTTCATTTTTCATCAGCTTTATCTTCGGAAATACGAACCTCTCCCTCATCCATTAACATCGAGCTTCAAATTTCAACCCATATCCATCTTATATTTCAATATGTGGCACGAAATCGTCAAATTTGCCCATCTCCATAATGTCAATCAAGCCGAAAAATCAATTTTGGTCTGTTTCACCCTTCTGTGACGGAAACTGCAATTATTTATTTTGTAAACGACAGCCTGGGGATCTATTCAATGCCAAGCAATGTAAGCATTACCGAAAAGTCGGAAGAAATAACTTATATTTGCTTCAAAGTGGGAGTGGACTTCGACGTGAAGTCCAAAGTTTATTATGTATTTATGTATATTTAGCACCTTTCGAACACCTAAATTTTCGGCAGCGTCGTATACATCGACAGCACCATATACAGGGTCACCCTCGAAAAGCGTCAACGAATGTTTCGACAGCGTATTAAAAGCACCTACACTTCATTCTAAAACAATGCTTCAAGTATTCTTACAATGAATACATATACCAAAAGCATTTCGACTTGGAGTTATAGATTCCGATTATAATATTTTTATTATTTGTGAAACATGGCTTTCCAAAAGCTTCTACTCCATTCTTCACTGTAGATAGGTACAATAACATTTGCACCAATCTCAATGGACCATTATTGTCGTAGCTGTGAATAATCCGATTGGATCAAGCTTTGATCTTTATATTGAAATGGTCAAGTTCATCGAATCAGCCGTAGCATCATCCATAGGTGCGAATGGTCATCTTACTGTTGTAGGCGAGTTCAATCTTCCCGACGTAGTTTGGTTCGATGTTGATGGTGTTTTTACGCCGTCTTCTGATGATCATAATGCATGGGCAGTCAAGAAATATTTTGCAAGCATCGCATCTACGCAATTAAATTGGAATGGCAACGGAAGAGAAACATTTTTGGATTTAATTTTTGCTACTGATAGAATGTATACCGAGATCGTGCCATGTGAAGATTTTACTGGTAGCACTAGCATTTATAAGATTTTTCATGAATAAGGCAATATCACTTTTGTCACCAAAAATAATTTTAATTTGGATTTCAGAAATGCTGATTTCATTGCGTTAAATGAATTTCTTACGAACTTGGATTCGAATTTTTTGAGTCACGGGGCTAGTTTAAATAACATGGTTTATTTACATAACGAAAGATTCAGGACTGGTGTAGAAAAGTTCGTCCCATTAATAAAAAGCAAACAATATTTTCGTCAGTTATCAGTTATGGTACAATCAAAAACTAGTTCAGTTAGAGCGACGTCGTAATAAATTACATTCACGATACATGATGCATGGCATGAAGTTTTATGCAGCTTTCAACTTAACGAGAAAGGAGTTTAAAACCTTATTCAATTTTTTGAGTAATGTTGGTGACCCCTTTTCACATTTTTCATCATATCTTCCAAGCTAAGGGCTCGATTTTAATTCTATTTGCGGTTTTTGAAAGCTTATGAGTCTTTGCTTAACTGGTTAATTTGCACACTTAGCCAGGTTTTACGATGTTGATGCCTGTATTCTTCGACAGCAGCAGGTACATTTCCATTACAAAAACCGTACAAAATGCATATCGGCTCCACGAGAAGGTGGTAGATCACGCAAACGTGTCATTGTAATAATTAAGCGTTAACACAAACTGTTCTTTTAATTATCACACAAATTTAAAATGGTTAAAACACAGAACACTGAGAATACCTATAGTTTCGTACACGATCGGTTAGCGAACAACTGAACTATTTATTATTACTGATAACCAATTTGAGTTCTCGATCTAGTAAAAGATTAAAACAGGTTAAAATATTTGGTTAGATAACATCACTTTACCTGAGAGCGGCCCTTTTATCAGAAAACGGCTACAAACGGGGTAGGTAAAACGTAGTTAGGTAAAACAATGTTTTTTGAATTTGTAGATATTATGCTGCAGATTCATATTGAAGAGCACAAATTATTTTTTGGAGCGTTAAAATCGCTGGCTGAGGTGCAAGAAGAAACATCAAATATTTTTTATTTGTTTTCATTCGTAAAATAAAGGCGATTTGGCGTCTGTTGGGGGGGGGGGGCCAAATTTGATTGGAGAAATCTGTCCGCTCCGTAACCTTCAGCAGGGTGCGCATCACGTGAGCTGTTCTGGTCTTGTTTTAGGCAGCTGGCGTGAAGTACGATTGTGTTAGGGGTAACCTTGCCACAATTCGCAAGTGTACATATTGCTTCCACGTGGCAATCGCCGGTAACTGATGTCTTCTGTTACAGTTGTTCTAGTTGACTCAGGCCAAAGTACGGCGCTAAAGGAGAAAACCTTAACAAAAACCTTAATCTAAGGTGGAACACTCCCCAGCTTGGACCAGTTGTTTCGGGCAAGTTATGCTTTTAACTATATTCCAAAACTATCGAGGAAAGTAAATGTGGTCTTTATACCAAAGGGAGGGGGTCGTCTGGACACCAATCCCAAGGCTTATCGACCAATTAGCCTCACATCGTTTCTATTGAAGACGATGGAAAAAATCCTGGATAATCAAATAAGAAATGAAATCCTTGTAAATAACCCACTGCATCGGAACCAGTTTACTTATCAAGCTGGCAAATCCACTGTGATGGCTCTTAGTGGTCTAGTCACGAAGATTGAAAGAGCGGTGGCTTTTAACGAAATTGCCTGTGTGCCTTTGTGGACAATGAGGGGGCTTTTGATAATACCTCCTATGGTTCAATAGAGAGGGCAGCTATGCAGAAGGGAATTCCGCCTTCTACAACTAGGTGGATCCGCTCCGTGCTGAAATATCGCGATATTATAGCCAGATTAGGTGGCGAGTCAGTAACCATCAGGGCCGTAAAGGGCTGTCCCCAAGGAGGCGTGCTGTCTCCTCTTTTATGGTCATTGGTTATTGACAGACTACTTGTCCTTCTGAGTAACCATGGGTTTGATGTCCAGGGCTATGCGGATGATGTGGCTATCATAATTAGAGGCAAGTTTGATGGG
The DNA here is from genome assembly GCA_963556165.1 of Tipula helvola. Classification (NCBI taxonomy): domain Eukaryota; kingdom Metazoa; phylum Arthropoda; class Insecta; order Diptera; family Tipulidae; genus Tipula; species Tipula helvola. The sequence goes on from OY744482.1 coordinate 209,539,967, forward strand.
GTCATCTCTGATCTCATGCAAAATGCACTCGATTTAATATGGCAGTGGTGTAACCAGGAAGGACTTAGTGTCAATCCAAACAAAACTGTCATTGTCCTTACAAGGAGGAAAAAGCTCTCGCATATAGCTCCCTCGTTAAACGGCACTACTGTCTGTTTTTCTAAAGAGGTTAAATATCTAGGGGTTATCCTAGATCAAAGACTGAACTGGAAACAACATTTACTTAAAGTTCAAAATAGAGCCACTAAGGCTTTTTGGGCCTGTCAGAGACTCTATGGGCGAACTTGGGGACTAAAACCAAAATGATCTACTGGTCATTCCTAACAATCAATAGGCCTATGGTAACCTACGCATCGGTAGTGTGGTGGCCTAAAACTGAACATAGGACAGCGCAAACTTTATTGAATAAGGTTCAGCGTATAGCCTGCATTGGGGTTACGGGCTCAATGAAATCATGTCCAACCGCAGCAATGGAGGCTCTCCTAGGATTGACTCTATTGCATCTGCATGTTAAAAAGGAGGCTGCTATTATGGTCCTTAAGATGCAGGCGGCGGGAAATATCAAACCGGGCAATATGGTGGGCCATCTGGAAATCGTCCGGGAATTCCAGACAGACCATACCATAGGAATGCTTTCCGACTGCATGCCAGCTAAACTGGACTTCCACAAATCATTTTGTGTTAGTGTACCTAACCGGGATTTGTGGAGAACAAGGGGACCATCCTTTGAGCGAGGGTTAATGGTATGGTTTACAGATGGATCAAAAACGGAAGACGGGGCGGGAGTAGGAATATACGGGAGCGGGACTCCCCTCTCGAAGTCCTTGGGTAACAACGCTACCGTCTTTCAAGCTGAAGTAAATGCTATAGAACTTTGTGCTAGGATAGGCATTGCAAAAGGCCTAAACGACGCAAAGGTTTATATTGTATCAGACAGCCAATCGGCCTAAAAGGCTCTTAGGTTTTTTACCGTTAAGTCAAGGCTGGTATGGGACTGTCTGAAGGTTCTTAAACAGTTGGCAATCTCAAATAAGGTAACACTTATTTGGGTGCCAGGTCATACTAGAATTGTGGGAAATAAGGCAGCTGATAGCCTCGCCCGCAAGGGTTCTGCTTCTCCATTTATTGGACCAGAGCCCTTCTGCGGCGTCACTAAGGGACACCTTAGGGCAGCGGTAAAACGCTGGAAGGATGTGCAAAAGTCCTCCTATTGGCGCAGAAATCCAGGTTTGCGACAGGCGAAGAAATTTATTTCAGCTTCGTCAGTCAGGGTAAAGGAGTGTCTTGTACTTAGGAAACCTGAGTTGAGGCTGCTTACTGGCTGCTTTTTAAGGTATCACCTTAAGAAAATGGGCCTAAGTACGACAGATGAATGCCGCTTCTGCGACCTGGAAGCGGAATCAGCAGAACATGTTCTGTGCTATTGCCCAGCCATTTTCCGCCAAAGACTACAACATCTAGGAGGGAGAGTAATGAGCCCAGATAGTGTGTATCATATACCGGCCGGCAGTATTGTTAGGTTCATTAAGAGCCTGAATATTGACTGGACGGATCATTGAGCAGGGTCCATGTACAAAAGATATTTTAGGTCGCAGTGCGGTGTGGCTTAACGCCCACATGGCCCTACAATTAATAATAATAAAAAAAAAATTCGTAAAATAAAAATAAAATTTATTTTATTACTTATGAGTACATATAATAGGTCAATTGGAAACGTGGAAATTTTAACAAAAATCTGTTTTCTCTTATTTTACCCAACTTTTTAGTACAGTATTTTAATTTACCCCATACACTGTAAAAATGAACAAATAACCCGACTATTGGTCCGCATCCTAGGCTGGAACAGTGTGTCAGTAAGAGCTTAACGTAAGAATACGATATATGGACTTTGCATTAAACCGACTACCGAAACTTTCTGAACTTTTCGCCAAGTTTCGTTAAATTTGGTTGTCACTTTACCCTAACTTAACAGAGCGAAATTTTTCGCTCAAATTTAAGGTTTACAGATTGGCTAGCCGACATGTCAAATTTTCTGTAAGATTTTCTTAGTGATTCTTACTGGCTCGGTGTTCCAGCCTTAAGTATATTTGGTTTTAAACGCTAACGCCGTACTGTTTTTTCTTTTGTATTTTTCTCGAAGCTACTTTTTTCGAACTGGTGAACAAGATATCTCAAGATCTACTCACCCGAATCAAAAAAAAAAACTCATATACTTCGATTTTAAATCTATTTAAGAAGCTACAGTTAAAATTTCAAGTCGATTGAACAAAAATTGATTGAGTTACAAACCATTACAACCGTTTAATTTAAAACAATAAAACAAATACTGAACCTCTCTCGTTCTTCCTTGTTGATCACAGTCGCTACTAGAACAAATTACACAGCAATGATTAATTGAATAAAATTCGAGGTCAATTAAAGCCAAACCCCTTATATAATTCCAATAATAATCCAAAACAAAATTTCTTTGATGGCAAAACATTATTTTGATGAATTTAACACATGACTTACATGCCAAATGTGATCTCCTGACCTAGTAACTGACAACATAAATAATTACTACACCATCAACAACAAACCAATACCACACAATAAATTTATTATTATATGGTTGCTTACGTTATATCGAAATGGACTTATAAGACGAATTATTTATTATTTATATTTCTTTTATATAATAAAAGCTGCTCGACTCTATATTATACAGATTTTTAAAATTTCGGCAGCAACATTTTTATCAAAAAAGATATTAATCAAAATTTAAATTTAGAAAATAAATAGAAAACAACCAATTTTTGATGTATGTGCGCGATTAAGATCATGAATTGTATGAATGAGGTAACATGTTTAACAATAGAAGTTGTTTTTAATGCACATTGAAGGTCAATCGATAAATAATTGGGGTCCTGTATTTTTAATACTTGTGACCACAAGTATACACGCGACTCAAATATAATTCTCGCCACCTTAGTACTGAAGATCAAAAAGAATGTTAAAATTTCTAACACTTTCCTCTTATCGAGATTCAGGAAAAAATGGATTCATATCTTCTCTTTCCATCACTTCTTATTTATAAATTAACCGTCTTCTTTTTACAGTTTTCTTATTTTTTATTTATGTGATCACGATCATCATCTTATATTCTTAATGTTATTACTACTTATCGTCTTTAAGTTGTGTTGTGTTTGGCTTGATATATTCAATCAGTCGATTTATATTATGAAACAAAATGAGAAATGTTGATTTTAATTTGAATGATAAAAGAAGTAAATACCCTCTACGCTGCAGAGCGCTCATCGCGATAGGAAGAGGTACGGAGAAAATGTAGAAAAACTTTAAAGGGTATTACGCACATGAAGAAAACAAGAACGAAGCAGTTTCATGGAATATGTCACATACACATGCAATTTTCCGTGGATTAGGTTTTATACTTTAAATGTGCATTAATCATGTGAAAATTTAGTCAATTATACAGATCATGCGTTTCGCACCAATCTATTACCATTATGCCAATATTCATCATTTCGAGCAATAAATAACCATATAATTAACTAATATCATGATTAACTCAAGTTATAAATATTATTATCAAACTTATACACAAAAAACATGCTTCACACAATAGTGAATGAAACAATGGATCGTCTTACGCCAATCTTTTTTTCTCTTTATCTTATGCTTACCGATATACTAAGATATTGATCTTTAATAACAAATAAATCATCTAATAAATAATCCACTAATAAAAAATTGCTAAAATGAATCTTATATCGGGTTTTGGTACAATAAATGTGCGGATGGATTTAGGTAAAATTTTAGATTTATTATGTATACAAATTTTATCTAATCATCGAAAATGTTGTTGATGTTTAAAAATGACTGTCATATAAACAGTAAAGGAGGTACAACTTGATGGAATAATATTTCGGTCCAGTGCGACCCGGTCTAGAGACTCCACTATATTCTAATTAATTTAGTTGCTTCGTAATTTATGTACATATTTGCATTTTTAAAGATGTGATAATGTTTTTTATTTTTAAAATTATATTGCCTTGCGAATTTAATGAGTGCCGATAGTCAATTTTGTTTGTTGTTTTAACACTTAATTAGGGTGTAGTTTCAGTATTATTTTATAAGCGGAGTCTATTGAAATTTTGTAAACTATAATGTGAGAAAATACATATGTGTAAATATGGCTTTGTTGATGATGCTGTTGATCATCATCTCTGGAGGCTAAATTTTATTTTGTTGACTTATGTTTGTTTATGTACAGGTACACTAATAATTTTTAAAGCTCAAAGGTGGACAAAATTATATTTTGGCGTTCTGATATTTGAGCAGTGATTTTTCAAAAGGTCCTATCGAAACAGCCCAAAAGCCTTATATGTATGGTCTTCAAAAATTAAACAAAACTGCAGTAATTTTTAAGAAAGGTAATATTTTTTTACAAATGGATTTTTGACAATATTGATTAAAACGGTCAACATTTTTTTTAAAAAGCAAAAAAACTAAAATAAACAAGCGCCGAATTTTCAATGCATATCTCTAAAATAATTTGCGTCATGTTACAAACTCTGGTCTATTAATAATAAAAGCATTAAATTATTCTGATATGTATATTCCAGATTGATAGAATATCGAAATTAAGTGAAATTGTAGTAATTTCCCTGATATAGGTAACTATATAGCGAAATCTTCAAAGTAAAATATTTGGTCTGCTACACAAATAATTAGCAAAAATAATAAACAAAAAAAAAATTAAATTGGAAAGACAAAATCCAACAGCTTTGAGCAGAATCAAACCTTAGACCTTTGACAGGCTGCTCCACTATATTACCACTAAACAAACAAACGACATTGGCATTTAAATATCACCACCAACCTTGAGTGGGAGGCCCAAACAACGTCCGCTTAAGTACAGTGAATAACAGGCCCGGTAAAGTATAGTTTTACTGAGTGAGTACCAACATTGTTGTGCTATTGTTGTCTTTTATATTGCCTACACAGGGGTTTGAATCTATCTCACGGACGTTGGAGTCAAATGCTTGACTGAGCTTGAGCCGAGTGCTTCAACGTTGCTTGTCAGTAAATCCGGATTGCCTTAGGGAAATTCGGTGGCGCCCATTAATATATATATTTCTGAGAGGAGAAAACTGGCATATGTAGCGTCGTCACTGGTACGTACGAAAACAGTATATATAAATTACGGTCTAAACGGGTCCTCAGTGTCCTCACATGTTCTTTGCTTTCTCTCTTTGTTTCATGTGTTTGTGGGCTATCATTGGCTTTATCCAAACACGGCAACACATTAGGTTTCATCGATCATCGGCAGACGTCAGAGACAACAACCCAAACCAGAGGAATTTGACAGTTCAGTTATAAAAAATAAAAAATAAAATAAATTTGCACGGTTGCTCACCTTTATTCCACAATTTTTTTATTGTTACTCTTTTGAGAGTTTTGCAAGGGTTTAAATTTTTGTTGAGCGAACCATTTTAATTTGTGTAAAGATAAATTGCATAATATATAAGTTAATCGAAATACAGTCTCAAAAATATAAAAAGTTTGTGTTGTTATTACCGACGGGTTTTAAGGATTGAGAAGCATACGTTACAACTTATTGGTATATGTACTAATTAGAACTTATCGTTATTTTTTTAAGTGGAAAATTCATCAACTGTACTTAAAATTTTTTTTTTTTTTTTTTTTTTTTTTCATTTTATTTTATTACGGCTGAGACTGCGCTCATCTAGCAATTTTTCTTTCAAATACAAATTTTTATATATCTAGTAAAATTCACGTTTGTTGGGGTGTAACCCACTGGTTAGCCCCATAATCAATTAAACCTATTTACTAATTTTAGTTTGGTAAGTTCACTAGGTCAAGTGGCCTCGTTCTTTGGAGTCTTCTTTCAACGACAGGGTGGTCTATCATATGGCGAATATAGGGGTTTCCATGTTCCTGGAGCCTTATTTCGTGTTTTGCGGCATGCATTTTTATTTCCTCTTTGATGTATTCCATCCGTAGATCCCTGTGAAGATCTTCATTTCTTGCGTACCACGGAGCATTGACGATGCTACGAAGAACCTTGTTTTGAAACGTCTGTATCATTTTGGCGTTTGTTTGCTTGGTACATCCCCAGAGTTGTATACCGTAGGTCCATATCGGCTTCAAAATTTGCCGATATAGCAGCAGCTTATTGTGAATTGTAAGCTCAGAGCCTCTACCTATGAGCCAATACATTTTTCTGAACTTTATGTTAAGTTCTTCTTTTTTCTTTTTGACATGCTCTCTCCACTTAAGCTTGGCATCGAGGGGCATGCCAAGGTATTTAGCTGTATTTGCATATGGCACGAGTCGCGAGTTAATTTCTATAGGTAGGTGGTAAGCCTTTTGATAAGTAAAGTTAATCTGCGTGGATTTTGTCTCATTAAGTTTGATTCGCCAACGCTTTGTCCAGTTACAAACCGCATTGGTCATCCTCTGGAGTTTGCTCGTTGCATCAGCGACATTATTTCCAACTGCCATAATTGCTGTGTCATCTGCAAAGGTGGCTATGGTTCCTTCATTTGTGGTTGGTATGTCCCTTGTATATAGTAAATACAGGATTGGTCCTAAGACACTCCCCTGCGGGACACCGGCAGAGATTTTCTTTAGCTCAGAGTATTCATCCTCATATTTCACTCGAAAGTGTCTATTGGATAAATAAGATCTTAGTATGGCATAGAATTGTCTCGGTAGATCTCTATGCAGCTTGTATTCCAGACCACTGTGCCAGACTTTATCGAATGCTTGCGCGACGTCCAGGAATATGCTTGAGCATACTTTTTTACGTTCTAACGTTCTTTCAATTATGTTGGTGATTCTATGGACCTGTTCAATTGTAGAATGCTTTTCTCTGAATCCAAATTGATGTGGAGGAATTAGTTGTCGGTCCTCAATTATTGGTTTAAGTTTCTTTAGTAATAATTGTTCAAAGAGTTTTGACATAATTGGCAGCAGAGAAATTGGCCTCTATGATTTTTTATCGTTAGGTGGTTTATCAGGTTTTGGTATCATGATTACTTCTGCTACTTTCCATTGATGCGGAACATATTTTAACTGAAAGGTCGCATTGATTATGTGTAGTTGCTTACGAAATTCTTTGTCTGGTAGAGGGTAGAGCTTTGATAATTTGGCAAGTAATCAAGTCATACTCTGGGGCTTTTTTAACATTAATGTTACTTTTCATTTCTTCTTTTAATTCTTTGAGAGTTACTGGCCGTATTTCAAACTCATCCAGCTTGTGAATAGATATTATATTTTCATTGGCAGTTTGTCTTGGTAGTGGTTGGAAGGTTTCCTGGAGATACTCAATTATTGGTAAATAGATCAGCCTTCTCTTTGTGGCCTCTTGCCCAGGTTTCATCATCCTTTTTAAGTGGAGGCACTTGTATTTTGGGTCTTTTGAGTCCCTTCGTCGCCTTCCACAGTGAGTAATCAGAATTTTTTTCATCAGTTAGGCTAACTAGATATCTGTTGATTGATTCATTTTTAACTTCTTTAAGAAGGGATTTGAGGCTGTTACATAAATTGTTAAGAATTGTTTTGTTCTCCGGTGTTCGATTAATTTGCCAGGTTTTACGAGCTCGTCGTTTTTCTCTTACCAACTCTCTAACTTCCATTGGGTAGGATATGTTAAGCGTCTTCTTATTTTGTAAAATGGGAGTGCTTGCCAATGCAGCATAGTGAATTATTTCATTGAGTTGCTCCAATTCGTCTTCCAACTGTCGAGAATTTCTTATCGGTACCTGGAGATTGATTTTGTCCTCCATTATTTCACGAAAGAGATCCCAGTTTGTTTTTGAATTTGTTAATCTGGGTGCACTTTCCCTTTGAATTACTGTTTCACTGACTGTCATGATAACCGGTGAGTGATCCGATACTAGAGAATTGCTGTTTTCAATGTGAATATAGTTCTGAGATATACCTCTTGCTACATAAAAGTCGATTAGGTCCGGTATCTTAGCTTCGTCACTGGGCCAGTATGTTGGGGAACCACCAGAGTAAAATTCACATTTTGATGTCTGGGCTGCTTGAAACAATTCTTTACCCTTTGACGTCGTAAGTCTAGATCCCCAATAGGTGTTTTTTGCATTAAAGTCTCCTCCAATAATAAAATCACGTCCTAATGATTTAAATAGTTTAATGTAGTCCTCCCTTTTCAAGTTATGCCGGGGAGGACAGTATATTGCGGAGACAGTAAGCTGTCTGTGTTTAATGTGAATCCTAACAGTGGTGACTTGCATTGTTTCTTCTTCGATTTCTGTTTCTACATGGTGTTTTATATTTTCTTTTATTAGTAATGCTGAACCACCTCTTGCTCTTTCTGCTGGATGAATGGAATGATATAAGTTATAACCCCGGATTTTAACAAACGAAGATTTAACAAAATGGCTTTCGGATATTAGAAAAATGTCGATTTTTTCTGTATTTAAAAATATTTCTATTTCTGGAATATGTTGCATAAGTCCATTCGCATTCCAGATTGCTATTCTGAAAGTTGTGTTCTTACTTAACATTTTTTATCGGATTGCGTTGTGGGAGTTGCATTTTCTTCAGTTGATCAAATATCATGTTGTTCAGGTTACTTTGGTCATCTAGCCGCTTTGTAATAGCTTCGATGCTGTTCATAATGTTTTCCATAATTCGATTATTTTCAGAGCCCATATATTTGGTTGAACCCGAGCCTTTCACTACCTGAGCAAATGTTCTTCTTTGCCCTGCGTTGCTTGGTTGTGGATTTTGATCCATCTGATTTGATGGTTGAATCCTTCGAATTTCATGATTTTGCGATTGATTTCGTGATTTATCTCTTAATTTTTGTAGGTGTTTAGCAACCTCACAGCCCCGATAATTGGCCGGATGTTGGCCTTTACAATTTATACACTTAGCTGGTATATCTCTCCCTATTGTACATGCCTGGGTAAAATGTTTACCTGAGCATTTTACACATCTCGGATCCCGGCTGCAATATTTTTGGGTGTGATTAAATCCCTGACATTTCTTGCATTGTGGTATGCGTGTAGTGGTTCTCCTCATAGGTTCAATTTTTACCTTCATGTGAAGAATTGCTTTTATACCATAAATATTTTGAACATTTTCTGAGTTATCAAATACTAGCATAAAAAGAGGGAGTCCCCTTTTATTGAAAGTTGGGTTTCCTTCTTGGTTTTCTATTCTCTCTTTTTTAATCATATTCACAGCATTTAGTATTTTAAGACCTTTATTTTTTAAGTCTTCCATTATTTCTTCGCTTGAGCAAGTGTGATGCAAACCTCTTGCCATAACTTTTATCGGACGAGCCTGTTTGTCCTCATAGGTAAACCACTGATACTTTTCAGCATTCAGCTTCATAGATAATGTTCTATAGGTTTCTGAGTCCAGAGTATTAATTTTCCAAACGTCATTGTTTAGCGCTGTTACCTTATATTCTTTATCAGTAACCGATTTCATCAGTGACTGAATTATTGGGTAACTGGTTACTCCCACGATACTTACTGGTGGGGGGGGGGGGGGGGGGGTTTCTTTCGGTTGCACCAGTTTTGGTGCAATGTTCTTGGTAGATTTACTACCTTTCGGTTGATTGGCCTCAGGTTGGACAACTTCCGGTTGGTACTTGTAGTTCCACTAACATTTTGTTGTTCAACCTCTGGTGACGATTCAGCTTTTATTTTCTTACCCTTCCTGGAATGTTTTTTTTTCTTCTTTAGGATCCAGTTCGTATCCCTTTCTAATTCATCCTCATCAGTGAGATAGTTGACTTTCTTTGGTTCAATACTCTCTAATTCGCTTTGTTCTTTAGCATCCCGATTCATTTTTAGAAGTTCATTTTCTCGCTTTAGATACTCAATTTCTTCGCTTAGCTTGGCAAATGATTGCTCCATCTTCTGTAGCCTCTCAAAAAGATCCATATTTTCCTTTTCTAGGTCAACAGTTCTTTCACTGAATTCTACTGCTCGCATTGTAAAATTTCCGCTGGCATCACTTCTTTCATGGAGTATTTGGCCCTCCTCAAAATCCATAGGGCCAGCCTTCGAAGAGGATGGATCCCCCCCGGATGTATTGTCCAGTCGACTGACTGGAGTACCACTTGGGGTAATAACTTTCTCGGACTTATGCATTGCATAGAGTCTTGCTGGTGATCGTGGCACTATGGAACTTCTTCCAAATGGATTTACAGAACTTATCACCTCTGAAGTATTGCGGTCATTGGATAACGACGACTGGGAGCCCGCTTGCTCACCCCTCAAAGTCGCCGGCACTGGGTATCCGTTTCCCTGCGCCGTAAGGTTTTCTCCATTAGAGTCCCCCATATTGGTTATTATATTCAGGGAACCACCCCTAGCTAGTTTTGGTCCACGAATGGTATTTTATTTCCCATTTACCCTCCGACAAGTCGGTTAGGGTTTCCCCCTATCCGCCACCTGGGGACGCGCCCGATGGGAGACTAGCAGCTCCACACGAGTGTACTTAAAATGTAATATTTATTTGTATATGAAAAATTATAAGGGCTTAAATTACATGTGTAAAAAGTACTAATTTTATTCATATTAATCTACATTTATTTAATGCCTTGAAGCTATTTCTAGGCTAGATAGCACAAAACTCTAAATGAAAGAAATGTAGAGTCAATAATACTGAACATGCATCCACTCAATATTTTGAGCTAGCTCAGCTAAAAATATTTTTTTAAATTTTTTTTTCTAATTTAGATGAAAAATGTATTTCTACTTTTAGTACAAATCTTATTTAGTACAAAGTTTTTGAATGCACCTTAACACATAATAGTTTTGTATGGCTAGGCTATAAAAATGTTTAGTGACATTAGGTTGTTGTAGATGTTTTTTGGTTGTTATTTTTACATTTAGTACTACAATACAAAATTTCCCCTACGAAATTATTGAACCACCCTATATTGTAAACACATTTTTATTTTGATGTTTATTGAATGTTTTAATATACGACATGTAGAGTATTATTTGTCCATTTTGAATAGGTTTAAGAAATTGTATAGGATTGAGCATGACCATCTGTAACAGATAAAATGTGATTCGTGATAATTAAATCGAATTTTGGCAAGCTGCGCGCCAAAATTTGTGGTGATTACCCAAATGCCTAGATCGAAAATATTACAAAATGCCAACATGGCGGCTGATGATGCCAAATGCATATATGCCAAAATAACGGCTCATAGTTATAAATAAAATATTAATTATAGATATATTTTTAAATTCAAAAGTATTCTAATAAATTTTGAATTAATAAATTCAGAATATAGTCGGAAATCACGTTCTTGACACAACTCTCTTTCTTCGTGCGAATCTCAAAAATTTTTCAAGCAGCAATTCTACTCAACCTTAAACTTGTCATTCATTTACAACCAGTTTCAAAATTGTATCAAACGGCAAAAAGTACAAATATGTAAACGGAATACCCACACAACGGACACAACCATACAAAAAAATATTTCCCGTTGTTAAAATTACAAGGAGATTTGCGGTTGAAACCAAGACTTACTCTGATGATTTAAAAAAAAAAATATTTGAAAGAACGGTTAAATTAAAAATGATCATAGCAATCATGATTCAGAATAAAAAAATGCAATCAAAACAAATCGCTGAATTCAACTTTAATCGCTATTTTTCAGATATACATACATGTATTAATAGCTTATAGCACTATAACGTCCTAGAACAACCTAATTGAATTGATCATAATTCTCATTCAACTCATTCAAAAGGTATTTTACAGCAAATTTCAAAATATCTTAGATCCACGGGACACCCTGACCTATTTTGGTAGTATAACATACTAAATCAGTCAGTTTTATCGAGTTAATGTGCTGGCAGTAGTATACTGTTTTAAACAAAATTCGCGTGGCAGACTAAGACCTTTATATTATTGATATATTTTCGAACAATGAAAACAGGCGCCAACAACCTAATAAAATAATATCTTTCAATTGAGGAAAGTGGAGTAGAATTTGGTTAGTACGCACTTAAATTACAAGACGATAGAAATGTAGTAGATCAAGTTACAGCATACAGTGGAAGGTTACATTTAACTCAGATAATTGCAATTTATAAAATAAAATGGGATCGGTACGTACGCCCGTATTACAAAATCCAGAAACCACAAAATCTCGTTGGTCGTAAAAATACGGTTTTTGGAAATCCCGTATTTTAAAAACCCGTATTCTATAATTCCGTATTTCAACATCCCGTATTCTAAAATCTAGAAGTTGGAATTGTTTACGGGATTAACTAAATTAGAAATGAAAATTCAAAATTTTTTTTTCGTACAATTTTATTTTATTGTTTTACAATTCAATAAAGGAATTAATAAAAATAAATTTAATTTTAAAACAAACAGAATGAGAAAACTATAACAAAACATTGTTGCTTTTAAATTAAAGTAATATTATTGGCAATCCGGCTCAAAAAATCAAGTTTACTAGTTTTATTTAATTTTTTGTAGATCTGAGGAATTAGTTCGCCACATTTGACTTTTTCTACAATATTTTGTGAAATAATTAGTTCATTTGCGAGATGTTTTATAATTTTATAAAGGCCTGAATGGCGCATTCCGTCGATCGCGTTAAGGCGCCGATGCCACGCTTGTACATAATTCTGCGTTCGAGGTAAATTATTGTTATTGGCCTCGGTAACAGACCAAAAGTGGAAAAATATTAGGGATTTGAATTTTCGGTACAACTATGTAATTATCCTTAAACCATTTACTGATATTTTTTATATCCGAGTCAATAAAACTTTTATGTAATTCCGTATAATATTCTGAAATTTGTTCAGCAGGAACGAAATCATCATTTTAACCTGATAGTTGAACACCTCTCAGTTGCATTACTTCCTGGTCAATCTATTGTCTTGTACTTTTCGCCAGATTATTTGCCCAAAATGGAACAGACATCCGCTTAATTGTGCTGACTTGAAATACTGTTTCGCAGTTACTGCAATGCTCTTTTCAAAATCAGTTATAGTGTGAGAAGGCCCCAAATCTATTCCCCAATCGGAAGCCACCTTGCATAGCTTGAAAAAAAGTTCGTTGTAAACAAGTTTGGATTTTTTTGTGATTATACAAAATAAAAGTGGAACAATTTCAACCTCTATGGCTCCATGAATTGTAAAAAGTTGCCGAAACATTGAAGGTACTACGTAAAAGGTTCCATCCACTTCCATCCAGCAACCAGCATGTCGATTCTGATATACGTTTGAGACTTGAGCGTGTCCCCATTAAAATTAATTTTTCATTTTGAAATTATTTTTCACTCAAAATGAATAATTGCCGTTCTAAATATAGTAGGTGGTCCGGAGTATTTATGCCATTTAAATATTCTGGCTATTTCTGCTCCAAGCTCCAGCTCCGTGTAATTTTGACTTTTGTGCTGGCTTGCTCGGCGACTTTCGGTAATTATTTGTGAGGGAATAGTTTGTAGAATAGTTATTGCCTTATTTTTAACAAAATTATTAGCCTCGATAACCGCTTTTTCAGTTGAATTTGGATCATGACAATGAACAGAAGGGTTTTTCACAACCACGTGGCGTGTCTCGTTTAATGCCGTTATTACTATTCCTTTACATAGTGCAGATTTGCGCTGTGAGCAAGCCCAATTACATCCTGCTTTTTAGTTTTCCAGTCTAGCACATAGAGTACCCGTCTATAATTAATTTGTCTGTTCCTGTTTAGCCTGTATGACAGAAATATTCATTATTTATGTAGTCAAATATAATTGAAAACACTGAAAGGAGAAAGTAAAGTTTATTTTTATATCACGTAAACACAACAATTCCTGGTTGTCTATAGGTGTAGAATACTAACCTCAATTTAAAGTTTTACTAAGTTAAAATATGGAAACCCAATGTTAAATAGGTTGATTGATGAATTGTTCTCGGTGTCTGAGAATAACGATAAGATGCTAAACCAAATACACTTTTCAGCAAAATATAATTAGATTACACTGTGATTTATTATATTCAATAATGTTATACTTGAGTAACTGAAAAAATTACCTGATTTTATTTAATGTGGATGAATTTTAGTGTTTTATTTAAAGCCACACATGAACTTAAGCATTTAACTAAATTCGTTTCTATTTAGATTTATGCGCTGAATGCACTTTATTTTTGTTGGAAATATGGCTATGACAATGAACCTTATACTATTTTTCTGGGGTAACACGTCAATATAAAATAAACAAATTTAAATCTGGGTAAACTAGATCCACCAAAAATTTTTAAACGTGTAAAACTAAGTATTTTAGTGACCTTACGTTATGATATAACATAAGCAATAAACAAAATTAAAACGAATATTTTAATGTTACTTCAATTATTAATGGCTATTTCAGTCACTTATATTAATTAGTGTATGGATTTAAATCATATAGTTGATGTTAAGATTTCTTTTATACCTATTCAGTACATATCAGAGTACCTAAATAGGTACATAGTGTACTGGTCTTTTTTAATTAATTGAATTCACTAGGCAATCGAAACAAAAGCACACACAAACACACACACCCACATACACACACACACGCGCACACCCATCCGGTGTTTCTCGTGTTTCTAAACCTCCTAATCAGCTCACAATCAACTTTAGTTATTTTTGCTGTAAGTTCTGCATTCGCAAAAAATCTTCTGGCGGTGTTCTCATCATTAGTATATTTCATCATTATCATGCCAGTTTCCCTTTTAAATTCTGACTGAATTTGTGCCTTTTTTCAGATCGTTTAATATTACTTTCAATATTGCCTCTAATATTACCTTTATGACAATATATTATAATTATAAATTCGATGCTTATTTAACTCCTATCACGTCACGAGAACATTTAATAAATGATTTTTATCAGAATTTTCAAATAATATTTCGCAAACGTCCAAATATTTCACAGATACAGCTATTTTTCACTTTTGAGCTCAGTTTTTAAAATGAAACAGGTTAGAAAATATTCGCATTTATATAGGCAAGATCTATTAAATACAATATAATACATTAAAAGCAGGCAAATTATAAGATTTTGGGTACCGTATTTTTCGGACTATAAGACGCATCTCCGATTTATTTTCCTATGCGGGATTCCCAATTTTTTTTACGAGAAACCAGGGAATCCACGCTGACTTGACAGTAAACAGTTCAGACTGTAAGACGCACTTAAACGCACTTCGGCCCATAAGACGCTTCCGAATTTTTGGTCGAATTTTCAAGGCAAAAAAGTGCGTCTTACGGTCCGAAAAATACGATACATAGTACCATAAACCCTAAGCCCATAAATTTACTTATTAGGAACAATGCAACAGTCGAAATATTGTAACTTTTTTTATGCACTTTTACGCACCTAAATTTATTACATGCAAAAAGATATTATAATACTCTTTCATTTGCCCAAAGTCCCATGGTAGAGAAACATGGAGCAAAAAATGTAAGCTTACCTAAACACAGAAAACAGTTCAAAAATGTGGGTTTTTTACACCTTAATAAAATAAATTACATTCATAAAAATGAAAAAAGTTGACTTTGCTCAATTTCACAATAGACCCAACTTTCAAAAAAGTGACCTTTTATATATGTATATCCCTTATTGCAGTCCTTTGATGTTCAAGTAATTTAGTTAAATGACAAAAAAAATAAAAAAAATTATTTTCAAAAATGTGTCATCTTTAGCGTGCTATAAAATCTAAATAAAAACCAATAATTTTGTTTCCACTTTTGCTAAATGGATTGGACATTATACTAACTAAAAATCACAAAAAAATTAATTTTGAAACAAAAAAATTACAAAATCACTACTTTTGGCCACTTTTTCAGCAAAATTTAACACTGTGCGTCCTTGGTGAAGTGTAGTGAAAGATAAAAAAAAGTAAAAATTATAAAATTTAGCGCTTTCTGTTTATTATGGATGAAAGTTTAATAAGTGCCAATTGGTTAGTTAATACTTTTTGTTTTTTTTTTTATTTATTCTAAGTTACATAATATAAATTCATAGAATTTCAGAAAAAATTGTCAATTAATTTAATTCATTGTATTCAAATCTCTAGTTGTTTGTAATAATCAAATTTAAAGTCGGAGTGTTTAAGTGCCCGAAGTGTAAAACCAATAATACACATTAGTTTTCAGAGACCACGTTCATGAGCAACCGGGGAGTACTCTTTGGCGTTTTATGAATTGGTGAGTTTATTTTATTTAAATTATATACAAAGAATTTATCGGCCGTTGATTTTGTCTGACACTGCGGTACATCTACGTCCTATACCATTATAATAGCAAATTATTATTTTTTTGTTTAAATGAAGAAATACATTCTTGTTTTTATATGTTAAACATACAATTTAAAATGGAGTAAAAGTTTTTATTTGTTGATGATGACGTAAGGGTTGTGAGTCAGGTATCTACTCGATGGATTGGGACTTATCCAATATTTTCGGCAACAGTGAATCCCCCATTTTCCACTTAGTTACTAGGTGAGCGCATGTCATTAGTACTAGAATTTTCAATAAATTCAAATTGATTATTACTGATTACACTATTTGCGGCTAGATTACTACTGAGGCGTTCTAAAACTATATGTTCAACTATATGTTTGCTGACTTTAGATAAAATATATATATATATATATATATATATATATATATATATATATATATATATATATATATATATGTATCTATATTATTTATAAATCCATCTTCTACTTACACATCACCTAATTATATCTCCGCAATAATCAAAGTAGAATTTTCGTGGCACCACAATTCACAATACCAACAATACTCTGGCAAAGTGCCTCAACACTATAATTTAATATATCCATAGATTATTGACATAATTTGGTGTCGTTATACAATTTTTTTATTGTTTATTACCGACTGGCATTTGAAATGAAAATATATCAAAAAAAACAGCGCCTAATTAACTTAAAGAACCTAAAGCCATACGCGATCTCCCATAAGAAAAGATGCAACAAAAATCGCAACTGTAATCATCAATCGTCCAAAATTGATTTAATAGGAAAACGGGAGAGAAATAATCATATAATCAAGAGGCTAAACAATTATATAAGTTATATTCTTCTACATGTTCTTCTTTGCCTTGTAAACGTCGTCTTGTTTCTTTTTTGCGCAGTCCCAAAGTATTGAAATTGAAAAGATGAAAAAAGACTGGCGAAATCCGAGGAAATGATAAAACAGTCAAATATAAATAAGAAAATTATGAACGCAGCAGTCAAAGCAGTGCGAGAAGGAAAAAAGCGTCTAACTATTGACGATCACTCATCCCGACAAAATGATTTTTTTAAACTTTATTTTAAAAAATAATTCAATGTCATAACCTATAACTGTTTACACTGGTTGTAATACAGTTCAACCAGAAACTAATTTAAATCAGAAATAGATAAACCTACAACAAATTTTTTTTTCGGTTTGTTGATTTTTGCAATTTTGAAGACTACACAACACAATACATAACCAAATACATATTATAACGAAACGAATTGAATGGAATATAAGAAATAATAACAAACGGGAAAAGAAAACTTTTTTTAAAATTTTTTTATACCTCAAAGTGAATTGAATTGAATTCAATGTTTGACTGAAAGAAAATGATGATGATCATCATGATGTTGATCATGGTGTACATTTTATAAAGAAGACTAAATAATAACCTTAAGAATAAAACAATAATAATATCATCCCAAAAATAAAGAAAAGAAAACATCGGAATTTTAAAATTTTTTAGAAGGTTGGAAATTTCAAACCTCTTAAACATGTCGCTTGTTATTATTTTATTTATTTTGGTTTTTTATTTTATTTATTTTTTGTGATTTAACTCTTTCTTACATCACACGGTATATACCATTGGAATTTTATTTTGTTTTCTAAGTCACACACGCAATGATGTGTTAACGAGCCGCGCACAATAGTCAATTCATGTTTGGTTTCGGATTAGTAATTTACGTGCATGTGATCGATTTGTTGGATATACGAATAACTTGTATATCCGAACTATACTAAGGTGACTCAAAGTGCAAGGTGCGTCTAAATATGCCGCTTTAGCTTAAAAGCGCTATATACTAATCGAATAATTAATAGACCCTTGATATTGTAATCATCTGTCATCCTTACAGTCGTATCACAATCACAATTTTAAAATTTGCTAAAAGGTAAACTCTACATAAGGTAAACCGATAAATTGAGAAAATATTTAATGTTTTTATTTTTAACTTTTTGACGGCTATGTAATAAGGCTAAAATAGACCTTATTACGAATCGTAATAGGGTAGGGACACAAAAGGTATTTTTCATCATGTGATTTCGAGATGTTTTACGTCCTACCTTTAAAAATTATTCGTCCTACTTTTTTTAGAACTTTATGCCCTGCTTTTTTTACAATACATAAGCTAACACTTGACTAAAGCTGAATTATTATTTAGAATTAATTCGATCTGTTCGACAAATAGAAAATTATTGAATTTATTTTAAGTGATTCAATTAATAATAATTAGTGGGTTACTCCGTGGAATTCGATAGTTTTCGTTTTTGGCTATCCAATGTGATCCTTCCGTTTAAGCTATATTTCAGTAGTAGCTCTGCCGCTCACTTGAAGGACCAGTTCCAACCCACAGTTTTAGCTCAGCCGTCCGTTTGAATAGCTAATGTATCTACCAAAAGTTTTTCATAGGTATTCCTTGCGCCTAAATGTAACCAAGCACTTCTAAAATGTATTTAGGAAAAAATTATTGGGTGGAAGTTGTAATAATATAGTATGTATCCCATGATAATTTTTAGGCAAATTATATTTCCTCGACCAAGCATCCACCCTAATTCCTCAGGGTCTTGTTTAAGAATGCTATCTTCTGTATAACAAAGCGAATTAGAAAACTACTTTTTTCAATAGGAATAGAAAAAGATTAAATTTTTGTACTTCTCTAATTTAATGTAGAATTTATGTATACTTTCCATTTAACGCAAAATAAATAAATAGCAGAAAAACAAAACTATCCTTGAATTGACCGAACCGAAACCCTCCCCCTGCAAACGGCGTAATGCTACCGTTTCAGCTAAAGACTATTTGGGAAGGCAGAAAGAATGAATATTCTATAGATATTATAGTATATTTGTTATGCAAACATCTTTTACTTAAGTATTAATAACTAGTTAGTGTTACTTCAATTTTCATTTTAATTAATATTGTGGCCGTGGGTTATTGACATACTGTTTTGCGAATGTAGCCTCATTTGCCATGGTTCCATTTTGAAATCATGGCTGTTTTATCCGTGACTTTATTTAAGCAATTCGTTTAATTAATCTTTGTTATTATCCAGAAAAAATGTTTGGCAAATACCCATCTCCTGGTACTTTTGTTTCATCTTGTGATCTCCAGTTATTGTAATTTCGTCAGTGGCAGCCATTTCCTGGTAAGTTTTCCCCGCTTCCGTATCCCGAACAAAAAGAGGCCCATTTGCTCTGACTTTCGCCTTGTGATTAAATTAATATTTTATATTATATTCCTTAAATAAACATTAATTCACCAACCCAAAATATCAAGAATATAAAAATCTGAATCTCAGAATACAAAAATTCTCTCAAAACAAACATATAAATACTAGGGGGTACAGCCCGTCCTAGGACGGAAACAATTTATATAAAATGTATTTGTC
Organism: Tipula helvola; assembly: GCA_963556165.1. Taxonomy (NCBI): domain Eukaryota; kingdom Metazoa; phylum Arthropoda; class Insecta; order Diptera; family Tipulidae; genus Tipula; species Tipula helvola. The sequence continues at coordinate 209,559,683 of OY744482.1, forward strand.
CAGCAGCCGCTGCTACAATCACCATTTGACAATTTGATATTTTTTTAGTCGCTAGTTTTTAGCCGAGTAGGAATAACTCGAGATTAAAGGCCTTTAATTACTATTGTACCTTAAATAGACCTTAAACCAAAGAGTAAGGGTTTTTAAGGAATATTTTACATACATAAATGTTGGGGCATCACACAAAAAAACCTTATGGCCGTAGCTGTTTTGCGTGATAACGTTCATAAGATGTTGATATAAATTATTTTAATTTAATATAAATTATCTGCCACAGTTTCTTTACGCACAAATAAATGAGAGATTCTCTCTCTACAATGTTCTAAACTATTGTAAATCGCTATTGTGCAGATTTTAGTTTCAATTAAAGTTTATGTGGAGGTTAATTTTCTTAATTTAAAATAAATTACCCGCAACAGTTTCTTTACTCACAAATTGAGATTAGAATTGCTCCGATCAGAAGAGGCGTTCTCTCGCTATACAATGGCTTGCCTCGCCGCCTGATGACGTCATTCCAATAATATGGTACGTGAGGTATGAAGCCTAAGAACCAACCTAAGAAATCATACATTTAAATTAAAGGTAATGCTTACACCAAAGGCAAAATTTCGTGTCAATTTTCTGAATATGCAGTGTAAAACGTTATCTTATCATGTCAAAAAAATATAAATTGGAAATACAAAACTAAAATGCCTTGAGCACAATCCCGCCTTAATCCAATACGTTACTACTAAAAGCCACATTCACCATAACAAAATTTATTTAATTTTCATTGTTATATTATTTCAAACATAGCATGCTATGAAGTTTATGACAGGAAAAAAGAATTTGACAGAAAAATTTTCATAGCTTACTACAACTCATAATATAAAAGTTTTTAAATAATTTGTTGTAGTGTTCGCATACATTTAGGCGCAATATAAACGCGTATCAAGTATTTTATTGTGTAATTTCTGTAATAACTATAAAGCGGAATGTTTATTTTAAAGTAACATATTTGGTTATTACATACTAAAAAATAATACTCCTAATAAAAATAAAAAAAAATAAAAAATCGGATGGGAATCGAACCGAAGACGTTTATCGCTCTAGTCCAGTGCTTTACCACTATGCCACAATAAAAACAAGTAAAGAAACCGAGTCATTACAATACCAAAGTGAAATTTGTAGTCTGAGCGATAGCGAGGGCTACGCTCACTTGTGTATTGCAATGACTCATTTTCACACGAGTTACACACGCTATTTTTTCTACGATAAAAAAAAAAATTATTCGCAACAAAAAATGAAATTGAAACGTTTGGATTTTGTGTAATGACGTTGTGTAATGAATATTTCCACACGACTTTAGTAGACGACGCAAAGGCTAATTTTCTTATATACATAATTTAAAGTCAAAAATCATTATCGAAAGCATAGGTTACTACACTATCGTAGAAAATTGTATATTGTATAACAAGTGAAGAAAACGAGTCATTGCAATACGAAAGTGAAATTTGCAGCCTGAGCGATAGCGACGGCTGCAATCACTTTAGTATTGCAATGACTCATTTTCACACGAGTTATACACGCTATTTTTCTACGATACAATAGCCCTGTAAGATTTATAAATAATTAGAAACATAAAAAATTACGGATGTGAAGTTCTCAACAAAAAAACAAAATCAACAAAACATATATGTATACAAAATTTGTTGATTCAACAAAAAATTATATTATGATAGTATTAGTGAAACAGTCGGTAAAAGCAATTTAAAACCAAATGCTGACAAAAACCAGGAACAACTAATACTTTTTGACTTAAATAATTGAATTTTGACGTCAGCATATACGATCAAAATGTTTTCTGAAAATTGAAAATCTTTTTTTGAGATATGGGTGTCAGAGGTAAAGGGTACTTGGTAAGCCAAGGCCAAATCATCAAAATTTCCGCTGGTTCGGCATAAAAAAATATTTAAGGATATATGTATTTCATCTCCATTGTATTACATGCAGCTGCTAAGATGAAAAAGGACCTTTTGTTGTTGACTTTCAAAGTCAACAAAGTCCATACGATATACCGAAATATTTGAGGTTCACTGTATTGAAGATTGGCCAATTCACAGAGATGTTCCGCGGGTCCGATGTATAAGATAAATTAGATAAAGGTATCCTATATAGACTACCTACAATCATATTCGAATACGATGAAACAGGACCATTTGTTGTTGACCTCGAATGTTGATAATTTTCATATGATATATTGAAATTTTGAGGTTCACTGTATTGAAGATTGGCCAATTCACAGAGATGTTCCACGGATCTGACGTATAAGAAAAATTAGATATAGGTATCCTATATAGACTACCTACAATCATATTCGAATACGATGAAACAGGACCTTTTGTTGTTGACCTCGAATGTTGATAATTTTCATATGATATATTGAAATTTTGAGGTTCACTGTATTGAAGATTGGCCAATTCACAGAGATGTTCCGCGGGTTCGACGTATAAGAAAAATTAGATATAGGTATCCTATATAGACTACCTACAATCATATTCGAATACGATGAAACAGGACCTTTTGTTGTTGACCTCGAATGTTGATAATTTTCATACGATATACCGAAATATTTGAGGTTCACTGTATTGAAGATTGGCCAATTCACAGAGATGTTCCACGGATCTGACGTATAAGAAAAATTAGATATAGGTATCCTATATAGACTACCTACAATCATATTCGAATACGATGAAACAGGACCTTTTGTTGTTGACCTTGAATGTTGATAATTTTCATCTGATATATTGAAATTTTGAGGTTCACTGTATTGAAGATTAGCCAATTCACAGAGATGTTCCGCGGGTTCGACGCATAAGAAAAATTAGATATAGGTATCCTATATAGACTACCTACAATCATATTCGAATAAGATGAAACAGGACCTTTTGTTGTTGACCTTGAATGTTGATAATTTTCATATGATATATTGAAATTTTGAGGTTCACTGTATTGAAGATTGGCCAATTCACAGAGATGTTCCGCGGGTTCGACGTATAAGAAAAATTAGATATAGGTATCCTATATAGACTACCTACAATCATATTCGAATACGATGAAACAGGACCTTTTGTTGTTGACCTCGAATGTTGATAATTTTCATACGATATACCGAAATATTTGAGGTTCACTGTATTGAAGATTGGCCAATTCACAGAGATGTTCCACGGATCTGACGTATAAGAAAAATTAGATATAGGTATCCTATATAGACTACCTACAATCATATTCGAATACGATGAAACAGGACCTTTTGTTGTTGACCTTGAATGTTGATAATTTTCATCTGATATATTGAAATTTTGAGGTTCACTGTATTGAAGATTAGCCAATTCACAGAGATGTTCCGCGGGTTCGACGCATAAGAAAAATTAGATATAGGTATCCTATATAGACTACCTACAATCATATTCGAATAAGATGAAACAGGACCTTTTGTTGTTGACCTTGAATGTTGATAATTTTCATCTGATATATTGAAATTTTGAGGTTCACTGTATTGAAGATTGGCCAATTCACAGAGATGTTCCGCGGCTTCGACGTATAAGAAAAATTAGATAAAGGTATCCTATATAGACTACCTACAATCATATTCGAATACGATGAAACAGGACCTTTTGTTGTTGACCTTGAATGTTGATAATTTTCATCTGATATATTGAAATTTTGAGGTTCACTGTATTGAAGATTGGCCAATTCACAGAGATGTTCCGCGGCTTCGACGTATAAGAAAAATTAGATATAGGTATCCTATATAGACTACCTACAATCATATTCGAATACGATGAAACAGGACCTTTTGTTGTTGACCTCGAATGTTGATAATTTTCATATGATATATTCATTTCATATGATTTTATATGATCTTGTAATTAAAAAACTAAAAAATTGTAGGGTGCCCTTTAAAATTGCTTTGCAGGGGCGACCAACTTTTATATGGTATCCTATTCTTTCTTTCTGTGTATTCTACATGACAAGCTCCTGAGAGGACTCTCAGATAAATTGTTATACCATTTAATATGATGTTACAAACTTTTCTTTGTAATTAAAAGACTTAAAAATTGTAGGGTGCCCTTTAAAATGGCTTTGCAGGGGAGACCAACTTTTACATGGTATCCTATTCCTTCTTTCTGTGTATTCTACACGACAATCACCTAAGAGAACGCTCAGTCATACAAGTTACCCCTGCCTATCACAGTTTATCAAAAGTGCGTTGAAGAAAACCTCGTTCGCATTAGAAATTCGCAGAATAGGTATTTACCTCTCGACATATTTACTGTGAATGAAAGTACTCTTCACAATATTGAAGGTTCATTATCGTTTGGAACGCTTACTTGCTCTGGTTGTGGATCAAATTTAACAGTTGATAAAATTATAACCAATTATGGCGTGGCCATAGCCGACGTCCAATCATTTAACAATGTTAACTATAATATTAAAATTAAAGAAATTCAACAAGAAATTAGATTGAATAACGAAATTTTTTGTTTAAAAGCAGTGATAAATTATAACCAAAATGTAAAACATTATACCGCCGTAATAAAACGTCCCAACAATAATTGGGAATTATTCGATGACCTAAAAAAATTTTCCATTCTAACAACTGACCAAATTTGCATCAATCCGGCAATTTTGTTTTACTGTAAAGTATAATCAAGTCGTTTTTCGAATATGATTGTAGGTAGTCTATAAAGGATGCCTATATCTAATTTTTCTTATACGTCGGACCCGTGGAACATCTCTGTGAATTGGCCAATCTTCAATACAGTGAACCTCAAAATTTCAATATATCATATGAAAATTATCAACATTCGAGGTCAACAACAAATGGTCCTGTTTCATCGTATTCGAATATGATTGTAGGTAGTCTATATAGGATACCTTTATCTAATTTATCTTATACATCGGACCCGCGGAACATCTCTGTGAATTGGCCAATCTTCAATACAGTGAACCTCAAAATTTCAATATATCATATGAAAATTATCAACATTCGAGGTCAACAACAAAAGGTCCTATTTCATCGTATTCGTATATGATTGTAGGTAGTCTATATAGGATACCTATATCTAATTTTTCTTATACGTCGGACCCGCGGAACATCTCTGTGAATTGGCGAATCTTCAATACAGTGAACCTCAAAATTTCAATATATCATATGAAAATTATCAACATTCGAGGTCAACAACAATGGTCCTGTTTCATCGTATTCGAATATGATTGTAGGTAGTCTATATAGGATACCTTTATCTAATTTATCTTATACATCGGACCCGCGGAACATCTCTGTGAATTGGCCAATCTTCAATACAGTGAACCTCAAAATTTCAATATATCATATGAAAATTATCAACATTCGAGGTCAACAACAAAAGGTCCTGTTTCATCGTATTCGAATATGATTGTAGGTAGTCTATATAGGATACCTTTATCTAATTTTATTTATACGTCGGACCCATGGAACATCTCTGTGAATTGGCCAATCTTCAATACAGTGAACCTCAAAATTTCAATATATCATATGAAAATTATCAACATTCGAGGTCAACAACAAATGGTCCTGTTTCATCGTATTCGAATATGATTGTAGGTAGTCTATATAGGATACCTTTATCTAATTTTTCTTATACGTCGGACCCGCGGAACATCTCTGTGAATTGGCCAATCTTCAATACAGTGAACATCAAAATTTCAATATATCATATGAAAATTATCAACATTCGAGGTCAACAACAAAAGGTCCTGTTTCATCGTATTCGAATATGATTGTAGGCAGTCTATATAGGATACCTTTATCTAATTTTTCTTATACGTCGGACCCGCGGAACATCTCTGTGAATTGGCCAATCTTCAATACAGTGAACCTCAAAATTTCAATATATCATATGAAAATTATCAACATTCGAGGTCAACAACAAATGGTCCTGTTTCATCGTATTCGAATATGATTGTAGGTAGTCTATATAGGATACCTTTATCTAATTTTATTTATACGTCGGACCCATGGAACATCTCTGTGAATTGGCCAATCTTCAATACAGTGAACCTCAAAATTTCAATATATCATATGAAAATTATCAACATTCGAGGTCAACAACAAATGGGCCTGTTTCATCGTATTCGAATATGATTGTAGGTAGTCTATATAGGATACCTTTATCTAATTTTATTTATACGTCGGACCCGTGGAATATCTCTGTGAATTGGCCAATCTTCAATACAGTGAACCTCAAAATTTCAATATATCATATGAAAATTATCAACATTCGAGGTCAACAACAAATGGTCCTGTTTCATCTTATTCGAATATGATTGTAGGTAGTCTATATAGGATACCTTTATCTAATTTTATTTATACGTCGGACCCATGGAACATCTCTGTGAATTGGCCAATCTTCAATACAGTGAACCTCAAAATTTCAATATATCATATGAAAATTATCAACATTCGAGGTCAACAACAAATGGTCCTGTTTCATCGTATTCGAATATGATTGTAGGTAGTCTATATAGGATACCTTTATCTAATTTTATTTATACGTCGGACCCATGGAACATCTCTGTGAATTGGCCAATCATCAATACAGTGAACCTCAAAATTTCAATATATCATATGAAAATTATCAACATTCGAGGTCAACAACAAATGGGCCTGTTTCATCGTATTCGAATATGATTGTAGGTAGTCTATATAGGATACCTTTATCTAATTTTATTTATACGTCGGACCCATGGAACATCTCTGTGAATTGGCCAATCTTCAATACAGTGAACCTCAAAATTTCAATATATCATATGAAAATTATCAACATTCGAGGTCAACAACAAATGGGCCTGTTTCATCGTATTCGAATATGATTGTAGGTAGTCTATATAGGATACCTTTATCTAATTTTATTTATACGTCGGACCCGTGGAATATCTCTGTGAATTGGCCAATCTTCAATACAGTGAACCTCAAAATTTCAATATATCATATGAAAATTATCAACATTCGAGGTCAACAACAAATGGGCCTGTTTCATCGTATTCGAATATGATTGTAGGTAGTCTATATAGGATACCTTTATCTAATTTTATTTATACGTCGGACCCGTGGAATATCTCTGTGAATTGGCCAATCTTCAATACAGTGAACCTCAAAATTTCAATATATCATATGAAAATTATCAACATTCGAGGTCAACAACAAAAGGTCCTGTTTCATCGTATTCGAATATGATTGTAGGTAGTCGGACCTGCGGAACATCTCTGTGAATATGTTTTGTTTAATATCTTATTAATTTCTAATTAAGTCACTTAATTTTCTCCTAACTAAATATTTTAATTACTCATACGTCATACCGTTTTACAATGTGGCAGATTTCTGTACGGTATACACTTCTAGGCCGAAGCGGATAAAGTTAAGAATGATATATGTATATGTATGAAATTTGTAAAATAACAAATTTTTGATCTACTGTATTATTTCGCACCAATACATATTCATTTTTGTTTTTTGTCGAAAACTTCACACCCGTAAAAAATTACAAACTTGTACGGATCAACACAAATTTATTAAACCATTAAAACATTTGGGTTTTCACAAATCGTGTAGCAATATTAAGAAATCGTTGTGTAATGACTGTGAGAATATTTCCACACGATTTTAGTATACGGCGCAAAGGCTCCTTTTCTTATATAATTTAAATTCAAAAATCATCATCGAAAGCATAGGTTACTGCACTATCGTAGAAAAACTATATTAAACTTTACTTTTAATTTGCATTGTTAAATTGTTCTATTATTTCAAAGCGTTCTACAGTGTCCCTAGCTAAATATATATGAGCCGTTAATTTTGAAAGTGGTGCAAGTCCATTTTTCAAAAAATTTAAGTTAATGATAACAATAGACAATTAAAAGTATAATCTTTCTAACGGTAAACAATTTATAGTCAAAATAAAAAAAAAAATCCCTAATACTTGTTCAAAAAATAAGAAAATTCAAAATCCCGTATATTTTTGCATTTATTGTTTCTCTATTCCTTCATTTTCTCGTTTCAAAAAAATGTGGACTTGTCCCACTTTCAAAATAAACGGCTCATATGTATGTTAATTATTCGGAAATATTCTTTTAGTACCGAAAAATTTGATTATTCCATTTATTTTTGATGAATTTTCACAGATGTCCACATGTGGAAAATGGATTTTAAATGAATGAATAAATATATATTTGTGAATACAGGTAATACAGGTAATATATGTATGTATGTTTATTATTTCGTTAACCTTTATCCGGCTTGATAGGTACGTCGTACCTTCATAATATGTTTATATGAAAGTAAAGCGAATTTATGAAACTAACAATGGGGTTTCATTGCGTTATGGGTTATTTGTTGTGGAAAGCCAGAAATATACATTTGAATGTATACTTAATGGATACATTTAAATGGACTGTTGTCAGTATGACCAAATGTGGTATTCTAAACTGATTCTTAGATGAGATTCTGGAATTTGGTCCCAGGAGGGAATTTGGTTATTTCTTAACCGATCATGATGAAATTCGACATGTACGATGAAAGTGGAATTCTACAATGCTATTTAGGTGAAGTTCTGGAATATGGCCAATTAGGATAGACTTCGTTTAGTTGTTAACCGATTTTGGTAAAATCAACATGAACGATCGAAGTGGGATTCTAAAATAATTATTTGATGATGTTCTGGAATATTGCAAAATAGGAAGGAACTTGGTTTTTTCTTATCCAATTATGATGAAATTCGATATGTGCGTTGGAAATGGGATCCTACAATTATTTTTAGAAAGGATACAGGAACTTGGCTTTTTCTTCAACTATTTTGATGAAATTCGACATGTACGATGGAATTAGCATCGTTAAATGATTGTTAGATGAAGCATGACCAATTAGGATCGAACAATCAAGAAGATGTACAATTAAGTTTAATTAGCAATTTCCCTCGCCAATCCTTCACGTTAACCTTTGGGTAATGTTTTTCGAGTATGATTGCTATCAGAGCGGCAAGATCGACTGTGTTTAAGCTGTATCCGGCTGGGCAGGTGCATTTTATCTTGTGTTTTAAAATTGCGACAGCTTTGTTTCTCCAAAAGCAGAATGATCGATTCTCATCACATCACTACAATTTTTGAGTAGATTATCTTAGCCTGATTTAAAAAAAAAATCAAGTTTTCCTTATAAAAGTGGTACAATTGTACCTTCATATAATTATATCAGAAAAGAAAAGAAATTTCAATTTAAAACAATGGTTTACCATGCTTAATTTCATTTTATTAAAAATACAATCTTGTAATTAAAGATCATAGTATATTAGAGATGAGTCATTCAGTACAAAAAATAAAAAAGACTAGGAAACCCTCCCCTTTCTTTATATACGGTACTTTTGCATAACACGTAGAAGAATAGAAACCGGCACATTAAAGTTAAACTATTTGCATATAATTTGTACGCAAAATATTTACGTATATATCAAAGGAACCCTATATAATGCATCGGGGGGGGACCCAATTTTTATATCATATTTTTGTACTGAATGAATCATCATTATCATTGATGTAATTCATTTTAGTATACATGTGTAAAGTAAACATTTATTCACCTTCGTTGCAAATTCTGCCCTAGGTGTTACCGTAACAATATTATGATGAATACAATGAGACAGACAATTTAAATTTAGTGTTCGTTTGTTTTACTTATTTTGGTGTCGTTTCATGAGACACGGACTGATCTGGATCAGATCAAATATTAAGATATACGGCTAATGTTCCAATGGGAAAAAAATAAATTAGAAATAATCGTTATTTTAAAAATGTAAGGTTATGGAGTGTCTAGTTATGCGTACATTTTTAAAATAGTAACAAAAACGTCAACATTAATACCAATTCAGTCTGGGATCCCACGGCATTATACTGCACCTTTTTTATAGTACGTATGCGATTTTAAATATGGGATATTATCACACGATATATTTTTTATCGTGTAAAAACGAAGGGAGTAGACGTCTGTGATTGATTCACGCTTAGTTGTACTTTTATACTGGTATCGAAGATGCCAACGGTTTCGCCGTCTGCATAACAGAAGGGCTTGGGTTCATCCTACAAATGAACAATCAGTGCGTACTAATACATTCGCCAAATCGCCCTGTGACATGGCGCCGTGTGAAAGAGACGGTGTAATGCTATGGACAACTCCAAACCGAATACGCCGTAGTTCATTCGATTTGCTTGACAAGTCCGATGAGTATTCGATAAACGTGTTTATTTGTGTACGTTTTTTGCAGTACAAACGTCGTATGAATAGTTATATGTACAATGTTTGCGCTACTATTATTCGATAATGCTGTGTGAAACCAGCCTCATACTGCAGAAAAACGTGCCGTGGAATCCAGCCTAACAGTATTAAAACAAGCGACTTTACAACGCTTTTTTATGCCTCGCGTAGGTTTATACAATTTAATTATAAAGAGCCAAAGATAAAATTAACTTTAGACACCTAGAATTTAACAGTAAATGAAATTAATAATAATATACAATAAATAATCTGTGCATCCTGGTAAAACACCTGTATTACTTCGGTCGTGAATGGATTTCAATTAAATAGCAAGGACGCACATTTAGCTATTTGTTTATTAATATATTGTATACTGAAAATATTGTTATACATAGTGAGGAAAAAGTATGGTAACCCCTAGAAATCTCGAGGAGTTCGGTCAAAAAACAAAATTAACAAGGTTAAATCTTAGGTAATTTTCAACAAGGAATCTAATGGTGAACCTCATCTTCAAGGTCATTTTGAGGTGAATGTCATTTTTTTAAATAAAAACCGCCATTTTTGGTGGCAGAATCAAAAAGAGTGGGAAATTGTACATCCGAATATGTATTTTCGATGACCTCCCAAGGTCATCTAAAGAAATATACATTGAGGAAAAAGTATGGAAACCTCTAGAAATTTCGCGAAGTTCGGTAAAAAAAAAAAATACCAAGGGTAAAACTTAGTTAATTTTCAACAAGGAATTCAATGGTGCTATTTCCAAGGTCATTTTGAGACCAAGGTCATTTTGAGACCAAGGTCATTTTTTTAAAATAAGGTTGGTTGAAAAGTATTGAATGCCACACCTATTAACCAGTAGAGAAATCAAAATTTATACGCCATTTTAATATTTCATCTTTCATTTGAACACATGAAAATCTTTATTTCGATCTGGCAATTCATTCTTTGTTTACAAGCCATTAGAAGTTGACGTGTCAGTGTATTCGTTTACAATGCAAAAAACCGAATATCGTGCAGTAATAAAATTCTTTATTTTGGAAGGTTTCTCAGCAACAGAAATTCGTACAAAAATGGTAAAACTGCTCAAGGAATCTGCTCCTTCATTTCCAACTGTGCGTCGATAGGTTTTAGAGTTTAAACGTAGTCGTTCAAGCGTTGAAGATGAACCACGTAGTAGACGTCCAAAAAATTCAACAACACCAGAAATCATTGAGCAAGTGTATAATATTATATTATACACTTTCACTTTCACAACACCTACACTACAACCACTAAAAACTGTCAAATCTATTCAGTATTGGCTGTCAAAATTTCGATCTTTTTCCAAATAACCAATGAACTTATTATTAACCATGGAAGAGAAAAATAATTCCCTCACAACAAACTACTACAAACAGCAAATCTATTACATAACACGGCTCCGTACAAAACAACCAAAAATAACCCACCAAAAGTAACCCACACACAAGACATACATAAATACACAATTTTTGAATTTTAATTACGAATTTACACGATTGAATCAATAAGCATTAATAAAATTACAAACTATAGATACAATACTGGCATAATTTTGGGATCCAATCATCCAATACATATTATATTCCCATTCCATATATTTGTGTCACTAACACTAAAAAATACAAGACCTACACGTAGAAGGGTAAAGAGAGAGAGAGAGAGAGAGAAAAAAAGAAACCCAACCTGATTATTCATGAACAAAACCCGAAAAAATGTCCGCGTGTATCCATTATTTGACGTTAAATATGTCTAAATATGAAATTAAATTTCAAGCAATAACCACACAAAACATTATAGACATGCATTATAACGCGAACAGTCAAAAATTTCATTTTCGCCATAAATTTAAAACATTGCCTGTCGAATGCATCCCAATGGATTGTATTTTATCCATATTTAAGTTTATTTTACTCTTAATTCACTTTTCACAATTTCATTACTTGTATGAAAAATACACACTAAGTGCAATAAACTAAAAAACTAAGGAGGACGACAAAAACACGTCCATCCTTTTCGAACGTCAAAGACCGACTCAGTGGACCAGGGACCCAGGTATGTAATAAAATAGGCTTCGGAGGCTCAAAGTCGATAACTACTCCAGATATCCTTAATGCTTGAAACCTCATCGCAGAAGCACTATAGGTTCACGCATACTGGTTTTGCAGTTGAAAACACTATCTGATAAATAGCACACAAGCCTGAGTGGTATGAAACCAGGAGATTTCGGCGAACTAAGAATTCGCCGGCTCAATACCACCCGGAAAGCCTCCAGATTTTTTTCGTACAAAATGATATACGGATTTTTGGCATGAATACATAGTTTTTGCGCTACGGGTCCAGCGACGGCCTGCACATAGGAACAAACCTTCTTTGCGACCAACTCCGGTATTGTCCCAGTGCCGAGTACAAGGTCATATATCTTCCTCGGAAGGCGTTTCGCTTTCCCTAAATGGCTAGGTTCAGTAGTAGAACCCGCACCGTCAGATCTGAGGAGAGCATTCTCTGAACTCCTATTTAAATCAAACTTTTTAATTTTTTTGAATCGTATGTCAATTCTTTACTTTTTTGTTTTTTTTGTACATTGGTTTTTTAAAAAAGTTAAACTTCCCTTTTCCAGAATATTATAAAACCTTTATAGTTTGAAATAAGCATCGCCCACCTTAAGGGCCGTAATCCGTCATGTGGAAACAATCAAGTAAATATTGCTTTTGGTGAGTAGCAATTGTTTGATCACTAAATGAACCAAATTGATTGTTCCAAACTCCGTTATACTTCGATGTTAGATTAGAACCACGTCGACACGCTGTTTAATTGTTTATCGCAGAATAGTGATATTACACCCTAAAAATGAAACTCTAGAGAGAATGCCCCAACTACAATGCTTTAAGTTTACCGATCATTCGTAATATTTATAATTGCCACCATTATTATACATATAGCTAAATCGTTCTGTAATAATCAAGCTCCTTTCTCAAAAACGAAATGAAACAATATACCGTTTATGTGATTTCATTCTAGGAATAATTCTTGGCGGAACCAGGTACGTGCCCATAAATTATAAAATACTAACCTCTTTATAACGATCCAATATTCGCCACTTCAATCGGCTTATCCTTTTGTATACTCTCAGGATTCTACGTACGTAATTTTTTTTGCTGTGTATTTTCTCTGTATGTAATTTGACATGTTGTAATACCAAACTAATGATACCCTAGTTTATATACATATATATATTATATATAATACCTGATTGATCTTTATACCTGTAAGATTGATGAGGCGGGTCAATATTAAAGAATAACAAGACGTTCAAATAAACACACTTTCACCCGTCCGTAAATAAATTCGCAGGCAGAACAAAAAATAAAAAAATCGGTTCGGACAAGATACGTAATCAAAATAAGAGAAACAAATCATTGTCGGCTAATCTCTTACCCAAAAATAACCATTACAAATCACAAAGTGGGCTTAATGTGTACCATCAAAAAAATATACAATATACGATCAAAAAGTTTTAATATTTCGGGTATTTCAGAATATATGATCACACCATTCAAAATTAAACAAAAAAACAAAAATTAAAAATCTTAAGACGATGAGAGAAAATCAAATTTTTTCTTATATTTTAATTATATTTTGGATAACTTCAATTCTCTTTCTGTTGGAGCAAACCAGCATAAATTTAATTATCATTTTAATTAATTTCAATCGTAACCGAGGCAGTTAAGAGTTTAAGACCAAAAATAAATAAAAACAAAACCATCCAACAATCAAAAAGGAATGTGTTAATCGTTAAGACAATAAAACAGAAGTATTTAAGTCGTTTTTACGTATTTTTATTTACTGTGCCTTAACCCTTTCAAGGTGATTTTACGTTTGGTTTTGATGCATTTTTTGTTTTTATTTTTCAAATTTCCGTTTTCCTTGCCAGGAGATTTGGACAAAACCATTGATTGCGATTTAAGAGTTTGTACTACGACGGGTATATACATAATACAGCAATGTGCGCGACCGTAGCGAAATGGTTAAATTTGCTTTTTAACAGCTAAAAGCCAACAACAAAAAATAAGTGCCCATAAGAAACTTTACACAAGAATCATTATCGCAGACTATAAAATTATAAAAAATTGGTTATTAAAATCGCTTGGTTATGTGGTACCGAAATATAATAATTTTGATGAAATCTCTAAATTTTAATTTAATTCTTTTGGCGTTATCTCAGGACACCCGATTTATCTTGTAAATAATTAAATGCGCTTTATATTTTTAATGGAGAATATGCGTTTCGGGCTGATAATGAACGAACGAGTCAAGTTAATTGACCGAGCAAAAACATTTGATACCGTTATGAAAAATTCTCACTAATAGCTTAAACTAGCTTAGCTTACTTTAAGCGTGTCTGAAGTAACAGAATTGAAGAGACTGTTCGATTGACAACTTTTCACTTTCAGTTACAAATTGAGCAACTGAATTAACTGAAGAGACAATTTGCTCGTGTAGTTACTTCAGATGAGCTATTTGTTTTCTTTTTTATGTTTTCGTTAGTTTTTTTTCTCGTTTTGTGGATAAATTATCTTATAACGTTTTTTTTACAGTTTTCGCTTTAAAAAAAAACAGTAAATAAAATAAACAGACAAATTTCAATTATAATTTTTAATAAAAATGTTTATAATAAAATTTAAAATAAAAATTTCGATTATGACAATTTAGTTGATTTTTGGTGAAAGCAGGAAAATTATTTTTGAAACATTTCTTCTAAAGACAAGCCGCATTGAAATAAATTGTTTTATTTATATTTTGAATTTACCTGAAGTGAAGAATACCAATCGAACAGTCTCTTCTCTTCAGTAACTCAATTAAGTGAAGAGTAACTCAATTAACTGAAGTGAAGAGTTGTACATTTCAGTCGAATCGAATACGCTTTTTGTCTCAGCTTTTAATTTTTACATTAATGCGGAATTGAGCACAATTTGTGATTTGAATGATAATCAATCTACAAGACAATAAAAGCGGCAATAAGCGTCTCACTTCGATGTGTCGAAATTCTGCAAAATATGGAAAAAATAATATCTTTATAATTTTTTTTTAGTTTTAATTAAAAATGAATAAAAAATTTAAAAAGTTAGCTAAACGTTATTTTATGAAGTTAAAAAGGTTTACAATTTAATTTAAAATAGTAAAATCTGTGAAACAGTTAAATTAACTAGCGCCTACGTTTCATTTATGATTTTCCGCTTAATAAAAAATTTATTTAAATAAATAAATAAAATAGCGACACGAACGTCTGCATAGCCGATTGGTGATTTTCCTCCCACCTATAGCCGTCTTGATATTGGGTGGAGTGATTAAAATCAAGTAAGTGGTTTGACTTATGTTTTTCTAGTATGTGTTTGTAAGCAGGTGAATACAATTTAAGTACTCTCTTGATGGTGCACTGGATACTTGTAGTTTAAGTAACTGCTTTCTCTATAAGCAAACACTTACAAATTCCCCAGTACCAACTTAAAAAGCTGTGAATAAAAAAAACTAAATTCTTAACTTCTTCCGTACTTACTTAAAGATTTATAAGGTTGGGTACAAGGAGAAGTGAGTTTAGTTTGGAAATATAGGTTGATCAGAATGGCCCGAATTATTAATATTCAAAAAATGAAAAATTATCATGAACGCTGGGGGATGTGAGGATCTAACCAAAAGTACACAAATTATGAGGTTTGATCGTTGAAACTGAGAAGATTATAGCGGGGGTTATTTTTTTCAAAATGTAAGTGGTATTTTTTTGGTTGAAGAATTCTATCATACCGGTGGAGCTGTGGATTCATAACAATAAGTTTACTTTTTTACGCTACTTAAGTGATCCCGGGTATCAAGGTACAGTTAGGAATTTTTTTTGATTTGCGATTTAGGGTTCTCAGGTTATATTTTTTTTGATTTTAATTCCCGATGAATCGCGGTGGTGGTAAGAAGAAATTTATCACTGATCTTTCAAAGGAAATTAAATCGACTGGAACAGTAAAAAAAGTGTTCTGGCACTAAAAGGATATGGCAATATGTATATAGAACTACCGTTTGTAAGATATTTCATTTAATGGTTTTATGCCTTTGGGTCATTCCCACATGATAATATTGACAATTTTATTAACAGAAAAGGGTATTAAAACCCTAAATGCACAAGCAAGAAACATTAGCACAGTTTACAGATCCTGATTCTCTTCTTGGAGGTGGTGGATATATTTGTAAATCCATAAAGAAGCCTACCAGACATTTCCGTTTGGTTACCGCAAAGGATTCAATGGCTGTTCTTTGTTACGCAGTTTTACATAACAGAAGAATGCATTTAAACTATCTCTATGAAATCAAGTGGGATGCAGACAACTGAAGCAATCACGTTTAGGTCTTCTTTGAAGATGACGAGAACAGAGATGAGCAGCTAAGAATTCGAGGCCAACAAAAAAGAGCTGAGGATGAAATACAAAAAATCTTTACTGATTTAGTGCAGAAGTACTACCTTAGGAATACGTGAAAACCTCTTACCACAGATAAGAATATCAGAGTTATAGGTTTTGGTAAGCACAAGGTAGTTATTATTCTCTTTGAAATAAGAGAAAACTTTTACTTAAAAAGATACTACTTTTCAGGGAAAAGGTAACTGTTATCAGTACTTACTTTTTTGTATTCACCCCACCGATTGGGCGCATTCAGGTAGGACAACTATTGGCAACATGTTGGGTAAAATCAACATGTTGAGCACATGATACATTCAAAATTTCATGGCAATGTGATTGTTTAAATGTCATTTGTTCCATCGGTAGATTTTTGATGCCAACATGTTGCGAGGGGAGCCGTTTAAATGGCAAACGACATTTCACAAAGTTACGTTTCATCAAAATATCTTTGGCAAATATCATATATTAAAACAAATTGAATGGCAAATGTATGTTTAATCAAAAAATCTATTATCAATTTGACAGGTACGATGTAAATGGAATTTTTAAATGATTTTAGATGCATTTTTGGAATATAACTAGGTAGCCTATAACTTAGCTGTTTCTTAACCTATTGTGATTAAATTGGACACGTACGATGGAAAGAGGATTATTAAATGATTTTTGGGTGCATTTTTGGAATATCGCAAATTTGCCTGTAACTTGGCCATTTCTTTCGGGATTATGATACATTTTGACAGATACGGTGGAAATTAGATTGCTAAAGGTTTTTTAGATGAAGTTTTTGAATATGCCCAATTAGCTGGTAACTTTGCTATTTCTTTACCGATTATGATGAAATTCGACAGGTATGATGGAAATGGGATGCTTAAATGATTTTTGGATTTTTGGCCTGTGGCTATTTCTAAAATAATTGTGATGAAATTTGGCAGGTATGATGCCCACTGGAATTAATAAAAATATTTTTGCTTGAATACAGAAATTTAGAATTATCTGGAAAATAGAGATTTATTAGTAAAATTATAATGGAAATCTCCCTTTTCCAGAAAGATTAAATCTTCATTTACCAGAATTTAAAATTTCATTTTGAAGCCAAAATATTTTTATTATTTCAGGCGAAAATTTGGGTCAAATTTTAGAGTAATTCCTTTTTGGCAAATTACTCTTCAGGAATTATGAGGCACTTTGATCGCGCGATCAAAATGCTTCATAATTTCTGAAGAATAATTTGCCAAAAAAGTAATTTGTCAAACAAATATTTGACATAAGCGAATTTGCCTTCATACTTCTTTGCTAAATAAATGTTTGCCACACGTTGTTTTTGCAAAAGTAATTTGATCAAACCTTAATTTGCGAAACGTTTTTTGCTAAAAGACGTATACCCGTTGCGAAACCTGAATGCGCCCATTGTCTTGTTGTTTGTGATAGATTTCGTTGGAGTTCGCGATCTTTCTCTTAAAGAGCACCAAGACTTCTTCGAAGTTCGAGCTATGGTGGATATCACCGGTTACTGCCATTTTGATGATGTCTCACTGTTCTTGGGAGCCATGTGATTCCTGATAAAGTAGTCTCGAAGGCGGTCCAGGAGACTTCGTTGTTCAACTCTGCATGTCCTTAATCATCGATCCGCGGGATATTTACATTAATGCTAAAATTAGTCCCCCTCCGCCATCCTTGTAGGTGGGGCGTGGTAACTTTGAAATTTTAAGTAGGAACCCCTATTTTGTATTGCAGATTTGGATGCTACTGCTAAAAGTAGGTAGGATTTGTCTGCAACTTATTTTTCAGTTCATGATTGGTGGCGCTGTAATAGATGCAATTCAATTTTTTCGATTTCTCCTACTAAGAACCTATGCATACGATTCTGCAATACGTTTGCAATAAACGAATACCACGATGAGTATACCGGTCGACAACCATCATGTTGAAACCATATGTTTTGTCGCACTTCTAAGCTCAAGTCTTCCAGTAATATTGGCAGTTTTTTTCCAAAATGTCTCGGTACATTTAACTTTTCAAGTTGCCTTCAATCCATTGATTAAATTTTTTTATGAGCTTTCTGCCTTTTTCCGAGGAGTGCTTATTTTTCAAGATATTTGAAAGTTTCACGTTAAACAATTCACCCGGTATGTATCTAGAAATATATTTTTATCTAAATTACATATTATGTCTTTAGGATTGATTGATTGTGAATTGTGTGAATGTTTTTGTGCATCGTAGTCAAAGGATCATCCAAGACGTACCGGATCGCTTCGTATGTTCGGAGAATTAAGGAGGGGTTCAACAATAAGGGAAGCAACTGCGATTTGGAAAATAGGGTAGATAGGAAAGTATTGGATACATGTCAAAACAAATAATGACGTTTATTGTTTAAGTTAATACTACTAATATGATTTTCAGGATTAGAGGTAAACATGAATTTAAATATGGTATACATATTTCAATCTAAGAGTATTTTATATGTCTTAATTTGATTTACAGAAGCAATTATTTGGACCGGAGGGAGTCAATAGTTGCTTTCAGGTCCGCCAACCGTTAGCAACATGTTGAGTAAAACAAACATGTTGAGTAAAACAAACATGAACGCAACCGATTTATGTGAAATATTATGGCAATGTGATAGATCGAATGTCATTTTTCCCTCAGTAAATTCTGAACTTATACCTGAATTTATAATGCGGTTTTTACATTATTTGTTTAATGGGGATTAGAACTGAGTCCTTTCTTACTCCAATCATATGTATGTAATTCTAATAATTTGGCAATCGACTGTATTTTGAATAAATTCTTCACAATATAAGATAATTTAGTGAAAATTATGACCAAAATATATTCTCAAGAAACCCTAAATACCTCAGGTTCCTACCATGGGGATACAACATTTTTCTAAATTACATTGAGGAAATTTCTGTGCATAATATTGTATTATGGTGAAACAATAAATTTTATGGAACCAGATGAGCCGTCATAATTTGGAATAGTGCTTTAATTTATTTTTGTCCCTATATGATAATCTAGGGTTTTATCTGCACTGAATTCGGATTGCCTGTTATTGGTATATAAGTTGATAAATCGTCATACCTAATATGGTAACCTAATATTTCCGTGCCGTTTGAAAATTGTGTAACAAGAGCTGGTGTATGGATATCAAAATATCCATCTGTTACTAGAAAATATTTGTCTATTCCCTCAGAGGCTTTGGAGCGGTCATCTTTGGCCGGCTAAGCTCAGTGGATTGGGGTGGGTTTTCCCAAAGCTTGAGGAAATCTGGTTAAACCGCAAGGAAAGGAACAGGAATTTAAGGGCAGGAACAAGAGAGAGAGAGAGATCAACTTACCATCACGCTGCGAACACACTCACCACCTCCCTGATCAGTTAGCTTTTAGCTTCTCATCCTGAA
The DNA here is from genome assembly GCA_963556165.1 of Tipula helvola. Taxonomy (NCBI): domain Eukaryota; kingdom Metazoa; phylum Arthropoda; class Insecta; order Diptera; family Tipulidae; genus Tipula; species Tipula helvola. Next base: position 209,579,868 of record OY744482.1, read on the forward strand.
ATGCGACACTTTGCGGAAATGAAACGAATGTAAATTATATAAAAAAAAAATTATGAAACCCAATAAGAAAATTGTTGAAAAGTAGAAGAACGATAATTTTCATTTAAACAATTTATTGCATCACAAACAAAATTTTTTTAAAGAAAGCAATAAAATCATTAATGAATAGAATTTTACAGAAATTAGCTTAACCTAATGACGTCATATTTAAACCAAAAGATGAGAGGAAAACAGCAACCATAAAAAAAATATTGAACTAACAAACTGAACTGAATTTAACTGTTTACCCTCATCAAATTAACTAAACAAAATTTATATATTTAAATAATAGAAATAATAATATAATATAATATAATGTAATAAAATTAAAAAAAATGATATCATAAAATCTTATCTTAATTTGGCCACGGCCGATAGTCCAAAATATTCATAGGTTTTAAAATTAAATCATAGTTTATCACTACAATGTCTATATACTTATACTATGAATTAATTTATTTTTATTGAATTCACTTATTGTTTATTATTTTTAACTATGTAGATGTACAATCATTATGAATGAATTTATTTTTATTTAGTGGCACTTATTGTTTGTTATTTTTTCATATTGTACATTCATGGAATTTTCACTACGTTAATACATGTGACCCTGTATTACAATACATTTTACCAATGATTTAGATTGATTTATTTTTAGCGGTTGTTTTCACTTAATTTTGTTTTTACAGTAATAAAATCAGGCGATCACCTATATTATTTCACTTGTAGCTTAAACCGTTTATTTTCCGATGGCATGATTTAACACTGTATATTAGTTTAATTAATTGTCATTATAGTTTATTTTAAGTTTAAAATTTTAACTTATATTTATATTGTTTCATTGAGGGAAAGACAGATTATTGCCATTTACACCACAAAAAAAAATTTATTTTCTGGTCTTTTAAACATATGCGACACAGTCAGACATTTTATTTTTTTTTTTTTTTGGAATTATTTTTCACCTCAATACAATCACTTAATTTAAAGAAATTTTATGAAACATAAATTAGATTAACTTATTATAATTAATTATTCAATTCATTTAATGTTTTTATTGTTTTTGAATATATTTTTTTCCATTTAAACTTAAACTTATAGATATTTATTTAAACGGATAACTAACACAATTTTCACCGAATTATAGAGTTTCAAAAATTTTTCTCTCTACTAATAGTCACAATCACAACTATATTTAAAAAAAAAAACTAGGCACACTATACTGTCGCTTTGCAGTAGAAGCCAAAACTTAGAGATAAAAACAAAACTTAAGTTACACAAAACTTGACTTAATAATTTTTCATCAACCGACTATATCGGTAATGACACCACACATTTAATTTTTAATCATAAATTTTATGATTTTTAAAATTTATTATTTTTGCTCTTCGGCAATCTCATTAACGTTTAAAATCAGACTAAAAAAAATTATACCAAAAATGTTCATTTTTATACCCTCTAACAGAAAGTACCAACAAAGAAATTCCCACCCAAACAAAAGTTAATTATTTTTGTTAATTTTTTTTTTTTCGTTCTCCTCCAAACTTGATCTTCCCGCGCTTGTATGTTTTTATCAGTGTTTTATTAGTTTCATCTAGATGGATCTAAATATGCCGTTTAAGCATTATCAAGCAGGGATGTCAAACCAACTTGGAACGCACTCAAAGCCAGTCGTTACAATTGTTTGGCTATTTGAGACCAGTTTTAGGTTAATGTGCTCGTTACAATAACCGTTGTTCACTGTTTGTTAAACCCTCAAAAGACTTTACAAAGTCAAAAGCAAACCTTGTTTTTTCTGTTTACAACTCACGGCGGAGAATAAGAAATTTCACTTACCACTTTTACAGCCTTCGTAAGTGTTGTCCCGTTGAGTTGTACTGGTGACAAAATGATGGGCAGAACAACCTTGACGGGTAACTTTCACTTTAATTTTGAATATTAATTAATTAATTCTTGTAATTTCACATATTGCCGCCCCGGTGGCACAGTGGTTAGCATACTTGCTTCACGCTTCGGAGGTCCCGGGTTCGATTCCCGGCGGGTGATGAAAAAATCACGGCTGGTTAAGGGTAGGATCAATGAATTAATCACTCATTATCCATTAACAAAATGATTACGAAACTTCAAAATGAAGCGGCCAAATCCCTCTATGGGATGTAGCGCCAACGAAAAAAAAAAAAAATTCTCATATACAACCGGTCCTTAGACCATTTTTAATGTACATATTTTACAAATTAACACGTAGAAGTATATTAGTATTTACGAACAATCTTTCATCGAAAACCGACTGATAAGCAGATTCTATGGTTTTTATCCCATTGGTATTTAATTTTAATGTATATGATTTTACTATGTTTCGAAGATTGTAAGGACTTATGATTATGAAAAAATCAATCTTCTCATCAGGCCGCGGCGACTGGACTGATTGTACCTCAATTTTACATTCTATATATACATAATGTTCATAACGTGTTAATTTGTAAAACATATTAAAAATGGTCTAGGGACCGGTTGTATATTAGAAATTACAAATATTAATTAATTAACATTCAAAATTAAAGTAAAATTAGCTTACACAGAAATAGGGCTGTGTGAATGTTGTGAAGAAGAAAAATTGTAAGGGAATTTGGCTGTATTAGTAAAATTCGCTAATACAACCTGTACAGGACATTCTATATATATAGAATGTAAAATTGTGGTACAATCAGTCCAGTCGCCGCGGCTTGATGAGAAGATTGATTCTTTCATCAACTCGCAAAAAAATTATGTGAAAACTTTTATGTATAAATATCTATTGAATCATTTCAAGCCATACCATTTAGACGAGGCTTAGAAACCACTGCATAAACACGGCTGTTGTTCGCTCAGTATTTAAACTAAGTTACATGTTTGGTTCAAAAAGTTAATAAGTTATTCCATTTTGAATTTGGAGGACGAACCTTACAGACATTAATTGTGCATGAGCAAAGTACAGTTCTGATAAGTTAATCACCTCATCATGCCATGTACGCTTTAAAATATTCCATTACTCACACGCAGCAAACTTGTTCAAGATTAGTAAATGGTCACGGCAAACTCACTGAATAAAGCAAAATCGCATCGCTTTGTCACTGATCTGTTCTATTTGGGCGCAATATTGACCGTAAAATCATTGCAATTGCAAAGACAGTATAGCGGACCAAACAAGCTACTTTTAAGATGGTTAGAGTAAAATGCTTTATTTGTAAGGGTCCTTGATAATCTACTTAGTTTAGTATTTTCTAATGAGGGCCGATTTCCAAAAAGCTGGCGAAAAACAAAATTAAAAAAGAAAAAATTTAGTTTTTTTTTCGTTGGGTTGGCTTTAGTAATACTTTAGCCTTCAGTCTTAAAACACTCGAAGGTCGAACTACCTTTACCTGATGTAGAATTTCAGTTGCAATGGACCCTCGCTCAAGCTGTAGTCGTTATATTAAATTACTTAATAAAAGACATTAGTGCAGAAACATCGTAGAAGTTTAAAAATACAACTAATTTTAATCAAAAATGGAATCAACTTCTGGAGGTCTGTAAAAAATAGTAATACGTTTTAAATTATTAGTGTGTTAAACAATAAATATTAGGAAAACAAGTTTATGTTTTTTAAACTTTATATTTAAAAAAACGTGTTTTTAATGAAAAAGTTATATAGTTCTGTAGTGTTCTATCATCTAGCACAGTTAATACTTGTAGTATTACCTATCAAATGTAATACTAATCAGCTGCACCTATGTGCCCCTAGATTTTTTATGCACATTTTAAAATAAAAAAAGGTTGGCTTTACTAAATGAACAAAACGAGAAAGAAATCAAAATATAAAATTTAAGTTAATTGACAAATAAGGGTTGTCAATAAGGAATGGAGGATGAAATTTTGTAAATGTGACTAAACATTCGTGATCGGTGACCCAAAAAATAGCATATGAAAATAGCATACATCTTAATTGTAATGGCATACGGCATATACCTATTTGTGCTCGAGAATGAGAATTTAAAGGGCTTAAGTCAATTTATGCCCTAAGCAACTTTTGCGCAATATCTGTTTAATTTTCTATTAATACATTTTAATTTTTAAGGTAATTTCAAAGAGAGTAAGATGTTTACCCTCTTTGATATAATCTTATAAATTGGAATGAAAGCGCATTAATAGAAAATTAAACAGAAAATGCACAGAGTTTTTTTATAACATAAATCGACTTAAGCCCTTTCCTATGAAGCGACGACCAAGCGGAGAGCAGGAAGTAGCCAAGTAAGAAAGCCAAATGTCGACGTAGTCGTTAAACTTAAAAGAGTTAGCTTAAACGGGTAGAAGCTGACTCCCGCAACGAATTGCCCTATAACCTCCATCCGGGCTTCGAAAGTAGCATCATCACCTGGATACGGGAGCAAATCGCACGACTGTTCGTAAAAATCTGATCTATGGAGGTATACAGCCAGCTAATGGATTGAAGTTACAATACAAACGGCAACTAGAGATTCTGCAATAATAACAGGGAAAAAGATCGTGAAAATAAGGATCAGGAGAACTCTTTTCCAACAGGAAGTGCTGATTGCAGATATTTTAGATGAAGTTATTTTGGGGATGGACTTCATGAGGATAAATGGCTTCATGGCGGATGTTGGACGAGGAGTATTAGCAGTACAGGAGCAATTACAAGGCAAATTACTGTTGATCGTCGGGAGAAGCTGCCACCGAACTGGAGACGATCGTGTGGTGAAAATTGGAAGGAGGTTTTGGGTTGTGGAAGCTGACGAAGAGGAGAGCGGAGCCAAGGAAATTATAATCGGGAAAGCCCTAGTTAAACCAGACAACGGCTATAGAATACCAATTAGGGCTCTAAATCTCTCGGATAAGACGAAAACCGTCAAGAAAGGAACAGTCATCGGCAAATGTCATGAGGTTTCGACTATATAGTAAAGTGTGAACAGAAAAGTCCGATTAGAAAAGCCGACATACAAGGACAGAAAGAAATGGTAGAACAAAACTCATGCCGAAATGGACCGAAGATCTAACTATGGCCCAAAAAAGTTCTGCACATCAACTTCTCCAACGGTACATGTCCATATTCTGCAGTATATAGGATAATAACGGAAAAACCTCAATGGTAAAGCACCGAATTAATACAGAAACGGAGATACCGCTTCGTCAACCACCCAGGAGGTTACCTTTAGTAAAAGAAGAAGAAGTTGATCGGATGGTAACATATATGCAGGCAGTAGGAATAATCGAACAGCTAACAGCCCTTGGAGCTCACCGGTAGTATTGTGGTCGAGAAGAAAGGCGGTAGCATGATATTCTGCGTTGATTACCGAAAACTCAATACTGTGACGAAAAAAGATAGGTACCCACTACCAAGAATCGATGACACGTTGGACACGTTATCGGGTGCTCAAATATTTTCGACATTAAATCTACAAAGTGACGATTGGTAGGTCCATACGGAAGGTCGCGAGAAAACGGCGTTCAGTGTGACCTCACCGTTATGGGCATGGATTTCGACGAGCATCTAAGGAACTTGCCAGAATTAAAGTTAAGTCCAAAGAAGTGTAAGCTGTTCAGAACTGAAGTAAAACCTTTGGGTCATCTGGTAATAACCACCAGATTGGCCAAGACTGGATTGTGCACTTACTACAGACGATTCGTGGCGGGGTTCGCCAATGTCGCAAAGAGTTTACACGAGTTAACCTGGAGTAATACGGCATTCGAATGGAAGAATGACCAGGAAGAAGAATTTGTGGAACTAAGGGACAATTGTGCGTTCCGGCACACCCTATATCCAACGTGCAATTTATTTTGGACACCGATGCAAGCAATGATGGTATAGAACAATTGTTATCACAGAAAACGAATGGCTAGGAACGAGTTATTGCATACTACTCCAAAACATTATTAAACTGGAGCGTAATTATTACATAACATGAAAAGAAAAGAATGGTTGGCTATAGTGGAATGCATTAAGCATTTCCATAAGTACCTCTATGGCCAAAAATTCCATTTACGGATGGATCACGGAGCTTTACGGTGGCTGTTGCAATTTAAGAATCTAGAGACCTGCTTCAAAGTTACGATTTCCAGATCGAACATCGGAAGGGAAGGGCACACGGAAATGCCTACGCATTTTCAAGACGACCATATCCAGTAGAATGCAAACATTGTGGTCACGTTGAAGCAAAGCAAGACATCATCGACGGCTTACGCAAGTGCTGTCTGACGAGGGGTGGAGTAACGAAATGATCAGGAAAAAGCAATTAGATGACACGGATTGGTCGATTATCATGAAATGGAAGGAAAATAAATACCGGCCCACTTGGAGCGAGATCGCGAACAAAACTCTTATTGCCAAGGCTTATTGGGCTCACTGGGATAGCCTCCGTCTTAAGAATGGGTGTCTAAAACGATTGTGGGAAAGCAAAGATGGCAACGTAAAGCAATTGTTGCTGGTGATACCAAAGTGCCAGATTGCGGAAACCCTGCAAGAGTATCACTGAGGAGTAAGTGGGCGCCACTTATGACTCAATAAAATACTAGCAAGATTCGCCAACGATTCTACTGGGCAGGATGTAGACAGTCGGTCGTAGAGTGATGCCAAAAATGTGACCAATGTGCGGCAATGAAGGGACTCGCACATAAAAGTAATGGAACTATGAAACAATACAGTGTCGAAGCACCCTTCGAGAGAATTGCAATGGAGGTAGTGGGGCCAATGCCCACCATCGAAAGCCGCAATAAATATGTGCTAGTGATAATGGATTATTTCAGTAAATGTCCGGAGGTGCACCCCATATCCAATCAAGAGACAACAACAATAGCTGATGCCGTAATGAATAACTTGGTTAGCAGATTTGGAGTGCCGATGGAGATTCATACCGAAGTGATTTTGTGAATTATGGTTAGTAATTGTATTGTTTTAATTTTTTGTGTTCAATAAATAAATTCGTTTGTGATTAATCACAATCCATTGATTCGAACCTTGATTGAAAAGGCAAAACCGTAAGAATACAAAATTATTGTAAAACTACATTGTAATAGCTTCACTAATTTTTAGATCACCAGTTGTGATCCAAAATCGATGTTGAATCAAATATTGTTGTTGATCACTATGCGGCAAGAAATGCAGCTAGTACATATAAGGTTTATTTTTGGAATGAATTTTTATATTTTAAATTGGTAGCAAAACTACTTGTCAATTTAGCGGATGTCAATTTAGCAGTAAATAAGCCCCATGCGTTAGTTTTTGAATAAATAAAGAAATTAATTATTAAAAACTATTTAAATATTTCAAAATTGGAAACATTCAAGCCGCATAATACAAAAAAAAAATTCAGTAACTTTTATGATAATTTCGCAACACAAGAACTTGACGGACATAAAATTTTCTCATATAATTTGTAAAAATTTTCCCCTCCATACCAACTTAAAAAACATAATTCTTTTTTCTCGTATGAAAAAAAGAATTATGTTTTTTTTAAGTTGGTATGGAGGGGAAAAAAATTACCGAAAAGTTGAGAAAAGTTTATGTCCGTCAAGTTCTTCTGTTGCGAAATTATCAAAAAAGTTACTGAATTTTTTTTTTAAGTATGCGAGTTAACACGTTTATTTTTGATTTTCTAAATAACATTTCAATCGGCTACTATAGATGTTTTCGAAACCCCATTTTTATTACCAACCCAGTAAACGTGAGTTCACCAGTTTAATCAATGTACTTGCAAACAATTACTTCTGGAATTAGTTCTGCTTTGGCTGGAAACCTTTCAAAATAAAATAGAAAATATTAACATCTATTGTAAACGCGATAACTTAATGCAATATTGTTGTTGTAAATTTCTCGTTGAGATACGACTGGTGGTTTGCAAATTTTTGAAAAAAAAAAAAAAACGTGACATAAGCAAACAAAATTAAAGCCGAGACCCTTAACTTCATAAAATTAGTAAACACAACTTTCAATTTTGAAATTTTATTTGCATAATTTGTACTTACCCATATATTATTTTTAAAATGTACTTTTTTTCGTTGGAAAAAAATAGTGGCGTTATTCAGATTAAAAGTAAGTTTGCATGATTCTTAATCTTTGGTATGATGCGCTTCGCCTCGCAAGCAAACATATTAATTACTCGACAATCAAAGAATCACTTTTAATCCTAACGACACGATGTACTATTTTTCTCCATCCAAATAGCTAGGTTTTGTACGTGTTTCTGGTTCGCTCAAAGAGTTAATGGTGAAATAAAAAATAAAAACATTTTTGCTTTGCCTGTTTATTTTGTGTACATATGATACATGCATTGCAATCATAGACCGGCCGCCTACTGATTATAAATCATTTAATCGTTTAGGTTTAGATTCCCCTTTCCGATGAATCCGAAGTTTTTTTTAGACGCAAAATTATTTTGAATATTAATATGACTGATTTGTAGTGTTTGAAATTTAATCGAAAGTTAAATAATTTGGCGTATAGCTACACGAGCATATACATTTTCAGCATATGACGAGAAAATATAAACATGTCGACCAGTAATGATGCTATTGACGTTGCAATTAAGACAAGAAGGAGAAGAATTTAAGCAAAATTATGTACAAACAATTTTATTTTATGTAAGAATGGAATATAGAATAGATCGTTCATCTATGAATAATAACAATGGTTTTGCTTCACAAAAAATAAGAAAAAAAACGAACAAAAAAAAATCAATTTGTAAAAATTATTAGTACAATATTGATAGTGTTATGTTAGCAGCAACAGCAGCATTCATGACTCGGTAAGAAAAAGAATATCGAAATAGGAAAAGCAGCAACAATAAACAAAAAATTTAAAACGAAAATATTCTTATAGAACATTAAATGTTAAAAAATAATAGAATTCCGTTAGAAGGTACAAAAAGAAATTAAAATTCGTGCTTTCAGAAGTTCGGTTGTGTTGTTGGATTCTTTTCAATTGAGAAGAAATTGTCTTATTATTATTAACTTTTTTTTTGTGGTTTGAATACAAGAAATATGTGTGTACAGTATATACCTAGCTATATAATAATAGTAAAAATTAAACATCAAAATTGAATTGAGGTCATTAGCTATTGAACATTGTACATTTCAATTTGATATTATAATGTACTTTATTAGGCTACAATGTGATATTTAAGCTGCGGGTTTTTCGTTTTATATTTTGTCTATTCGAAAGTGCAGAAAATTGAAGGTTATGTGAACTTGGTCTAGGCTCCCATGAAAATTCAGTATGCAAAAAAAACGTATATTCATTCATACTTTAATGATTGTTTATATACATAGGTATATAAATAACTAACTTACATGCTTATGTTTTCCATCATAAAAATAATTAGTACTTTTGTAGAATAAAAAAGTTAATTAATTTTATGGCAAAATAAATAAACGAATGTTGATCGTTAAAATCATTATTTATTTATATATTTGTTTTAAATGAACTTATCTTATGAGTTTATGTATTTCGACCTAAATGCAGTAAGGTCGGTTCCAGTTAGGTTCCTGCAATAACAATGCAATTAGAAACTGATTCATGTCGATAACCCAAGTCATTCGTAAGCGGTGATATTTCTTGTATTTTATTATTATGTTTGTATACTGTAATTTACTGAGATTATATGTTAAATCTTATTATTATAATATTTTGATCTTCTCTATTCTCTCCCAACTCTTTTGTCGTTTAATTTTAAACATAATACCTTATAAATCTCTACGAAGACGGTGAACTTATCAAGAGCTTGCAAATTCAGTTCGATCCTCATCAGATTATAAAAAAATTATTCTCAGTCATCTCGTCAGATCACATCGACTAAATTGCTAATTATATCCTCGTTAGTTCATATATATACAGCAATTCCATACGAAAACGATTACGAGTTGTCCTGACCCATTTAGATTTTTATGAAACTTCCCAAAAATGATCTACATATATATCAAATAAATCGACACGTATTTTTTTATTTCCTTCTACGGCACTGTTCTTTAAAACAGTGGCGTACGGCGTTTTTTCAGATTTTTCTGAAAAATTCTAATTTTTGGAGGCCTCTGTCGCGAGAACCACTTAACCGATATTAACAATTTATATCTTAAATGAAAGGGAATGAATGGATCTTATAAATAGCGGTACAATTTTATTTTTAAAAAAAATTCGATCTTAAAGAAAAAACGTGTTTTTTGGAAAATGTGATTTACCGTTATGTTGGTCTTAAACGAGTTATCGATTTTGTAATTTTGTTAAAGCTTATTCATTTTGTAAGCGATTAAAAAAATAAAAACGCAAGTGATACCTCTCATTTTTAAAATATGATTTTTTGAATATGTCAAGATCTGAATATTTTAAACGAAAATTCAGAAAAAAATTATTCAAACTTCTCCTCTGATAATTTTATTAAAATTTGAATTTATTTTGCATTTTTTTTGTTCTTCATTTCATTTTGAAAAAAATCCTTTCTAAAATAAGGAATAGTCATTATCTAAAAAACGAAAGGAACAATAATAATAATGTCTCATCAAACAAGTTAACTAATTTAAATAACTATAAATTTTTGAATTTTACAGAATAAAGGCGGGCCCAGATATTTTTTAAAAAATATTGGCTATCATAAATTTACAGCTAATTATTAATTATTTCGTAGTGAATAATTTGTATTATCATTGTGTATCGCTTACGACAGAAATCGTACAGGCCTAGATATTTTTTGAAAAACATTTGCTAACAGAGATTTTATGACCCATTCTTATTGTTCACGCCTACATTTTGATACTTTAAGATAATTATTTATTGGTCAAGATAATAAATCATATAAATGAGGGTATGCAAATGTTAATCAACTTTATTATCAGCATGTGGATGCCCCCCTTTTTATTTTTTATTATCTTCAGCAACCTATATATCTGATGGTTTTATTGTCTGACAATTCGAAATGGCAGCAGACAAATTCATTTGGGTTCAGACCCTGCAAAACAGATTCAAAAAGAAAAAAGTATCATGTCAAGATGACGATATTAGTCGGGTGTGTGCTGGGAAATGAGATTTCAAGACCATATCATCAGATGGGATTATTGAAACAAAGCAGCGTAAGCTGCTTCTTTGTAATTTGAAGGAGGTTTATCAAATATTTCAAAAAACCTATCCAAATACAAAAATTGAATTTTCTAGTTTTGCTGCACTTCGTCCAGGGCACTGCGTATTAGCGAACTCTAACGGTACACATAGTATTTGCGTCCGCATATATCATCAAAATATTAAACTTATGTTTAATAAAATGAAATCTATAAACCTTATATCGCACGAGGAAGGAAGTTATCAAGATCTTATTTCGCAGATTATATGCGCTATTCCAAGCACATCATGTTATTTAAACGAATGTACAACCTGCCCGCAGGAACCGATAATATTCGTGAGGAATTATCTGCAAAATTTCTACAAAATTGTGTAGATGAAATAACATTCAAGCAGTGGAAGAAAGTAGATCAATGCCGTATCATCATTGGCTTTCACAGATAAACTGGGTGAGCAACTTCATAATATAATACCGCATTCATTTATCCAAACTTCGTGTCATGTTCGACGCTTCAGCAAAAACGTCAAATCAACAGTCACTGAACGACATTCGACAGCTGTAATCATCAACTGGCATTTCTTCAAGTATTTGTTTACAAGTGACATTGAGAAGATGTATCGCAGAATCGACATGTATCCTCAACACACTCAATATCAGCGGATTTTATGGAGAAATTCGCCCGATGAAAACATCAAAACGTATCGATTGAACACGGTGACATTTGGCACATCCAGCGCACCCTAACACTGCGATTCGTGTAATGCATCAGTTGGCTCATGACGAAGAAGACAATTATCCACAAGCTGCAGTCGCTCTGAGAAACCAAATGTAGGTTGATGACATACTTTCTGGAAGTCATACAATCGAATCGACAATTTAGATTCAACAGCAAATAATATAATGTCTACAATCCGTCGGTTTTGAACTAAGCAAATGGTCAAGCAACGCAGCACAAGTACTGTCATCAATTCCACTAGAGTATCGCGAGAACAAATCAGATTTCTTAGTCGGGCAAAATGACTCGTTAATTTCATTATAAAATCAATTTTGACCTAGAAATTAAGAATCAATCGAAACGTACAGTTCTGTCTACGCAATGCTCGCCTATTTATTCCATTGGGATGGATCAATCCAATTGTTATAGTCACCAAAACATTTCTTAAACGATTGTGGTGCGAAGGACTTAATTGGGACGATCAACTTCCACACAATCTAACTCGAGATTGGCAATCATTCATTGAGACTTTGAACAAGATTAATCACATCAAAATTCCTCGTTGAATACATACGGACAACAGCCAAGAAACCTTTGAACTACACACGTTTTGTGATGGATCGATGCACGCTTATTCTGATGCTACACTATGTTTTGTCATGGATTCGAGAAGATCCGGATCAATGCAAAACATTTGTCTGCAATCGAGTTCATAAAATTCTCGACACTACCAATATCAATCAATGGCGTCATGTAGCCACTTCAGATAATCCTGCGGATATCTCAAGTCTTGGGATACATACCGAAAAGTTGATCCATAAAGATCTATGGTAGTGTGGGCCTCGTTGGCTCAAAGAGGATGCTGCTAAATGGCCAGAATCATTGCCTCTATCATACGACTCCAAAGAAAAGGACAGCGACTTAGAAATGAAGAAATCTTATATCTCGACAACGATTACTATCGATTCTCAAGAATATATTATTCATCGCTATTCCTCGTATATTCGTTTGCGCAAAATTACAGCATGGATTTGACGTTTCATCCATAATTGTCGTGAAAAAACCAATCGAATCACAGCAGGTTATTTAACACTAACTGAATGGAGACAGAGCGTTATTCCATTCCATACCATTGTCCAGTTGGAAGCATTCTCATCAGAAATTGCAGCGTCTAATAACAAACCGCCACTCCCAACCAAAAGCAAATTAAGTGGTCTGAATCCATCCATCGATCATGAGGGTATACTGAGAGTGAGTGGTTGCGTTCGAAATTAATTATTACCATTCGATCAAAACCACCCAGTCATCATTCCATCATCGCATCACTTCACGAAACTACTAATCGATCATTGTCACCGAAGCTGTCTGCACGGAGGTACACAACTTCCCTTGAATCAAATTCGCAAATCTTATTGGATATTACAAGCGCGACGGATCGTCGGTTTACAACTGAAAACTTGTGTTGAAAGCAAATCCAATACCACGTTCACAATTAATGGGCGGTTTGCCTCATGTAAGAGTTCGTCCCACTTTCACGTTTGCACCCACTGGTGTTGACTACGCTGGCCCGATCAACTTTAGAGTCTCAAAAGGCCGTGTATACAAGTCGTCAACAAAGGGTATGTCGGTCGCCGTATTTGTTTGTCTCAGCACGAAGGTCTTCCATCAAGAGCCAGTGAGTGATCTCACTACATCATCATTCTTAGCAGCATTACAACGATTCTTTGCTCGTCGTGGAATTTGTCGAGATATGTACAGCGATTGTGGCACAACATTCATCGGAGCAAACAATCAACTGAAAACAAATGAAAGTGCTACTAAGAAACTATTCGGGAATGAAATTATGCCCGTTCTTATACCACAAGGGACACAATGGCATTTCATTCCACCCTTTTCGCCACATTTCGGTGTGCTTTGGGAAGCTGGAGGCAAATCGGTAAAGTTCCATTTGAACACAGTATACTTTGTCGTATCGAATCGTGTCGTATCTAAATTCAAGACCATTGTTTCAACTCAGCGATCGATTCGATAATATTACCGCATTAACTCCAGGACATTTCATTAGAGAAGACACACTATTAGCACCGCCTCCTGAACAACCGATCGCAAATTTATCGCCAGTCAATCGTTGGCATCAATTACAGAAAATCATACATGCATTTTGGAACGTCTGGCATAAAGAATACTTATCAAGATTACAAACTCGTTCAAAATGTAATCAAGTCAAGGAAAATATAGCCATTGGAGAATTGGTTATAGTAAAAAACGAACGATTACCACCTAATCAATGGAGATTAGGTCGAACCATAGAAGTTCATTAAGGCAAAGACAAATTAGTTCGAGTCGCTTCATTGAGAACCGCCAACGTAATCATAAAAAGTCTGATTGTCAAATTGTGTTCGTTACCACGTTAAATCCAACTGATGAAAGCGCGTAATTGATCAATTAAAATCGATAAAGGAACACCGGTTGCACACTAATCAAAAATAAATACACTTTGCTTTCATACGTTTAGCTAACTAATGTACCCAACTTTAACTTCATCAATCAACATTGTTACACCGCCGAATATTGGCGGCGTAATAACCACAGAATTTGACTGATTACGGAGGGAAGGCCGATCAGTTTCTTCATCACATCAATTTCACCTATAATCAACCTTATCAGGTCATATCTAACCCATTAAAATCAATTTTTTTTCACTTCTCTCACAAAATTTTCGTTTTAGTCACAGCTATACAACTAACTGAAAGAAAAAACACAAATCAATCAAGAATCACAGCACTGGATGAAATTTATCCTGATATACATCAGCCCGGCCGGCAAGTTCAAAGTTGAAAGTAAAACGGATGATAAATACAATTTGTAAAACTAGAACTAACAGAAAAGTTATACAAACTCATATTTCAAGTTTCAACTCGGATTCGTTTTTTGTTGCAACTGGAAAACCACATAAATATTTTACTGAACAAATAAAATACGACTATCATACTACAATTTTCTCAAATCTGACAACACCAATTTCTTGTCAAAAACATTTTTCTATTATAAGCGTATTTCCTTGAAAAATTTACAACAACAATTGCATAGGATAAACCCTCGCAAGAATAGCATTAACCCAAAAAAATATTGGGTTAAATTAAACCCAATTCTAATTTTTGGTTATGATACCTGCCACCAGGTCATACCTATTACATATTAAATTTATATTTTATTTCGAAAAGTTGGCTTTTGCCAATTAACTCAAATTGGCTATTTTGTTGGGAAACAAATAAACCCAAAATAGTTTGGTTTCAATTTTGGTCAACAAAATACGCTAATTGTTGAAAAATTCTGTGCAAAAATTCACTGACAACTCAGTGAAATAAATAAAACAAATATTAAAATAAATAAAATTAAACTTTGGTAAAAGTTAACTACCTATTTAGTGTTGTTCTTTTTTTAACACAACCCTCCCACAAACGGATAATAAATAAATAAGCAAATTATCTAACAGTTATTTAGTTGATGTTCCTTTTTTAGCGACGATTTTTCAAATAAGGAATCGTTGATTCTTCCATGCTCTCCAATTTATGTATGTAAATCTGTACCTGGTCGAAACAACTTTGAGGGTAAAACAATCAATATTTAATTCCAAAGAAATGGAAAGTAATCAGAGACAGCGATTTTGGTCGCAAAATGAGGATTGATTTGAGGATTACCGGAAGGCAATAGTATTGGTAAATTGTATTGGTGTTGAATGTGCATTTTTTCTTTCAGTTTTTCGTTTAATATGATGCAAATAAAAAGGATAAAATGACGCGAGTAATAGGGATAACATGATACAAATAAGAGGAATAAGCTCAGAAGAGAACGATTGAGAGGATGTATTAAGAGAGACTGAGACAGAACAACAAATTCCGAAGAAAAAAAAATTAAAAATATTACGAAGCGAGAGAGGCTAAAAATAAAACATATTAACCAAAAAAGCTAGAAAACAAAACGATTTTGTTTAGTATTGTGTTGCAACTCATGATGGTCGGTTGCTCCTATACGATGTTATGTCCGAGGTTGGAGAAATTTTATTCTAGCATATACACAGCAAATAAAAAAGCGAGATGCTTTATTTTATTACTTTCCTTTTTAACTTGCGTAACCTTTTTTTATATATAATTTTTTTTTGTTTAGAATAAAATGTCCGCACACTCCGACATAACATCGTAAAGGAACAACGAACAACCCTCACGAGCTGCAAGGCAACGAACACAATACTAAAAAAATAAACAAAATCATTTTATTTTCTTACTTTCTGTTTTGGTTCCTTTGTTCAAAATTTGAAAATTAAAAATATTGCGAATGGAGCCGACGAAGAATACATAAATTAAAAATCATTCATTTATGTTGCTTTTTGTTTTTTTTTTTATTTGCGAGAAATTGTTTTGGTTACGTTTGTATTTTGTTTTGGTTTTTTTATGAATTAAAAAAGGCTGAATTAAAAAATGCGATTTTTCTGAATTTAAATAATTGATTTTAATTCATTTTAAAAATGAATTAAAATCTATACTAAAAATGAAATAAAATAAGTTTCTCAAAATGAATTAAAAAAGGCATTTCTTATTTCACTTTTATAATGTTTTAATATGTGCCCATAAAATGAAATAATATAAGCCTTTTTTAATTCATTTTGGAAATGAATTAAGATGTAAATTATAAAATGAAACAAAAAGTGAAAATGTACTAATATCTATTATATTTATGTTATTATCATTATGTATGCGTGTTTTTTTCGGGTAAAATGTCTAACGGAGTTGAATATGGTTTATTCTCTGATGATAATAAAAAGAAGGAAAATGGGAATAACAGTCATATAATATTATAAACGCGAATAACCAAGTATCAGGAAATAATGTAAATAGCTATACTGTACTGAAAAGCAGAAGTCGCTTATGTGCATTTTAGTAGTTTTGAGAAAATGAAGGTTAAAGTTTTAAAATCAAATGTAAATACATTGAGAGTATTAAACATATTACCTCATAACTTTTTTATTTTTTACCCGATTTTCACCAAAATTTGATACAATCTAAATAGTAGACAAATTTAATTATTTATGTGAAATTCAGAAAAACCGCTTAAAGTCACTTAAGCGACTTTTTCTTTTAAGTACAGGTTTACGTTTCATTATTCCTTAATGAAAATAAACACTAATCATGAGCGATTTTAATTCGTTTTTAAAATATGTAAAAATTAAACAAAAAAGTTAACAAATCAGGCCTTCATACCTTCATTAATGAAAACAAGCACTGATCATGAGCGACTCCAATTCGTTTCCAAAATATGTAAAAAATTAAGCAAAAAATTAAAAATTAATTAACTTTTAATTAGTTAACAAATTAATTATGATAATTTTTTACATATTTCAAAACCGAATTAAAATCGCTCATGATCAGTGTTTACTTTCATTAATGAAAACATAAAAACCTAATTAAGTTAACTTTTTTATTTAAATTTTTTTTAACGCATTTTTAATTCATTTTATTAAATGAATTAAAAAAGGCCCTTTTCTAATTCAGAAAAATATCTTTTCTCAGACAGCCGTTTTAATTCGTGTAGCCAAAATCTTCTATGACTTCGAATATTTCACAAAAAACAATAGAAAAAAGAAATCCAATGAGACGTAAATATAAAACAATTTTTTACTAGAGACGCATTTAAATTATGTTAGTATTCATTTTGTACCAAGGTGAATTTAGTACATTTTCTTCCAAACACGCATTTCTGATTTTTGTTAAAAAAATAAATTACGATTTATGTTAAAAAAATGAAATAATATATGCCTTTTTTAATTCATTTTGAAAATGAATTAAGATATGTGTTTATAAAATGAAATAATAAAAGCCTTTCTTAATTCATTTTACGTTTTTCTCGTTTTTACGTTTTTCGTCAAATTCGCCTTTTTTAATTCAGAAAATTTGTTAAAAAAAATGAATTAAAAAAGGCGCAGGTGTTTCATACAAAAATCACCATTTTTAATTCATTTTTAAATACCTTTTTTAATTCAGCCTTTTTTAATTCGGTACCCCGAAAAATAACTCAAGGCGAGCGTAAGCACCAAAAATTTGAACCGATTCGCCCGCTTGGCTTGTTTTTGATACTTACCTCATGAGAAAACGCATGAGAAAATACACTAATACAATACAAATATTAGACGGCACACAATAGTAAAATGTATATTATACACCGTGTACATATACAAAATTCTCAATCCTCAATCCTCATTTTGCGACCAAAATCCCTGTACAGGGGTGCGATTATGTATCTCTCGTATTACGAGTTTCGGAAACTCGAAACTCAGTATGCCGTAATTGCGACATAACGCAATTATGTAAGCAATAGATCGATTATTTGACAGCCAAAATATGTCAAATTTTTTTGAGTGTTAAGGAAAACAAACAGCAGTTTATATGAAGCTAACTTAAAATGTTTGAAAATAACTTAATTTTAATAAAAATAACCACACAAAAAACTCAAACGGCACAAGATTAAACCTAAAGAATACGAATTTGCTTTCTTTTTATGTTTTAATTTTTCACACGCTTTTCACAAAAAAATTTACTTGCTTATCTTAAAATGACATAAAATGAATACATTTCAATTAAATTTTTATTAAAAAATATTTAATATATGTCTGTAATTATAGAAATAAAATTGCATCTGTGTCACTTCATACAAAAAGATATGAACAATATTTTGACGTTTATTTGTTTTCCTTAACACAAAAAATCACAATGAAGTTGTCTAGCATTCAATCTATTACGAGAAACACTTTTTTTAAACATAAGGTCCGTAAGTTTGAACGAATAATAATCAAAAACCGGAGATTTATCCACCGATTACTATGACCAAACAGTGGTTAAATCCTCGGTTGTGGATTAATCATCGTTCAAACTTACGGACCTAAGTGTTGCCCGATAGCGTCATTTTCGGCATACAATTTTGTTGTTGTTATACACAATACTGTCACTGTGGTTGTTATGCATATTTTGATTTTTTTTCAATCATTACGAGTTGTCTGTCGTACATAAAAATCTGTACGAAATTCGAAACTCGTAATGCTTACATAATCGCACCCCAGAGTAACACCAATTTTCAAAACAGGAGTAAAAAATGATGTGTCTTGTTCATCAATATGATGTGTCTTGTTCATCATTATACATCAATATCTTCAATACCCAAATTGGTTCCTCGATTCATCTCACAGCATCAGCATGGTTTTATACCCAAAAGATCAACATCAACAAATCTTATTGTATTTACCAGCTACACCATTAAAGAAATTGAATGAATTGTGTATACTGGCTTTGCGAAAGCCTTTGACTGCATCAGTCATTATAAAACGTTTGAAGTTGGAACAGTTATACAGATTCGGTTTTTCTAAACAGTTTGTTGCCTGGTTTAAATCATATTTAAGTAACCGCATTTGGTATATTGAGCTTAATGATAGCAGATCGGAATTAATTCATGCTATCTCAGTGGTACTAAAAGGCTCTCATGTTGGTCCTTGGATCTTTATAATTTTTATCAACGACATTAATACAGCATTCTAAGGTATTAATGCTTGCAGATGATCTAAATTTTTTTAAAACAGTAGAAAACATCGGCGATACCCACAAGCTACAAAAAGACATCGACAATCTAGCGAAATGGTGTGAGTGTAACATTCTCAGTCTCCACATCAACAAGTGTAACAGTTTATCATTCCATGGGAAAGTTAGCCTTGTTATTCAAAAATATAAAATTAATGGCATACTTTTACTAAAAGTATTCGTGATTAAAACCTAGGGGTTACTTTCGTTGAAACATGTGCTTTACTCTGCACATTGAACAATGCGTCGCTAGAGCTAATTCCATGTTTGGTTTTATTAAGCGTTGAACGAGAGATATTTATGACCTTGAGACAATTAAGATCCTGTATTATGCCTACGTCAGATCTCAACCTGAATATACTGTCAATGACTGGTGTCCTTTTTACGATGAACAAATCCAAAATATTGAGAGTATCTAAAAACAGCTTATACGCTATATAACGTGGAAAAATGAATGGGATTATAACCTAAATTTACCCACGTTAACCTAAAGCGATTGCCACCATATCTTACTGGATCAAAATCCTATCAAATGACAACGTTGGAAAATAGACGAGAGCTTCTAAAGTGTTCGTTTGTTTTTAAATGTTTTACTAGATCAAATCGGTGTACCGTCTATACTGGAATCACCGAAAAATAAAGGCACAGAGTAAAAATTTAAGAAATCTGTACCCTGATTCTCTAAAAAATAAGATAATGAATAAACGTGTAAACTCGTAAAAAGCAAAGCTTCTTTTATTAGTTTGCAATTTTTCGATTTTATTTGAAGTAGTAATCAAATCGAAAAATTGCGAATTCATTAAAGTAGGATTAGCTTTGCCGTACGTTTACCCATTATCGTATTTTTTAGAAAATCAGTACCCTGATTCTCTAAACAATAAGATTATGGGTAAACGTGTAAACTCGTAAAAAGCAAAGCTCTCTTTTATTAGTTTACAATTTTACGATTTTATTTGAAGTATTAACCAGAACGAAAAATTGCGAATTCATTAAAGTAGGCTCCTGTTTTTGCAAGTTTACACGTTTACCCATTATCGTATTTTTTAGAGAATCAGGGTGCAGGGTGTAGGAGTTCCTTCATCTGTATAAACACAGAACAAACTGTGGTGACAATGTACCTGTAAACATGATGTCCAGGAGTTTTAATAAATTTGACCATCTCTTCGACTTTTACTTAAGCAAACATAGCTTTAAAAAATATATAGGGGTGAATCCTCACGAGGTGATCAGAACTTCGGTCTTTGGTATCTCCAATGGGGATAGCATTCACCTATGTCATAAAGTTGGTGTGGCAGTTTTGATAGTATTGATTTTTATTTTAACCAACATATATTTACTTATATAACAACAGCCAAACAGGTCAAAAGCTTCAGTAACATGGGTACAGGCATCCAATTTAACACGAAAAATGGTATTCTAAAACTTTATACCGAAAATAGTATACAAAATTATAATGTTATTTCTAACCATGTAACCCAACTGGCCATATTCCAGAGCTTCATCCAAAAATCATTTTAGAATCTCATTTACAACACACATGTCAAATTTCATAATAATCGGGTAAGGAATAACCAAGTTCCATGCTACTTGACCATATTCCAGAGCTTTATACAAAAATCATTTTAGAATCTCATTTCCAACACACATATCAAATTTCATCATAATTGGTTAAGAAATAGCCAAGTTCCATCCTACTTGGCCATATTCCAGAGCTTTATCCAAAAATTATTTTAGAATTCCATTCCTAACACACATGTCAAATTTGATGATACCTGCGGTTAAGGAATAACCAAATTCCATCCTACTTGCCAATATTCCACACATATCAAATATTCCCATTTCCATACACATATCAAATTTCATCATAATCAGTTAAGGAATAGCCAAGTCCCCTTGATTTTCCGATTCCGAATAAATTACCAATTGTACGATATTCACAAGACGATCCAAATGTGTATAAGGGAATGGCGATTCTTTGGAATTGACTCCTATCCAAAGCTATACCCTTAAATACTGAAATATACTTCGAGTTACACGGAATTCTTGTTTAAATATTTCATCCGTATATTGTACGACTTTTTCTTCACAATATTTACTAGTTCGAAAGAAAAATTTATTGAATTTATAGCATAATTACTATATTTTAGTAAAAACAATGCAATATGCACATTATAAATACTTACGAGGGTCCATATTGTTCTATTTCGCTCGCAATGTTGAGAATTGCTTAAAAAGGAACAATATAATATTTTCTGATTTTTTTGTTTTTATAAGATAATGCTTTTCTTCTATAAAAATAAGAAAAGCCTCCTGCTGAACGTCTACAAATAACTTTGAGATATTTGGCTACAGGTAAACATAATTTTTATACAAAATGTTTTCTTTTATTAAATTTGTCTCTTTCGATTTTAGGTGAAACACAAACTTCGTTGCAGTTACCGTTTAGAATACAGCAGTCAACAATCTCTAATTTTTAAAACAAACCATTCCTGTATTATACGTCGTATTAAACGAGGAGGAATTGAAATTTCCACAGAATACATCCGATTGTGGGGCCTAATTGTATAGGTGCAATTGATGCTAAGGAAGTAAATTTAACATTTTACATATTTTATACTTTTCCTTAATTCTTTCCAACCAATTGCAAAAGCAATGGAAAATTAATTTAATGAAAATTGAGTCTGTTTATACCTATAATGGGTAGTTTTATGAGATTGTCATCTACTTATTATTTTCACAAAATATCAAAAACATGGCCAGCACATAAATAAGCTGATGCTTTTTCAAAGGTAATATCACAGTTATACCTTTTGTACATTTACAAATATGGGTGAGATTGGGTGAAAGGTATAAACGCAAATTATGGAACAACAATTTTTTTATTAAAGAACTTACAAAAAAGATTTAAAAATGTAACATTAAAACGAAATTAATTCATTATAATAATTTCAAATAAGTAAAAATTATTTAGCCAGAATCTGTTTCTAAGATATTATCCAGCTCCTCATCAGTATCTCTGTCAGTCAATTGTATCCGCTGTTGTTTAGTTTCTTCGTGCGGCAATGCGTTATAAAATGCGTGGTGAATAGGAAATGCGTGGCGAATGGCAGAAGCTCCTGCAGATTTTTGTATTTCATTTCCTTAATTTTTCGCCGTTCTGTTTTGATGCTAAGTTAAGTAGCATGGTTTGCCTTCCATACCGAGGAGTCTTGAGCTGTAATTGCGGAAATTCCGTGACATCAATATTGGATTTATAAAAAAAGCGTCCATGGGTTACATTTTTCAAAGTGTAACCATTGCATATTACGAATACTCTGAACGGATTATTTAAAATATAGTTTTAGGCTATCCAGAGTAATAAAATCAGTGTTACATAAGCGAATTACTATAAATTTTCTGCTTGCCTTAGCTACAACTGCTTCCCAATCTTCAGGAATAAAGATATTTCGTTCACTCCTCTTCTTGACATTCTCAATCAATCCAAAATTTTGATCACATTCTATATAGAAATGACCGGAGATCAGCAACCTGTGATCAACGGTTCCGATTTATGTATTTCGAATAATATATAACGGTTTCGAATAATTAATCGAGCAAATAATTTATTTTTGTTCTGCCCCCCAGCATTGTCGCTGAATGCCGTAATATGGGTCACATGGCAGTGATTTTATGAACTTTAAGAGACAAGATGCAATTTCTTTGGATCCTCGAGAAGCTTGGCTCTCGTTCCACATATACATAGCTGCATTACGTTGTAAAAACGACAGATAAGAATAGACAGATGTACATCTTGTATGGGCCAAATTTACATTAGAAATTTCAATACAATAATTCCAATCCAATCCTTTTAGAGCAGGACGTACATTTCTGTCTCATTTTATCTTTTTTTACGTATGGTTATTTTGATTATATCAAAGCAAACATGGCATGGGTATTTTGATTATATCAAAGCAAACATAAACCAACTTCAAACAAAATTGTATTATACGTGAAATGTATATGTATTATAAGAAATGTATCCATTTAAAAATGCGGTTTGTAGATCCCCATCACCAAATCCCAATATTCATCAGATATTCGCTTCCTTTTTTCCTCACTAATATTCTGATTGCACTTGTATCGACATTCGTGCCTTTTCTACCTACATGCTGTTTACCTTCATTGCGAGATCTCTTTCGAACATTTCTGTTCCATAAATGCTCTCTTCTGAGCTTTTTTTTCCCAGGCTGTCGAATAGAAGTACCCAGTAATTCTGCAGTACCTTTTTTGTCTACAGAGGTGCGTTCATCTTCACTGTCTTCAGAGTTAAAAATGTTAATCACAGTAATAACACTACCCTGTAAAATTTTGCCCCTGGACAATGAATAGTTGTTTCCGAAGTAATTTTTCACGCTGAATCCGAATATGGGCTCAGAATTGCTCTATCACGTCAGGTTTATGAGATATTCTAACCTAAAAGTGCAAAAAACACTGTTTTTTAACATATTTGAGGTTATTTAGAACCGCCATTTTTTTGTTCTACAAAAATCCATGTATGGGATCTTATTGTACAAGTCTTCTTCTTTCAAATGCTGTTGAGTTTGCTCAAATATCTTTTTTTTTTCGCCGAGATATCGCATTTTCAAATTTGCATATTCGTGAATTTCTCGGGTGGTGCTAGATAACCTCAAATATGTCAAAAGCTGTGTTTTTTGCACTTTAAGGTTAGAATATCTCATAAACCTGACGTGATAGAGAAATTCTGACCCCATATTCGGTTTAAGCGTGAAAAATTACTTCGGAAACAACTATTCTTTGTCCAGAGGCATCAAATTTTTAAAATTTTGCAGGGTAGTGTAATTAATGTAAAAAATAATAATTTTTAGTAAAACTTATAAAAAAAAATTGAGGTGTGGCCAACACACGACTTTCTTTTACGAACAGCGAATTTTGAGAAACTTTTATAATGCAAATTCCTTGCAAACTTAAGATTGTTTTTATTTTTTTCATGTTTTTTGTAAATTGTATATTTTTGAAATAATTGCAAAATAAATTTTCAGTTTCACGGAATCTGGGAGCTGGGACTCTGGGAGCTGGGACCCCAAGATTTATGTAAAAAGTTTAAACATGAAGTTGCAGTTTGGTTGGTTAAACCATCTAACGTATGAGGAATGAAATATGGACAAATGTAAAATGTATTTGTATTTGTATTGTACAAACAAAAATAAAAATTTCCTTGTTTTTAAATAAGGTGATTCCCGTATATTTTATAAAAAATACATTACAACTGCGTCATTTTACGATTAGTTACAAAAATGTCGTTGTTACAAGTAGATCGTCGTAAATTAATTTATAAATTTTGTCAGGAAAATCCAGACAAAAAAAAGAACGAGATTTTTCACTACTTCAAGGATCTTGGATTCAAAAAATCCTTTATCTACAAAACAATTAAACTGTTTGAGAATAATGAACCTGTGGAAAGAAAACCCGACTCTGGTAAAAAATGTCAACTACAAGGTAGCAAAGTTCGAATGAAATTGAAAGGTGAAACAGTGGGTCGAACTGCAAAATCGTACAGACAACTGGGTAAAAAATATCAAGTTGCCCCAAAAACTATCAAGAAATATTTACAAAGTATGAATATTCAACGCAAACCCAAAAAATCGGCACCAGCAACTACAGACAAACAATTAGCTACAATCAAATCTAGATTAAGATTGCTTTCCCAAACATATTTCGCTGCTTCTTCAGCTTATAAATGTGTGATGGATGATGAAAGTTATTTCACTGTTGAAGGTAATGAATGGCAGCCAAAATACTACTACGAGTCTCCCGATCACAAAGCACCAGAAACGGAGAAGTTTATTCATAAGACCAAGTTTCCAGGTAAAGTTATGTTGTGGTTGGCTATTAA
The DNA here is from genome assembly GCA_963556165.1 of Tipula helvola. NCBI lineage: Eukaryota > Metazoa > Arthropoda > Insecta > Diptera > Tipulidae > Tipula > Tipula helvola. The sequence continues at coordinate 209,605,209 of OY744482.1, forward strand.
CGAACGAGGTGTCAGTGACTCAGTATTTTTCAAAAGTGGTTTGGCGGTTAATGCGCAAACATACACAAACAAATGTTTACCTGTGCTTCAGAAATTTATAAATAAATATCATAAAAATGATAAAACGATTTTTTGGCCTGATTTGGCATCCTCACATTATGCCAACGCAACGTTATCTGATTTACGTCAACGCAGAATCGAATTTATCCCTAAAGACTATAATCCACCAAATGTTCCACAACTAAGGCCCATTGAAACTTTTTGGGCAAATCTGAAGAGAATGGTATACAGCAATGGATATCGTGCCAAAAATGTTGAATGTCTGATTAGAAAGATAAAAAGAGATTTAAAGAAGATTGATACATCAGGAACGCAGGCGGCAATGAAAAGAGTGCCAGAAAGGATCAGGAAAGCGAACCGATATGGAGCGCAAATTTTTCTGTAAATGTTATCTAAGAATTAAAGTTTTAAATAAATTATGGATTAAAATCGTTTGATTAGTAAATAATTTTTTTTTTACTTTTTTTTGTTTGTCCATATTTTATTCCTCATACGTTAGGCTACAAACTGACACACATTTATACCAACAGACACCACTTCGAAACTCAACTTTTCGGACTCATTATTACACACGTAAATGAAATAAAACTTGATATTTATGAATTTCAATTTTTCTTTTAATTTTTTGGAATTTGTATTAGTGATTTTTTTGTTAACTTTATACTTTTTAGGATACATTTTCTGGCCCAAGAGAGTGGCCACTTTCGGTTGACCGATTTGGCAATTTAACATACATTTAGGCTAAATATTTTTATAACATACATTTATGCTAAAAAAGCGGAAGTACGTAGTGTGCAAATTAATTATAATTAGCATAATTGGGCTGATACACCCAATAATTAAAATGACAAATGCAAGAACTGCTGTAACCCCCTGTAAAAAGTGTGGAGGGGGGGAAGGTGTTGCGAAATATTTTTGCAATTATGAAACGATATACATATACTAAAGGACCACAAACCCTAATAAGTCGTTAAAAATGTTAAGAAACATGAAAAATGATGCACATTCAATTATGTAATATTTGCATTGAAAACGGGGAAGTACGTCACTGTAGTGTGCAAATTAATTATAATTAGCATAATTAGACTATATTTACACATATATTTTTGTGTTGGCCAAACATCAATTTTATTTTTTTTGATAAAAATTTTTAAATTTTTTTTAAATTTTAAATTTTTTTTTTTATATTTTAATTTGTTTATTTTTATTTTTTGGAAACATTTTGTATTAGTAATTTTTTGTAAACCTTATACTTTTTAAGATATTTGCAAAACACATTTTCTGGCCCAAGGGAGTAGCCACTTCCGGTTGACCGATTTGGAGTAAAATTCACTGGGACTTCCCAATTTATCAAAAAAGCTTAAATCTGAAGTTTCGGTTCGATTGGTTAAGCCATCTGGGCTGTAGAGAGGACACATACTGACAGACGGACAGACTGACAGACAGACTGACAGACAGACATCATTCCGATACCCATTTTTTCGGACTCAGGGGACCTCAAAACAAATAAATCTTCAATAATCTCAAGGTCGAAAATTTTCATGATTACTATATGTAGGTACATACTTTATTTTACTTATGTAAAAAAAAAAGAAAGTAGGCGAACTGTAAAAAAAAAAACGGTTCAATATTTATTTTCTTCCATAATTTTTTTTTTGATTTGTGTAATTTTTAAATTAAACGTTAGTTTTTTTTTCAAATGCCTATGTGGTTCTAATAACCTGTGATGTCTAATAATCTGTTATGGATAACGAAATATTAGAAAAGTATATTCCAAACCTGTTCAATTCTGAACCTCCCGGTGAAACAAATATTGATAATGAAGTTGATGAAGACTATCAGCCACAATGGCGTACTGTCGGCGCTGTTATTAAAATATGTCAATTAAATGTTGAAGGATTAACGAAGGCGAAAGTTGAGTATTTGTCAAGATTTCTTTACACCAATAAATGTGATGGTTTGCTTCTACTGGAAATCCATATGAAAGATGATCTTCAATTTTTGAATTGCGGATTAATAAATGAATTTTCGTGCATTGATTCTATTCATCATGAACATTATGGAATTGCGACATTTATAAGAAGTGATTTATGTGACGATTTTTCCGTGTTATTAAAATCAAACATTAATAATATTGAAATTCTGGTTATCAAATTAAACGACGTGAAAATTTTAAATATTTATAAACCTCCTGGCTCCTCTTGGCCTGCACCATTGCCGGTATTTAATCATCCCGTAGCTATATATATGGGCGATTTCAATAGTCATCATTGTCTGTGGGGTTACAACCAAGATGATTTGAATGGAGAATTTATACTTGATTGGGCAAACAGAAACCGTTTACACTTATTATTTGATGCTAAAGATAAACCAACATTTCATTCTGGTAGATGAAACAGAGGATATAACCCGGATCTGTGTTTTGTTTCAACAGATGATTCGTTCAATGTCTTATCTGCTGTAAGAACTGTAAGTAATAAATTTCCAAGAAGTCAACATCGATGTGTTTTTCTAGAAGTCGGAATAAAAATTCCAATAATAAAATAATTGCCGAAACCGAGATGGAACTTTAAAAAAGATAATTGGACAGAATTTACCAAAACGATAGATTCGAACATCAGATGGATTCCTCCGGCTGTTGAAAATTATAATAGATTTGTGGGCTCCTAATAGCGATGGCCAAACGATTTATTCCAAAATGGTTTCGAAGAACATACATTCCAAATTGGTCCGATGAATGTGAAAGATTATGGATGTTGTGTCAAGAGTACGAATCTAAAGAATGTGCAGATGAATTAATCAATGAATTAAATCAGGATGCGTACTGCGAAATGGATATATTTAGTTGAAACAATGTATTTTTCACGTTCAAGCAGAAAAGCATGGGATCTATTAAAGAAAAGTGGTGATTCTAGTAATAAGAATGGGGTTAACATTACAACAGTACATCCGAAGGATGCTGCGTCAAGATTAGTCAAAATTCAAAATTTCGTATACCCAAAGATAAAATTCGAAACGTTAAAAGTAAATGGAGAAGATCAAAGAAGTTAATTACGGATTCTCCATTGGCTTTATTATTTATTTTATTTTACGTGACTTATTACAAAAAATCCACTTACACAATCCACTTTGAGCGAAAGCTCATTCATAGCAGATTGTGCAAGAAGAGGATGTAGTTATAGGTGTAACAGCCCCGTCCGTATAATTCAGCCAGTAAAGGGCCTGATTTCTTGAAATATTTTATTTTTGGGTTGATGTATATTTACGGCATTATTTCCTGCAAATTATCATTCCCCGGGTTTTAATTCTCTCCAAACGACACAACAGTGATCCACGGTTGACGCATGTTCCTATTTTGAGCGGCAGTATCTCGTGGTTATATCTTCAAGACGAAATTTTGAAAAAATTGAATAAATTACAAAAAAAAAATCAGAAGAAACTTATAAAAATATACGTCTGGCTGACTTGAAATCCAAAGCCTACTCCCTCTGAGCTTCGTCATTATCTTTAGATGAAATTAATAGGGTACTAACATATCTAAAACCAAGAAAAGCTAGTGGAGTGGATGAGGTGTTTCCCGATTTTTTTATTAATTTATCAAAAAACGCCCGTAATTGGTTGGCGACATTTTATTCTGATTGTTATAATCGTGGCAAAATTCCTCCGATTTGGAATTTATCAAAAGTTCGTGCCATTTGTAACAATTTGCGATGCTAATTGTTACTGGGGTTGGACTGTAGCTTAAGAAACAATTTCCAGATTTTTAATTGTTCCGTAGTTGTTTCAATACTCTAAAATAATTCTGATTTTATTGACATTTTCCCCACCATTGATCATGATAATTATGTGTTAGTATATAACCTAGTCATTCCGTTGGTTGATGACTATAAATAGACCGATGTGAAAAAAAAACGATCAGTTCTGGATATAATTTTGATTAAATATTTTGGGAGTGAAGTTATCGAATTTTTTTTTTCCTCCTAAAAATTTTCAAGTTTTGTTTTGAGTTTGCCTAGTTGTGCAACAATTATATAAGTGAAAACTATTATACACATATATATATATATATATATATATATATATATATATATATATATATATATATATATATATATATATATATATATATATATATATATATATATATATATATATATACATATATTTATATATATACATTTAGTGCAATAGTGACATTTCGATTACTTTGATACACCCCGTAAGTTTTGCTTAACGTATAGCCATAATTAAGCTTCCAATTAAAGGAACAACGGTGGTGCGAACGCTATGTGGTGTGATTTAGTTTATTATACGCAAAATAGTATGTGGTATATAAACAAAACTCTAGTGAAATTTAATGTGCTATGAAGCTTGATTTAAGCTATGATGTTTGAATGAATATTTATGCAACATTCATATATACAATACATAATTAGACAGACATATCATAAGTGTATAATCATAATTAAAGTGTATTGAAACACGCTGTATAAAAAAAAAAAAACATTCTATAAGATTCGAACCGTACGTGAATCAAACGGTCGATTCATCGTTGATAAAACGATACCGTTTTCGTTTTCTTTAATTGTTAAAGTTAAATGTGTCACGATAATAAAAAAAGAAATAAAAAAAATGAATTCAATTGTAATTTGATAGAATAATGGCTATGTCTAAATTTTAAAAAAAAATAATATCAAATATAAAAACATTATGTTCTGCTACACATTTACATACATACAATATGTGTATAAAATTGTATGTAATTGTACTAATGTATGAAATTATATATAAAAAAAATTAATTTGAAAATTCAAAATTAAAGTTATAAAATTGTAATTCAATAATAAAATTGGTTAATTACAAAATTTGAATTAAAACAAGTATAATCAAGTTTGGATTGTTTCATTTATATGCTGCGGTTTCATATGGTGATATGTTCTGGTGGAAGCCATCTTCACAGTTGTTCGCCTATATTGGAGTTCGAGTTCGCTGTCATCAGAAGGGGTTATTTTTTTTTATGTGAAGTGTTGTAATGCAGTTAGATATAATTAAAAATTTGAATTAAGATTTTCTGTTATGGTCAAGTAACGTAGAAAAATAATATCTTTGGTTTTTCATTTTTTTTTAAATTTTCTTCTTATTGGTTTTCATTTTTTTTATTATATTAATTTTTCATTTGGTGTAAAAAGAAAACGAACAAATACGAGAAAGACGAGTGCGGGAAAAATTTGTTTTCCAGAAAATTGGTAGTGACGTTTTGGATTTATTTTAAAGAATGTTTTGTTTTCATTTAATATGAGAAAATAATAAGTTTCATATAGGAGAATGATCCATTGGAGATGTGCGAGGATTGAGGTCGGGCATAATTTTCTTTTCTTTTCTTAAGTAACCTCTAACGACTGAGCTCAGGTTAAAACCAAATGAAATAAATTCCTTCCCAATCATCCAACAACACTGAAAGGAGTTTGTGTATACGGTTGAACCATTTTCATTTTTTTTTATAATTCATTTTTATTCATACCGTAACAATTTTAAAACCTGGAAAGGACAAACATCTATCATCAATATCATATCATCAATTTTTGACCAAAATAATTGTTTTTTAGCTTCATTTTTGTAACTAATATTGCTTTGGTTTCAAATACATTCTGTCATCTTTACTTTTTCAATTATCAAGAGGACATGCTCGCCTCGCCAAGAAAATTTTGGTTTCGACATTTTACTTTTATATTTATTATTTATATTCAACAGAAAAATAACAAAATTTGATTGTATATACATACATATGTATTTTGTTTATCCGAAGCTTCAAAATATTTACATAAAGTGTTGACTACACTTAGAGCATCCAAATTCGATATTCGGATACTCGATACCCGAATATATTCGCCCCATTTTTCACTATTCGTTATCCGGTTATAATATGTTCTAATATGTATTCGGATATTTTTTTAAACTACAATTTCAATAAAATTTATTTAGGTAATTACATGAAAATTAAATCCCAATATTGTTTTAATCTCATTCAATACCTCAGTATTTTTGTGCCGCTCTGTGATATAAAATAATAACAGAAGAAACAATGAGAGAAAAAAACTTTCACGAAAATATGGAAGAAACTTGGATGCAGTTAGCCAGCTTTGCCATAATCATGGTTTACATTTGGCAATAGTTGATTGTTTTATAGAAAAAAGCCTGATAGCGATGCCTACGCAGACCCTTTTGGAGATGTCGAGGATATAATGGCTGACGAAAGTGATTTCATTGATGGTGATCTCGTTGAAGAATGTCTAACCGAAGAAGATGCTACGAATGATGATACTGATTATAATTTTGAGGAGAGGGAAATGAAGAGCTAAACTGTTTACCAATGATTAGTGATTTTTCATAAATAGTGAAGAATGTACGAACGATCGTAAAAATGTTTAAAACTTTGTTAACTTTTGTATCGCAAAAATTGGGGAAAAACTGAAACTATAACTACATAGGCACAAAAACTCGCTGGAACTTCATGAGTGTTATGATGTGACGGTTTTTACAGCTTGTGGATTGCGTAAACGAAACTTATTGATTTGAATAAGGAAACAATCTCCTCGGAAGATTTATTTAAGCTCCAAATTTCCTGAATGTACTCACGCAGTGCGAAGCAGCAGTCAAGGAGTTAAGCAAGAATGATGCGAATCTCATTACTGCCGAAGGAGTGTATTTTGAGATTAAAAGACCTAGAGAGAAAAATCCAAGAATGAGAGAAAAAATAAAACTCTGGTGACATTAATAATTTATCTGCAGACAGGTAAGGTACCGCAATCTAACGAACACTTTGAATATTCATCAATTAATGCTGCAATTTCTTTAGCACATGAAATTGTGGAAAGAATCCAGCTACTTTGCTGAAGACGAAGAAGAGCCCAGCTTGAATAATTCAAGTTCTTCTGAAGATTCTGTGTTTACAATAGTACCGGAATCAAATATACAGCAGGAGCTTCAAAACGCAATATTTTCAATAACAACTACTACTACTAATAAAAATGGATTTTCGGCAATTAGATTCCTTTAATAAAAGATCTCCTGCATTAGACGTTCTATTCAATGCTCTTTCAACGATCAAGCCCACCTCAACGGCTACAGAACGTGTTTTTTAGATAAATTATAATTTGTTTGTATTTTTGTTTAGTTTTTTCGAATATACTCGGATAATCGGTTATTTTGTAATTTTACTATTCGATATCCGAATAGTTCGAGAGTCGAATATTTGGATGCTCTAACTACACTACCCTTCTCTGTTTCGGTTTACTAGTTTTGCAGCAATTTATAGCACTTGAAAAAAGTGAGTATCATACAGCCAATAGCTAAGCCAGTCTTAACGTCAGAATCGGGGGATAACTGAGTCACAAAAATTGTATTATTTGTTGCCAGAGACAATTCCATTTATCCCTTAACAGATGAATTAATTAAATTTTAATCCATTTGGAATTTAATGACATTTAAATTTGAAAACAACAAACAGTGGCGAAATTATTTGAAATATGATAATCTATAAAACGAAGACTATGTAATAAATTTCGATACTATAATATGTACAACATAACATTATAAATTAATATCGATCTGGAAAATAAAATTCCGAACTGAGTACTCTTTTTTACGAATGTTCTGTGAAGATTTCTTCAATTATTATTTTCTTGTCAAAATGACAAAACATTCATAATACCGGCGCTAAAAATAAATTCAAATTTATTAGCTCGCGGCTTACATAAAATCCAAGGAATACTTGTGCGCAAAATAGATGCGCCAAACAATCAATCAGTGAATTCGGTGAGTTTTCAAGATTCTATTCGATAGTTTCTTCTTTCTTTTTTAATTAGATGGATGAGAAATTAAGAAAATAAAACAAAATCGAAATACCTGTTACTTTTAAATATTTCGACTCGCGATGTTATTCTATCTTCTCGAGAGTTTAAGACTTTTAATTTTAATATTTTTTTTCTTAAGATAATGATAACACAAAAAAAAATTAAAAAAAAAAATTAAAAATTAGACTTTATTTTTATTTTTTCTACCTGTAAAGCGAAGACAAGAATACAATAAAAAAAAATTATATAAGACAAAAGAGTATAAGAAAAGTTAAGAAAAAATCTTAAGATCTCTTTGGTAAACCTGTTTCGTATGTTTTTTTTTCCTCTTAAGTTGTGTTGTTTCTTATACAATTTCTTAGGTTTTCATACATTTTTATTTCGTTAAAAAACTAAAAAAAAAAAATAATAATAATAAATATCTTACAAGCAAAAGGTGAGCGTTTTTTTTTTCATTTTCTTAAGACGTTCGTATTATTATTTGTGAGTATTACCAGGTCGATGCAGAAGTTTTTTGAATACAAAAAAATAGGCTTTTTGTAGCAACTTGATATCAATTTTGTTTTTTCGTTCTCGTCTTAAGAAATATTTTTACCATTTGCACGGCTTAGTATTTGTGAGTTAATATTTTATTCATTGTACCTGTTTCTTAAATGTAAAGTATAAGAAATGAAAAAATATGTATAGATATACTCTCTCACCTCTCAGGCCGCGTACATTCACTCATGCTTACACACACACAATATAGGTAAAAATATATAGCAGAGAACAAGAAATTGGTAAGAGAATGCAAGTTTCTTGGTTTATGTTTGTGACTTGCCTCAGTTATCCGTACGCTTAGTAAAACGAAACATAGAAAAATTAATTTCGATTTTTTTTATTTTAATTTATACTCATATTTTTTTTTATCTGAAATTAAGTTATTTTCCGGAAAATATACAGTAAAAGTTTCTAAATTTTTTAATTCTGTTTTTTGTAAATAAATCTGTTCGTAAAATTAGTGTTAAAATTTTAACCGTGGATATTTACAAAATGTTAAAAAATGCGTGGTTCGCGAGTTTTTGTTTTTTTATTTTTTATTTAATTTAATTTTTTTTAAATTCCACCCGAACGCCATCACAATAAACCGGATTGTTGTGTTGTTAAAAAAATAAATTTTTAATAAATAAATAAGAAAAAAGTCTTGTGAGACCCAAAATCTAGGAATTTGGTGTTATTGGAAAATTTCTGTATAAAATATCAAGTGAAAAATTAATAGTGGTATGTGAATGTGGTGTATAAAAAAATTTAAGTGAGTGATAATAGTGGTTGAAGAAAATGTGGAAAATAGTGAAAAATTTGTGATAAAAATAAAAAAAATAAATCAGAAAATATCTGTATATGTGTATAAAAAAGAAAAATAAGTGATCAGTGAATATTTTACTTTGCATAATTACACAAAATAAATAAATAAATCGCGCGCGGTTTTTTCACATTCCGTTCAAATTCACACCAACAAATTTATTTATTTTTTTCTTACCAAGTGTTTTAGGTTATAAGTACTTATTTGGATATTTACCTATATATACAAAAAACAAATTAACGAAATATTTTTGAAAACCCGAAACGTTTCAAAATTTCATCAAACATCAAGGTAAAAACTATAAAATGGAAATGATTTTTTTTTTCTTTTTTTTTTTAAGAAAACCCAATCATCTTATTATTCATTTTTCTATTCTACATACATATATTGTACACAGTTCACCAAAGTTCAAAAAACCTTTTAACCTTTTTTTATGATTTAAGTGAATTTTACTTAAATTTCGCATATCATGTCAAAATTCATCTTTAAGAAATTTTTCTTTATTTTTTTCCCCATTTTTCATTTGTAATAAATAAAATTAACAAAAAATAAAATAATAATAATAATCTCGAGCCAACAACAAAACGTAAGAAATTTAAAAATCAATAAATTTTTATTAAAAAAAAAAAAAAAAAATATCGTAAAGATGATGATGATGATGGTTTTTGGTTTTATATTTATTGTTGTTGCTGTTGAAACTGAAGAAATATACATTTGTTTTTTTTTTTGTGTTATGTTCTTGTATTCAGAGACTTGTGTATTTTATGTGTACAGCATACAGATAGATATACAATAATTTTGAGAGAAGAAAATCGAAGAAATGAAAGAGATTTTTGTCTAGAAACAATTTATATGTAACATAGGGAAAATTAGCTTGGTTTTAGAATAGTTCTATGCATATACCTACCTAAATATGAAGTGTAAAGGGCAGCGGTTAAATGTCAAAAGTTCATTTGTGTGTATCACAATCATTTCAAATCAAGTACAGTGTTTGCAGCCGTTAGCATGTCATTTTTGAAAATGAAACGATTTTTTAACCGGCGGAAAACCTATACTACTATACTTCTATATTTTATGATAAATCATATTTTGCCTAGAAAGATTTAACATTTTACAAATCTGTAAACAATATTATATATGTACCTAATTTAGAATATAAAACAAAAACTGAATTTTGTTGGTACGTTTCATAAGTATTTTGCCCACTTCCAAACTTACTATATTTCATATAGCTCTATTAATTTAATTTATACTGAAATTGAATCAAACTTTCGTTCACATATAATTGGAATCTGTTTCAATATATGACAGTGAGCGAATCCCGAAATGCGATGAACTTCAGGTTCTTGATAAACAATTGCTGAGAACACAGTATAGATTTACATTTCTCTTCTTATGTTCGCTGTGGCTTTTGTCACGCTTTTATTTTATTTGCTATTTGTCAGGAAAAACTATGTATTTTTGCTTAAAAATACATACAATATATATTTTAAAAATACACTGTTTTTTGTGAAAATTAATAAATAAAATAAAAGCAATTTGTTTTATTACAATAACTAAATACATAATTTGCTGCCTATTTCTACAAAATTAAACATTAGTCCAAGGCAATGAGCTCAAAAAGTGTTTGAAGGAGGATTTTATTGACCCGTATTCGCCGAAAGCATATTTAATAATGAGTGCCTTACGAAAAGGCGCCGTTATAGTAAAGAATCAATTGTTTCACCATATCGATTTCGCCCGATAACTTTTGAAGTGAAGACTCTCTGTTATGTTTAAATAAAGCAACCAGTTTTATTATCATGGTGCAGCATATGATGAACCATAACATCTTTATAGTTTGTTTATATATTCTTTCAAATTTATTTCATCCCTTTCGGATAGAATACGCGTATGCCAACGATTTTTCCAGTTTTCGAAACAGTTGTTAAATTCGATTTCTGGGGTGGCCTTTAAAACCTCTACAATCGAGTCAAAGCGATGTCTCCGGAGTAGTTTTTTGAGTTTCGAGAATAGCCATAAGTTAGACAGACCTAAATAAGGTTAAAAGGGCGATTGCCGAACAAGATGGATCGAAGCAAGAGTTGTCTGCCCGAAATTTTGACCCACACGATATTTGCGTGATGTCAACAAGATCTCCAATTATTGTAAATCGATGATTTTTGACCATCAAATCCTGGACTTCCTTGACGTGGTGTTCATCAGTAGACGACGAAAGACGGCAAGGCCGTTCTTCGTCTTCAATGCGTTTTCTGCCTTCCTTGAACAAGTTATGCCAATCAAAAACATTCGCTTTGGACAGTGCATTGCACTGCGCATTTGTTTTGGAAGCCGAAATTCCATTTTTGTAGCAACATTTCATGCCACTTCTTTACTAAAAATTTTTAAAAATCGAAAAATTCACTTTTTTAGATGAAAGTAAACAAGAGTATCTTATTAATTAAGTTTCAAGATAAAAAGGTTTCACTACATCATTATTTTAATAAATGGCAAAATAACAGATTACATAAATATCAATGAATTCTTTGATTGTTTCTTTAACGGCTTTAATTATAAGGCAATCGTTTGTTTTATTCTTTCGAACATACAGTAAAACCTCGATATAACGGACCCCGATAAACCGGACTTCGGATAAACCGGACAATTTTTTTTAAATTTTTTTTTTTAGAATTACATGTATAGCACACACAAACAGAAAAAAATGCTTATAGCTTCTGGACAATGCACCTGCTCATCCCACTTCACTTATTCAGCCAATGGACCAACGAATAATTCTGGCCACCAAACGTATATACCGCAAAAAAAATCTAGAAGTGATGGTTGTGTTATCAGATGAATTTGTTGAAGAGGGCGCTAGAGGGCAGCATACCTTACATAATTTAAAAAACTTTAACCTAAAATAAGCAATTTTTGATTTTGCGGCAGCCTGTAATGAAGTGAAAGTTCGAACTTTAGAGAATGGCTGGAAGAAATTGCTTAGCGATGAAGAAGCCGATGTAGATTAAGAAGGGCACCGATTTCAGCGAAATAATTCAGGATAACGGTGAACACGTGGACGAGGAAGACGTGTCGCAGTGGTTGAAGGTATATGAAGGTGATCTGGGTAATGGCATTGGAAGATCAGATAAAGAATGTTATACCGATGAAGAAGCAACAATTCGGTCAAACATAAAATTATCAATTTTAAAAACTAATCTCGACGATTTAGTAGCGTTTATTTAATGACTCCCATTTTCGTAATTCTAGAGTGTTTTAGAGAAACAGACATCAAAAATGCAATCCAAAATTATTGATTTTTTGAACCTGTATCGCTTCAACCTAGCACATCACAAGAAAAATATTTTTATATAACGGACAATCGGCTATAACGGATTACCCTCGTTCGAATTAGTCCGTTATATCGAGGTTTTACTGTACTTTCAAAAGTTCCCTAATTTTGAACTTTTATATCTATTAAATCGATGTAGGGCCATTAAATAAAAACTGTATTAAACGTCATTCAATTTCCCATTATAAATATATTTTTGTCCTGGACATGACTCGAAAAAAAGTTGGAGAATTTTAATAACTTCTGAATAACTTCTGTCCCATGTAGTATGAAATAAAACGTTGTACGTTACACGTACGGGGGGTAAATGATTGGCACAGTACTCATTTACCTCCCTTGTGACATAAATAATTATTTTATCATATTTTGTGTACAATTACGTAATTCCCATTGCCGGGTAGTTCTATCGTTTTTATTTCAGTTTGGCGAAAAAACTTCATTGCATAATTAGTAGTGATTTACGTCGCAAGGGCGGTAAATCAGTTGTTACAGTACGAGTTCGACGTTTATTTTGAATTTTGAATGAGTACTGTGACGATCATTTAACATACGTGTAACGTACAACGTTTTATTTCATACTACATGGGACATTAATTCGTTTTTTTCATTTAAAATTAAATTTTACAGTAAAAGCATGAGACGGTAATGGCTCGTTTACCGGACTGTTTTTTCTCTACCGTAATGATTCGTTTTCCGAACTGAAATCAATCACGTAAACCTTGATTTTCTGTTTAGTTTGAAATAAAATAAATTTATTTCATATACCGAAAATCAATGTTTACGTGATTGATTTCAGTCCGGAAAACGACTCATTACGATACAGAAAAAAGTATCCGGAAAACGAGCTATTACAGTACAGGAAAATATAAAACCAAACAAAATAATAAAAATAACTAGGGTAACTTGATAAATTGAAAATCATTGGGATTGATTTTCTTTAAATTTCAGACTCATGTTTTACTTTAAAATTTAATTTTAAATGAAAAAATCGAATTAATGTCCCATGTAGTATGAAATAAAACGTTGTACGTTACACGTACGTTAAATAATCGGTACAGTACTCGTTCAAAATTCTGGTTTAAAATAAACGTCGAACTGGTACTGTAACAACTCATTTACCGCCCTTGTGACGTAAATAACTATTTAAGTCTAGTAAATGAGGCAGTTTAATTCCCATAAATAAAAAAATTTAAAATACATTTGTATCACCAAATTCACCATGACAAATACATTCATGTCCTTGAAAAACTATTTTACATCGTTCCAATTATTATTTTGACAGTTAAAATTGTGTTAACAAGCTGTTAAGCGAAACTATTGTGTTGCTAGTGAAGGCGAAAACAAATTTGATACACATTCCAATATGTATTTTATAAATGGTTTAACATTTTTGAAAATGATCACCTAAACCGCACGGAAACTATACACGGATACGAGAAGATAAAACCTATTAACAGCAAATTAAAAAGATTTAAAAAACAAATCTTAAGTCTAACGAAAAAATTAATCAAATATGAATGTAAATAGGTATCCAAGAAATAGATTAAGACTCTCCCGTATATGCACAAACGAAAGAATCTAAGAAGAAACTTGATTTAAAAAAACTAAAAAAAATAATAAGAAAAAAAAAACTATCAAGAATGGATTAATAGTTTTATTATTTGTTATAAAAAAACTACATACACATGTTATTTTATTATTATTTTTATAATAAAATAAAAATAAATTGATGAATTGCATATTTTACAGAAAAATAAAAATAAAATTATTTAAGATATACTTCTCATTTATCTCAACCCTCGAGTGGAAGATGTTGGGTAACTAAATTAGCGGTGTACTACACTAAGCGACACAATCAATTGCTTTATTCACAATATATAACGAAAATGCTATGATTTTGTTTGTTTAATTATGTATATTCGTTTTAAGAGTTTTTTGTTCTTAAATTTTTTTGTTGATGTTTTCGTTTATAAGAAACTATAAAAAAATTAAAAATCCATGTTGAGATAACTGGCTTGATTCTTTAGATGGATGTCTTATCACATTGTATGTAAGCTTTTATACAATCCGACACACAAACATATGTTCTTTAACACATAAATTTTGTGAAATGGTGATGAAAGGGCAAAGTTTGAAGATATTATAATTTAATTAAGAAGATTTTTTTTATGTATGTAGGTACAAAAGAGGAATAATAAAAAATAATTTTCGGGGTTCGTCGCTTGGTCTTAATTCATTGTACATTATAACTCAAATAAATAGAAATCTTTTGTTCTTTCTGCGCGCATTCTCGGACAGTATAATAATTTCCATCTGGCGCTCTCTAATTTTCATTATATTCCGTTAAATAATATTGTGCCATTTATATGTAGGTTTATACACAGACACACACATAGACAGAATTCAGCTATATAATTATAATCATCATTATTTTAACCGGATAGCATTACAATGATCATTAAAAATGAACGAACGAACGAAAAAAAAAATCTTAAACCCAAAATAGATTTATCTAATTATATCACAAAATCATCATCATCATCATCATCGGAAATATTAAAAAAAATTAAAGATGAAATATATAGGAATAGTTTCCCACCCATTAAACCCAAAAAAAAAAAAAAATCTTACAACCTTTTTTCTATCATCTAATAAAAGTACATTTTTTTTATGATTCTTCGTTAGTAGAAAAGCTGAAGAGTATAGTGACTGTTCAGCAATTCTTGGAACCAACCAAACAAAACAAAATAAAAATAAATTCCTACAGTCTTATCATTAACAGAATTTTCGATATTTGCGGTTGCATAATTTTTTTGTTTTTTACCTTTTTCGCGTTTCCTTATTCTTAGAAGCGCAGTTTATTGATCTACTGTATACCCATCATAAATTATTACTACCTTTCATTATTTTTAATTAAAATAAGGAAAAAATATTTTGCGTGCATTTAAGAAACAACGCATCTATACGAGTTTGTATATGTTTTGAACATCCATTTACAAAACATTACACAGTGAATACCAAATAATAAATTTGTTTGCGTTTTTTTGTAATATTGTGCGAGGTTCAATTTGTATTGAAGAACGCCATTTCGAAATTCGACAATAGGCTCTCATCGCATATACACCAAGAACCATTTTCATTTTAATTAACTTTTGATTACAAAATAATCGTTAATTAATGTGTCGAATTGCACATTATATGGATTAAAAAAAATATTTATTTGATTGATGTGATTGTGCCTCAATTATTATAAAATAATAAATAAAATATTTTTATACTTTCCCAAAATTTATTTTAACTTAAGACAAACTTTCAATAGTTTTTATTTATTTTATGTACGGATTGTGTAACCAAACAATTTTTTAAACATTAGAAAGAGTATTATTGTGTTAGGGGATTATATTTCTGTTTAAGACATTTTTGCATTGACATTAATAGTGTTGTGATTTTAATCAGCGTATAGCACAAACAGTATTTTGGGTCGAATGCGGCTTAACATTATTTTCGCGGTTCGCTTAATTGAAGGACAGAACATGATGGTGGTGGTTTATCGAGTTCAAATATTCATTGAGTGAAATTTAGTAAAAATATGTAAAAAAAATTTATATTATACATTTTTGAAAGTAAACAGTCCAATTTAAAGTTATTCTTGTTATATTTACTTATGTATATTATTGTTGAACTGTTATTTGATCCGTTAAACATGAAGAAAATTACAATTTTTGCGGTTGAAAAAGAGAAAAACATACATAAAAGCCAAAAAATTTCAATATTATTGTGACAGATATAACTGTCGTAATATCATTTTTGTCTGTACAAACTTATTTTCTGTGACTTCAATGTCAACCCAGTATGTTCATATATATAAGTAAATATGTATAAGAAGACTAAAAAGTATTACCGGGCAAAATAATTATTTCCCAAACCAATGTAAAATACATATAGTATTCAATTTCTTCTCTTCATATACGAACGAATTGAATGCAATTAACTTTTCACGACTTGATATTCTTTATTAGTTGTGTCTTGATAAAATGCTGATTCACGTCAGGTTGAGGTCGGCGATTGATGTGAAATATTTCATTTATCTCTTCATGTTTATTACATTGCTAACAGTTTATTGTTCATGTATATTTGGAACTGTTATATTTTTATTTTATTTAATTGAACAACCGCATTGGCGTTTATATAGAAATAAATTAAATATATCATGATGAGGAAACTGGCCTAAAAGTGGTCAACGTTCGTTCATGTTTTAAAAATATGATATGTTTTGGCCCGAAGCTCTTTCCGACTCTTATTTACGTTGAACGCTTATGTACCCTACTTTTGTGGGTCAATTAACTATAGTGATATGGAAAATGAGTTCCTCTCTAATTAAGATTAGCTCATTTCATTCCTTTTTGCTTAGTACCCCAAATTTAGTATCTTATGGTTTTAACCACAGATAAGAATAGACAGATGTGGATCTTGTATGGGCTATATTTACATACCAAAATTTCAATACTAAATTCCAATCCAATCCTTTTAGAGCAGGACGTACATTTCTGTCTTTTTTTATCTTTTTTTACGTATGGCTATTTTGATTATATCAAAACAAACATGGCATGGCTATTTTGATTATATCAAAGCAAGCATAAACCAACTTCCAGCAAAATTTTATTTTATAATATATACGTCCTGCTCTAAAAGAATGTAAATATGGCCCATACAAGATCCACATCTGTCTATTCTTATCTGTGGTTTTAACTTTATATTTTTCCTCAATCAGTTTCGGTTTTTTAAATAACTTGAACCATTTAAATTATTTTCGTTTAACCATTGTCTCATAAGCCAAATATATTTCTATGCCACTTAATTTTATTCTACGTATGTCACATAACTCCAAATTAAGCCTCGTGATTTTATTTTGATTCAAATAATTTTTCTGTAATACCTTTAATCTACCAATAGCCGCATAATTTTGTCTCAATTAACATATTATACTACATTAGTCAGATAAATCTAGCTTAATTGGTATTAATCTTGTTGAAGCTGAAATAAGCTGCTATACCAGAATTTTCCTTGTAATTAGCAAATTTTAGTGATATTTAAGGTATAAATGTGTAATTAAAGTTTATAGTTTCTGACCTAGAGGAGAATCTAAGCGTTTTCCATTCAATTTTTTGTGTTCTTTTTAGTTTAAAATATAAAAATCGTTTTATTAATAATTTTTGTAGATTTACCTTTTTTGTGACAATTTTGATTTTAGTTTAATAGGGGATGAATGCAAAAGGGATTTATAATCTGCTGATCCCATGGGTGGTGGTGATGAATACATCTTTGATCCTCTGTTTTAAATGCAGAATTTATGGTTCGGTTAAAGGAAAATGCCTCGAGCCCCGTAACAGATCGCTTAGAAATAAACAAGCCTAAACAATAAATGTTCTAAATCAATATTTGATCGTTAGTTAGAAAAGTTATTTCTACTTCAGTTTTTATATACATTACATACATATGTACAATGTACATGTATCAGCGTAAATACGTAGGGTTTACTAAGATACGCAGGAAAACGAAATTCTCGAATATAAAATACCAAAATCCAAATATCGACGCTGCAAAAAATCCAAAAATTAACTCTCGAAATTATCATTAATGCTCTCCAAGTCTTATGCGTGTTGAGAACGGGCTACCGTCGATTTGACAAACAAATTGGTTTCCAAAATAATTTTTACTATAATAAAATTGTCCTTGATTGAATAAAATAAATTAAACAAAATATACCATATGCAGTACTGAAATCTGCCAGACTGAAACAAGCCATGGTGCACTTTATTCCTAAATAAAATATTCCATAACGACCAGGACCTATGGGAAATTAACATTTATTAGATCTTAAAATATAGCGCTCCTTTGTGCATCAACAAATGTCGAAATTGCTTTTTCGATTTCCACAAACGCATTTGTTACCTCTTTTAACCCTTAAGGAACACACTACCAACAAGTTACGTATGATACACAACACCCGCTTGATCTAACATACCGTAGAACGGTAACGCATAGAATTTTGCGATCTACATAATGACTGATACACAGCAACACACCAATTAATTTTGATCTCTAAATTCAAAAACTTAAAATTAATTTAAAAATACTCGAAAACTATGTATATGAAGATATAATCACTGTAACATAGAAAGAAAAAATTATAGCGAATTAACGGCTACGCACAAGCTTTGGAGTTTCTTTGGATTCTTTATTGTGTGTATGCCTGGTCCTAATGGACCGTTAGCTATACGAACCTAAAATTAATTAACAATCGTTAATTTATAAATGTTTTTATAAATTTCATTTTTTTGATGCACACACAATTTTTCAATTCAATATTTTTATTTACTTATTAATTATGATAGGCTTGCAAGTATATAGCTCATGCCGACTCATCTATTGTATAAACATATGTACATATTTTAGTTATACATAATATGTAAGTTTAGCACAAGCACACAATATTTAACAAAAATGAATTTTTTCACTGAGGACGTTTTTCTTACGCAGAATACACAGGGTGATTTTTACCTGCACCTGTTTTTGCGACGCTCACTATATTGGATGACATCTCAAACTTCCCTAATCCACTGGCCTGATGAACCAAGGACCAAGCGTTCCATAATTGCGGACATTTTAAAAAAGACCTGAGTGATTTTAACCCAGTGTGTATCTTAAGGGTTAATTATGTTGTATGTATAATATGTTCAATCGTGCATAGTCATAGTATATGGTCGATTTATAAAAATGGAAATTCTAGAGAAACCAAGGAAATTATTATCTTTGTTTAATCAACTTTCAATATTAAACCACATTTTACGTCCAAAAATAATTGTTTCACCAAAAAACAAAAAAATCTTGCAGAAAAGGGGTATTATAATGAATTGGCGGTTTGGTGATTTATAATATTTGTGTATATATATTATACGAGAAAGAACGAGCAAAACATAGGGTCAGCAAATTGTTGAAAAACATACTTGTTTGGGCTTATAGCAACCAACCTAGGAAGTATTGATTCGAATGTTCGTTAATGTTGTTGTTGTATTGCTATATAAAATGTGTGTTGATTTTTTTGGGATAACCCCGAATTCTCAACAAAAAAATTCCCAAAAATCCCAAAAAACACAAATTTAATTGCTAGAAGAGCTCATTAGATTTTTTTTAAATAAGGCCAACTGCAATTTGATAACAAAAGGTTAAAGGGTTTCTTATCATCAAGGACCAATGATAAGCAGCTTTTAGGAGTTTTTGATGTGAAAACATCTTTAGCGGCAGGAGTAAGTAAAAAAATTGTATAGAAATCATGTTACGGAAATAAAAGAATGCCGCTCCGGTGGCACAGTTGTTAGCATGCTTGCTTTAAGCTTCGGAGGTCCCGGGTTCGATTCCCGGCGGGTGATGAAAAAATCACAGCTGGTTAATGTAAGGATCAATGAATTAATCACTCATTATCCGTTGTAAAAATTGATTATGAAACTTCACTATGAAGCGGCCAAATCCCTCTATGGGATGTAGCGCCAGCGAAAAAAAAAAAATAAATGAAATAATAATTTTAAAATTGTTTAATCGGTATGATTTCTTATTGTATTGCTCATGCTGTTGGTGAGTTTACTACTGTCTTTCCAATTGCAATGATTTTCTGGTCAATATTGCACCCAAAAGAACCGTTCTATTTAATTTATTTTAAACTGATTACAGTGACAAAGCGATGTGATTTTGCTTTGTTCAGTTTATAAAAATCCATATTTTTGAAACAACTATCACGTTTTCCTGGCATCCTTGCGCAAATGCTTCAATGCTAAGCGGCTTTGAGGAATTCTCTATTTTGGTATGTGAATAACTATTAAAAAAGACAAATTGTTGAAAAACTTTCTAATTTCTAATAATATCTGAATTTTATTAAATCGTCATAACGGGGGTTTGGAGGATTCATTTATAATCAATAATCATATAAAAATATATAAATATTTATAAGAAGAGGAGGAGGTTAAATATAAATATTTAACACAGTTCCAATCAGGTTTCCGTAACAATCATAGTACAAGCACCATTCTTCTTCAAGTTATTCATGATATCGCATATCATCTTGGCCGAAGTAATTTTTTGTTGTATTAGTATTGCTCGATTTTTCCAAAGCTTTTGACTGTTTAAATCATATGTTACTGTTGCAAAAGTTGATGCTTTTTTAACTTTGATAAAACTGCGCTTAAACGTATAGTTATTTATCGGATAAATATCACAAAGTCATAATAAAGGATCCCCATATTTATCAATGATCTACCACAGGTTTTAAAATACTCCAAATATCATTTGTATGCAGATGATTGTCAAATTTACCTCGGGGTCATTAAAAATAATATCTCTGAAACCATTAATAAAATTAACAATGACTTATACAATATAATAGGCTGGTATGTATATATATCCCATTGAATATTTCAAAGACACAAGCGATCTTCATTTCAAAGCATGATTTTTTAGTCATCCCAAATATTTATATTGATAATAAGATAATTCTATTTCAAAACCACGTTAATAAGCATTTGTATTAACATAGATTCACGTGGGATTCCCAGATTATCAATGTATGTAGTAAAATCAACTTTACATTATATGCATTGAAACTACATAAAAACTTCTGTCCTAAAATCGTACTAGCTAAAACGTTGGTAATTCCCCATGTATTATATTGTGAATTTCTTTACATGAGCTGTGATTTTAACTCGAGGGAGATTTTACAAGTTACTTTGATCAACATAGCCAGATACGTCAACGGATTGAGAAAATATGATCATTTATCTGCCAAGTTTAGAGAATTATTTTAATTATTATCACTCCCCTGTAAAATTATCACTAATCAAGTTCCTGTTTATTTATACAATAAAATAAAAATTGGTTCAGCTCGAAATAACAACATAATACTGCCAGTTAACCATTCTAATGATTACAACAACTCTCCATTGCTTACTTTGTTCACAAGTTGAAATTAGGTTTCGGTGGAGATTAGAAGTGTTAAAACTTTTGCTAGATTTAAAGCGTTCTTGTTCGAATTTGTTAAGAATACATTTTAAATTTGAGTATATATTATGTATGTGTGTGGGATAGAAAAGCTTCGCTTTATCCAAGATTGATAAATAAAATAAATAAATAAATATGGTTTTTTTTTTGCTATGACATCTTTATCCGAAAAAAGTATTTCTGGAGTAAGCCATTTTATCATTTTTTGGAATAGAAAAAGTTGCACGTAGCAACAAAGGCGAAGAATAGGGTAGGCGCGATAGCAATTCGTAGCACACTTCGCTCAATGTGGTCATACTGGAAGAAGTGTTTTTCTCACCGAATGTGGACGTTTTGCCTTAATTCGGTTTTCAAACTTTCTTGTAACGTCGAACAATATTGGCCAGTAATCGTTTAACCCTTTTGAAGATAATCAATGAATAAGATTACTTTAGAACCCCAAAATACCGTGGCGATGACCTTAACAGCTGGTATGCAGCCACATAGTCATCACTAATCATATTTAAAAAAATTAAATATTGTTGATTTCTTTTACTGTTCCGTTAACAATGCTTTGAAATCCCATTGACGATTCATGAATATTAAGGATAGTAGTTTTCCATGTTGCTCTTTTAGAATTGTATTTCTCACATTTCTAATTCTTCAAATGCTCTTAGTTTCTTAGCTGTTTCTGTTACTAAATTGTTAATTACAACAATTTGTGCCACAATTTACACTTAAAATCGTGTATTTTCTTTTAATCAATATTTATAGAATTTAAATTAATTATTCTGTATCCAAAAGCAAAAACCACACAAGCTTAAGCGATTTTATTATTTTTAGCGCATTTAATAAAATTAAATGTCTGCATCAGTTTTTTGAGAAATCGAAATCTCCATATTCGAATTCATATCATATCAATTTTTTGTAATAATCCAGGAACTAGAAACAACCGTAATAATCATAGTTATAGTTACAGTTATGTTTTTCGCTTCGGTTACAACTCGGAAATAAATAATTAATAATTAAAACCAATTGTTTAGCTATTTTTTATTTTTAAAATAATTCTGGTTATTTCATCAAATAAATAACAACATAAATAATATAAATATTGAATATACATTTGCGTGCAAAAGTCTACGTACCCTTTAATTGAACTTATAAATCAATGGTTTTCTATAAATTCAAATAAAAAACAATTTTCTTAGTTTTGTTTAATTTCAGTCAATTTTTACCTTCAAATAAAAATCAGTTTTATTTAATGATTGCAACTAGCTTTTAAAATAAAAACCAAATAAGAAACTTTGGCCAAATTTTGTGTTGCATAAATCAACATACGCTTCAGAATTACAAAACAATAAAATGAAATTTGTTAAATTTTCATAGGAATCAGTAGTAAGTTGGACCACCATTTTAATTGATATACTCTTAAATCCATTTAGGCATAGACATCGCCGACTTAACGGTAACCACAGGCCCTATTTTGCTCCATTCGGTTTGCAAGGCGTTTTTAAACTTAGCTTTGCTTGTGATGTTGTGAATCCGAATTTGGCACTCTAATTCGTTCCATAGATGTTCTATTGGATTCATGTCCATCAACCCGCTAAATAATTTAAGCGAATTCGCAAAATACGTCGCATAAGCGTACTATTACCGTATCACTGTTTTGCTTTGCACTAATACATTCTCAAACTTAAATAAAATATGTATATGTAGTACAAAAATTCCTCGCAAACAAATGTAATTATCATGAGATAGAACCGACATAAATGTTTCATTTTTGCTACAACTAAACGTAACGTTTACGAAAAATTGTATGAGCAAAATTCTTTGCTGGTGTTTCGTAAACGTAACACCAAATTCCTTTATGAAAATTAATGGAATGATATAAAGAAACGATAACCATTTAGTTTTAATAATTAATGTCCTAAATAATTAATGGCTCAATTTGATTTAGAAAAATATAATTTGAGTGCAACTGAATAACGTTAAAAAAATTGGATTTTTGTTATGTTTTTCGTTTCTTTCTGATTACATTTATTCACTGTGAACTCCATTTTAAACAATTTGCTACTGCCAAGAGTACTTGTGAATAGATGTTCAATGGAACGCGAATTTTCGTGACAGTAGTAAAACATAACCTCAATTTAAATAAAACTGCTAGATTTTGACAAAAAATACGTTGTTCCATTAATAACAATTAGTAATAATAAGTAATAAAACATTAAACAACCAAATAATTAAAATATTTTTGCGATTTAAAAATTGCCGTGTCGTATCACAAACGTAAACAAAATCATTTTTTTAACCCTAATCCAACCAACATATTTTTGTTATGTCAGTAAATTTAAATTATAATCAAATAATTTCTAAATTTTTGCAAAGAATGTCAAGTAAGTTGTATGGAATGTATAAAAATGTTTCAAAATAAAATATGTAAATACAAGTTTATAAGTAGATTAACATTGAAAAGTAAGAAAAGCGCCTCTTACGGAAGATAGAAAAAGTGGACCGGATACATACAAATTGCAACGCAACCATAGTAGGGTTAAAATATGACATTTCTTCACACAACCGAAATTGGTGTAGAGCCATCTATTGGAATTTTTTAAACTAAAATCCCTCTGCCGTTAATTTTATGCGTAACTAAACTACACCATCATTTGAGCATGAGTAGTTGCGAGTAGGCACAATGGAACACAGCAATTGTTTCAGTTTTTCGTTACGTTATTAAAATTAAATTTCGGTTCTTTCGGATGTTTCGATTACGATTCTCAACACTGATATTAATCTATGGCTTCTCTCCGTTGGCGTTCCATAATGTCTGGTAAGATGGAGTAAACCACATCTTTGTAGCGGATTTTAGATGTTTGGTTCTTTTAAGTCTGCATATTAAATTCGTGTTATTTAAAAGCTGAGTTGTCTCAACGTTTGCATGTTGCTGGGGCCTTTCTTCATGTCCCTGTGTATTTCCCTGAATTTAATTTAAAACGAGGTTCACTTTAAGGTTCGTATGGACGATCGGTCGTTGTTCCTAATATACCAGGGTGCATCAAGAATGTTTCTTAATATCATATTCTGAAATGTTTGTATGATATTTACGTTGTTCTGTTTGGTACAACCTCAAAGCCCAAATCGGTTTCAATATTTGATTATAAAGTAAAAGCTTGTTGTATGTTGATAAAGAAGAGTTCCTTCTCATCAGCCAATACATCTTTCTGTATTTAAGTCTTAGTTTTTCGCTTTTCTTCTTGATGTGTGCTTTCCATCTTAGTGTAGCATCCAGGGTCATGCCGAGATACTTAGCTGTGTTCGCATACGATACTATTTCTCGATTTATGTTATTCGGGATATGTTCGAATCGCCTGTTTGTAAAGTTGTTGTGAACTGATTTAGTTTTAATCGCCATCGTTTTCTCCATTTATATATTTGAGCAATAGCTGATTGTAGATTCTGTGTTGACTCTTCGTTGATTTCTCCAACTGCTAAGATCCCCGTGTTATCAGCAAAAGTCGTCACAGCATTGTTTTCTATAATGCAGGAAGATCATAAGTATGTACATTAGGTATAAAACCGGCCCTAATACACTGCCCTATGGAACTCCTGCATTGATTTCTTTCAGTTCAGAATAGTTATCATCTAATTTAATCCTGAAAAATCTATTTTTAAAGAAAGATTCCAGTATTTTTGTAAATTGTATTGGTAGAAAATTTCTTAACTTGTGGTGAAGTTCTTCATATCACACTTTATCATCCTGATCTTTCTATAAAAAATATTCCATCAAATCAAGTTTTTTAATTATACAAATTTTTAAAAAGTTATTTTAATCGAAAACCCCCACTTCGACAATTTTTTGAAATTCCAATATTAATAGAAATAAAATACAAGAATGTTCAACATTTTCTTAAGCTATAAATTTTCATTTCATATCAATTACAGCCATAGTTCGATAGCTCATGTGTTAGAGCGATGCGCTATATAGTGAAGGGTCTCAAGTTCGATTCCCGATAACTTCGTCTTTTTTTTTTTTTTCAATTTAATGTAATTATTTTTTGTCTCCGATCAGAAGAGGGGCGTTCTCTCACTACAATGGCTCGCCTGTTTGAAATTACTTGGTATTTATTTAATTTTCATTGTTATATTATTTCAAACATAGCATGCTATAAAGTTTATGACAGAAAAAAATAATTTTTCAGAAAAATTTTCATAGCTTACCACAACTCATAATATAAAAGTTTTTAAATAATTTGTTGTAGTATTCGCATACATTTAGGCGCAATATAAACGCGTACCACGTACATTATTTTATTGTGTAATTACTGTAATAACCATAAAGCGGAATGTTTAATTTAAAGTAAAATATTTGGCTACTAGGGGACCCCTGTGCAATTGCACAATTTTATTATTTATGTGAAACATTTTTGCCATAATAAATACAAACAACTTCTGTAAAAGGAATACTTCACTACAGGTTGCCTCGACGAAAAAAAGACTTCGAACTCTAATAAAATAGAACGCGTTTAATTTTGTTTAGCAAAAATGTTTCACATAAATAAGAAAATTGTGCAATTGCACAGGGGTCCCCTAGTATTAATAGAAATTAGAATGTTTTTCAACAATTTCTGTTTTTGAATAATTATACACACATTAAAATAAAAACTCATCAGTGCCTACTTAGTATTGATCCTCTCTGCGCAAGGATGAAAAGAATGTAGATGAAATTATGAAGCAACCTTTTGTTATCAAATATAGTTGGTTGTATTTTAATAAAAATCCAATGGCGTCTTCTGGCAATTAAATTTCTGTTTCTTGAGATTTTTTTTTTGTTGAGAATTCGAGCGTATTCCTTATCAAACGCTTGTGCAATGTCTACAAATATCGTTGAACAAGCTACCTTCCCCTCTAGTGCTTTCTCGATAATTCTGATTTTCGATTGGTTATTCTTGATCAATTGTTGAGTGTTGGTTACGAAAACCGAACTTATGTGGGATCAAGTTTTTTTCTCGATTATCGGATTAACCCTTTTTAATAATAGTTTCTCAAACAGTTTAGATATGACTGGCAATAGCGAAATTGACCTAGAAGACGAGATTTCGAATGGTAGTTTTGGAATCATAATTACTTCTGCAATTTCTCACATGCTTGTTAGTGCATATTTGGTTCTAAATGCTGCATTTATAATATTGGTGAGCTTTACCAGAGCTTTTCTTGGCAGTTCCTTTAAGATTTCTGCAGTAATCAGATCGTAACAAGGGGCTTGTTTCGTATTCATATTAACTTTTATCGCATGCATGACTTCTTTTGGTGTATTCTGTACGATTTCTTTACTTTCTTGCACAACTTGTTCAGTTATTATTTCGGCTTCCAATGTTTGGTTGTCATGTGGCTGGAATACATATTTATTTTTTTGGGGTGTTCAGCAAATCTTCGAGCTTTATCTTGATTATTTCTAGCTTATTTTCTTATCA
This sequence comes from Tipula helvola, assembly GCA_963556165.1. Classification (NCBI taxonomy): domain Eukaryota; kingdom Metazoa; phylum Arthropoda; class Insecta; order Diptera; family Tipulidae; genus Tipula; species Tipula helvola. The sequence continues at coordinate 209,632,287 of OY744482.1, forward strand.
CCTGCTATTCTTATTGGGGGAATCTGCGTTATTAGTCCTTCAATATTTTGGTTCTTTCCAAAGCGAATATTAACTGCTCACTCATTAGCTAATCTTCTTAGATATTTACTAATTGTTTCATATTTTAATTCATTGATCTCTCTTCTTAATTGTTGAGTGCATAATTGTTTGCATTTATATGTCATTAATATATCGATAGCTTAGAGCACACAAGTGCTATGCCCATTTTACAATTCGCCTTAAATACAAATTTAGGCGTTCAAAAAGGCATTCTTTAATGTTTCTGTTATTTGGTACTATAATCATTTATAGCACTATTTCTAAGGCATTGAATGAAAATTCCAAATATTTTCGAATCTAGTGACATTCTTGTGGACATTCAAAATATGGACGTAGCACTTGTGTGCTCTGCGGTATCGATATGTTTGTTTTTTATCTACCTGTTTTTTTTTTTTTTTTCAGTTTATTGTTTTTTCTGCACAGTCCGAAGAACTATTTGCAGATCATAATTTTTACAAAAGTGAATAATTGATACATGATTTAATTATAATTTTTAATTTAATGAAAATGAATTAGTTAGCCATACTTCCTGGTACAAAGCAAATGAATAGTTTAAATATGTAGTTTTAGTACCGTATTAATATAGTTACATTAATTTACGAACTTAATATGGTAACTTATGTTTGGCTGATATACCGGGTGTTTCTTTTAAACTGAGACGATCAAATATCTCGAAAAATAGCCACTCTACGGAAAAAATGTCCATAATCAAAATTTAATCATACCGCGGGGGAAATACATTAGTGCAAAAAAATAGTCCCCCACCCCCCGCTTTGTAGGTGGGGCGGGGGTAACTTTTAAACTAAGATAGGAAGCCATATTTTTTATTGCAGATTCGGATTCTACGTCTAAAAATACGTAGGATTTGACTGAAACATTTTTTTCGATTCATGTTAGATGGCCCTGTAATTGACGATATTCAATTTTTATCTCGGATTAAATATCTCGGAAAATAAGCAATCTACGAAAAAAATGGTAGAGATCAAAATTGAATTATTCCGCGGGGGAAATACATTAGTGTTAAAATTAGTAGCCCTCACCCCTCCATGTAGGTGGGGCGGGGGGTAACTTTGAAACTAAGATAGGAACCCCTATTTTTTATTGCAGATTCGGATTCTACGGCTAAAAATACGTAGGATTTGACTGAAACATTTTTATCGATTCATGATAGATGGCGCTGGAAATACATTAGTGTTAAAATTAGTACTCCCACCTACAAGGAGGGGGTGAAGGTACTAATTTTAACACTAATGTATTTCCCCCGCGGAATAATTCAATTTTGATCTCTACCATTTTTTTCGTAGAGTGCTTATTTTCCGAGATATTTAATCCGAGATAAAAATTGAATATCGTCAATTACAGCGCCATCTAACATGAATCGAAAAAAATGTTTCAGACAAATCCTACGTATTTTTAGCCGTAGAATCCGAATCTGCAATAAAAAATATGGCTTCCTATCTTAGTTTAAAAGTTACCCCCGCCCCACCTACAAAGCGGGGGGTGGGGGACTATTTTTTTGCACTAATGTATTTCCCCCGCGGTATGATTAAATTTTGATTATGGACATTTTTTCCGTAGAGTGGCTATTTTTCGAGATATTTGATCGTCTCAGTTTAAAAGAAACACCCGGTATAATTTTAAACAGTTTGTATATGGGGTCCGAATTAAGTCCGCGGGAAATAAGTCCGTTGATTTTGTATGACGAAATTTCACTTTCCATATGAATTAAATATATTATATATCCAAGCCCGATTGTAATTTTCATACGCAAGTACTAAAATGACTTTAGATCACTCCAAAGAAATCTCACAGTTATTGGAGGCGAGGCCTCGAGCTCTAAATATAATTTATTGTTATCGAGTAACTCTGGTGCATTTTTCTAAAATTATAGGTAAAATTATTGAGTATTTTTCTAAAATGTACCAAATATCCTCCATTGGAAATTGGAAATTTAACTCCATTAATTTTTATTTAACAATTGGTAAACAGGATAATACCAAACATGTACTTCTGACGTAGGATGAATTAAGCAACTCAAAGTGAAGTGAAAGAAGTCAATTATTAAATTAAAATTATTTAAAATCATTTTTCAAATTTAAATTATTAAAGCCTTTGGTTATTGATCTCTGAACTCTGGGTATAATAGATGTTAGACATATATATTCACGTAATATATTATAATGATTCTGTTTTTTTTAAAAGTAAAAGTGATGAATAAATTAGAAATTGAAGTGGTGAATGTAATGAATAGAAGCATAGTTCATGAATAAAGTAAAACAATAGTGCTCCATTTGATCAAATATTTATGAAATTATCCCCCCATATCTAATCTTCATGGGAATTCGAATTAAATTCAACAGTGCATTGACCACACTCAGTTTTTATATTTCTAATAATTTATCATCTAATTTAGGTTGACACAAATAGGGTTTAGACTTGTACACTACACAGTTGGTATGTGTGTAAGTCAAATAAAATATTTTTATTGTTTTTAATTCTATAATAAACAAATGTTAGATTTCCGGCTAAGATTAGTGCTTATATATTATTTTTATATTTTGTTCTCTTAATATAACGATTATAATAATTTAATATTAAATTGTAATAAAAGTAATAATAATAAAATTTATGATTTGGAACTACTTTTATGTGGAATAGAGAAATATAGAGTTTTTTATACAATTAAAATAAATAACGAACAGAACGAGTCGTTAACATTTTGTATGCTATGCGTGTGTAAAGGATTTTTCTAAAACAAATATCACAGATTTTAGCTTTATGTTAACGAAAACGTATAATAAAACTTACTTTAAGTGTATTTACGTAGTTTTATGGGTTTTCATTCTCACGTATCAAGTGGCTTAATTCTACTATATAAGTAGTATGAGTGCTCTCCATACGCACCTGTAGCGATTCCCATCCACATACCACATAACGTTTGTGTATGTATATTAGAATTCATCTAATCAAACTACATTAAATATCATGTTCAGATAAAATGCAAAATCATTGCTTCAAATTTGAAAACACAACACAAGACCATGTATCGATCTTATAGAACAAAAATTTGTCTTTGTGTTGTTACTTTTCGATTAAATTCTCAAACCACTCAAGACTTAAGACTTAGTATTTTTTTTTTCGAGATGATGATGGTGATGAATTGTAATTATTGCCTCAATAATAATAAAACAGTAGGCTTTCTAGATTAATTGAGTCTTTCGAAAAACTACTCAGCATATTTTTTAAAGGTTGATTGGATGCCATTTTTAACTTATTTTTCAATTTTTAATTATAAATTTAATTATTATAATTTTGGATTTTTTTTTTTATTTCGTTACAGACACAACACGCGCACAAACTCATATACACACATGCGCAATCATATTTAGAAGAAAACACAATGGAAATTCCTTATGAAAAATTTAAAATTCGATGATGTTTAATTTAAAGGATTATTTATCGTGGTGTCGTCATCGAATTTTAATTAATAATTCTTTAATTATTAATTTAAATAAATAATTGTGTTAAAATTAAAATAGTTCACGAGGCGTGGCGCATTTAAAAAATTAGCGATAAAATGGCGGCATTAAAATTATATAATAAAAAAGTTTTTGTCAAAATAAAACTACTCGACTGTTGGTTGTGCCTAATCTATTTAATTAATTTTAGTTTTATAAATTGTGAATATGTACGTGAATTAGAGGTATCGGAGGGGGTGCCGATTGGCCATCAAATAGGTTATATTGGTGAATCGCTGCATGGTGTAGATAGTGGGCCACCGTATTTAATTGTGCCGGTGCCCGGTAGTGCGGTCGACATAGATCTAGCGATAGATCATACGACGGGTGAAATAAGGACAAAAGTGCTACTAGATCGGGAATTAAGGGCATCTTATTCACTTGTGGCGATACCATTGAGTGGCGAAAACGTGCGCGTAGTAATTCGGGTGCTGGACGAAAACGATAATGCACCGACATTTCCAACGCCTGTGATGCACATAGAATTCCCGGAAAATACACCCCGGGACGTCAAGCGCACACTAAATCCGGCACGTGACTCCGACCTAGAGAGATATAATACACAAAGGTACAATATTGTATCGGGCAATGTCAACAATGCTTTTCGGCTGTCGTCACATCGTGAACGTGATGACGTGCTGTATTTAGATTTGCAAATAAATGGTTTTTTAGATCGTGAAACAACGCCCAGTTATAGTCTTGTGATTGAGGCATTGGATGGTGGTAATCCACCACTTCGCGGCCAGATGACCGTTAATATTACAATTCAAGATGTGAACGATAACCAACCGATTTTTAATCAAAGTCGTTATTTTGCCACAATACCCGAGAATGCAACGGTTGGGACAAATGTTTTACAGGTATTTGCGACAGACACGGATGCCGGCGATAACGGGCTCGTCGAATACTCAATTAATCGCAGGCAGAGTGATAAAGAGAATATGTTCCGGATAGATCCGGACACTGGTTTAATATCGGTCAATAAACCGCTCGATTTTGAAACAAAAGAGCTACACGAATTGGTTGTAGTGGCCAAAGATCATGGCCTTCAACCTCTCGAAACAACCGCATTTGTTTCCATAAGGGTCACAGATGTGAATGACAATCAACCAACGATTAATGTGATTTTCCTGAGTGATGATGCAACACCTAAAATTTCGGAATCCGCGCAACCAGGAGAATTTGTTGCCCGAATATCGGTAAACGATCCCGATTCCAAAGCTGAATACTCAAATATTAATGTATCGCTATCAGGGGGCGAAGGACATTTTGGACTGACTACTCGTGATAATATTATTTATTTAGTAATAGTGTCACTACCACTTGATCGAGAAATACAACCAAACTATACTCTAGGTGTTTATGCAACCGACACAGGCAATCCACCGCTACACGCATCAAAAACCATATATCTTAAGGTCACTGATATTAATGATAATGCGCCTGAATTTGAACGTGAAACTTATCAGGCAAATGTAATGGAAGTAGCCGATCCAGGCACCTCTGTGATACAAGTTAGTGCGGTCGATCGTGACGAAGGCAATAATTCAGCGGTGATATATTCCCTAATCGATACCCCCGATACGCATTCACAGTGGTTTCAAATTGATAAGCACACGGGATTAATTACGACACGTGCACATATCGATTGTGAAACGGAACCAGTGCCCCAACTTACAGTGCTCGCAAAAGACAATGGATATCCTCCACTCTCATCCACAGCTACCGTACTCGTTACGATACACGATGTCAACGATAATGAGCCGATTTTTGATCAAAGTTTTTACAACGTGTCGGTGGCGGAAAATGAACCGAAAGGACGGTGTATTCTTAAGGTAAGAGTTTTTTTTTATCATTTTATTGACTTTCTTAACAATATAACTTAAGAATTTTGTTTGTTGATGGTAATTATTTTCAAATTTGTAAAGTATCCCATCTCGTGTGCGTGCATATATGTACTCATATCTATTATGTACCTAAGAGTTTTGTCTATTTCTTTAAAGTGTGTTTGTTTGTAAGATTGTTATTAAGCTTTTGTGTTCTCTTATGTATATCTAATTCAAATTTAATCTGTTCGGACCGAAATAGTTTTTTTTTATTTTGAAAGAACAATGATGATGACGATGATGATGATGATAAATAATCTAAGAAACGTTTTACACACACGAAAAAATTGTTGTACAATAATTTCAATCCATCTTTTATAAATGTATAAACAGAAGAAAAATGAAATCAAATTTGAATTATCATTCTTTATGGAGAGCGAGATGTGGAGATATAGAATCATCATCATCAGCAGCATTATGATTGTCCTCGTATAACGTTTTAATATTTTAAGATTTTCTGTCGCGGCGTATTAATTGAATGGCCAGTTTAGATACGAAGCTGAAAAATATTTTTAAGGCATAATTTGAATTATCCCGAAACCAAAAAAATTATAATAATTTTCTATGGTTCATTATCTAAGACAATTTTGTAATTACCAAAAAGAATTTTAGATATGTGTCTGTGTGAATGCGTTGTTAGAGATTGATGAGGTATAATCATCATTAAAGTACGTATAACGAACCGAAAAACCCTGAAGATGATTAAATGTAAAATCGAAATCCAAAAAATTTTTGGTTGTCTATTGCGCGTTTGCTACATCGACTTAATACAAAAAAATGTGCGTTCTTTAATTTTTTTTTTCTTGCTATACCAACAACTTGTGTGACAGTAGTTATTTTCTTAAAAAAAAAAAAAATTCTTCGATATTTTGTTTTCGTCATTGACGTCGTTTATATACACGAACGATTGCTCTTGATAATTAAGTCCAATTAAATTAATTAATTATCTTACGTTCGAGCGACCATAAGTACGTAAACATTTTCATGCGGTTGTGTGATAAGTGATTGAAATTTTTGAAATTATTTTGGCCGAGGTATGTGTATGCACGCGGTATACCGAAGCCACACTAGGATATTGAACTATATGATAAATGCGGTAACATTAGCACCGCCTTCTGCCCATATAAATAATCTTTTTTTTTTTGTCTATTTAAACAAATTTCGTGGTGGTATCTTTCATAATTTAAAAATTTTCTAATATTTGTGTGGCCTTATCTTGATTTTTGGTCAACAGCCTCCATTTTTAAAACAAAAAATCTCTAAATTTATTCTAATATATAATAATAATAATCGAGAATTTAATAAGATGATGAAAAAAATGTAAAACGAAGACATCTTTAAATTAATAAGAAATCGTTTTTTTTTTGTTTCGTTGATATCAAAACCCATTTGGGGTTAATTAACATAAAATTCCTACATTAGAAGAAATTTATCTTCTTCTGGTTTTTTACTTGAAACATTATTGGATTTTAGATATAAATGTACATCTGAATATACTATATAATACACATATATACATATATTCAGGCTGATGTAGAGAGTTCATATTCTTGAAAAGCGAAATTAAAATGTTGTATTATTTTCAACTCAAAGTCGATCAGAAAAATAAAGCTTCAATCATCCAAATCTTAAAAAAGTTCACCCCAATTTCTATTTTATAAGCATGTTACATACTTATAGTGTGCCAGATGTAGAAAGTATCATATTTCACTATGACTGAAATTTCTTTGTATATTTTGTACACCAATAATTAATTATTGCGGTGAAATATAGGGCCGTGAAAACGAAAAAAATAACAATTCTCAAAAATACAAAGAATTTATAGATTTCACTTAAATCGGGCGCGCTCGTCTTCTTCACAACACATTCTTATTTTCTTAGCACTATATCTATTTTAGAATTTTGTTTTATTTTACTTTTTTATTATTTTTTGAATTATGAAAGAACATAACACAATAATACGACTACATAGTCGACTCGAATACATTTATTGTATAGGTATACCATATGAAATAGGAAAGAAATTTTAAAGATGTAATAAAATAGAATTGAACATGTATATACTGCATATATAGCTTTATAAAAAATACCCGTTAGATTATTTCTTGTAATATGATAGTTATTAAGGTCTTTTAAACGAAGCTTAAATGGAAAAAGAAAAATTTTCTTGAGATCTTTCAGGTTCGTCGCTTTATTTTTATTTAAATCTTTTGATTGCGTTTACAATAAAAGCGCGCACATATAAATAGAATACTTGCTATTTTAATTTGAGCTTAAGGACTTTGCCATTTTTAATGGTTAGTTTAGTTTATGCGATTATTTGGAGGTCCTTTATACTATATAAATTAACTTATTCCACAGTTATATAACTGTGTAAATGTGTATATTGAGAATATGTTGTAATTTTTACCCGGTAGCGGTTTACCGAATTCCTCCTGATTCAAACTTTGAATATAATGCTATTTGATCGGTGCCAATCTAAGTGATAAAGATAATGGCGTGCTTAATCTTACATTGTTTTCATTTAAAATGGGCTGAATTAACATTTGCGAATATTAATCACAATAGAACGATTCACTAACACGCCAAGATCCCTTTCTGGTTTCAAAACTAGTCCTCGAGACCTTCTACTATGAAGGAAGGTCTGGAGGACTAGTTCTTTTCAAACATCTTTTAAATTTAAATACACAAATATCATTCACAAAATTCTAATAATTCACACATATTTTAAGAGATTCTAAAATCTGAATGGCCTCGGTAGTTTGAAAGTTTCATTTTTAAAGTTTAAAAGAACAAATCTGCCCTAATTCGGGAAATTGGATATTTTGCCATTTAAACATACAAAAATTACATAATTGGATATAATTATCTTAAGTCTATATAGAGTTATGCTACTTAGCTGACAAGAGATGTTTTTACTTTAAACCGCTAAAATTTGAAAGCTTAACTTTGGATGAGGCATGTATTTTTAAAGAATTAATAAACGAGAAATGTAGGCATTAAGAATCGGATCATTTAAAATGTCTAACCGTAGTTTTTTAGTTCTTATAGTATTATAATACACTGGGTGCCATCTTCCAAGTTTGGTTGATCTCTTAATCGTAATTTGTTGCTTGAGAACCCTCTAAAATTCGATAATTTTAACCTTAAACTATTTTTCATCTTAAAGAAGGAATAGGTATTAACAAAATTGAACTAAATTCTTTAATCGAATATAGTACATACTATGGTACATTGTATGGCATTGTACGGTAATCGATTTAAAATTTATCTTCAGGAAATATCAATTAAGAAGTAGTCCCAATCGACGTTACAACTTCAAATTTGAATATTTCATCAATTTCGTAGCCCTTAAACTGCGCGAGCCCTGCTTTTACTCAAACCAATATTCTCCTAATGTATGCCTTGATAAATAATAATAATAAATTATTTTCAAGAACTCACGAACAGTAATATAATATATATTTTACGAACAGTAGAAATATTTTACGAACAGTAGAAATTGTTAAGAGTTTTGCAATTTAGTTTCGATCTGCGAGCATTGTGAAAAATAAATCATTTTTCAGTCATCTTATCAGGCTATAGCGATTGAACTGCAAACTTATTACCCTGATTTGTTTCTATAATATTTCAAAATGCTTTTGGCATGCTTTTTGCAACCATGCCCGATTGCTTGAATTGCTTAGCATTTTGATTCATATAAAAGTGATCGTGGTGGCTAAAACCATTGCTAAATCTCTTTTATTATTCATTATTTAATTACTAACAGTATTAATAACATTTTTTGAGCCTGAAATTTGTTACTCGACTGTCTTATTTGTTTAAAAAAACATTTATTATATTTTCAAACTTGTCAAGAATTGTAAAAATATTAATAGTTTGGTTTTTCGATTAACAAAGTAATAATCAAGTAAGTTCCTTCTCAATGATTCTTTAGCCAAATCTAATTAGTCTTATAGTCCAGTTAAACTTGTCCAATCTGGAACTGTAGTTGGCAATCAAGTGATGAAGTAAGTGATCAAGATATTCGAGAGAGTTACGGCAGAAAAGGATACTTCTAAATATCATAACAAGAGATACTTCATTAGGGGGCCCTTTACTAAATGTATCTACTTTACAGCAAGAGAGCCAGTTTAGAGCCTTGGTCATGATATGCTTTTTATTGTTCCTAACAATTTTAAAGCCCTCCTAAATCGCTTAATATCCATAAATGATAAATTCATTTACTCATGTATATAGTTAGTTGTTCGGCTTCCGACAGAGTCATGAGCCAAGTATGGTTCACAACATAAATAAGATCGGGAAACAGTAAAGAATTGACTTATGCAAGATTCCAATTGGGCAACAGTTAAAGGTTGGCAATAATATTAAGGTTTAGTCAAGATGTTTTTGCAGAGCGCTTTTAATATTTTTATTATAGTAGTTTAGTATTTTCAATTGAAGGAATATACCGTGGCTATTTTTTAGTATGGTACGCTTAAGATGTATAGTCGTAAAAAAAAATCCGATCTTAATTAGAAAAAAAAATCGTTTTGAATTCCAAAAATAACCTGCAACTCGTAATTTTTCCCAAGATTAATTCTCTTATATTTCTGAGTGTAATTAATATTATTTTACAAGTTTCATTCCATTTTTTTAAATTAAACTCGCAAATCTTCCCGACCTTAATTCCAATTGTTACTCACCTTAATTCCACTTTTTGGTAAGTTAAATCCTGCGACTCTACTACATTGCCCCACCCAAAGTACTTCAATATTACTGATACATTTAACTATTATAACCGTTGGCATAGTTTGTTTTTCAGTCCAACAAAAACGATATCTTATATCGAGGAACAAGGAAAACACAATATATCAAATATTTTGTACTTTTCAACGAAAATGAGTAACGATTAATATAAGTAGAAACGCTTTTCATCAAAAGTTTTGACTAGGAAGTAGCAGTGGAATTGTGTTACATAGACCAGCAAAAAATTTTGAATCCTTAACAATTCGCCAAAAAGTAGGGGCCAAAATTAGCGACGCAAAGCTAATCAGACAAGATTTGGAGTGATGAGGAATATTTATGTTGGCATGTATTCAAATACGTGTCTTAAATAAAAGTTCGAGTTGTGGTTTGATGCAATCTTTTGAGCCATATACATACATATTAAAAAACAAACAATTCGCGCTTTCGGTTTTTATATTTTATTGCTAATTTTACTTCCTTGATATTCTAAACAAAAAAAAAAAAAAATATATATATAAATAACAAAACAAATTAAATAACAAAACCAAAGCAAAGAAACCAAAATTAAATTCTTTACGATATTATAGCACCTCCAGGTTATATAAAAAAAAAATTATAAAATGGTACCCTTTCCGCGATCTTGCTGTGTTTTTGTTGTACTATATTTTATACTTATATTTACTCCGAAATACAAAAAAAAAACTTGTGATATACAATTTTGAAAATTCAGAAATCTTTCATCTCGCTATCCCATTCTACAATGGCATTTTGATCATAATTATTTTTTTATTTGTTAAGCTCTGTTATTTCTTTTCAGTTTCTTTAAGAATTTCATTTTACTCTTTATTTTTTACACATAGACCAGAGATTGTTAAATTATTCTCTTTACTACATATGCTACGCTGGACATGGATTTGTGTTTGTCTCAGAGAATGAATCCATAATAATATATCAAATCGGCGGCATTTAAACTTTTATATGTATACTAAACAAGGGAAAGCACTCCGCTCACTGATACTATTGACTTGGGTGATCAATGATCATTTTTGTGATCTCATATTTTCTCATCTGGCTCTCAATTCCACTACTAATATATCTTTGAGATACAAAAAAAAAAAAAAAATACCACAAAAACAAGTTTTCTTATTTATTTTCTTTATTTTTAACAAATGGATACAGAATAAGAATACAAAATAACACAAACTCTGACTCGCGCGATCACCGATCGCGACGATCGTATTTCGTCATTGTTTTTTTTATGTATTTTAATTTTCTTGTAATATTTTTGTTGTTAAACTGCAAAAGTGCTATTAAAATAATCGTTTCGTTATTATTACTATTACTATTTATTATTATTTTGTTGCATTTTTTTTGTATTAAGACCAATTTCTTATGCATATTTATACCATTTCATGATTTCTAATAAACTAATGATAAGAATCCATTTTGAAAGTTATTTGAATTAGTTTTTTTTTGTAGACGATCGTATAAATATCTTTGTGTTGAAATATCTATGGGTGTTTGTATAAAACTACGCTGTTTAGTTCTTTAGTTTTTTTTTTTGGTTATGTGCATACGTTTGATTCAAGATCAGAGATTCCAAAAATTTTGTGGTTGGGTTCGACAATGCGGTAATTTAATATTTTGTAGCACGAGCTTTCCAATAAAAAAAAAAATATGCGAACGGATGATGATTCGGTTCACATTATTGCACTTTATATTCAAAGCGCGCATGATCGTTTTTAGATGACGTAATCGTTTTGTGTAGGATTCGGCATTCAATATATTGTGCATGGCACACCTTTATTGATTTGTGATATCTTATTCTACCGTTTTGTTACTATGGCTGCGGTCGAATTCTCGAGTAAATTCGCTAAATTCGATAAATGCATTTACATTTTTTTTTTATGGAGGATAAACGAAATAAAAAAAGGTAAATGTTTCATGTTTAGATACTTTATTCTTTATTGTTATAAGAATTAATGGAGTATAAAATAGAAAAAGATGTGAAATTTAACAAAAAACGAAGAATAAAAATCTGCATTTACAGTAGTAAATCATTTACCCGAGAATTCGATTGCAGCCCATCAAACTATTTGAGCGACCTTATTCAATTTAAGGGAATTAAGTCCAGCTTTAGCAAATTTATTCTGATTTAAAGGATTTAGCGTTTCGACTAAAAGCATAATTAAAAATACTTGGTCTCACTTTATACTGGACTTTAAGTACATTTCTAACTTAAATGAAAAACACTTTTAAAATAAAATAACGTAATATAACTTTAAGTTAAATTATTCAGATTAAATTCTTCTACCAGGATGATAATGGGAAATTATTACAATAGTATGTCTGCAAAACTATATAAGCACAAATGTAATTTACTCAAATTGACAAACTTCTGCATTATAGTTATAGTTAAGTAACACATGGCATTATCCAATTACAACTTTTACGACTAAACTTTACGACTTTTCGTGAATCGCTTAAACATTAATTTATTTAAATTAATCGGGCTTACTGTCATGTAAATATTGTGTTAGTCTTGCTCAATTCATAATAGATGCACCTAATTAATTCAATTGAATTAAGTTTTTATATTAAACTAGCTGAGGTACCCGGCGTTGCCCGGGGAAAATAAAATATTTTCATTTTAGCAGAGAGCACCAAAATCTCTTTGTTTTTAAATTAACTAATATCGTTTTTCCAATGTACTCTTCAAATGTGGTTAAACATATTTTAACCCCGCAATCAAGGAATTCACCCCCTTCGGATACGACTACTCGTAGGTATACGATTAATTTCATTTAACCATTTATCTAAACTCAGTCCTGTATTTTTGATTTGAATTGAAATTTTAGAAAAATTATTGGAGACACCTAGACTAAGGGGCTAGACCCTTTCGAAAATACTACGAAAATCTGCTAATTTTCTTTTGAAACCACTACGCAAAATTTAAATCTGGTGTGATGAATAGCATGGAAACGTGTGTAGAGCATTTTCATTTTTATTAGTATAAACAGACAAATAATTTGTATATCCCTCCCCTATTGCAATAATGTACTATTAACAAAATTTGCTTTACATGATTTGATATAAAGAATAAAGATGCACAGTTTACGTGCCCTAGTATAACGCGGTTAAAATACTTAATTCTATCAATTGCATTGGTGTAAACTTTGAAAATGAAAAAAATTCAGTTTCAAATTAACAGTTAAAAATTTGAATTTCGATTAATTTTCGAAATTGATATTTCGGTTTAAGAACAAAAGTCCTAACAATATATTTGAAGTTTTGAACCATTAATTTTTCACAAATACATTGCCGTAAAAGTTGGAATTTAAAGATGCACCAATTATAACAGCAACGAAGCAAAATGGAGCGCTTAAGATTTATGATGATTTTAAAGTCACAACTAATCTGCAACTCATCGTGCATTGACATCCGGTACCCATAAGGTAGAACACTTTTTCATATAACTAATGCGAGATGCTTAAATTCAGCAGATTAAAAGTAGGGTTAAAATTCAATTCGTGTACTTCAACAGGGGTTTTTATTTTAAATATAATTAGAAATACAGCAAGGCTCATTTGAATACAATTTCTCAAGTGAATAAAATCAAGACAAAAATAATTTGTCGGGTTCACCGCAATGCTTGCTTGTAACCCACATTATTTGATTTTGCTCTTAGAGTTAAACATACATTTTTTGAAGTTCCCACTCTCGGAATGAAGTTGCGTTCTCTGTACCCAATGAGAAGGATCGAGTTCTGTCAATCTGTTGGCTATAGAGCTGCCTACGATGCGATGTTGCCACTGTTAATTTCTAAATATTTGTAGGAGGTTGCGTCTCTGGGAAGTAACTATTGAATGTGAGCATGTGAGACAGAACTCCCATACCATAAAACCCTCATGATTTAGGTAATTGAGTTCTATGCTTCCCTCAAGTTATTCATTGTGCTTACATTCTTGCTTTACTTAATCGAAGGAGTTGGCGTATCCATCGATGAGGCGTAGATTTACAGATGAACTCGTGTGTTGTCATTGAAATATGCTTGACATGCCTCCAAAGACAGATTTTGCGAATGAAACCGTTACCATTAATAATCTTACAATTATAACATCATACTATCATACAACCACAGCATATTATCATCATACCATTATACCCCACACTACATCATAATACAGTTAGATCATCTTACCATCACACCATTAGCCCGGCTTACCGACATACCATCATACCATTACACCACCATATCATCACACCACCATAACATAATAATATCATACCAGCTTACCATTATACCATCACACAATTGCACCATGTTACAATCGTACCTTGATATCATCGTACCTTTATACCATCAAAACCAAAACACCATCATACAAATATACCATGAAACCATCATACCATCAAACCATCTCACCATCATGATACTATCAAACCATCATAACATCACACCATTCTTCCATCATCATCAGCCATTCTATCATGTTACCATATCACACCTTCATTTTATCATACCATCCTTCCTTTATAACAGCATACCAATATACCATCACAATCATAATCAAAACCACCATCACCATCCTCATCTCACATTACGATCAACATCACCATCAACATTACCATCACCATTACCATCACCGTTAAAAAATAATGGAACACGTGGTGACCTTTTTTTACTTTGCAGTGAACATGCAAAAATCAGCTCAATCGGTAAAGTTTTAAAAATACCTCTTGTAAATGGCGTCTCACTGGGGAGCATTGGAAAGGAGTAACATTTTTCATCATACCATTATACCATCACCATCATCATCACCATCGCAAACACAATCACAATCACCATCACAATCAAAATCACCATCATCATCAAAATCATCAACCTCATCAAACTCATCATCATCATCTTCAACATTACCATCAACACCACCATCACCATCACCGTTAAAAAAATAATGATACACGTGTCGATTTATTTTTAATTTTGCACAAAATATCCAAAAATTAGCTAAATCGGTGCAGTTTCAAAAATCCCCCTTGTAAATGGCACCTCACAGGGGAGCATGAGGAAGGGGAACCAATTTTTGAAAACTAACCCCCCTATGTTTTTTCTCGACTGCTAAAAAGTATTCGTGCAAAATTTGGAAACAATCGCTTGAGTGGACCAAGAGCTTTTGTGGAACATACATACATACATACAAACATACATACATACTTTTCTTCTTTATATATATAGATACTTGAACTCCAAATGAATAAAGCTTTTGTTCAAAAGATAAAACCAAACTTTTCAAATTTAAGCTAAATCTTCCTCCATCTGCTAGAAAGTAAAGATAATCAACCAAGTTCAGGAAATTTTATGTTTTGATGTGTCAACAAGAACATCCAATTATTTGAACTCCTAAACTATTCGAATATAATATAAATTTTTTTAAAAAATGGGGTCTGCAGCCGTCTTAAAATTCAGATTACATAATTCTAATTTTCAACCCCCAAAAGTTTTAATATTTAGGTCTAAAAGAGCAGTATTGTTGCACATATTATCAAATCCAAGTGTAAAATCATATTTTTTGGGCATCTCAACTCAAGGAAAACCCTTATATGTATATGAGTAAATTAAGTCGAAAAACACTTATCCGATTTGCATGAATTAAAGACAGATTAAACCTTAACTAGACAAGAAAAAATGGTATGGCGTATGGTCACTCATATAACACTCATTTTTTAAGCGGCATTTTTTAAAGGGAAGTGGATGGAGTGAGAGAAAAACGCCAATAGAACATATATTTTCTAAGAGTGCGTGTATATAATATAGTATTAAATATTTTTATTACATTATTGATATTTTTTATATGTGTCGTTTGTTGTTTTGTTTTTTATGTTTTGAAGTTATGCCAACAATAGTATATTGTATAATTAGGAGGAAAAGTACTGCATTCCCGGACGATAGTGGAAATTGGAACCACGGGAGTTCGGGAATGCACTTTTCCTCCGAATTGTACATACTATTTTTTCTCCGATCGGACTTTAAAACGAATATAAACCCAAAATAATTTTTAGTATTATTCATTAATTATCATATTAAGAAATTAAAACAAAGTAAAAAATCGAAAATAACATAAAATTATTGCTTAGTTAGCCACGACATCATAAGACATAAATACATTTTGTTTTTTTTTTTCAAAAAATAGTATGGAATATATTCCCGGCTTAGGCCAGACAAAATATTCTCGTACTATTATTACTTGATGTTGATGCTTAGCAACAAATACAACATACTAGAATCATGAGCTTTTCGTTTCGAAAAAACAACTCTTCTAAACTCTTTATAGAAAATTTTAGCCATTAATCCATTGTTTAAACTTCGTTGGTTCTGGAAGACTTTAATCGATCATTATCACGACTGTAACATCCAGTTTAATATTAGTGAATTATTTTTGAGACGTGTAATGTTATAATTGTGAGACTATATGGTAGTATTGCATTTAAAATTTTTTTTTCTTGCCTTTACTTCTTACCCTCACAATTGAATTGACAGGATCGGAAATGGCTAAACCCCGAAAAAAATGTATTATACTAAGAAAGAATGAAAATATTTGTTTTCCGAAAGATATCAACAATGCTAATAAAAAAAAATGCTTCAAAATTTATTTGTGAACAATCTAGTAATCCAAGTACATATCCTTTCCTCGGTTTTCCATTGCTCGCACACTCATTTTTAGTATAGTAATAATTGTAGTACAGTTGGCCATGACATGTTAATATGATGCTTTATTTCACTTTCTATTTCTCTCTACTTGTTTTGAAAATCAAAAGGCGGTGGATATTTTTATCATACACCCAGTAGGTTTCTATGGATTTGTAAATTACTGCAAAGTAATATGTTTAAAATTGGTTAATGATTCTTTTATCATTAGTAGTGATAATTAAAGATAAAAAACTTCCACAATAGTTATTTCTGTCATAAGGGCGGTAAATGAATTGTTACAGTACGAGTTCGATGTTTATTTAGAATTTAGAATTAATTTTTTTTAATTTTTTTAGAATTTTGAACGAGTTCTGTAACGATCAGTTAAGGTATGTGTAACGTACAAAGTTTTATTTCATACTACATGGGACCATAATTCAACTTTTTTATTTAAAATTAAATTTTAAAGTAAAAACATGAGTTTGAAATTTAAAGAAAATCAATCCAAATGATTGTAAAATTATCAAATTACCCTTGTTATTTTTTTTGTTTATCTTTATGTCTTTTTGTACGGTAATGGCTCGTTTTCCGGACTGGTTTTTTCTGTATCGTAATGATTCGTTTTCCGGACTGAAATCAATTACGTAAACATTGATTTTCTGTATAGTATGAAATAAAATATATTTTAAAAGTCTTCTAGGATTATTATTGTGCAATATTGTATTGATACATGGCATTGTTAAGATGCGGTAATGCGATTGCGGTATATATTATGCTTAAAATGTAGTGTTGCTTTTCCTTCAAAGGATATAATATCTACCTTGGAAAATGCAACACATTGGCGGATATTACATTATCACATTTTTATAATTATTTAAATATAATTATATTTTCTACAAAGAATAGTATATTGTACAACGAGCACGAATTGATACTCATCGCACGTGTCTTAGCGAGTTTTTATTTTTTACAATAATTTTATGACAACTATAATCCCCCGCCGCGTGTAATGAATCGCCCGAATATAAAAAGCAGAATTGTTTTTTATTTTAATGAGCCAAAAAGAGCCCTAAACCAAATAAAAAATTGTTTAATTGATAAAAAGCAGAAGCCAAAATTATTGTTCACAATAGCAAGTAAAAAATAAACAAAGATAAATACGTAGAAATGTGTGACGTCTGGAGACTAAAACCATTCTGTATATACCGAAACAAAATATTCGGTATCCGCGCGAATGTAATTTCGAAGCGGATGAATAAAATACAGAGGAGAAGTAAAAATGAATTTTGTTTATTTGGCTTATTAGGCACTGTAGTATAATTTTAAATGAACTGAGTGTTGTGTTGATTGTTGGTAAAAATAGGTTCGTTCATGTAAATGCGTGTGAATATGAAATATGTGGTGTGCGCTCCAATATACATGATTGGTATACTGTGGCGATGAACGAATCATGAATAATTTGCAAATATTTGAATTTCAAAATGAGTGAGTCGCTACAGGACTCCTTCGCGAGTGATTTCTCCCTCCCTAAGGAATGATTGTGGCAATGGAAGCTATAAGGACGGTTTTGTGAACCCGATGTCTAGATGTTTGCTCAGCCAAACTAAGTATTCCGTAAGCTGGTTTAAGTTGATCGATTGAAACATTGGAATTTTTTCCATTAATCGATACGATAAAATGTTTCCTAAGTCTGTGTATAACTTTATACGGATCTTCATAGGGAGGAGTTAATCCCGTGCGAACCTTGTCTGTTCTGATGAAAAAAAAAAATCGCAGTTGCTGAGCGATTTCGGAACAAATACGTCATCTTGTTTGGATTGACGTGGTGATTTAGGTATGAGGTTGCGCATGATTTTCGATAAAGAATTCACCGGGTAGTTTGATGGTTTGACCATAAACTAGCAAGTAGTATGATTGGTATTTCCGAACTCCAATTTATTGTATTGTCTCTGGCCATAAATGCGGCTTTGAGTTGCCGATGGAAGCGTTCGACGATGCCATTGGCTTGTGGATGATAAGCCGTTGTGCGTATCGGATGTGAGCCAAGTAGTTTTGTTAACTCGGTGAAAAGCTTTAACTCAAATTGCGTTCCTTGATCGGTTGTGATGTTAAGGGGTACGCCGAATCGTGATTACGTAGTTGTTGACAAAAGTGGTGGCTATGGTTGCAGCAGACATATTGGTCATGAAGTATGCCTCAAGCCATCGAGAGAAACGATCGACACAAGTAAGTAAGTATGAGTATCCATTAGATGGTGGCAATGGGCTTACGATGTTTATATGAATATGCTCAAATCGACCGGGCGGAATTTGAAATTGTTCATGAGGTGATTTGGTGTGCCGTTGAACTTTAGCCCGTTGGCAGGATAAACAAGACTGAGCCCAATTGCCTACGTATTTGTTTATGCTGGGCCAAAAATAGCGAGCTGTAATTAATTTACGAGTTGCACGGACTCCAGGATGTGAAATCTTGTGTAATGTGTTGAGTACGGTGCAACGTAGTGAGTCTGCGATGTATGGGCGATTATTCCCATCTGCGATTTCGCGGACTATTTCTAGGCCAGGTAGTTTGAAAAGCTCTATAGCTTCATTGATGAACTAGTGTGACATTCGGAACCAGAAAGTATATTCTGAAGTTCTAGGTCTGCTTTTTGTGCTTTTGCAATTGTTGTTCGCGATAATGTATTTGCGACAACGTTGTCGTGTTCGTGAACATGCTGAATGTTCATGGTAAATTGTCTAATGTAATACCGGTGGCGAGATTGCCTCGGATTACGTTCAGTTTTAGACTGAATTGCTCTAGTCAGAGGTTTGTGGTCGATGTAAATGGTGAAATCCCGACCTTCCACAAAATATCGGAAGTGTTTGACTGTCAGATAAATTGCGATTAATTCCCGATCGAATGCGGAATATTTCTTTTCTGGAGCTTTGAATCGCTCAATGGGTGTGCCAGAAGTGTTATCTGGGCCAATTCAGATTTAAGTGACGTGAATGCTTCTTGACATTCGTCAGGCCAAGTGAAATTTTTGGCTGTCTTGGGCTTTTTGGGATGAGCTGCCAAGTGGCTGTGAATTGGTGTGAGTGTTTGAGCGAGTTTTGCTATGAATCGGTGGTAGTAATTTACCATGCCGACAAATCGCTGTATACTTTTGATTGAAGTGGGTGCTGGGAAATCTCTAATGGCATTAATTCGTTCTTCAAACGGCAGAATACCATTAGGTGTTATCTTGTGGCTGAGGAAGTCAAGAGTGGATACGCCAACAACGCATTTTGAGCTCTTGATGTGAACGTCAAACTGTGTTAGTCTGTGGAAGAGTTGTTGCAAGTGCAGTTTATGTTTTCCCTCAGGTTTAGATACCACAAGAATGTCGCCAATGTAGACGAAAACGAAGTCCAAGTCACGTACGACTTCGTTCATGAAACGCTGAGACGTTCGAGCGGCATTGCGTAAGCCGAATGGCATTCGGGTGAATTCGAATAAGCCAAACGGTGCTGTGATTGCCGTTTTATGAACGTCTGCAGGTGTGACGGGAATTAAATGATATGTTCTGACAATATCAATCTTGGAGGAGATTTTACATCCATGCAAGTGCATGGAGAAGTTTTGAATGTGAGGTATCGGGTAGCGATCCGGTGTTGTTACCGTGTTTAAATCCTATAATCCCCACATGGTCTCCAATCTTGATCTTTTTTCTTCACCATGTGAAGTGGACAAGACACGGGATATGCAGATGGCCTACAAATCCCTAATTCCACCATGTGCTGGAATTCTGTAAGAGCGGCTTTATGTCTCACTTGATCTAGCCGACGTGGTCTTGACACGAGCAGATGGCCTGCTGTGACAATATGATGAACCATGTTGTGTCAAACTGGTAAGTTATAGTTGGGCTCTGCTGTAAGTGATGGAAAATTTTTAAGCAGAGTGGCATAACCATTGCTGACTGAATAATGGATCGGAGTTGGGAGTGTTATCGCGAACCATTGTGGCATTGATTGACAGCTTAATCGCTGAATCAACCAGCCTTTTATTTTTGAGGTCAACAAGGAGGCCAAATTGACACACAAAATCGGCGCCAATAATCGGACGATTCACTTCAGCTGAAATGAATGCATGTGTGAAGGTTCTCTTAAGTCCGATGTCCACCTGAAGCAATTTTGTGCCGTAGGTGAAAATTAGACTAGATCGGGGTCACGTTTTGTGAATGAAAACGCGCCGTTGAAAAAATGTGCTGGAATAACCGAAAGGTCAGCGCCAATGTCAATGAGAAATATAAGTTTGTTTTTACGGTCGTGAATGAACAATCGACCTAATTTCTGGGTGTTGGATGACGTCGTCTCTACCCGTTGGTTGTCTCGTTTTTTGAATTGACATCAACATCCATGCTCGATGTGGATGTTGTGTTGAAGTTACACGGTTGCACGCACTTTCGCGCTGCTGGACCGAATTTCCAGTGGAACCAGCATTTTTCGTATTGGCGGTTGTTGTTGCACGAGTTGAAGTTCCGTCTATATCCGGATTGATATTGTTGTCGACCCCTTGAACAACCGCAATTCCGGTTCTCGACGAGCGAGAGACAACATGACGGAGTTAAAAATTCGTGATCTCGAAATCTAGTACAACGTTTTTTATTTTTTGTTTTTGCAAAAATAAGTTTTTAGCCCTTTATGTTGATAATTATTAGTTTCTACGCAGTTGTCAATGCGTAGAAACTAATAATTATCAACATAAAGAGCTAAAAACATATTTTTGCAAAAACAAAAAATAAGAAACGTTGTACTAGATGTCGAGATCACGAATTTTTAACTCCGTCATGTTGTGTCTCGCTCGCCGATTTATTTTATGAGACGGGCATGAATTTTGGTTGTTTGGCTTATTAGGCACTGCAGTATAATTTTAAATGAACTGAGTGTTGTGTTGATTGTTGGTAAAAATAGGTTCGTTCATGTAAATTAGTTTGAATATGAAATATGTGGTGTGCGCGCCAATTAATATGATTGGTATACTGTGGTGATGAACGAGTGATGACTAATTTGCAAATATTTTAAATGCAAAATGAGTGAGTCGCTATATATGTATGTAAATGTAGCTTCTAAAAATATGATTAAATATCTTCATATACATAATCGTAAACTGTCCTGGTAAAAATAAATTGTTTGTTTTCCACATTAGTTTTTCTAATAAATACCTCCTTACTCTTTAGAGGAATAATTTTTACCTATAGACAAATTCAGGCATCGTAATTCTATGTTAAGTCAGACCGTTTTCCGAAATTTTCCTTTGGATTACAGGAGTCGTACAAAAGTCATCAATATTAAACATCTCTAAATAAGATGCAGCCGATTTCTGCAAGATCAATAAATTTATAGGTGGTTGTTCAAATTTTAATTACCTAGTTGTCTTGACATTAGAGCAACTCAATTTGAGTAGCATTTCAAATTTGACCGGCACTGAAGCCACTCTTGTACTCGTAGGTGGTCATAAATGATTTTCAAAGTGTCAAAACATACCTTGTTGAACAATCCTTAAAATTTGGGTTCGGCTATATCATCAAAACAGAAATGCCATTAGTGGAGTACACCTGTTATACGTGATGAAAGAGGATTTAATGCAATCCAATTTATTCCAATCACTCGGAAAACGCTCATCAACTTTAAAGGTCAATATTACCTTTAGAATACAATTTCTGATAATACGATTCATTTCAACTATTCAGCGAATATATAACGAAATCTTATTTACCGAATACTGCGCATAATAGTAATTCGTTTATTGGAGCCAATTATTTGGATAACGGTTCCTTACAAATGAATTAGTATTCTTCGTTAACAGTTAGCTTATTGTTTCGAAACCTTCAATTTTTATTATACAGAAATTTTATTGTACTTGCAGCAGTTTTTCTTGGGGTCAACATTAATTGTCGGTAATAAAATTAAAAGAAAAAAACAAAGTATTTCGAAACAATTTTAGTTACCAGCTCCCTCGCCGCAATTTTTCTTCGGTTTTCTCACTCCATTTAGGTATTATTTTTACGCAGGTTAATTTAATGATCAGCTGCAGGTAGGACAGGAGCCGAGTTGTGTTTATGTTTTAGTGCGCTCGGATGAAAGGTAAATACAGTACAAACTGGCTGTTGTAGTACATCGCATCCTTTTGTTTCGTCTTTTATACCGTTATTTTCTTTTTAATGTATATATTTTTATGATTTAGAAAGTTATTCTTTCTTTAGTTCCGCAACCTTCGCTGATTGTGAACGAATTTTTCGGCCACAGAACATCAAATAGCTTCCACTTTCTAGCAACTCAGCGGTTTAACGTCTCACTGTGATCAAAGGAATTTTGAATTTTGTTTCAGTCACAAAATCTAGGTGGTGGTGGAAGGTGCGCCGTCCTTTCCCATAATCACTGATCATTTCAAGCCAATACGAAGAACAACGGCTTTTTTGTGAAATAATGTTATAAACGATAAAACTACCAGCTGTTTGGCAAATCTAAGATGAAAAAATTATCTGATTTATAGGAGGCTCTTTCCTAGAGCTCCCTAGTAATATTTTGAATCAGACGTTCCATCAACAAGATTTATGATTTTTTTTATTTTATGTTCGTTTAAGTTAAACTATAATCCAACTTAGGATTGGAGATAATAAGTATACGAAGGGACATGTAACGATTAAATTGCTACAATAACCGGCAAGGCGGCCACCTCTGATCAACCAGGTTTTCTTTTAATTATTGTCAACAATTCTGATTATTACATCTAATATTCTTACTATTTTACTAAATTCACTATAATTACTTTAATTAATTAACCCATATAATTCGAAGGGTGGTGGTAGTTAAGTTTTTATTTTAAGTTCAAATTTTTTTCGGTGCACAAAGCAACTTAGACTAATCATTATACACGTATTCTAATTTTCTCTTAGTGTAAATTTTCTTTATTTCTGTATTTTTTTTTTGCTACTTATACATACATCTGTAAGAATTTCTAAACAATATTTCTTGTGATTTAATTAAAAGTGGGATTTGCAATCGATTCAATTTTTTTAAAGTATTATTTTTATTATTATTTAATTTCGCCATGAGATAGGTGTGTGTCAAGACCATGGTAGGTAGTTATGTGCTAGGTTAGTATGGGTGTCCGTGTGTACTGGATCCTTTTTTCAAGGTACAAGATATAACTATGCTACATCTCCACCCACCCATCCGATGAGCCTTAGCCAAGCTAAAACAGTCCACCTTGGAGCCTCTAGTTATTTAAATAAAAACAAACAATTCTAATAACGACGTGGGCAAATCATGGCATCAAATAAATTATATGTTTTTGGTAGCCCCCTCACCTACCATCAGATCGTTACAGTCGTTACAATAATAAACAAATTTAATAAGTCCCAATTTAGAATCATAAATGTCATTTCAATGAATGAACTACATTTTTATGAATGAACTACGAAAATAAACTCGTCTATATTTTAGAGAAATCTGTTGATTGTATATAAGTTAGATAAACAAGAATACAAAAACCTAAATTCCTAGACTAAAGATATAATAGAATGATGCTAAATACAGAGTAATAGACCGTGAAAAACTTAGTATAGGAATGAGATTAACCTAAAAGTAGCAATGAATTTGCACGGTTTATGAAAAAAAAAATACAAGAACTTTATGCTTAAGTTTGCCTAAGTTAAATACACTAAAATTGAATTTATAAAATTCAAACAGTGTTTGTTAACACACCCAACCTTACCTCATTTAATCCTAAGCAAGACGATAACTCAAAATAGATAATGCATTTTTTATTGCTACTTGCGAGAAAATCAATTGCGTGCAAACATTGTTAAATCAACGGGAAATTGGCTTCAAGGCCACAGTAGCACCACTACGATTTCAAACAATTTTCATCTTATGATGCGTGTGGAAAATGTTTCAGCACACACACTTATATAAACGCACACCAACACACACAAACACACATTCACTCATTTTAAATATATTTAAAAACAAATACGAAAAACCAGTATCTCCGTCTTGCGCGCTCACTGCAAGTAGTTTTCTTATATTCTGCCCCGTTTTCATGCAAAGTACTTGACACATAAAAAGAAATTCTTTGTCACTTCAAAATATAAAGTAAAAATTTTTTATTTTATTTATCTTTTTCTTATTTTCAATTAATTATATAAAGACTAAAAAAGACAATTCATAAGATTTTGATCAGTTTTCATTCCACTTTACTATCACATAACAATAAGAAAGATATTTTAAATGTCTTAGGTTTTTATTTTTTTGGTTTGTCTTATTGTGTGTTTTCTTCAGTGTGTTGTTATTCTTTCAATTTTTTTGTTTTTGTTTTTTTTTTTTTGCTTTACTATAAGACTATAAGAAATGTGTTATAGAAAAAAAAATCATATAAAAACGAGTTGTAAAAGCAACGTGGACTGACTTAGGGACGAGTATGTAGACAACTCTTTGAAGAAATGAAACGAAACTGAAACAGAAAAGTTGTCTGTGTTTGTAACTTACAGTCTTAAAAAAAAGATGAATACATGCTTAAAAATATGGCAATGGCCGCTAGCATTCGGACAAAAACTGTTTATGTATTTTTGAATATGTGTATATGAGAGAAGATTCTTGTTTTGTTCGCGTAAAACAGCGGAGAGAATTTAACATTTTCTTAAGACAAAACAAAAAAAAAGTTTTATATTTTTGTTATTTTTATGTTTATGCCGAATTTCTTTAAGAATACTAACAAGATTAAGAATGCGTGGTATTAGTTTAAAAATATTTATTTTTTTGTTTTTTGGAGGCTTATTGAATTAACCTTGAAACGTTTTATGTAATTAAATTATTTCTCTTGAGTCGATTTTCCCAAATTATCACTTAATAATTAACCGGAAAAAGTTTTAATTTCGATGAAATTTAATTAATATATTTTGTATTCGCCCAGTAAAAATAAACTTAAAAGTGACGGTGAAAACGGAATAATTTCTACACGCTCCAAATTTTGCAGACATGTTCATTACAGTATTAGAAACTTGTATAACAATTTTTCCGATGTAGGTGAGAAAGAATTATATCTGGCAAAATTGCCATTTATTTTGGATTAAGTTTTATTTGAAAGCGATGAAAAATAAAATTGAACGAGAAATGATATTTCAAATTTCGTGTAAAATTGAAGAAGTGAATATTTTCTTATCCGGATAATCGAATTGGTGGCTTGTAATTTATTCGCTATTCGGATAAGTAATTAGCAATTATTTGCAAATTCCGATACAATTCTAGTGGAAAGTGATAATTGTCATTTGCAATATTTTGCTATTTTTACTGCACTGTGAATGTATTGGTATTTGGTTGGATTGCATGAGGACACTGGTGCGATGTTCCCACATATGTTAATTTCATAAAGCTTGATCATTATCTAATTTTAAATGGACCGCATATATAAAAACACGGAATTTCGTTTGAACGTGATATAGTTTATGGGTTTTCTGTTTCTATGAATGGCCAACGAAATATTAAATTTGATATCACGTATCACCACAGATTTTATTAAAATTCTACATTTATGTACATACTATATATGTATCTAGTGTGTCACACTTATTTATTTAAATACAAACTCACACATATTGAGTTTTGTTGGTTTATCAATTAAAAACAAAACTAGCAAGCACATAAAATGAGTGTATACATAAAGACTTGACATAAGAAATAATAATAAAAAAATGTTGTCTCTGTATATGATAATTTGCATAATCAGCAGTCAATCAAGAATATCTGTTCGTTTCGCGTGTATAAGCGCGGTACTTTACACACCGATATAAAAAACTATCTACGTACATACATATGTATATATAAGATAGCGGACATGAACTTATAATAAATATATATATATATATATCTCCTTAATAATACTTTCAATATTATTTATATTTATGTTTTTCTGAAATTGATATGCAATAAAATGTTAAGTTGGTTTGAAGTAATCAAGTGACAAAGAATTTTTTTTTTTTTTTACTATAAGTAGTTTATATACCGCGCGATCTCGTAATAGCGCGCTATGCTATCTTAATATTATGTGTATAAAAGAATGAATCACATTGAATGTGGTAAAATATAATCTATCTCCTATTTATGTGCGGCGAGTACAGGTATGTGCGCAATTCTTGATTTATATATAACTTTAAGAAATGTAATTAAAATACATACAGTGGTAAATGTACTGTTGACATTTTAATAGTTTTTAAGTCGATTTGTATGTACCCAGTTTATTGGGTTGTTGTATATTTTATTGTGTTGCGCTTCTGTGAAGTTATTTATTTTTAGTTTCGATTTGGTGTCGTGATTTCATGTCAATTATTTACATATATAGGTATATACATATATAAATTGTATGTGATTTGGGTAATTTGTGTATTTTATTTATTATGGATTGTGTAGCGCTGTGGGTAACATTCTGAAACAAATTACAATTTTAATTTTTGTGTGTGAGAATTTTTACCGTAAAAGTTTTGTGTGGAATATAAGAATATCACGCCGCCTGTGGATTTTTTTTGTGGTCACACGTGATTTTCACATGATGTTTAGTATAATTTGAACTGTCATATTGAAGGAAATTCTAATGTCACCCAATTTCAAGTTTAGAAAAATAATATCATTTTCAGGAGTTTCAAATGACTGACCGGTGTTATATTATAAGTATTTTTTGTATAGATATTGTAAACCTAATTTCTATAGATCTTGTAAACAATTTTGAGATTATTTTCGTAAGGATGGTTTTATTTAAAGCCCCCACAAAAAAAAATCACAAAAATTCGGCTCAAATAAATTCCGAATTAAATCTAAACTTCTGGCGAAACCTACTCTAATAATTTTGACTTTTTTATTTAAAGTGGTATACACATAGTGCGGTTGAAAAAGATATACGAGTGAGCAGGAAACTGTTGAATTGGCATTCGTGAATTTTCCATTGTAAAGGCATTGCCCCATGCAAAAACGGCAAAATGACATTTCAAACCATCAAATCCAATTAGTGACTAAATTGTTTGTTTTTCAATATATATATATATTCATAAGAAAAGGAGATATATATATTTATTATAAGTTTCAATATAATATATTTTCAATATTCCACTTCTAAGAAAATTTTATTAAAATTTCATTCAAAACACTCTAATTTTATATTTTGACGGACGGATTTTTGCTTGACGGCCGGCAAAAAATAAAATTGAGGCTTTTTGAATGAAATTAAATCAATTTTAATAAAATTTTCTTAGAAGTGGGACTTATAGATTCAAACTATTTTTTAATAATTTTCATATTGAAAAACAAACAATTTTGCCAATAATTGGATTTGACGGTTTGAAATACCGGTTTGCCGTTTTGCATGGGGCAATGCCTTAAGGGACCTTACCCGATTCGGATTGAGTGGCGTTGAATGTGGCCTGCTGATCATGATGCTAAGGTTTGACAGTGTACACGCTTTCTAATTGCTGTAATCATAGTTTGCCATGCTTAGAATATAGACTTTGATGGTGTTTTTTCATTCGATTTATTTTAAACTTCATTTTTACCACTTCAGTTCTTTTATTTAGCAAGTAGCTAAACAAATAAATGTTCGTTGACAACATATATTCGTTGCTTAGGTGTGTAAGGCATTTTAACTGTTTCGAAAATCGTCTAATTTTGCGAATTGGGCCGTTACATGTAAGGAAGGATGGGAACGGTTTGTTAGTAAGGAGGAAATCGATTTGGTTACGGACACCTAAGTAGTTGTTTATTAGTAGTAAAAGTGTTATAATCAGTGTTGCCATTTGAAAAATTCCGTTCCATTCAGTTTTGACTGGAAATAGCCCTGCTAAAAAAGATAAATCTGGTCAAATATTCGGTCAAACAAAAAATTTTTTGAAATCCATTTAAAAAATCAGTCAAAATTATTTTAGGGCAAATGTATTCGTAAATGTAGGTCTAACTTCTAAGACTAGTCTAACTCTCTCTCTTTAACTTATAGATTTTTCACCATGTAATTCGTTAATTGCTGCTTGAAATCAGTATACATTTTGATTTATCGTTTGCGCTGCCAATATGTGCTAATTTAACGGGCAGGTTGAATATTTAAGCTCGAGCTCGAACTAATTGTACCTACCAAAATATCTAGAAATTACACATAAAATTCTTAATCCGATATATGTTTTGAGTAGCAAAGATTACCGTTTCATTAATTTCGTTAGTTTGATTTTCTAGAATCAGATAATAAGCGTATGTTGTGGGCCAAAATTGACTTCAAATTATTTTGGGTTTATTTTTTCCCCAAGAAAATAGCCAATTTGATTTAATTGACAAAAGCCAACTTTTCGAAATAAACACCCCTATTCCCTTAATCATGTCACTTGTCATTTGTATCGATAACCAAATTTTGGTATTCTCTTAGTCGATCGATGCGACAATCGTCGTTTGAAGTGAAAATATCATGTTTATTTTAACCACCATAAAATGCAAGAGCATTTTACACTTTTACAGTGCATACAGAGCATTTCCGGATTATCCGAAAATTCGCTTATCCGAATTGTCTTCGGTCCCGACCACATCGGATAATCGATACTCTACTGTACCTCTATTCTAAAAGCAAATTATCATAAGTCTAAATTCCAAGGGAAAAGTTAAGATTTCTTGTATTACTGAAATTTATTTTTAATTTATTTGAAGTTAGTAGAATTTAATCCAGTTTTGAACCGATGAGTTTATGATTATGAAAAAAATCAATCTTCTCATCAGTACTGCGATTTTGTTGTGTACATGGGAGTATGGGAGTAAATAACCGGAACGTAAAAGTATTTGCAATTGTTGATGTGTTAGTGCACATGCTATTTTTCTGTTTGGCTTTTATTTCAGATCGGCGGGAGAATTAGTTTTAAAATATTAGTAATTTAGATTAAATATTAGATTTTTAAAATTTTAATAGAAAAAAATCAATAGCTGTCAAAAGCTAAAATTCTTCCGAATTATTTATAAACACACACACTATTAATTAATATATGTATATTTATCTAGAGTGAACGCTTTGAAATAATAGAACAATTTAACAGTGCAAATTAAATGTGGAATATTATATTGTTTGTGGTGTAGTGGTAACGCACTGGACTAGAGCGGGAAAGGTCTTGGGCTCGATTGTTGTCCAATTTAATTTTTTTTTTATTTTGATTATTATTTTTTTTAGTATTCATGTAATGACCAAATATTTTACTATAAATTAAATATTCCGCTTTATAGTTCTTACACACGAAAATACGTGGTACGCGTTTATTTTTGTGCCTGAAAGTATACGATCACTACTATAAGCTACGTTTATGAGTGGTAATAATTTAAAATTTCAATTTTAGGGGTTTAGAAGATTTCAGGAAACTGGTACCTTCAATCGAAGACCACAAACCAGCCTGTTTCGGTGTACATCAGAGAGGGACGATCGATTTATCGTCCTAAGTTCACTGCGAAATCGCCATCTCACGGGCGTCGATGTGCAGCAGGAGCTAAGACAAGTTCGAGATGTAGCTGTTAGTCAATGGACAGTAAGAAGACGCTGAACGGAAGCCCAAAATTGACAACACGCCACCGCACACAGCGACTCGAATTTGCTCGCGAACAAATCAATTGAAACATCGGGCAATGGGCGTCCGTTCTATTTACTGATGAGTGCAGAATATGTCTTCATGGTAGTGATATGAGAAACCGGGTCTACCGGCGTCCAGGAGAGCGATTTTCGCAGTACTGTTTTGCTGAAACAGTCTCATACGGCGGCGGTTCGTGTATGGTGTGCGCTGGCATATCGTTTGAGGGAAAAACAGATCTTGTTTTCGTACCTGGTGGAGGCCGTGAAGGAGGTCTGACCGCTGAACGATATATCGAGGGCATTCTCTTGGATCATGTAGTGCCCTATGCAGGATATATAGGGGAAGATTTCATATTGATGCATGACAATGCCCGGTGTCACACAGCTCGAACCACTCGACAGTTCTTGGAGGAGGTCGGACTCGAGACGATGAGGTGGCCAGCACAGTGCAGACATGAATCCAATTGAGCATTTATGGGACGAACTAAAACGGAGGGTCCGAGCTATAAATCCAGTACCATCTAACATCAGTGACTTGAAGATTGCGTTAGAGGAGGAGTGGGGTGCGATCCCCCAAGTATTTGTCAAAACCTTAATAAGGTCAATGGGGAACCG
The DNA here is from genome assembly GCA_963556165.1 of Tipula helvola. Lineage (NCBI taxonomy): Eukaryota > Metazoa > Arthropoda > Insecta > Diptera > Tipulidae > Tipula > Tipula helvola. The sequence continues at coordinate 209,663,381 of OY744482.1, forward strand.
CATGCGAACCGGTTGTAGACGCAAGGGGGGCCATACTTATTATTAACCAATAAAATTATTTTTGTTTTGCTTGAGTTTTTTGTTGTAATTTAATTTTAAACACCCCCAATATTTTTTGCTTAATCATCAATTTTGGTTGCGTTTTCATTCAAAATTCATTACAAAAAAAAGTACTAAACCAATTTTCATAAAAATAGTGTCATTTTAAAGCAAAAATATCAGGCTTTCAAAAAAATAATGTCTTATGAAAATCGGTTTGACCGTTCTAACAAAAATCGCCCTTATGTGAGAGCTTAAGGTTTTCAAAAATTTTTTGCCTTTGAATGAATGAATGCAAGTTCAACTATTACACAATATAAAAGTTTTGTTTATCCTTCTTTTTTGTAGGATTTGTGTCTAATGGTATATGTAGATATTATATAGATGGCATTGTTAAGATGCCGGTAATGCGATTACATCCTGTAATGTGTTTCCTACTTTTTTTGGAATCCAAAACCTGAGTACATCTGAAAATATCTCTAAAGTCAGCAAACGAAATTTCACCGGTACGTTTCTCCAGTATGCTTCTTCTTGTTTTTATCAGTGCTGTTGATTGATCTAGCTATGTGTATTTATTTCTTTCAAAACCAAATCCTTTAATAAGTCTTCTGAACATAGTCGTTTTTTTAATTTCTTTCTAATTTGCAAGAATCAGATTTCAGGTATCATTTCAGACGAAATTTAGTTTCGTTTTTAACTGTTGTATGTTTTTTTCAGCAGTAACATCCCAAGGGCATTGATAATTTCCCGAAATAATTTTATTATATTTTCCGAAAGCACGTTGCTTGGTAACAGCTCGAAGCCGTAGGCTGAGGGCTGTTACCTTAAAGCAAGGTGCTTGAGGAAAATAATAAAATATAATAAAATTATGAGGTATTTATCAATGCTCGTTATTGGAAGGGGGGTTATTCGAAGAGAAATTTTTTTGCTAAAATAGCAAGCCTGTTAAATCAGTCTATTTTGAGTCACGTGTACGAAATAAACCAATCAAAATAACATTACACTGATAATTTCCCTAGGGATGTTATCAGTGTAATGTTATTTTGATTGGTTTATTTTGTACACGTGACTCGAAATTGACCGATTTAATAGGCTTGCTATTTTAGAAAAACATACTCTGGCTACTAGATGAAAAGAATTTATAGTTTTATTTTACAATAAATACTGTTTCAAAATGACACTTTCATAGAACAATTTACAATCTAGCAGCCTTACTACTAGAATAAAATAAAATTGCAAAAAATTTTCTCGTCGAATACCCCTCGAGCATTGAATAAATACCTCATAATTTTATTATATTTTCCTCAAGCACGTTGCTTTTAGGTAACAGCCCTCAGCCTACGGCTTCGGGCTGTTACCAAGCAACGTGCTTTCGAAAAATATAATAAAATTATTTCGGGAAATTATCAATGCTCTTGGGATATTACTGCTGAAAATGTTTTGCAATTTTATTTTATTCTAGTACTAAGGCTGCTAGATTGTAAATTGTTCTATGAAAGTGTCATTTTGAAACAGTATTTATTGTAAAATAAAACTATAAATTCTTTTCATCTAGTAGCCAGAGTATGTTTTTCTAAAATAGCAAGCCTATTAAATCGGTCAATTTCGAGTCACGTGTACAAAATATTGACGATTGTAAAAGTAGAGAAAGCGCCTCTCGAGGACAATAGTTAAAATGATGCACCTGATAAAATGACATTTGTCACAAATGCGACGAAAGAAAATTTAGCAATGCGGTATTTAAAAATTGTTTTTATAGTCCGAAAATGGAATAATTTACAATTATTAGCAATCCGGTAAGTAAAAATTGTGTTTACAGTTCAAAATTGGAATTGTTTACAATAATTTCGAACGTCAAATTATCAGGTACCTCAGTTTAAAAATTTTCCGCTAGGTGGAATCCGTGATGCTCCAATCGTCAATACCAATTAAAACCATAATAGCTGATAATTTCCCTAGGGAAGTTATCAGTGTAATGTTATTTTGATTGATTTATTTCGTACACGTGACTCAAAATAGACTGATTTAACAGGCTTGCTATTTTAGTAAATTTTTTCATACAAATTTACTTAAATTTTAAAAAATTGAACTTTTTGGTAAGTTTGCAACTGTTTGGTTAATTGATATTCGGGATTCGGACGTTTGTAAGGAAATGTTCAAATTTTTAAGCATTTTTTGATTGTATTTACCTGACGACTAAACAAAGGAACACTAAACAATATTCGAAGTGTAAAACAATAGACAAACGACCAATTAAAAATTATATTCCGGCATGAAATTTCGAAATGAAATTTCAAATATGTACAATTTTTGTTCGTAACGTTACTCGTCCATGAATTTAACGTCTTTTGAAATAAAAGCTAAATATAACAACACAACATTTACAACAAAACACAACACCCAATAGTCACAAACTAATTCTTGGAACCACCGGAAATCTAACCCGCGACCCCCAAAATTGTAAAGCAAAGCTCTATCGACTGTAACACCGAGGGCGACAAAACGAATGCTCACTTCTGACAATCAATTATAACAATGTACTATTGATAGATTCTAATCACAATTTCGTGTGGCTACTGGATCATTCCTTGAATTGTTTGTACACCAAAGAGGTGCTGAAGAAAATGTGAAAATCAATACCTATTTTGAAACTGATTAGTTTTAAATAATTAATAAACCTTTTACATGAAATATTAAAATATCAATTAATTTTGCTCATTACTATACATTGGCTTAACACTATACAGTGACAAATGATGTTCATCGTCTTTTTGGTAATAAATTTGAATATCAATAAGTGCCAATAAGGGGCAAGGCTACTAGCTGCCGGGGTGCAAATAATGTTTGCCGCTCCCTATATATTTGCTTAAAAAATTATTATTATAAATTATTCAATGTGCGATGGCGAAAGTCAAAGAAAGTAAGGAATTTTTGCTGGTCAATGAGAAAAAAGGAACATTTGGAAATGAAAAAATAAACATAAGCTTATTTCACAAAATAAATATTTTTACATGGTGATTGTTTTTATAGGTTTGTTTTAGGTAAAATAAAATAATAGTTTTACATTAACTAAATTAAATCATTTAAATTTAATACTAAATTCAATTCAAAATTATATAAACATGTAGTATAAATTGAGTAATTACGAAAAATTGACAAAATCATTGATGATGTTTGAAAGTCTAACAAGATAATATATTCTTATATGATGATATATTCTAACTTTTTCTTCTAAATTTTTTTTATGTTTATGTTACATTTTTGTATAAAATTAACCGCACGTGCCTTGAGCTTCGTATGTCGGGGTACCGTGCACCCCTTGCACCTCCGCTTGGCGCGCCCCTGGCAATTTTTTTAAACTAGCTAATAAAAATTTATTGTGTGCTTAATAAAAAGTGCGAAATTAAGATTTATTCATGTATTTAAGAATGTATTTTTACGGGTTAATTTGTTTTAGCAATTTTAAGAATAAAGGAAAATTTAAAAAAGAATTTTCAATTTAGAACTAGTATTACACAAAATGGTTCCAAAGTAAACAAAACCTGTTAATTATTTGATGTTTTTGATGTTCAAAAATTGGATATTGTGTATGTGTATGTAGAGGAATCGATAAATATATGATTTTGGGTATGTGCCAAGTGTTATTACTATATGAGTACAAATGTAAACGATCAGACTAAATGTCTGTAAGAGGAAGGTGTTGTATCAATTTAAAGGATGCATCAAAACAATATCATGTGAACAAGAGAAAAGTTTGTTAGACCATAGCAATACAATGTAATCTATACACAAGAAATAAATAAAGAAGATATGGTGAGGTCAACACATTTCACTGAATTGGATATTCTGATTGATACTTAGAAATAATTTTGTTACTTGTTTGTATGTATAGCTAAGTAAAAAATAAACCATACGTTAATTTTAAATTGTAAATTTATTTGTAAACAATAGCTTCTACTTTTCTAATAATATTTAAGTCATTTTGGAAATTCAAAAGCTGATTTATTACGTCGATCCTCGCCCCAGAGAATCACTTTTTAAATCTTTCAAATTAGAGTTCACTTTAATTAAATATGTAGTTGTATCATTTACTTCATAAAATATCATAAATTTAATATTTACCTACACCACCAACAAAATAACAATGTTCTCCCAAAAATTGAATAATAAACTAAATTACGTGAATGAATTTCAAGAATTATACTGTACACATTGCGATCTTTCGATTCAGATCATGTAAATATTACAACAACAAACATTCAATTTCTGCAGAAATAAAAATCTTTACGTATAGAATGAGAAAGCGTGCGCTTCAAAAGGGCAAGAGGCAAAATTGAAATATAATCCCTTCGGCTGTAAAATTTATTTACTCATTTCAGTAACAAAATACATATGTACATATATTTTTTACTGTATGGGGGTACTAATCTGATCCAGCGATCACGTAATCGATCAATAAACACACCAAAAATATATAAAGAAGTAATAATTTTCCTCTTAAATTTTCTTATCTCGTTTAAAACGTAGCACAATAACAACAACAATGTATGTATTAAAATTCACACACCAACACATCGTATGCTATAAAAAATACTTATTACTTTTTGTATTTATTTTATGAATGAAAATTATTTTAGAATATTTTTTTTTTTTTTTAGAATCATGATTGAATTTTTTTGTTTTTTGAAAATCGAAAATTTACAAATTTCCATAATATGGAAGCAAAGATCTTTAAAAAAACACAAAAAAAATTAAAAAACGCGATCGATAAACAGAGGCGAATTTTTCCTTAAGGCTAATGCTACCGTTTTATTTTCATTTCTTGTGTAAAATAAAAAGTTTTGTGTATTATAAGAAAAGAAAATAATAATAAGAAGTTTATTACCCAATAAAAAACTTTTCACTGTGCATTTGCTTATTATTTGTGTTTGTATATACATATGTATTTTAAACCGTACTATAAAAGATTAAAAATTTAAGAAATTGGAGTCTATACTCTCTTCTTAATTATTATAACATGTCTATTATTGCAAAAATTGTATGGAACAATTGGGTGTTTTACAGTACAGAAATAAGTAATACTCAAGTCTATAAATAATATACAGATATTTTCACTTTTCTTCGTTAATAAATTTATATAAAAATATCACCGAAAATTCCTACGCGAACTTTAATTTAATTTTCTTTTTTGAAAATAAGACAAAACGAAATGAAAAAATAAAAATTAATATAAATAAATAAATTCTTGATCTGCGATTCTTTTGTCTTGTTTTAAGATTATTTTTGTATAAGAAAATCTCAACAAAATTAAGAAAGCATAAGAATAAAGTGTTTTTGTGTACGAGTGCACAAGAAACATAAACCCCTTTCATTTTATTAAAATCATATTTTGTTACAATTCAATATAATGTACATAATCGTATAGGTACATTTTTAAGCCACCATCCCACATTAGTTTATTTATTTTTTTGTGATTATTCAGTTTTGAAACAATAATAAGTATTGTAACAATAAAAATTATAATGACCAAACCCTTCTTATAATATTGCAAGCATGATTTGCAAGATTCCGAAATGTTCATCTTCCAAAAAGAATCAAACATCTCGGACTAATAATATTTATCAGTAGATCTAGTAGCAAAAGCTCTTGAATTTTTTTTTTTTAACAAACAATTTAAAATTGTATCTTACTCGATTTTGGGTTGCCTCGTTCGTTTCAATAAACATACATAACAATATAACAACAAAAACTATTTACGTTAATTAAAATAATTTAACAAAAACATGAATTGTCGTAAAAAACGAAACTTAAGAAAACAAGCTTAAGTAATAAAATTTAAAAAGTTTTTTGTTTTTGTTTTAGTCTTAATAGACCTATTTTGATAGTTTTGTCAAACGATAATTTAATTATGTATGTTGATTTGAATTTTTTTTATAGAGGTGGTTTGTTATGAGCTGGTTTTTTTTTTGTAGGAATTTTTACTTCATTTTATTGGATTAATGTTTGGTGTATGATGAGATCTATAGATCTCTTAAAACTTACTTCTTTTCGTTTGTATTTCTAGCAGAGATAAATCAATATAGTTTTGGTCTGTTATGTATATTTATACATAGTTTTGTTCTGTGTTCCCGGCTCATTAATTCGGTAAAATTGAATAAAAAGCACCAACAACAAAAAAAATATGCTTGTGAACATGGTATCGAGTTGTTATATAGTTTTTCTTGTTGTTATATAGTTTTTAATTCTTGTTTGTAAATTTAAACCCCATTATAAGATCAATATTTTTGTTTAGTTTTCTTCTTAGACAATGAATGCCATTCCTGTCGACACAAGAGTGATGACTTTAGCGAAGATAATTTATGAATATATAATGGGGTAAAATATCAACAGATGTTGCCAAAATATGTCCGTTTATAAACAGGTTTGGTTACGGTTGCGTGCAGTTACAAAAGCTTATGTTTACTTATCGGTCAGTCCGATTGTTTGTCGATGTGTACGAAGATTTGCTGGTCCGTTGGTTTGTATATCGGTGTACTGTTCTATCGGTATCTATAAGTTGAACTATTGGATATTCTGTCGTTCTGGCGGAAAATTGTCTGTTTGCCACTCTGCCGGTTGTGCGGTCAGTTTGTCAATTGGTTTATTTGGCCTAGGTTCATAGCAGTCTTGTATTGGTTAATATTCAGTTGGTTCAATTTTCCCCATCAGTTTTCATTTTTAGGCTTAGCTCCAACTTACAATTTTTTTTTTTATATTTAAAATAAATTCTTATTTATTTATTTTATGTAATTTATACAATCTAGTCTCCTGGACTAATGACAATTTAATTTTTACTTTTCTTCCCATTGGCGTTCCATAGAGTCTGGTAAATTGAAGTAAACCACATCTTTTTCACTTTAAGGGCCCCATCTGACATACCAAGGTGCATCAACGATGTTCTTTAATACCATATTCTGAAATTTTTAGATGATATTTTCATTGCTCTGTTTGGTACAACCACAAAGTTGAATACCATAAGTCCAAACGGTTTCAATATTTCCTTATAAACTAGAAGCTTGTTGTATGTTGATAAAGAAGAGTTCCTTCCCATCAGCCAATACATCTTTCTGTATTTAAGTGTTAGTTCTTCACTTTTCTTCTTGACATACCGTCGCAGTTTGGCATCCAGGGTCACCTACAGAGAGCCACTCTCAGCTAAAAATTCAAATACACCATTTGAAAAACCAGGTTCAACATGCGGAAAATGTGGTGATTACGTGTAATTTCAAAATTTGTTTGGTTTAAAATTTTGTAAATAAATGAATAAAATATAAATTAATAATAATTATATTATTATGAAAAATATTATAAATGTTTTATTGCAATGCTCTTTTATAAATCATATTTTTGGTTTTTCCTTCATGTGCGAATATGAATAATGATAAGGGTTTACCAAAACGTGAGCATCCAACGTATAATTGTCCATGTGAGAAACATGATTTTTGATGAATTAATCCATATATAGTCCTATTCAGATCTTAAAAAAAATTTTTTTTTAATTGTTCTGCGCAGCTTCCAGTGATGTAGAAAAAAAATTTATAAAAATTTTGCACGCCTATGGAAACAACGTTAACATTTAATTTTCGGACGGACTAAGGAAAATAAATAACTAAATGTCAGTCATATCGATCAAAACCACAATAACGTAAAAAAATTGTTAAATTGCATTAATTCTTCGATTATCGATTTTAAACGATTCTTTTAAAATAAAATTATAAAAACATTTTGTGATTCAAAACGTTATAACATATAAATAATAAAATAAAATGATATAAATAAAAACTTAACCTAAAAACTGAAGTACAAATACAACATAAAAATGTAAACAATTAAGCCGAAATAGTACATCACTGTGTATCCGCCATGTTTTTTCTGCGCGTTAACTGTCAGAATTCCAGCGAGATTTGAATACTACTATACATACTTGCAGCGAGTGGACGTACCGGAAATTAGATGCGTTGAAATTCAAATGGCATATCTGATGGAACGATTGGTATACGTGGAATTAATACGTTCTCAATATTTTTCACATATTTACAAAAAAAAAAATTGCAGTAACATTTTTTGCTCGGTGTGCTGGCGCAAGGTCCTGCTGGAATATGAAGCTCTCAGTTTCATCAAACAGCTACATATAACTGATGACTTCAGGTAGCTTTCAAGAATATTTAAATGCCAGTTATGCCAAGCCACCATAACTAAAATAGCCCCAAACCATTAATCCTTCAGATTTATTGGCACTCGTTGAATGCAAACAATGCTAAGGCGTTCTCCTGGTTTTCTGCGCATAATTCGCCTCCTGTCTACGACATGGAGCTTGAATTTGCTTCCGTCCGAAAATATAATGCTGTCCCACATTTCTCTGCACCAAGTAACATGTTCTACTGCCCACCGTATCCGAGTAATTTCTGATGAAACACCTAAAAGTGGCTTTTGCAGTGATCGATCTCCTCTCAAATTAACCTCTATTAACCTTCTCCGCACAGTAGAGGCCGAAATTTGTATTCCATTTGTTTCTTCCAGGTCCGCTTGTAATTTTGTGGAGGTCTGAGTCGGTCTACAAATATCACGTATGGACATCCCTTCTTTCCATAGCGCGATAACAATACTTTTTTCACTAAGGCTTAGCTGAGACATATTTTTCACCTTTTAGAAGTTTATCTTCATTTTTTACTTACCATTCTTATTATTACATTAATCACATTGTTTCAGCAAATTAAATAAAGCCAAGGTAAAATTTCACTATTATAATTAATTAAGTTTGAATTCTATATACGCATATTGTGTCTATATTCAAAATTTACGAGAAATTCAAACTGTCCGGATTTCATTGCACAACACTGCATATACAAATTTTTATCAAAACCGGTGCAGTAGTTCTTGAGTTTTAGTGTTATAAACATGCACGTTACGGTAGCCCCTATTTGCGAAAGTTCCAATATCTAACAGCACAATCCCTAAAAATAAGAGTTATGCTAGAAACTTGAACAGAAAAAATATTGGGTCAATTAAAAATTATTTAGAGTTCGCGATTTGAGCGCGAAGTTCGATAAAAACGGTATTTTTTTAAAAATTTCACTTTCAAATGAACATAAAAATTATTTAAAAATCGAAAATTGTGGTGAATAGAGGAGATACCTTTTCAAAACATTAAAGATATCGAAATTCGGTTAACAAATAGTGCCTTTATTGCCAAATTTCCAAAATACAAAAACCAGACAAATTGTTACTATTTTTTTTCTTGAAATTATCATCCTGAGGCCACGTATCCGGATCTTTGTTTCAGAAATTTGTGGAAATTAAAATCGTTTTTAAAATCGCCAGTATTTGGTGTAACAAAATCTGCTAGTTGTTTCGTAATGAATGTTTTCACATCATCAATTTTCAACTCGACGCGCTTACTAGACTCGGCCTCTACATCCCTCATCATATTCAACTGTTGCACCATTTTTCTTTTCACTGAACTAGAGACGTTTTCATCGAAAAAAGAATGGGATGCTTTCGTCGGACAAATACCACAAATGACCACATATTGTATCTGGTACAGCCATCGCCAACTTTTCATCATGTGTTTTGTAGAAATAAATATTTCCAATGGAACCAAATTTTCACATAAAATCGTACGACAAAAATGCAAATGTCCCGTAAATTCTTCTGTTATTGTAGTGTTAACTTAAATTCATCACAAAATATAAAAATTTCAATACATAACTTGCTTTGAACATCCAGCGAGCATGATGCATAGGCCCTGGCAAACGGAAACGGACATTTTCATTTGGTATCATGCCCTAAAAAATAAGAGTGATTTCCAATAATTCTTTGTAATCATCCTGAGCATGTTTCTTTGCCAATTCGTTCTTAAAAAACCCCGCTAATTCCCCGTTCACACCATTTAATTGTATATTAACGTTGGGATCATCTATGCCTACATTGAAATTATCCTTATTTAAGGAAGACGAGGAAGTCGACAAGGAAGATATAATGAACTTCATTCCAGTTTCTGCTCTAAAATAATAGCTGCTCCATTTAATCTTCCAGAATAATGGAATAATATGTTGTATCGTCAGCTACTCTCCAATCGATTAAGATTTCGAAAATAGCCTCCGCCATTTGCAAATCAGTTGATCACCCAGTAATTGTCCTCCATCTATATATATGGGAAATAATCACCGGCAAACGATCCACGGTCTTCGTTCCAGTTAACTGTAATTTCCCATTCGATTTAACTGATGCTGCTATTTCTACTCTATTTGTTTCACGGAGACGCCTCAGTGCCAATCATCATCAATAGAATATCCAAGACTTTCGGCAGCGGGGCTGATTAAATGCATTGCTGCACGATAAGTAATCTTCCACTTATCCAAAGCTGACAATATTCTAGGAGTAACAAAACATTTGCTTCCTCTAGGGACTTATTCTTCGCTTGGCACGGTCAAATCAATATTTTCGAAGCTCATGCCGTTATAAGATATCCTTTCGCTGCCACTCTCCGATGACGAAAATAATGCTTGTGGGCCTATTGGAATTGATTTACTTTTTTCTTCAATTAAACTTCGATTTAAACTAAAATTAAGCATATCTTTTTGTATTATATGATACAATGAAACATATTGGACATAGCAGGTCATAATTAATGCGGCAGGCGGATTTAAATACATACAATAACTTAAGAGACGAATGATAATGACATCATAAAACACAACTGTGTTAGGTCCTTATGACTCATACGGGTTTTTATGACATCATAAAACATTCCTTTGTTCAGCCGTTATACATCATTTTTAATTATTTATTTATTTTTTTGTAATTTTGAATATAAAATCCAGGATTTAAAAAATCCGTTTATTATTTGGGTTTTTATTAGTTTCGGAAATTGGCAATAAAGTCGCTATTTCTAAATCGATTTTCGATATCTTTGACATTTTGGAAAGGTAATTATATCTTGAAATGATAAATCATTTTTCTGTTCGCTTGAAAGTGAAAAGTTGGAAAAATACCGTTTTTATCGAATTTCGCGCTTTCGTCCCGGGAATTCCCGGGATGGAATTCTCGGGAATTTAAGAAAATAAAAGAATTCCCGTTTCCCGGGAATGTTGTGTATATTTCCCGGGAACACAAAATCGAATTTCAAGACTTCTCTGTGTAATTTTTTTAACTTCATAGAATTAATCAAAAAGTCGCCGATGATGGGTGCAACGCAATAAAAAATAAAGACACTTTATAGAGTTAGAGAGAGTGTAAAGACTTGAATACTATCAGAAATTGAAAATTTCCGAAACGAGGGATGAATGGCAATGCCGTAGCACGACAAATTGATTTTAAACCGCTGTATAAATCTTCAGATACCCTCAGATAGCTAAAGCTGCAACGATTTCAGCATTATTGTTCACAAATTTAAAAGAACAGGGAACTATTATTGACCACAGAAGTTAAAACTTCCAAAAGAAAAAGTGGTCATTAGGAAAATTAAAGAGGTTGCTTTGTTGATAAAATTAGTTCAAGATCCAGTGTTTTGGACAAATAAGGATGAGCCCATAATCGGAAATGGCCTATATGGGTAAGGACCATTGAAAGCAAACTAAGAACTAGAATTCAATCAAAAGAAGAGCTAGACGTGCATGGTCTATATGTAGAATTAAACTGAACTATCGCACCGCGCTATTACCCAAAACCCCAAATTTAAAAACGACGACGGGTGGGTTTCAATCGAGAATTATATGATCGTTGAGAGCATTCAGCTCCGTCAACTGTTGGCAATATGTTGAGTAAAATTAATGCTGATACTAACTCTTGTAGTGTGGAGCCGCCGTGGTTTCCATAACTAAAGAGTTAGCACTGATAGTTTAAGTTTTACGCCGGTAAATTTTCCATGATGGGAGAACGGAATCCATCGATTGAGTGATTAAATCAGTACATCACATTTTTTTAAAATTATTTTAAATCTTGGTTTAGCTTGGTTTTCTTTCCATTTCTCGACCTAAAATTTAAATTTGGTTGAATTTAATATTTTATTAGGTATTGGATAGAAAAACGTGCCTTGTCCCAAATCCCGGGAATTCCCAGGGATCAGAAAATCACAATCCCGTTTCCCTCGAATGTAAAACGTCCGGGAATGGGCAAGCCCTATTCTAAACCATCTTCGATTGACCCAATATTTATTCTATTTAAGTTTTTACCATAACCTTGCATTTCTAGAGGGTGTCCCGTTAGATATCTCTACATTTTTATCGCCCCATACAAACTAGGACCACCCTAGTGTATATATGTATATATACCGAGAATGGAAAGTGCAACAGCCATAAAAACACACAAAAAGATATATCTTGCAACTATTAAGCTAGTTAAAAAAAAATTGTTTTAGAAGTTGTTCTTTGTAGTGTAAGACACATTTTATGGAAAAATTAGGTTGATGCTAAATTGTTTTATTGTTTTTAACGTCATATAATTTTTTTAACCTTTTCCGATACAACTAAATTTGAGGTTCAATAACCAGTAAAAACTGTTGTCACATTTTATTGTATTTTTATTTTTTTTTATAGTATAAAGAAAATCTTAATGACGTAATAAAGCATATTTTTAATATTTGGTTGGCCCGCTTTTGTTGGCAATTACAGCTGCAATTCTGGTTCGCATGGAATCAATTAAATTTTGAATTTTGCAGATACTATAGGATCAGTCCGTTATACCACAATTATTCTTTTATTGAATTGAGTTTTTGTGGATGATGACGGCATCTGTTTATTGGTTTTCATCCCCATTATATGCCAAAGGTTTTCAATGGGGTTCAAAATCCGGTGAATTTCCAGGCTTATCCAGTGTGGGAATTGCGTTTTTCAATATAAAAACTTCAACCCGAAGAAAAATAATAATAATTAAATTTTTTCTTTTTTTTATCATATTAAAACTAAAATTAGCTAACGAAAAAAATGTTGCTTACCGATTTTGCCCGATTACAAGGGGCGGATTCATCCTGAAAAATTTTAGACTCTGCACCTAAAAAATGCATTTCAATGGAAGGGAACAAATGGTCTTTTAAAATTTATTTGTAGTCTTCTGCATTAACAGTTCCTTTAATAAAGGCTATTTCTTCAGTTCATGATAAGAAAAACATTCCCTTCATTACTCTTTCAGGCACTGATCGCTCAGACGTTCACCAGATTTGCGCTTGCCGTACGGGATTCCATCCGATCCAGAAAGATTAAATTTACTCTCGTCGGAAAAAATATATATTCGCCACTGCTGTAGACTCCAATTAACGCGACTCGGAGCCCATTCTAAACATTTTTGCTTCATTTAGAGGACCTGGCCATATATCCTTGTTCCCGGAGCCGGTTATGAATCGTATGGATCCCGATATCTTTGCAGATGTCCACCTTGAACTCTCGAATATCCATAGCAGTTTTAAAGCGATCAGCAATTGACATTATGGTTATTTTTAAATTTTTTCGTGCAGTTGTCTTTCTTTTTAGACCGGTTCTCTTTTTGCGTTAATCGGTAGAATGAATTTTTCTTAAAATTGGTTCACACTCGAGTAACTGCATTCAATCTCAACAGCAACCTGCCTTGATGACATTTTGGGTATCCAACAATATACCACAATTGGATTTTTAAGAGCCGTAGTCAATTGCGTGTATTTTGTAATTTTCAACAAATTTTAATTTTAGTAACCTTCTTTTGCGAACGAAAATGGGATTCTGCTCAGGTACGATGAAAATGGGATTCTAAAATGATTTTTAGATGAAGCTCTGAAATATGGTCATGTATGATGGAACTTGGTTATTTCTCAACCAATTAGGATGAAACTCGACAGTACAATGAAAATGGGATTCTAAAATGATTTTTAGATGAAGTTTTGAAATATGGCCATGTATGATAGAACTTGGTTATTTATCAACCGATTAGGATGAAACTCGACAGTACAATGAAAATGGGATTCTAAAATGATTTTTAGATGAAGTTCTGGAATATGGCCAAGTAGGATGGAACTTGGCTATTTATCAACCGATTACGCTGAAACTCGACAGGTATACAATGAAAATGAGATTCTAAAATGAATTTTAGATGAAATTCTGGAATATGGTCATGTATGATGGAACTTGGTTATTTCTCAACGGATTAGGATGAATCTTGACCGGTACAATGGAATTGGGATTCCAAAATGATTTATAGGTGTAGGTCTGCAATATGGTCAAATTCCATTATAATTGGCCATATTCCAGAACTTAATCTAAAAATCATTTAAGAATCCCATTTCCATCGTACATGCTCAAGTGAGTGAAATTTTATAATTTTAAGATAAAACGGATAAAACAAAAAAAGTCAACATCGAATTTAATTACGCTCCAATTAGCACCGGAAAATTACGGGTCGTGCTTCATGTTGAGCACGCCTTAAAATCATTCAATCAACTCGGATTCACGCCCAAGGATATAGACGAGGTAAAAGGAATATTCTCGGACACTAATGTCTACCTATTGTGTGGCACAATTTTAGTGGGCAGTGTTCATTTACTGTTCGATTTTCTGTCGTTCAAAAATGACGTCTCATTTTGGAAACGGAAAAATGATTATGCACAACACTTTGGCGAGCATTCAGTCAAATTGTGATATTTTTGTATCTCCTAGATGAAAACACATCACTTTTAGTATTAATACCAGCCGGAATTGGAACTTTAATTGAGCTATGGAAATGTAAAAAAATCTTGAAAATTGAAATAACCATGTCCGGATTACTTCGGGCGATGAGTCTATCGCAAAAGCGGAAGAAAACACTAGAAAAATTGATCGTGAAGCAATGACATATTTAAGTTACTTACTGTATCCACTTTGCATATGTGGTGCACTATACTCGCTTATCTATCAACCGCACAAGAGCTGGTATTCCTGGACAATCAATTCACTTGTAAACGGTGTTTATTTATTCGGTTTCTTATTTATGTTGCCCCAATTATTCATAAACTATAACTGAAGTCTGTAGCTGCACTTCCATGGCGCGCCTTTATGTACAAAGCATTTAATACATTCATCGATGATATTTTCGCCTTCGTCATTACAATGCCAACGTCACATCGCGTCGCATGCTTCCGCGATGATATCGTTTTCATCATTTACCTGTATCAACGGTATTTATATCCGGTGGATAAGACGCGTCTCGATGAGAATACGAGATTCATTGAAGAGGTTGATGATGGAAGCCAAGTGGTTCGCGAAAAGAAGAAAACTAAATAAATTCGTAAAAGTATTCTTAGATCAATTATCCATCGTTCATCATAATATTATATTCCTAATCCGTCTTGTTTAATTGTTTTTCTATGATTTGATTTTATAGTTAACGTAATAATAATTTTTTTTTTTTAAAATAAATTATGAGAAGATTTTATTATGTATTGTTAATATATAAGCAAATAAAATTACTAAATTTTATATCATACATATATGTGCTTGTGTATGTATATTTTGGGTGCACGGTAGTTAATTGTTAATCGAAATATCTCAAGATAATTTTCAATTTTATTTTATTTGTTTCCAAATAACTTTGAACGACACTCACGTTCCCAGTTTAATCTGTTGAACTTGTTAAATAACCACGTTTATTTGATTGAAATTTGGAATTTAATATCTGAGGGGTGTAAAAAAAGCATGGTGGCAGAAGAAGTTCTGGCGATTTATCCGTTAGAAACGGAGTTAGTAACTTGAAGAAATCACCTAATTATTTACATTCATATACACATTCATGTATGTACATATACTCGACGGTCAATTAAATGATGGTTTGATTTTCATTATGTAGAAATGTTGTATGTATATAAATCATGTTGTAGACAAAGGCTGTTAGTGAATTAGTTAAAAACTAGTTAAAAATGAAAATTTTGACAAATGAAATTAAAATTTTTTTTTATTCACCACAAAAAAAAATTTAACGCAGTCGACACCGTCTGTAAATTTTGACAAGCAATGTTAAAAAAAACGTCATTCAATAACATTCAGTATTGAACGTTGTTCAATAAATGATGGCTATTTACGACGGTTTGACACTGGATGTATAAAACGCTTTTATACCATAATTTAAATATTCATCGTGCTTATTGACTGGGCATTTAATTTCTTTATGACATCCGTCAATAGCACCGATACCATTAGCAAAGATTCCAGTTTTTGCCCTTATACAAAATCTAACCCCGATTTCTTCTCGTTCTTCAATAGCTGGTGGTTTAATAATATTCCGCATATGATATGTAAAATAGTCCAACATTTTATGTATGATTAATTTTACTGTAAAACTGTATCGGAAAAAAGTATAGGCATATTCTGTTCATAGTTATAATTTTATTTTGAATAAAACGCTAATGATTAAATGTGATGCATTTTGAATCAATTTCAACTGTCAAAATTTTAACGAATTCACACAGCAAATTCTATTTTTGTTGTTAAAAATATTTCACCACGATAATTTGATTTTCACCAAATTTTTAACTAAATATTTTTAACATATTCACTCACGGCCAAAATATAAGAATTTTACTATTTACCGCAACAACACAATCACCGGAAAAAAATATAGGGTTTTCGCAGAAGGCCATGATGTTTTCTTGTATTTTGAAAAGGAAAAAAAATTTCTTCGTGCACATTTCCTTATAAGTATGTAGGTTTATTAAATAAAATTGTGTGAATGTATACAATTTTATTGAAATACGGAACACAAAAAATGTCAATTCCTACATTTTTCAAATTTTTCTGTAGTACCTAAACATAGTTGGCTGTTTTGTGTTTTATTACATTTTTTTGGGTCGAATATTTTGGTCGTTCGCTTTTTCTTTAGAAACTCCAGTATAAACTTTTTCAACGTTAACAAATAGCGAATTTTCCTTGACAAATTTACAACAACAATTGCATAGGATAAATCCTCGCAAGAATAACATTAACCCAAAAATAAATTGGGTTAAATTAAACCCAATTCTAATTTTTGGTTATGATACCTACCACCAGGGCCCGAATTCCGGTTCGATGACAAATGATAATGAGAAATGACTTGATTTTTTATTTCAACTAGTCGGTTGCATTTTTATTTAGAGTAGGCGAAATAAAAAATTAAGTCATTTCTCATTTTCATTTATCATTGAACTGGAATTCGGGTGCAGGTCATATTACATATTAAATTTATATTTTATTTCGAAAAGTTGGCTTTTGCCAATTAAATCAAATTGGCTATTTTCTTGGGAAACAAATAAACAAAAAATAATTCGAATTCAATTTTGTTCAACAAAATACGCTTGGCGGCAATCTCCATTTTTTTTTAAAAATGAGTTTGGTATGTCATTTTATTCATTAATCGATCCTCTATCATGTCGTTTTATTACTTTGTTTCAAAAACGGCAGAAACACATTAAAATTTGTGTTGGAAATGTAGCGTTAAATTCAAATCCGGCCATCTCCTATTGTAACTCAATATCAAATGCGGCAATATCCTTTTTAACCAATCGAAACAATTGTAGCGAATTATTTCGGTGAACAACCGTTAATATTGTGCAATATTCATTTTTTTAACGAAATTCTTGTCATTCTCTCTTGATGTCGACACACGTGCAGTTCTAAAAATATTATTTTAGCGTGAAAAAATTGTATATTCAATTAATTGTATATAATAAATTGTTAATAAAATAATGGAAATAAATGCGTCACCGGTGTCACCGTCAAAGGCAAATAAACCAATAAGGCAATAATCGAAGTGGCAGCGTAATATTACAAAAAAACTAAGGTTCTTCAAAATATATTTTGTAGATTATTATCTATTAATGAACTTAATGGGTTTATTATCTTTTTAATTTTTAATGTTTTAGGTATTCTTCGAAAGATTTGCCCCCCTATCCGCAATGTGGGCACATATCGGGCACATATCAATGCAGATCGTTAAAAATGCTTGACATTCAAATGTTTAATAAACAATTTTATGCAACACCAGACAAACTAATTCAGGATTCATTCAACACTACCCATTGCACAATAGGTGATACTAAACGCCGACGACCAAAAAATGAAAAATATTCAGCAAAAACAACCCACATAAGACGTTTCGTACGCGATCAGGACAAACAACAAACAACAGTCTATTAATAATTCAAATGGGTTGAATCTCATTATTGCCGATCCGAGTGTTGCAAAATGTACTTGCCATCCGAATTGAATATTAACAAAATGTATAGGATGTATATTGCTTAGTCGCCGGAATATTTACAAATCAAGTTATCATATTTTCGTATAATACTAGGTATAATTTAAGTATTAAGACACCTCGAACCGATGTATGTATAGTTATTTTTGCTCTAGTTTGAACTCGGGCAGTAGTACTGTCGATTTGTTCTCTAATGCGTCCCCTAATTCGTTTTCGTTATCAAATATTTCTCTCGAGGATTTACAGTCTGCCATTTGGAATGTTAAATCGGAATCTTCTAGTCTGGATAACGTCAATTTAAAATTCGATAAGCGAGTTTCCCTTTCGTCTCAAAATATTTGTTACATATTTTTAATTTTATTCTCACATCCTCTTCCTATCCAGATCAGTGGAAGCTAAGTAAAATAATCCCCATCCCAAAGATCAGTAATCCTTCAGAGCTATCCCATTTGCAGCCAATTAGCATTTAAAGTTCTCTCTCTAAAGCTTTCGAGATAGTAGTTAAAACTCAAGTTCAATCGCATCTCAATAGCAATATCTGGGTTTAGAAAATTTCGTAGCACTTCTACTGCGTTATTAAATGTATGTGATGATATTAGGCGTAATATGAATAATAATAATAGGGAATTGACCTCTTTAACTTTGTAAAATTTTTCTAAGGCCTTTGATTCTATTAATCACAGAATTCTTTTTAACAAACTCTTATCTCAGTTTAGATTTTCGGTTTCCGCTGCCAGATTAATTTTTAACTATCTTTCTAATCGTTCTCAGGCAGTTTTTTCGACAACTCTTTGTCTGATTTCCTTCCTGTAATTTTCGGCGTTCCTCAGGGTTCAGTGCTGGGTCCTCTATTGTTTTCTATGTACATTAATGACATAGAATCCTCTATTCACCATTGTTCATTTCACATTTTCGCTGATGACGTCCAAATTTACAAAAAATAGTCGATTAGATCAGGATTCTATTGATAGGAATATTTCTCTGATAAATGAAGACTTAAGTAATATCGCTAGTTTGTCGGTCTCTAATAGACTCGTTTTAAATGCGAATAAATCTCAGTCGATTATAATTTATAAAAATCGTAAGACCCCTCGTCCTTTCCTGGAATTTTTCTGCAGGGTTCGCTAATTAGGTATTCAAATACTGTTAGAGATTTAGGCTTAGTTATTAATAAAACTCTTTCTCGGAGTGACCATTTAGTTAGTATTAGTAAGAGGGTCTTTGGTATGCTTAGTTGTTTGTATAAAGTAGTAGGATTTTTTGATAGTCAGTTTAGGAAAAAAATGTTTTTGTCTTATCTTCTTCCTCATTTTATTTACGGTGACATAGTTTTATTCGGTATGCTTCAGGAAAATATGAACGTTCTCCAAAGATGTTTCAATGCATGTACTAGGTTTATTCTTGGTATTAGGAAATTCGATCATATTTCTGCCTACTCTAGCCTTGTTTTAGGATGTAGTTTATCTACCTTTTACGAATTTCGCGTTTCTCTTTTTATTTTTAAACTTCTCAAAGCTAAGAAGCCTTGTTATCTTTATAGGAAGTTACTGTTTAGTAGGTTTCATTCCTCAAACTTTCGCTTGATTCCGGCCAAAAATAGTTGTAGGTCGCTAAATAAATCTTTTTACGTTAGGGGAGTTTCTCTTTGGAATTCAATTCCATTGGAAATTAAGAGATTAGGATCGGCCAAATTTTTTAAGTCAAAATTTTTGTAGTGGCAAGATTGATGGGCAATACGTAGGTTTTTTTAAATTTATTTTTAATATTATTGTTAATTTTTAATATTATTTCACCTCTTGCTGTACATTATATTGTAAATGTGCTATTGCTCAAAATAGAATGTGTATGCAAGAGGTGGAAATTGTTTGAAAACATTTAAGAGGTTTTTCTGCCTAATGGAAGCAGCTTCATTATTTTTTTTTTTGATTTTTCGTTTGTTCCGTTTATTCTGTTTCCATCTGTGCTTTTCCTTTTAATACTAAATTATTGTTAAAGTACAATAAATAAATAAATAAATAAATAAAATTAAATATGTTCAAAATGCTTAAAGTTAACTGAGCGCATAAAAAACGCAACGGATCCTGCAAGAAAAGAAAGTCTTCTATCCGAGAGCAAAGTGCATAATTTAAAACAAATTTTTTCTTTAAACTTTTACAGGAAGATAATCCAGAAATAATAACGCTTTCATTCGATTTCCACAAAAATCTTTGTTTACCGAAAGTGCTTATCAAACGGCGTATTATTCAAAGCAGCTATACATGTACAATTTTGTGATTGTAAAGGCTCTTCGAAATCAAATTTATTAAAGGAAAATGTGTTTTCATGCTATTGGACCGAAGATGAATTCGACAAAGGATCCAACGAAATTGCATCAGCTGTTTTTGGTTGCCTAAATAAAATTCAAATTGATAATTCACATAAAAATATTCGTCTTGTCGTAGACGGATGTAGCGGCCAAAACAAGAACCCTACAGTCATTGGAATGTGTTGTAAATGGTTATGGTCCAAGACACCTCCAAACATTCGAATCATAGAATTGATTTTTCCTATTGTCTGGCACTCATTTTTACCATCGGATAGGTTATTTGGCTATATCGAGAAAAAAATAAGACAAAGAGAAATAATTTTGGATTCTAAAGAATATATAGTGCACTTGGGAGAAAACTTCGTGAATATGGATTAGAAAAGTGCCACACAACAAAATATAAAGCTCCAGGATCATGGCACTTTCGCAACTAATAATAATTTAATTAGAGTTGAAATTCATTATAAAAATGACTTTTGTGTCTTTAAATCCATTACAAAAGTGGGAAAATCGACATTGTCAATAAAGTCCGATGAAATCAAAGCCAGTGCAAAACATGTTAATCCACTCAAGCTGCGGGATGTAAAAAATTGATTACTCAAGCACTGTGGACCAAATTGGCAAATGATAAGCAACCTTAAATACTACTACAAAGTATTATTGAATGCTAATGAATCTTATGAAAATTCGAGTAATACAAACGTCTTTAATGAAGCCGAGGAATATGATTTCGTACCTGAACTACCAGGAATTTTAATCTATAATAATGTTTATTGTACTTGAATTTTTTATAAATTTGAATAAAATATAATATAACTTTAAACTTAAGTAATCTATATTTTTACTTAAAAACAAGAAAACTAAATTATTTGTGCATTCTGTTAGTAACAAATGCAACAATCTCTCTACTTGGTATCAAAACCAGAAATATCCTTTTTTATCCTTAATTTACAGCACTAATAATCAGCTTTGAGAAAATATATAAAATTAGGTTAATGTTAAACATTAAATATTTTCTTCAATTTATTTCTAAATATCCAAAACAGTTTTCATCAAATATCTAAAAATGAAAAAATGGCGATTGCCGCCATTGATTCGATACCCTCCCCTCTTAAGCACGATAGCATTTTTTTTAATATTTGTTGTTTTAGCTTTAAGAGTGGTCAAAATGCTACGACACATATACATGACTAAAATAATAGCAATTTTACACAAATTCTTTATAGAAGTGTAACTAGCCGCAAAGGAAATAACACCTCGATTGTTGGATAATGTTCTGGAATGTGGCCAATTATGATGGAATTTGACCATATTCCAGACCTTCACCTATAAATCATTTTAGAATCCCATTTTCATTGTACCTGTCGAGTTTCATCCTAATCGGTTCATAAATAGCCAAGTTCAATCCTACTTAGCCACATTCCAGAACTTTTCATTGTACCTGTCGAGTTTCATCCTAATCGGTTGAGAAATAACCAAGTTCCTGCAACGTAATCGGTTGATAAATAGCCAAGTTCTATACTACTCATGGATCAGTACAACTTATCATAAAAATTTGATAATTTATCATTTTATAAGTTATAGACATTCTGATGTGCAACGTTAATCACTTATTATTATCAAAATTCGATAAGTTTTTAAATTGATAAGTGAGTAAGATTTTTTTACTTTTGGTGAAACACTTATCACTTATCATTATCAAAATAACTAACTTATGATAATTTGATAAGTACTAATAAGTGATAAGTAGTTGGTGCAATAGGGCCCTGGGATGACAATTTTTCGCAACATTTCAAAAGTATAGGATATATGAGAAAAGTTAACAAGTACCAAAATGTTCTAAATTAAATTTGATCGTATGACGATTTTTAACATTCCATCCGGAAATAAAGAATTGTTGATACATACATATATTTATTTGTTCACAAAAAATTTGATGCTACCAAGTTTACATCTTTAGATCACACACTTTTATTTTTTTTTAACCTAAAACATTGTTATTTTTTATTTCTTTGATTTTAGCTTGTTACGTGATATTACATTGCCTGAGTATACTAATCAGCTAGTAGTACCATACATTCCGGCGAATTAAATCAACATATTTCTTGAGTATAATAAATTTAGAATAGCTCACTTGTAGTGTGCTGGATGTACAATCTACATTTAGTTTGGGTTTGTTTCTCAGAATATACATATCAAAGTCGCACGAACTAAATTAATTTGTACAAAATGTTGCATATTTACCTACACGACGGTTGTTCTTACAATTTTCGGGAATACTGGTTTATATGTTATTGATATTGTATTAGTTGCGCTAAATGAGCTTTATTTTTTATTAATCACTCAAATGTAGACAAGACTTTTTCGCCTCACTAAACCGTGAGATACTTTACATTAAACCCGCAAGATGTGTGAGACCTAATTATTTTTAGTGAGACGTCAACGTCTCTGATACAACTGAAACATCTCATTCTCATGAGACATTTGTAAACAATTTTGTAATGTTTGTCTTAGACTCCAGTACACAAACCGTCTCTGTTATACTATATATACTTTTGCATGCATTGACCTTATTGTTTTATGGCCTGTTACGAATATATGTTTTAATAACTATTTATGGCTATTCAAATGAACTAATTTTCTATTATACTTATATGCTTAATTTGTTATACTTACACTCGATTTGTAAAAGAAATTCGTATCAGAAAGTTCATTTGGTCAAATTGGATGTTTCAAGTGTAGTCATGAATATGAAAACCTGTAAACAGGGCGCGAGTTTATACCTAAAAAATTTTAAAATGCCATTTGTATTATATATGACATCGTAAGTTAAATTTCAACTCGAAAATCGGAATATATTGAGCCGGAGAGATGCTTTGCGACAGTCAATTTTCTAAATCTAAATTTAAATTTTTCACGCTTGATATCAAAATTTGTATATACAAAAAACCTAGAGCCACTTTTATATGACGGCTCCCGATAGTTTGCTTCGAATGGAATAGCGAATAAAAAACGTACTAATATAAGATAAATTCATAAACAAATAAATCACGCTAAAATCTACAGCCCAAAAAACTTAAATTAAAACTTGCGCATCTTCTGAATTTTAAAGAAAACCAAGAAAAAAAAAAGTCTTAAAACTTCAAAATCAATATATTCCTTAATCTTAAGAGAAAAGAACCCAGCAACAACAACAAAAAGGTTAAAAATAAAAAAAATTGTGTGTTGAAATAAAAATAAGATATAAAAATGTTTTATTTTATTAAATTGTTGTTGTTGCTGTTTTTGTGTTCTTTAAGAAAAAATTCAGAAATCGAAACAAAAACGCGTGGGTTAAACATATATTAACATACAAGAAGTATTATTTATGATAATGTTATTGGATTTTAAATATCCACCAAAAAAAAAAAAACAAAAAAAATTTAAAAAAGTAAAAATTTAAGAAGAACTCTAAATCTATAATAAAAAGAAATGTTATACTTCTTTTTGTCTTCTTGACTGAGGAGAGGATTAAAACCAAAACGACAAAGTGATGTGACAACATAATTTCAATAAAAAATTGTGTAAGAATACGATACACGCAGACGATTTTTGTTTTACTTTTGTCTTGAGAAAGGAGGAAATTGTTTTATGATGATGATGATTATATTATTAAGAATTTTTTTGACAGAATTTAATAATTTAATAGAATTATCTTAATATTTCTTTTTATCTATTTTCAGGTAAGCGTGGTTTACGTTTTGAGTGTACCGGCATATTGGTTTTCTAGTTCAAACAAAACCTTTTAAATTCAGTCGTAACTTTACTATCCATAAGTATTTGTAAGTGTATACATATATTAGTAATATTTTTGCTGATGGAAAGCTATCAAACATGGTCTGACAAACAACTTTGTTTACTTCAATTGCTAAGCGATTTCAGAGTACTATATTAGGACGAGTAAATTTGTCAAACTGTTTTGATGTTTTGAAGAAGGATACCTTTATTGTAATTAAATTCCAAGATCTAAGTCCTAAAATTTTATATTTTTTTAGGCAGTTGCTTGTGGCTTTATTCTTCAATCTTTCTTATCTAGGAAACTCACAAGATGCAATCAAATTTACAAACTATTTAAATACAATTGATTAAAACTTAATCAATGTTACTTCCTAATATTAATATCCACATAGGTCTAGAGGGTTACAATTATGTCTAAAAAATTTGTTTTTTAAGTCGCCGCTATCTGAGCCTTTTTAATATTTCTCTGGTTAAAGCGTTGGGATATTGTTCTAATTTCAATTGGTATTTTTTGGTGGACGTTTGTGTTACGCCGGAAACACAAGCAGATAACCACAATTGATGGTCTTAAGGCCTGATGGGTTTAAGTACTATTTTATAAAGCGAAACCTTACCTAGGCCTAAGTTGAAATGTTTTCCTATTAATCAGTTCAACTTAACACATCTTAACT
Organism: Tipula helvola; assembly: GCA_963556165.1. Lineage (NCBI taxonomy): Eukaryota > Metazoa > Arthropoda > Insecta > Diptera > Tipulidae > Tipula > Tipula helvola. Next base: position 209,688,377 of record OY744482.1, read on the forward strand.
TGGTTTGTTGACGTTTAGTTTCGATGCGTTTTTTTCATTTAAACCTTTCACTTAAATTTAGGCCGAGATATTTAACGTTTTAAAGTTGTGGTAGAGAGATACTATTTAGTCTCACACGCGTGCAGGTTGGTTTGCGGAGTATGAATCGGGATTTTGATGCGAAAGTATTATAGAAATACTGAATAGTAGATCAAATAGAATAGTAAACCCCGCACACTATGTACCCTTGTGGAACTTCAGCGTGAATTTCATATAAACTGGTGGATGCGCTATTCGATTTTACCAAAAACTTTCGATCGAGCACTGTATTCTAACATTGTGTGTGTCCTTTATGCCACACTTTTTTGATAGCTTACATACATAATACCTAAAAAGTTTTCATTATATCGTTGAAGAAAATATATGTCATTAATTTGATACATGTTCCCGCGGAAGATTTTTAAGTATTTTGCCACTTATCAGACCATGATGCTTTTATTGGATCAATGTTTTCCGCCATTTTATTTTCTACTTAACACCACTTCTATTTAATTGGCTGGATTTACTCAGCTTCTGGATCATCAGGTATCAATTCGAGGCTTCCAATTAGGTCAATGGGTGTAAAATCCTTGGTAAGATTTTGATCAAATGTGTTTGCTTCATCTGCATCACTTCTTCCCTGATTTCCGTCAGCGAGACGATCCCAAAGGGCATGAAAGTGTAAGTCGTTTTAGCTACAGTATAACTTTCCACAGAGTGTATTCTGTTGCTTCAGTCGCTGTAAGTATACTGAATAATGTTGGACCCGTCATCACGTTCTTTCTATTTTAGTTTTTTGATCACTTTATTTAAATTTGATTTAAGCGTATATGATCTGTGTTGTTGCCTTTGCCTGCATGTTGAGTTTTTATCATTAACGGTTGCTGATATTTTGAGACGGTTTGTCCAACTTCTGCCTAATAATGTTTAAATTTAGAGACAATTGATAAATCGTAAAATTGAAAAAGAGCTCTTTTATACTATATGGGCTGAAAAGAGTCCTGCATTGATAATAAAACGCAACTTTTTTGCCCATGTTCTATTTTATCTTCAATATAATCTCCTTTTAACTCAATACACTTCATTCAGAGTTTTTCCAACATTTTTTTCTCCCAAACATTGCTATGAAGCAGTTAGTCATTACCGAATTTGATCGATAGTGAGCGAACGCGGCACTAGTCTTGCTTTAAGCTTTTCATATGCAAATGTCCATGCAAAATATTTTCTTTACGAAATATCTGCTATTTTAAATGTTAACGATGTCAACTATTTCACTGAACTTCACTTCATGATCACTTAGTACAATATCATAAATGTTTTCAATCATTTTTGGTGTTGTCACCTCTTTGGGGTTCATCATCAAAAACACTTGCGCGACCACCTTTAAATTCGACGAACCGAAAACGCACAGTTTCCAAAACTTAGATCCGTATCGTTTTTGATATAATAAAGATAATGATTGCACTACATATTTGAAATTGAATGATTCTTCACTGCAGAATATGTCAATTTTGTTGGTATGGAATGCAAAATATGTAAATGACGAAATTCTATTTTCGTAATTTGATAATGATAACCCATTTTTTTTTTTTTTTTTTTTTTTATCAATTTTTTTAATTGGATGCAGAGCGGACTTATTAACGGTCCTAGCTCCTTGTAACTGTCAGAGCTTCTGCACCCAATGCGCGATCCTGCAAGTAAAGATTAATAGCTACCTTAAATTTATTCATTTTATATTCCTTCGGAAATTTGAAATGTATTAGCGAATTCCACTTTTTTGATGTTCGGTATATAAATTCGCGCTTGATTTCTTCAGTTCGAGGTTTCGGGAGCTTCACCGTAAACCTATGTGCATTGGTTGTTCCTCTTGTTACTCTTGTTGTTGTAACGAATGGTGGTATTTTCTCCGATAGTTCTGCAGAACATTTACCATGTAAGCATCTGTAGAAGACGCAGAGTTCTGCAACATCTCTGCGATGCTGTAAGCTGTCTAGTTCTTGAGTAAGTCTGGGATTCCGTATTATTCTGATAGCGCGGCGTTGAACCCTGTCCAATAAGTGGAGGGTGGTACCAGACGCACCTCCCCAAACTTGACAGCAATACTCTATACATGGTCGGATGAAGGTTTTATATATCTGGAGAACTTGATGCGATTTGAAAAACCTTCTGCATCGATTCAGGAACCCGAGTTTTTTTGGAGCTGATTTAGCCAATGCAACAATGTGTTCATTCCATTTGAGTTTGTTACTTATTTGAACACCAAGCAGTCGAATTGAGTCGCAACCCATAAGGGTATGGTTTTTTACCACAAATGGGTAGTCGTTGCGACTTTTTTTACGTGAGAATGTGCATATTTGTGTCTTTTTCTCGTTAAATTGTACTAAGTTGTTGTTACCCCACTCAAATATTGTACTTAAATCGGAATTAAGAGAAGTTACGACTTCTGACCGTTCATTATTTAGATCTGTAATGCTAGGCTCCGCCTCGAATGAAATAGAAGAATGCAATGTGGCATCATCCGCAAAGCTATGGATAGGGTTTACAGTGCTATCCAGCAAATCGTTGATGTATAGCAAAAACAGGGTCGGTGACAAAGGTGACCCCTGAGGGACTCCGGCATTTGGGGAGTGCGTCGATGATGATCTCCCATTAAGCACGACGCTGATTTTTCGGTCATTGAGATAGCTTTTAATCCACCTGGTGGTCATCGAGTCCAGCCCGTATGCCACAAGTTTACAAATAAGATTCTCATGCCACACCTTATCAAAAGCCTTGGATATATCCAAGGCGATTGCAAAGGCCTCTCCGTGGTGTTCTAGGGCGAGATTCCATTTGTTCGTGACATACGTCAGGAGATCGGTCGTGGATCGGCTTTCACGAAAGCCGTATTGTCTATCCGAAATTAGTTTGCTAATTTCAAGATATTTAACTATATGTTGATTGACGCATTTCTCAAAGACCTTAGCGACGGCTGACACAATTGATATTGGCCGGTAGCTTGAAGGGTCAGTTTTGTCACAACCCCGTTTCAGCACGGGTTGCACCATTGCATTCTTCCAGGCGTTCGGGTAGTGACCTTGGGTATATGAAAGTAGGAAAATTTTAGATAATATTGGAGCCAAGTCACTGGCAAACTCCTTCAATATTCAAACTGGAATTCCATCAGGTCCGGTGGCCTTGTTTGCATTCATTGACTTCAGATTAGTAAAGACAATTTCCTCCGAGATGACGACGGGGCTCATTTTAGAACCACAATATGGAATTAATGGAGGTCTAATTCCATCTGGGACAACTAATGTCGAGTTCGATTTGAAGACGCTCGCCAATAAGTCAGCTTGTAAATATGGATCCACCACCAAGGCGCCGTCAGCACGTTTCAATGCTGAAACAGATGTTTTCGAAATATTTGCAACCGATGCGACCATGTGGTAAAAGTTGCGATCGGAGATTTTCAACTCGGAAGCCACATTGGCTTTCTTGCTGTCGGCTCTTTTTGCTTCTCTACTACCACAGATTTTTTTGCAGGTGTTCCGTATCGTTTTGTATTCCTCATAAGAAATTTCGTTGCGTTTATATTTTTTGTGTGCCGCTTTATTTTGTTTGGCAGCTTTGGCGGCTTCTTTTGAAAATATTTTAAAATTTTGATTGTTATCGGAAAATGATGAGGGTATAAATTTATTCATTCCATGTAAGACCGTGTCAGTAAAACTGGAAACGGCGTCGTCGATGTTGTTGTTATGTAGGCAATGGCGTTCCCAAGGGAAATGTTGAAAAAATGACCGTAAACCATCAAAATCAGCTTTATTAAAATGCCAAAGACGCCTTGGCTGCTGTCTAGATTCTAGTGGTGTTTCGACAGATATTTTTGTGGTTATTAAATTATGGTCAGAATTTCCAATTCCAGTTTCGACATGGGCCTCCATGGAATGAGGGATTGATGTCAGACAGAGATCCAGAATATGAACTCCTCTAGAATTTTGGCATTCAAATGTGGACTCACTAACAATCTGTTTGAGGTCATGCGAAACGGCAAACCATTCCGCATGGCGCCCAGCGACATTTGTATCTTTGTGATTCAACCATTGTTTATGGTGGGCATTAAGGTCACCGACCATAATTAATTCGCATTCGGGATGTTGATTGCGAATATCGTCACATTTGTCTGATAAGCCCTCGAAAAAGCTAATCGTTTCTGAATCCGTCTGATTAGGAGATCTGTACAAGCTAATTAAAAAAATGAGTTTATTAGGAAGAGAAATTTTAAGCACAATAGTTTGAGCGGTTTTTGAAAATATTTCGTACTTTTTGTGTCTTGAGTACGGTATACGTGATTCGAGATGTTGATGTGCGCAATTTTTGTTAGTCACGAGACCTCTGACATTGGTATAATGGATGTTAAGGCTATTAATTGTGTCTTTACGAGGATTATGCCTCGCCCCGCGATCCGAAGAGACATGTTTCGGGGATTTTCTTTTATTATTATTCATATCAAAAATAAATCATTTTTGTACGGAAAAATGTTGAAAAACCGACCCAACAAAAAATATAAAATAAAATAATAAAATTTCAAAAAATAAATTATATTAAAAAATGAACGCGGGCAAAATTATATATGAACTAAAATAATTGTTAAAATAAAAAAATAAAAAATTTTTACGGATGCTGGGTATTAACCCAGCGATCCAACCATTTTAGTCGCCTCCTACGACAAGCAGTGGATGTTGTGGTGGTATTCTAAGGATATCATCATGATCGTTCGGTGCACTTTACGAATCATGAGAGTGCCCCCGACCACAGGGGTCCATTACACTGCCATCTTTATGTCAATATATAGGAAAATTGTCAGCCTGTAGTATTTCTATACATTTTCCTTACGTATTTAGTCTATGTTTTAAGTTTATTGTACGACTAACTTTGAACCTCTTTAAACATAAATCTTAAACTGTTTCGAATAATTAATACTTTAACGAGGTATTTCTAAATATCAAGTTTTTGTGGTGGTTTGAAATTGAAAATGTTTAATACGAATATGTACGGAGTTTATGCATTCAATCAGCGCGGTTTAATGGTAAGCTGTACACTTAAACTTAAACATTTTCCCAATATAAAATATGTACGTAATTCCAATTTTCTTGTATCCTTCCTTAAAAAAAAAAAAATACTTTCGAAGAGATCAAAAAGGTCAAACACAAATAATAAAAAAAAACTAATTTCATTAAACAATTTTTGCTTCTTAAAAAATAAATAAATAATTTTTTGTGTTAAACTCTTATTTGGTGGTTTTCATATCTTAGGCTGCGACGGAACGAAAGAATTATTTTAAGAAATATCGCATATAAATTACAAAGTTGCAACAGACACGTATACCAATGTATAAAAAAAATTGGTGCGGTGCAAGCCGCGAACATTTTTCGTCAATATTTATTTATGATTTATTGAAATGATTCCTGATGAGTCTGTATGTGTGCATATAGAGGAATTAACACTTTCTGTTACGAAATAATTTGATGCGCGCACACAAAGGATTGTAAATATCTTCCGTTCACCAATAACAAAACTTTTTTTTTTTTTTTTTTTTTTTCAATTATCATAAATTTAATTTTTTCGAAAATAACAAGGAAATCTTAAAGAAATAAAAGTCCATAAACCATTTTTACAGTCAAATCAATTTTTTTTCCATACACATATGTATGTACGAGTGTATAAGGCCGAATATTTTCTTTTAAACCACAAATATTTTTTTTTCGTTAACAAATTTATTAAAGTTGAGTGAACTTTTTCAATTGGATTTTAAAATAAAATAATAATTCTTTTTTCTGTAAATCAAAAACGAGAAAAAAAATAATAAAAATAAAAAAAATTTAAATTCTTAAAGAAAAGCCAAAAATTCATCTCACGCCATTTATTTATTAAATAAGAAGTTAACGAAAACTACAGCAACAAAAGTATATTCATCTTATTTATGTCTTTTCAATAAAGATAGGCGCATAATATATGTGCATATATATATATATATATATATATATATATACATATATATATATATATATATATATATATATATATATATATATATATATATATATATATATATATATACTATAGGTAGATGATTGGTTATAACTTATAAGCCTTCTTTCTGTGCGCTGCTGATGTTTAATGCAACCCATTAGCACTGTAATAAAAGTGTTATATTTATAAAGTATAAGAAAATATCAGAGCGATAATTGATAATTTCGCGCTGAATTAACGTCACATGACCTTGGTCGCCGGTTGATATATTTAATATTCCACAAGCCCTATTGTGAATTAATATTGCGCTCTATTATAATATAATAATGTTAAAACAATGGGCTATTGTTATCTCCACTATATTGTACATGTCAACAACGAGTATAGTGGGCATTCAAAATTCGCCGCCGCCGTATGATTAACTCATTATCTGCACAAATTCGTCATAATTCATGTGATTTTATCGTTCGCGTAAATCTGTGCACATAAATCGATTAAAATCTCTTTTTTTTTGTTCGCGCAATGTTTATTTGTGCAATCTGATTTAATGATCGGTTAAGTGATAATACTGGTTTTACTGCATTTAATGATTACACAAATATGGGCAATAGTTTTTTAATATCTCAAAAGTGGTTGGTACAAAAGGATTTTGGTGTACAGTTTGATTTCATATTTAGTTTTAATTAATCCGCAAATATTTTTAATTTTAATTTTTGCAGAGAAAGTATACAAATAAAAACGATCAAGTCTGACCACGTTAAATGTAGGGGCTTATACAAAGTTTCAATAACGGGTCACAATTTGCTTTGCGATGCATTGATTCGTTAATATTTATTTAGATTTACACACACCCTGTTAAAATAAATCTACCTAATTTAAAAGAGAATACAGAAGCTGTAATTAAATATTTAATAAAATGCGCTGCACCCAGGCTTTATTTAATTATAAAAATGTATCTGCTTTTCGCAATTATCAAAAGTGCAATGAACCAAGCACACCAAAAAATGTGCGATGCTAATTTCGTAACATTTAATGTTAAAACGTATTATCTCACATTTTCTTTAATCCGATTAGACCGATTGTAACATATCCATAAGTTGTTAATTCTAACAATCGCGTGATCTGGTCATATGTATGTCTCATATATCCTACTACTTTAACAAATCTGGTAAGATAAGTTTTACCTTTCTTATGTGCCAATTAGTTTAGTCGTTCCATATTTATTTGATTTTTCCTAATTTGTTTGTGTTTTCAGAAAATTAACAGTACATTTTCCTTACATTTTAGATTTAAATCAATGGTCCATTAGGCAGTTTCGAAAGAAAATTTGAGGAATTGTCATTTTTACCAGTACTAAAAAATAAACTTTTTGTATTTACTAGTCGACTACCAATATATGTACATAAATGTAGTTAATTTTGCGAAAATTTGGCAAGCTGAAAAATACAACAAAATGCTGCCTAAATCGCGAAAGACAGAAATATTAATTTTTCCTTTGCTTTTTAAATTTATTGGTCTTTATTTAAATGTTGGTTAGTTTGTAACTTTTTATAGACACAATTTATTTTTATTGTGCATTAGTAACGCCAAATAAATGCATTATTTGGTGTTACAAATGCACAATAAACATAAATTGTGTCTATAAAAAGTTACAAACTAACCAACATTAATTTTTCCGTCAACATTTTTCCGAATGTTTTAAATTATCGAAAGTGTGTAGGTACTTCTAAAATATCAATGCTGCATTCCCCAATATAATACTTCGTTAGTAAAACTCAAAAAAGGAAAGTCACTCTTATATTTCTCGTGGAAGATGCCCGTTTCCGCCTTTCCGTTCATAGTTTATGGATGGGAGGAAAACTTCTCAACTCCCAAAATTATTCGTAGTTTTAGCTACAATTTACCAAATGAAAATATTTTAGTAGTTTGGCAAAATCCCTTCAAATGTTACCCCGTGAATAACAGGCATTCATTTTAAAGCTGCGTTATTCTATTACACGAGGCAAATGAAAAGTATACTTGTGTCTCGCGGGTGTTCTGCGAGTTGACAATTTATAAAAACAATTGCACCGCTCAATTCCTCAGTAGGTTAGCGTTGTGTAATTTATTATTATTTTGACTATTTTTTTGGTATTTATAAATAAAATAAAAATATTTATTACATATTCTAACTGTAAACGATCCCGAATGACCAACATTTTCAAAATATGTACAACAAAAAACAAAATGCTGCCAACTTTCAAAACCAGTCGAATTCCAATTGGATGGTTATTTTACTTGACAAAAATTGAATTTCAAATCCAATTCCTAAGCAAGTAAAATACGACGATGGTTGGCCTCCAAATGAAACAAGGTAAATAGGACATAAAAAAATTGGCTTGTCGCTTTTAATAAAAGTTTAGATCAGTGGTTCCGCAAGGATTTAGATTCTAAATTTAGAATCAATTGGTATTCTGTGATAAAAATGCTTTCAAATTTAGAGAAATAAAATGTACTAAAATTTGTATTAAGCCCATCTATGTATTTATAAAATATCTAACTAACGTTTTTATAATTTTACGAAAAATTTGTAGCATATTTCTCTAACTGTTCATGGTTTTTGTATTCGCTAGAATTCTTTTGTCTAAGCTTAAAGTTTAAATATAATCTGTTTTATTCATAAGCTATATTAATTGTTAATGTTGTCGAATGTGTTCAAAACAAAATGCATGTTTTAGTAAATGTTACACCTTTTTGAGTACCTAATTTAAGACTTAGATGCCGAAATCTTCTTGTATTATGTGGTGGTTAGAACAAAAAACGATTTTATAGAAAATCATTTTTGTCTGCTGATGTGAGTTGCAGTAAAACTTTAGTTAGCGGCAAGAATCGAACCCGAGACTGTGGCGAGGACAGCAAAACTGTTTTAATCTTTATATTCGAAATAAATTTTAATGGGAGCTCCTACTAAAAACATAAAATGTTAAACAGAATTGAGAATGCATCATTATTGGTACTATTTAAATGTATAATATGTATAATGTCCAGAGTAGTAATAGTTTAAACCATTTGAAATGAACCATACTACTCCTGTTTTAATGTTACCAAAAGACTTTTTGTTCGATTATTTTTGTCGAAAAGTATAGTTTTTTTGTAGGACTTTTCATCCTACTTTTTAAAATTTTTGGTGAAGACAACTTAAAAAATTGTTCGTTCCACATTTTTTAGAACACAGTGGACTAAACTGGATTTCTTTTTTATTTATCCGACCTGTTTTAGTAAGTATGTTGTAACAATTGAGTAAACTTTACGTGTTTATGGAATTCATTAGATACTCTCGATGTCGAAAAAATAGTACACTCGGCCGAAAATGTTTCTCGGGACTCGCAGCACTCGTCCAGCAATTTTCCGTATTCGAACGAAAAATGAAATTGTTGGGCCTTGTATCATGAATAACTAATTCCATGGCATTAATTAGTTAATGTAATGTTATTCACGCATTCCTTCATTTGCCTGGCTCCCCAATTTATAGCTTTCACTATATCGCGCTTAATTTACTATCGAGCATTACCTAATGGCCAGTTGGTGTATCTTCTTTCTAAAATTAAGAGTTCTTTCAATCGATAAAGCGTTTGTTTAAGAGAAATTCGGGTTTGTCTCTAATTGTCAAACTAGATGGTGATTCACTCGATATTTGAAAAAATTCACTTGTTTACACATTTATTGAACAAAAAATAGGCCTCATCGCTAAAATAACCTAAGCAAAACTGAGAGTAACTTGCAAATGGCACTTGAAACATTAGAGCAATCTATACTTTAAACTTTTGGCCCTGTAAGTTTGAACGAGGATTAATTCACAACTTGGTTTTTGATTATCCTTCGTAAAAACTGACAAATCTTAGAGTATGTCAATTATTGAAGTATTACTTGTTGAATCACAAGATCTCTCCACAATTCGACAAATTGAAGTTCTCTTCAATTATTCAGATAAACCATGCACTCGAAAAGATGGTCCAACGAAACTTCATTTTGTAGACTAAATTTGAAGTACTTTCCACAGGTTGGTAAACAGTAAAGAGTTCCATAAAAATTATTCTATATTTTCCGATAATGGGCAAATGCACGATAATCCAGCAAATCGCTATACGCAAGTTGAAAAATATATCTAATTCATCAATTTAAATTTAAATTTTTATTTTTCGCCAAATTTTATTTACTTGCAAATATTTTGTTTCTTTCATAAGAAAATTGCTTGCTTGGTGAACGATTGATATCAGTCAGTGTTTCTTGAATGCAAATAGTGATCGAAAATTTCATTGCGACGTGATAGATCTAATAACACTTTCTCATCAGTATTACAGTATTACAGGAAGCTTTTAGTTCCCATTGTATTAATAATACGTTAATAATTTTCGACTAAGGCCCTTTTCCAATAACCGACTTATTTCAAACTTATTGGCTTATTTGACACCATCTTGAATAAGTCGGTAAAGTCATTCCAAATCATTTTGCTGACTTATTTTGACAGCCAATAAAATGTTATTATTTTAAAACATTAATGAATGAGCATCAAATTAATGGATGGCGATAAAGATTTGTTGTTATCTGGAAAAACGCAAGATGCGGGAGGTATAAAGTTGTTTTTTTAAGAAAAATTGTAACTAGAAAATGAGTGAGTAGGAGTATTTAGGTGATCTCGATGACTGTTAGGGCAGGGTCTCGTATTTGGGGTGGTCGGTTTAGCTTCAATTTTAAGTTTACAGTTTTGGGGTTCCTGTAAACAAGGTAGTTCCAATGTAACTGTTTCTTTTGTTCACCTTTACTGGTATATATTTATATCAGGGGTTGAAATATTGCTCCATTACATCGCGTATTATTCTGCTTTCATTCCATTTTAAAATTTACGTATGAAATACAAAACAAAATATTTTGAATGACAGAATTTTAATATTTACATGTAACAGAACTGTTAGTTTACATGAAACCAAATAAGTTTTTTTATGAAAGAAAGAGATAGAAAATAAGTCACCTCATCAGCAGACTTATTTAAATAAGTCGGTGAAAACAAATAAGTCTGTAATTGGAAAAGGGCCTAAGTCAATAATCCATATTTTTTGCGTTTTTAAGGTATAAAATTTGGAGGTACGAAATTTACATTGTACAGCTTTCGAATATTTTGGTTCACTATTTTACAATACTGTAAGAATCACGTAAACGACTATGGTTGAAGAAACAGTTTTTTTAGGTTCATTCAACAAATTTTGGTTTCTTATATGTTAAAAAAATTCACCATTTGGCAAGACTAGACTGATAAACCTTTCCTAAGTGCACTGCGCAATTACCTCAAATAATTAAATATTGAAATTGTAGGGATTTTGCATAAAGTATTAAACAAGTAACATTTATATTATTTGCATACGGTATTCGTACATATGCCAATTAAACTCTTAAGATCATAAACTGCAAAGACTCAACAAATAAATAAAATCCTTAATTGTTTAATGTTTCATAAACAAACCATTTATGACCTTCTCGTAAGCAGTTCAACCATAAACACTTTGGTAATTCTATATATTTTTGTATTGAAAATACTGACCCTTTGGTGACTAAAGATGTACATAAAAATTATTGTTTAATGAACATTTGCATTTACCATAACACCAAACATCTTATCTTTGCGCGATTCTGATGGTGTAACTCGCCTATATATTTTATTATTATATCGTACAGTGCAGACATAAAAACAAAGAAACATTTTTTCGGTTGGTATTTTGCGTTATGTTTTCCCTCTTCAGTGCTGCAACAACAAAATAATACACAACACAATCGGATTTTTGCATTCTAAACTTGTTACAAGCATCCATGTAAGGAATATATGTATGTATACACAAGACATTCGGAATTAAGAAAAGAACGAAACGAAAAACTTAAAAAAAATTAAAAACAAAAAAAAAGGGAAAAGATTAAGAAAATGAAATTCACAGTAGGGAACTTGTCCAAAATAGAAAATTGGCGACATTTATTTATTTATTATTTTCTTATTTATTTCGCTATATTTATAAGTAATAATAGTTTTTAAAAAAGAATTAAAAGGAATATTATATATTCTTTTTAAAACAGATTATAAGAATTGTCATTCTCTTCTTATTTTTCTTTAATATAATAATAAGACGTTTAATAAGAAAACAACGCTAAATTCAATGCTTGAACTTGGCTACTGAATTTTTATATATTTTCTTATTTTATTTCTTATTTATTTGCTTTATATTCATTACTAAATACTTTAAGTTTCTTATTATTTTCTTATGATTATTATTATTATGTATTCATATTATATAGATGTGGATGCTTAACTCTACTTTACACAAATCTACGTAAAATAGTTTTGTGTGTGCTCGAACTTTTTTTCTCACCTTGCGCTTATTAACCTGCAAAGGTTAATAACGTCGTGCGCGTAGGTACATACACATTTTAAAAATACGTACATATCTTGACATCTATATACATAAACTGTTTTAAATTATTGTTAGTTCCATAAACTACTTAGTAATCAACCTGTTATCTATAAAATTAAATCTCTTGCTCATCATCCACAAAACCGAAAATGTGACCGAAAAATATAATTAAAAATGCAAGAATTAAAATAAGAAAAAAAAAAATCTTAATTAATAAAACAAGAAATGGTTGCTATATTTTGCACAAATCAATTGTGAGTGTGTGTGGTCGCGCGCGATTTTTGCTAAAATGAATAAACATTGATTTTTAATTAATTAAAAAGCAAACAGATTTTTTTTTTCTTCTATAAATGTTGTCTTACAATGCGCGGCGGCATGAAGTGCGCAGATTGAAGCACAACAAACATATTTGGATTCTATGTATTTATTTTGCATACATATATTTTGTCTGAAGGACTCGCCTCTTTAAGGAGATGTAAATTTTGTGTGCACAGTACAACAACAAAAAAATAACTGAAGGTTGAAACATTTTACATTGTTTTCATGGTTTAGTTAGTATTGTGATTTTATGTGAATATTAGCGGGATAGTGTAGGAGTGGATTCTAGGAATTCACTAAGGTGGTCAAAAAAATTAAATTCTAGATAAAAATTATTCGATTTTCCATCTAATTATATTTATATAATAATACAAACACATTTATACTCATTTAATGTCAAAGAACTTTGTGGGAGCTTGATATTATGTCAAGTATAAGATATAGTGCGCACATATGAAAATATCAAAAGTAGGTGTAGGTTTACCTTTAAAGTTTTCCATAAAATGAACTATATAATACATCTCTATCCTTACGTAAACACATTCTAAAAATAAATAAATAAAAATTATTATTGTAAATTAACAAATCTATGGTTAATTTAACCTCACTGTTAAGTTATATTTACAAAGTGGTTATAACTTGCTTATTCATTTGTGCGTTTCTGTACTTTTCAGCATGTCACGTACTAATTGAATTATAAAGTAAAAACAAAAAATTAAATAGGTTCCAATTTGAATTAAAACTTATCATTGTGACAGACGTTGAGATAAGACGAAAAGAAAAAAACTTGTTCCGTCGCACCATCATATCGAAAAGGACACCTTCAATGTGATTCCAATATATTTAGGTACAAACATAATATAAACTTGAACAAAAACAAAATATAAATAAAATTTATAACCAGAAGCTTAATCTCATTATGTGTCCAAAATCAAGAATTAGTTTTGGTTATTTATGTGCGCGCAGCTTAGCAATGCACTAACAAAATATTATAAATAAAACCCAATGATGGATTTGAATAAGTACAACTTGGCGTATTTTATTTGCATTTAATGACATCTGCGTTTTTATTATATGCAATTTGGATGGTTATTGGTATGCGAGAGAGCTGTTATCATTTTTGCTGGATCTTGCGGAAATTCTTAGCGAGCATGCGCACGCGGAGTAAAGAGTTGCAGATAAGAAGATACGTAAACCAAAATATATATACTATAAGGTTTTTTTGTTATTCAATCTTTCAACTCCTTTTGTATTGTTTTGGTTGAATTTTATTTATTTATTTATTTTTATTTTTTTTTTTTTTGGAATAAGAAAAGTAAAAATAATTTAAAATACTCATCATCATCATCATCATCATCTCGTCATTGTCTTCGCGTCTTATATATTATTATTATTTTATTTATTTTTCGAGATTGTTAAAAAGACGAATTTTTTGTCAGATTTTAAAGATTTATCCAATTCATCCATTGTTGTTTTGTATTATTTAAAAAAAAAAAAAAATTTTTTTTGGTTTGTCTTTAAGAAAGAACAAAGTTGATGATTTAAAGATATATATGATTCGATTTTTTTTTTGTGAGATTTGCATTTAATGCAATATCTCAAGGGTAAATTTTTTTTTGTAATTTTGGTTTTATTTGGTTGAAGAATTTTTTATTGGATTTATTCAACACATTTATGTATTGTATGTTTATTTATACATATTGCTATGCCTATATTACATTTATAAATTATATTTAGAAGGAATCATTGAAATTAAATTTTAGGAAATGCAAAAACCCTCATGTGAAAGTTGTAGATTGAAAAGAAAAATGTTCTGCTCAATTTAAAGCACTCTTGTCTCTGAATGTTTCAAAAGTAGTGTTTTGTTTTACTTTGAACCTTTTCCGACAGGTTGCAGAATTTAATATTATCCTAACGGCGTTGATGAACTCAATGGAACAAATCTAAATGTATGCGTTTGAATGGAAATTTTGTAAGTTCCCATTTAAAAGCTAGCATTTCTTTTCTTAGCATTTGACTATAAATGGAACAACTTTTCACTACATTTTCTATACATAAAAATGTATTGTTTTTGATCAAAAAAGACCGCGAGCTAAGATCTTCATCTTTACTATACCTTCAGGGTTATTGTGTAAGAGCTGACTTATTTTTGAACTTAACACTTGTGGAATGACCATATACGATTTCCATAGAATGACAATCATCCTGAATGCTAAGCTTGCTTTTAAGACGTGAATAATATTTTAATTATTCCTTAACTTGGTGTAGCCAACCATTTAATACATATTGCTATCTTCCTAGTTTACAGGAAATTCACCGGCTAAGTTTAACAGATTTATTGAATCAGCTTCTATTTCAGGTTCCTGTTTTAACAATAACCGGGACAAAGCTTCTGCGTTTGCCATATTTTGAGCAGGACATAGAGAGGTATATAGCCGTTGCAATCGAGATTTTCTTAATGGAAAAAGTATTGCTAATCCTTCTCGGTGTAACTGCGAATTGTTCTTTTCTGCGTGGGAGAGCTTACTAGATGCAAATAGCACAGGTTTTTCTACTTCGTTTGTCAAGTGGGATTCAACTTGCATCTGCAGCTACAATTATTAGTTTTTTTTCGATCATATGCTTCAAGCATATTATTGTTTATTATTAACGATTTACTTTTGAATAAAAATAATGCATAAATTCGGTATGAGTTAGAATTCAAAGTCCTTACTATAAAACTTCAATGATTAGTATGATTACTTTTATATCTCGATTCTTGTCGTATTCTTTATTTTTGTTTTTTTGGGCATATTCATTAAAAACCAAAATTCGGATTTTATTTTTTGAATAAAGAATTTTACTGAGGCATTGTCACTGACTAAAAAACTGTTAATTTAAGACTATAATAGATGTACATACTGTTTCTGTTGATTCGATCGTATTGCAGTCTGCATGTGGTCACCGAAAACTTTGCTGGTACCGACCAAACAGCGCAGAGGTTAAAGCTGCGGCGGTTGGATCGAGAGATACCGGGTTCGAATTTACGATTTACGATCGGTGATGACGATGAATATATCTATGACCCCCAGCCCCAGTTGATAGTGCGGAATCCATGGGCCGACCCACCTTTCATGTTAGTACTATATATAGGCTGGCATGAAGCAATGCAATGTATAAATATTTTATCTATGCAAAAACGGGTCTATAGTCGTACGTCCTCCATTTAGCTAAATACTGGGTAAGGTAGGACCTTATAAGCGAACTGCGTGCGAAAGAGTTGGGAGTATCTTGAGCCCTAGAAAAGATTGCAAAGATAAATACAAAAAAAAAATACTTTGATGGTCGTTAGCCTACAGGTCTAAGTTTGTCATTTCTCTTACATCAAAATGATATCCGTTTTAAAGAAAGCTTCCGCGATAAATTTCCATTAGTGAAAATATTCCTAAATACAAAATAGAACTAAAAAAGCAGTGAAAAAAAAACGCAGAATGGTTTGATAGGACAATCTAAAATTTTTTAAAGAATTAACAACAATAGTATACTGAAATAGTTTTTAAGCTTTAAAAAAAAACGTTCCTATAAATTTAGCTAAGATAATCTTAGCAGTTTTAAAGGCCCTACACACGATCCAATTTGGTCGGTCCAACCAAATTGGTATGTCGGTCCAACCAAATTGGAGTTGCCTACACACGATCCAATCGGTTGGTATATGTTGAGTACATACGATCCAATCTAGTCGGTCCAATTTTGACGTTTGTTTGAAAAACAAAACACTACGTCAAGAAATAACAACATTATTTATTTTTTTTTTTTTCTAGCTATCTATGAAATTTCACTATAGACTAGAAAATTGTCAACCGATAATACTGCACACGATCCAATTTGGTTGGTTAGTTGGCTGGTCGGATGGAAATTTTCATCCAACACATCCGACAAATTTTTTTCAACCAACATGCATACACACGTACCAATTTCCAACCAAATTGGATCAACCGTCCGACCAAATTGGATCAACCGTCCGACCAAATTGGATCGTGTGTAGGGCCTTTTAGTGTCAAAATTGTGATGTAAATAAACTGTTTCTAAAAATGTAAGCACTCTTCTCACCAGATGTGTTCTTAATTGACCAAAACACTTTAGGAACAAGTTGGGTTTGATTTTGGCAATTTAATTTTGAATGCTGAAAGGCAAATAAGGCATGCTCCATAAAAATTTTACAAACACCTCCAAATACCCTCCAGTCATATTCTGCTCGAAAGCAGCATTCTCGTTGAACGTGGAAGTAAAAGGCAAACACACTTTATTGCCTCTGCAGTGATAAACTGAAAATTTATGTTACTTAAAAACTAGTGAATAAATATATAACATAACGCAGATGGCTGACTGATTTTTAATTTTAGTGTGGTTCGCTCAATAAGGAAGAATTAAAATTAAATGAATATGCTTAAATACCAAGGCAAACGTTGCAAACCTAGTTTCAAGCCGGTCATCATGGACTATTTGGGTAAAACCACGATTATATTAATTACCTGCACGTTTTCGCTGAACCAATTCACATGATTGATTTTGTAGTTTGAAATCCCATTGGAGCAAAGGACCGATCATATTATCTAGTAGCTGGTTTCTTTCGATGTTTTTCTCAGGATAGGGGTTTAAATTAAAATTTAGAAAATAGCGTTATCTCCACGAGAATAGTTTAAGGGGTTGTATACAGTTGTAGCGGGTCAAATGACGACATTTTCTCGATTTTTTTTCGACAGACTAATAAGTATTTATTTAAAAACTGTTACAAAAATCGATTAGTACATGTTTGGGGTAATTATTAAATTTTTTTCATAGAAAAATATTTAAAAATAGCGGAACTACAGCTGAATTCCGAGGAGCGCCTTTTTTTGGGCATCACTTGCAGTGGACTTGATAACTCGAGAATGGTTCATCTGAAATCAGAGTTTCAGAAAAAATTCGTTAGTATATTGTATTGTCTAGTCGCTGAACGAAGAATTTATCAAAATTTATGTTTTTTTAAAAATGGTGACGGTTTTAACAAAATGTTTATTTTTTCAAGAAGTTAAATCTTCGATTTTTTCTGTTTTAAAAAAAATGTTTGTTACAAAATTGAAAATCCTGCGGTTAGCGACTAGCTATTATCATAATAAATAAGTGGTATAAATTTGGTGTTGATCCGATTGATTGTATTTTTTGCGTTATTAAACCCCTCCCTCCCCCCTCATAACAGATCATAGCATACACCAGAACCCGCACCCCATCCCTCCCCTTCCCTAAACTTGTGTTTGAAAATTTTGTGTTAGGTAACATCTTCCTGTTCACCACTTCTCTGTCCGTAACAGATCATGAAACTCGGTTGATAAATTGAAGACATGAGTGGATGAAGGTGATATGTAACATTATCATAATTTTACAGAAACGAGCTCCAAATTTTCTACGATGCGCTTTAAAATACTTGTTCTCAGTTTAGTTTAGTATTCATCCGCTTTAAATTTCCCTATTTTTGCGAAGATTTATTTGGTCAGAATGCAATTTCGGACATAACAACTTCACTCATGTAAAAAAATCAAAATTAAAAACAATGTTACAAATCACCTTCATCCACTCATGTCTTCAATTAACACATAGGTAAATGAAGTTTTAATTCGTGTATTAGATGTGAATTTAATCTGTTTTCTTTTTCTAACATAATTTATTTTCTTCTACGAAGTGAAGAAATTGTTAAGAGTTTTGCAATTCAGTTTCGATCTAATGAAGATGACTGCATTGGTAACTTATTACACTGATTGTTTCCTATATATAGGGATCTATAGGAATCAACCATACACTTGTAGTATTAGCGAATTTTTATTTCATTAAAAACTGTTAAAAATTTCAACTTATTGTATTTAACGCAAACATACGGATTCTATTAGGTTATTCAGAAATTAATGCAGGTTTTCAACCATTTTATTTAAAACGACATATCTAATAAATTTTATTAATCGAAATAAGAACCATTAGAATCTACACATACACATTGTTGCAAACAAGATACAAGTTTATTAATTCCAGTTGCATGGAATTCTGAAGTTCTGGAAGCGACGAATTCTTCGAAGGCATTTTTTGCGGCTGTTTGGTCGTTGAATACTTTTCCTTGTAAGAAGTGGTCGAGATGCTTGAAAAAGTGGTAGTCGGTTGGCGAGAGGTCTGGTGAGTATGGTGGATGAGGCAGAGCTTCGTAGCCAAGTTGGTTCAACTTCTGCAGCGTCGGTTGTGCAACATGTGGTCGAGCATTATCGTGCAGAAGAATTGGGCCCTTCCTATTGACTAATTCTGGACGCAGACGTTTTAGTTCTTTGTGCATTTTGTCAATTTGTTGACAATATTTCTCTGTTGTGATATTTTCGCCAGGATTCAAGAAGCTGTAGTGGATAATTCCGGCTGACGACCACCAAACAGTCACCATAGTCTTTTTTTGATGCAGCTCAGGTTTGAAGAAGTGTTTAGGGGCTTTGCCACGGTTCAACCACTGCGCTGAATGTCGTCGGTTGTCGTATAGAATCCACTTTTCATCGCACGTCACAATGCGATCGAGAAATGGTTCTTTTTTGTTGCGCAAAACAAGTGAAGAGCAAACTTCATAACGGCGATTTTTTTGGTTTTCGTTCAATTCATGTGGCACCCATTTGTCGAGCTTCTTCGACTTTCCAATTCGGCTCAAATGCTTCGAAATTAATCCAATACTTACGCCTAGGTCGTGTGTGGGTTTGCTTCCACCAAAGCCTTCAATTCATCGTCGTCAATGGCAGAGGAACGTCCGCGACCTTTCTCATCTTCAAGACTGAGTTCACCACGACGAAATTTTTGAAACCAACGTTGTATTGTGCATTCGTTAACACTTCCTTGGCCCCAAACTTCAATGATGCTTCGAGCCGTTTGTGCTGCACTGCGGCTGAGTTTAAATTCATACAAGTAAATTTGGCGAAATTCTTGTTTTGACATCTTAACTTCAAAGGTCTAAAAATAGACAAAACTACAATTTAGATTACAAATAGATTATGTGATAAGAAAGAGCATAAAATAAGCTTTAAAATGACTTATAATGTTAAACTCTTTGCGTAATTCTTTATTATTAAAAAATTGTTGAAACAAATTAAATCATAAAACCTGCATTAATTTCTGAACAACCTAATATTTGAAACATTTGGTTATTCCGGAAGCCGGATAGATAAATAATTTTACGAAGTGAAGAAAATTATTTATTTATCCGGCTAATTAATTCCGGGATAACGTAATGTTTCTTATTTTTTCTATTCAAATTATGTCCATAACTACGTATCTATTTTATAAATAGTATGGACGTCAACAGCCTATCACATAATATGTCCCAAAAAGAAGTGTTTTGTACTAGGCGCCGGTTTCACAATTGGTGACCGGCAAAATAAACCCACAGTATGGCACTGTACATTATTATACCAAAGATGATATCATCAAGAAATGAGGCCTTGATGCGATATTCCAGAACTCTTGAAATTGTCAAATAAAGCTGTAAAATGCCGAATAAAACTCAAACAAATTTATTGAAATTATCAATAAAATATTTTTAATATTTTGTTTTAATTAATTTTAAAATATGTAATTAAATTAATAAACATGTAATAAAATTGTAATAAAATTAATGTTTTTCTGCTCTTAAAAGCTGGAAATTAAAATAAAGCTAAATAAAATAAAATGTTAAAAGTACGCGTAAGTGAGTTTTGGTTTTATTTTTTCGCATCAGGTTATTGCAAAGCGAATAAAAAAGTATTACCTTCAAGTTCCATGTATTTACTAGAATTTACTTGGTACCAAATAAATAAACCTCGGGTATTCACTTGAGGGATTTATTGAATATGTAAATAGTAAATCTGTACTAAATGGTAGCCTGCAGGACCATTTAAATTTATCAACAATTATTTTAATCAGTACTAGGTGGCAGCTCCTAATTAAACAATTGAATAAACATAAATCAAAATTATTGAATGACCTTTTCCGTAAGATTTTTATAGTAAAGGGTTCAACACAGTTTCACTCAATACAATATCATGGGTTTTCTCAATCACATCTGCTATTGTCACATTTTTTAGCCTTCCGCTGCATTCATCATCTTCATCTAAAACACCTGTGCGACCATAAATATTTACCGACCTAAAAACGGACTGTTTCATAGGATGGAGTAGACTTACTGAAGTTTACTTAAATTTACATTGAATCGGGCCCAATATTACGCAACAAAAACGAAGTGCTTTATGAACATAAACGGTTATTGATGCTTTGATTTTTTTTTTCTTGTATTTTGTTTTTTCTTTTGTTAGTTTGTTTTCATATAAATCCTATGGAAAAAATGGGGTCAATCTGACCCCACTACAAGGTTTGTGTGACTTTTAGTATTGCACGAAGTGAAGGTTAATAAGATACTGTAATTTTAATAAGTTGTAAAACATACACACGGGTCTAAGGTTAAATATTTATGTTTGAAATGAGCCCTTTTATAATTTTCGGATGAATCGTTTTTTTTCTATAGCAATAAATATAACCCCCGCTTGAAGCAAGCATGCTAACAACTGTGCCGACCCGATGGCACAGTTGTTAGCATGCTTGCTTCAAGCTCCGGAGGTCCCGGGTTCGATCCCCGGCGGGTGATGAAAAAATCACGGCTGGTTAATGTATGGATCAATGAATTAATCACTCATTATCCGTTGTAAAAATGATTACGAAACTTCACTATGAAGCGGCCAAGTCCCTCTATGGGATGTAGCGCCAGCGAAACAAAAAAATAAATAAATATAACACAAAATGCAAGAGATTTTCAAATATTTGTCACAAAAAAACAACAACAAACAAAATCATGTTCTATAAACTGTTTGTTTTTCTCAGTGCTACCAAAGATAATATTATAATAGAGATAGTTCAATCAGTGCAAAATATAAAAATAAATCTAGGGTACCTCCATCATACCGAAGGGAGCCTCCAGTTTAAATAAAATTTATAAAAACATTTTTTTGCTTACTGTATACACGTTTACAACAAAATAATTTCGTTTTTGCTGTTTCCTTTTCTACATTTCTATACTCACACACAATCAATGTGCAACATAAATAATAAAATAGCATATTGTTTGAATGGTGTTGTATTTTTCTTGGCTTGCTTTAACTATAAAATATAAAAGGCTAGTCTAACAAGCAAATTATTTTGTGGGTATATTTTAAGAATATTGCTCATGCAATAGAACTTTATTGGATAACAAAATCGCATCCGTGCAAATACTTAAGAAACGTTTACAGTGAGTTGATTTTGTTGCGGTTGGAGTATTTTATTGCGCTTGCACAAGGTGTTGATCATTTGTGAAAAAGCTGGGAAAGTTTATGGTTCTAAAGTGCTAAACGGTTAAGGTAGCATTAATATTAAAATAAATCTGGCCCTAATGGTGTTCCACAATTTATTTTGAGTGTTCCGTGTTGTGAAGCAATGGCTTGTAAAACAGTTCATTTTTATTATTAAAGCTGGTTTTGGGCTTTTCCAATCCTTATAAATAAAATAAAAACACAAATTTATAATATTCCTAAATGATTTTATTCTCTTTTGAATAATATAACAACAAATGCTGATCCGTTTTGATAGAAAACACAAACAACAATGGTATTTTCTATTGTTGTAGAATTGTTAACCGTGAATTACGAGAGAACTTTGTTTGTTGTTTAAGACTGTTTAGCATCCATTGGCAATGCTTTTTTATAAGAACTTTAATCATAAAATTCAAAATTTTTAAACGATGTTCTAAGCAGCTATTATTTGAAGAATAATATTCAGCGTATTGTGGAGCGTTATTGGCTAATTCGATACAACTATCCATTATTGTTTGTTTAATATGCCTCTCGTGGTATCGTTTTTGAAATATGCGGCGAAAATTCTCAATTTGCATTTTACATAGCAAAAAGAAGTCTTCTTTTGGGCAATTTAGTGATCCAAAACTATTATCATTATAATAATTTTTGTTGTATAAAAAATATTCATTGTCCAGCTGGATGTTATTTTGAGACGACATATTTTCCAAACATATTAAGCAATCGATTTTACCAATTACTACAAAAATAACATAACCAACAAAATATTTCATGGAATTTTCTCCAATTGCTGTAGTTACATAAAACGATTCCCCAAATTCACATAATTCTTCGCTTTGTTCTTCTGATATTTCTGGTAAAATAGTGTCTTTCCGCTGATCCTCTTCTTGAAACTCGGTACTTAAAAAATCATCTCCGCCTGCTTCACAGTTGGAAAAATTGGATTTAAATTGTAATTTGGACGATATTATTTGTGACAGGATATTATTAAATTGAAAAACGGATGGGTTTTTATTGTTACCGCCTTTATATCGAACCTGAGCAAACAAATTTTCGATTGGGTCTTGATTTAATCGATTCGTTAAAATGTAGTTAACGTTTAGATTTGGATTTCTAAAAAATTCAGTTCCAAATAGTATTGCCGCAATGATGGTTTGCACTATACCATCAATGCAATAGATAGATTTAGCTCCTTTAAATGTTGTATTTTTAAAATAAATTAAATAGCTGTTTAATGTTTGAAAAATTTTGTAATTTTCAGCCAAAGCACATCGATAAGGGTTGGAATTAAAGAGTGTTTTGCAATTTAAACAATCGAATAAATTATTAGAAACTTCAGTAAATTTTGCTGTTGATATAGCTAATTCAGGATCGGGATATATTTTGAAATCCACTGCAGTTTTAATTCCAGCCACAACACTCTTACTAAAAATTTGGGTGGCGTATCGAACACGCATTTTTTCAAATGTATTTGGATATACATATGTGCTTTGATGTTAGTTTAGGACAAAGTTTTGTGGTCGCATTTTTTTTCCCAATTATACAATTTTTGAATCACACTCCAACAAACTAAACCATCCGGACTATCATATTTTGTACCTTTTAATAAATTATTTCGTAAACTTTTTATTAAATAACAAATCATATAGGCAATAAATTTTTCTATCATTATATACAAAATAAGGGTGCTCCGAGGTAACGTTCAAGTTTTTAAAACATTTTCTATTGTTGCTACCCTGATCGCAAATTATTGCAGCAACATTTAAGCCCACAGTTTCACAAATTCTTAAATTTTCATATACAATTTTTTGAAGGTTTGAACCAGAAATATTGGTTTTTGTGGAATAATAATTTAAGATAAATTTCCATTGTGAGCATATGCTTCTGACCATAAAAACACAAACGTATTGCGCAATTGAACGCGTTGTAAAAGCACCAAAATCTTGAACACCTTGAATTTCATCATGAACTTCGTTGTATGTTAAATTTTGCCTAATTTTAATTTCATCAAAAATTAATGTCACCTGTTTTCCTCTATCATCAAGAGATCCAACTGCTGATATGAGTCCTTTTAACAGTATTTCATTTGATCCAGGCCTCAAATTTTTTATTGGTCTCCATCTATTTATCGATGATTTAGACGGTAAATTAAATTTAAAACAATTTCTCATAAAAAAATAAGTTGCTGGAGATTTAAAATAAACGGTCTGTGCTAGTTGCTTTTGTAAATCGGTAAATAAATTTTTTCTGTTAGTTGGTGCAACCATCATTTCCACAAATGATTTAGCCGTAGGTTCCAGGTCAGTTCTCTCTAGGAGTATATTATTTCATTTGTTGTTATTTTTCACTAATAAAATTTGAATTTATCGTTTTAGAGTGATCACTTTGGTAGTAAGATACTTAATTTTAATTGATTTTTTAGTTAATCTTGATTTAAGATTTTCTATTTCTTGTAATAATTCGCGATTTTGTTTTTTATATTGATCAACGGTTTTAATTGTTCGCTTACTTTCAGCTGTCGCCGCTTTATTAAGAACCATTGACTCTAAATTGACAATCTCTGATTGCGGATTATCCAAAGGTAGATGAAGAGATGGAATAGCTGTGTTTATAAATCTCTTTTTTCCGATAAACTTGGGATCAAAATGGGCACTACATATTCGTTTTTTATGTAAATTATCAAGTACAAATGGATTAGGTACCTATTATGCGACATGCAATTAACCATTCCTTTGCTTGAACCACATTTTTAGGGAAACGAAATAATTTTAATTTAGAATTTCGTCTTGAGTTATGGCAATTACTCACTATACAATTCAAGCCCGATACTGATTGATTCATTTTTGTTTAAATATTTGCAGAGACTAAGCGTACTTCACAACACAAAAAAGATTTAAAACTAAAATGAAAATGCAAATACACAAAATAAAAGTAAATTAGTTTGTATAGGTTTTAAAAGTAAACATGAAAAAATAGAAAAAGTTTCGAATTGAAAATACACAAGCAGAATTAAAGTAGGTGTGTATATGTATTATATTGTACAGCAAACTAGAAAAATGCGTTTCTTCTTTTTAGTTTTACATTTTCTATAAAAATATCTACATACAGTAAAATTCTGCTTTGAAGGAGTCATCTCATTATAATATCATCTTTGGTGCTACACATTCAAAACATAAAAACCATAAAATTTAAACATGTCTTCCGGTCCCTTTTTGAAGGATATGCGATTTCACTTAATTTTCTCCACATATGTTTTATTATTATTAGTAGGCTTTGGATTTATTGTATTGGTGATCAGAGACGAAATTAGTCTAATATTTGGAATTTTGTGGTATTTTCATATCATTCTATTTTATCTTTAATGACTTTTTTACATACAACACATACTTTTTTAATACATCTCTGCCGATAAACGAAAAATTTTCTGATTTTTTTAAATATACAGGAGGATTAGGTATTACGGTAATCCAAGTAAAGCGTGATTTACACGTTCCAACAATGTTGGCCAACAAAAAATATAGAGATTAGTATATCGCGAATTTCATTTGAAAGACAAGAACAAATATATAAACAAACAAAATTTTGTTGGAGTTTTTTTCTTAACTTTGTTTCCATAAAAAAATTGTTTGACTAAAAAATATACTCGACCCGAGTATATTTTATAATTTTATGGAAACAAAAATAATCAAAATGGCGGTTTGTGAAATTTTTATAGCGCTTTATTTTATTTTTTTAAAATTTTAATTATAATTAAAATTTATTTATTTTATTTATTTATTTATCAAACTTTTGAATTATTCTGGTGTATTCCAGATTGATAAATATTTAAGAAGAGGAGAAATTGTTAAGAGTTTGCAATTCAGTTTCGATCTGTGAGCCTGTGAAAAATAAATCATTTTTCAGTACATCTCATCAGGCTATAGCGACTGAACTCCTAATTTATTACACTGATTTTTTGCTATATATAGGAATCAACCGTGCACTTGTAGTATTAGCGAATTTTTACATTCCCCTTTCTAAACATTTAACAATTTCAATGTTAGTGTATTTTTCCATTCCCCTTATCAAACTCTTAACAATTTCTCCTCTTCTTAAATATTTATCAATCTGGAATACACCATAATAATTCAAAAGTTTGAACATAGTAACCGCATGTATGCGTTAAATACACTAACATTGAAATTGTTAAAAGTTTAGAAAGGGGAATGTAAAAATTCGCTAATACTACAAGTGCACGGTTGATTCCTATATATAGGAAAAAATCAGTGTAATAAATTAGCAGTTCAGTCGCTATAGCCTGATGAGATGTACTGAAAAATGATTTATTTTTCACATGCTCACAGATCGAAACTGAATTGCAAACTCTTAACAATTTGTCCTCTTCTTAATTATTTATTTATAATATTTATAATTGCACAAATAAGGCAAAGCCTTTTTACAATATTACAAAAATATCTTTTCATGCGCAATTTGTGTAGCAAGTGGTACATAAAAAATTTCATATAAAATATAAAAATTAAAAATAAAACTAAGAATCATGCACAAACCTAAGTAATTAAACTATAAATTAAAATTAAACTTATGTATCACTGATGTTATCCAAGTATAACGCTTTAAATTTGCTTACATTAGACGCGGTTTTGACAGATGAGTGAATATTATTCCAAAGATTTACTCCATAAACAAGGAATGATCGTCTTCTTGACTTAGTTTTACATGATTTCGGTAGATTTAGGTTTAATGTCCGCTGTGACTTGCTAAAGTTCAGTTTTTCAAATAAATATAATGGTGCTTTGTTATGTATCAAATTGTATAAGAAAGTTAACGCCACTAGTTCAAGATATCTTCTCAGACTCGAATTAAAAATTTGCTTAGATAATAGAGAAATGGGATGGCCTCTTCTTTTCAAGAATATATATCTGGTACAGGAGTTGAACGCAACATTTAGGTTTTTAAAAGATTTTTTGGATTAACGCTCGAAAACTTTTCATTTTAGCCAAAAAAACTGGTAATTTTAATAAATAAAGCGGAATTCGTCAAAATACATTGTCCATTTTATACCGCCTAAAAATTATAGCATGTCCGACATTTTTGTTTTATACTTTTCTCTTTTTATCGCATGAACACTTTTTCTATTGCGTGTAGCTCTAAGTCTCCAACAAAAAAAGTTGAAAAAACATAGAGTTGTGTTTTTGTTGTTTAGAGTTGTGTTTTCTTATTATTTCTTCTGATTCACCTACTCTACTTGTAGATGAAATGGTTTCTCGTTAAACATTCAAAACAAATGTGTTTCAATTTTTTGATTATTTGTACTGTCTTTTGCAGTTGATAAAAAAAGGATTGTTGAAATTTTTTCATTCAATGAGAGTGCTCAGTCCAGTGTTTTGTGTGTCCACCTTAGTTCTTAGCCTGATTAATTCATCTATCAGGTTTGCTTAAAATTAATTTTCCAGGATAACTAAACGTAGTTCAACCCAAGCTTCTAGGACTGGACGTTGGGCGTGATTCATAAATAATTCAATAATGTTAAGTTTTTTATGTTATTTTTGTTTACTAGCGGGGAAATAAAATCTTAACCATTGACCGCACCTGTCTTCTTTTGGTTACAGCCACAAAATGATATAAAAATTCATTGCTTCAATTCAAATAGTTTATTGTACATTTTAATGAACGTCAGCCCTTACATTTAAATTGTGTGAGAACCGATTATAAAGGGATCTAAGATTCGTTTTTTTTTAGTTCTAACATTTGTCATCTACTAGAGTAAATTAAACAGTAACATGGCGAAACTAATTATGACTAATTCAATTGCTGTATACTGAAACACGAAATAAACTGTAACTCGATCGCTAAACGAAGTAAGCGGCGATCAAACAATTGTTTTGCTAAAGATCAACCGAATTCAGTTGGTTTCGAAACAAAAATTTAATTCATTTTTTTTAACCACTCATCATAAATAATAATCATCCACTTTTAAAACACACAAGGTTTACATAAAAAATCAAATTCAAAACGAATGAAACCAATTTATTACATTATTTTATATGACATTGCAACTTTCTTGTATATAGATACATACGTAAATATGATGGAGAACCACGCTAAGTGTATAAAGATACCCTACCCCGAAAAAACTAACAGCCATTGTAACATTGTATGTATGTATGTTAACAATAAAAAATAAAAAAAATATCCTTTTAAAAAACCAAAACTACTAATTATTAAATAATAATTTTTGTTTATTGTAGTTTTTAAACAATAGAAATATATTATTAAGATGAAGATTAAAAGCCAATTTCTTAAGATACGAGAAAATCTAAGAAATAATTACAACTAACGAACCAAATCTTAATGTCATCACACATAAATACATATACACATTAGTATATAAAAATATATTATAAGTTCACAAAGAGGAAGGGGTGTGTTGCTTATTAATAATACATAATAACCAGGCTCTTTATGTTGTATGAGGGAACGCACATTAAAAAAGTAATTCGGGAGTAAAGTGCAGGTCCGTGCGTCGTCTTATGTAATAGACTGAAGAAAATTAAATCTTTTGTTTGTATAAATGGCATATGTATCTTAATGATTTATGTTTTTAAAGTGATAAAAGTTAATAAGTCCATTAGATATAACACATATCACATTAATTGCATAAAAGTCTATCTCGATATATTTTTGTAATAATAAAATGTCGAATGTCAATGTTTTGAAAATGTTAAAAATTTCGTATAAGACGTTTATATATGGTATATATGGTATAGAAGACCATCGAAAAGAAGTAGAAGAAACCAACAAAAAAAAAATTGAATTGTATTTTCTTCAAGACATAAATCATATTTCTATGAAATAACTCATTTTGTTCTTCTTCTTTGTCTTCTTCTTCTTAATATACACTACAGTCTTATATATATATATATGTTTTATTTTGCACTTAGACAAAATAATAATGGAGTAATGGATACAGATACGGATAGATACATATTTACACTTTCACTTTTGTGTTGTTGGATATATGTGCATTATACTGTAAGTCGCGTATATCGAAAAAGTAATACTCGTAATTGTCTTTTCTTTGTTTATAAAGACAATTTTATGAATTGAGTGTGTCTCATATATAGACATATACTGTCGAATTTGCTACACGAGTATATTTATTAGATGACATTTTATTGAAGATTGAGCAATATTTGTTATGCAATTATTATGTACATACATATAGTACAAATGTGTGAAATTTTAATTGGAGGCCCCACACTAATTTGCATGGTGCTAAAATTTTAATGAATTTTTCTAATACTTTTGCCGTACCAGTGTGAGATGATCATCGCATCATGGTACATAACTTTAAAACAAATCTAGTATTTTGATTAATCGATTAACATTAAAATAAATAACCGATTATCGATCAGGACAATAACCATTCATTTTCTATCGTAGAAATGTAAATTGAAAAAAAAAAAATGCAAAAACAAAATATTGAAACAGCCTGAAGCTGTCAAGAAATTTTTATTCCTGCTATTTCAGTGATTAATTGTTCCAATCACATTTAATAATTTTTGCGCGCCGTGTTTCTTATGGCGGATCAATATAAGCGAATTGTCATAAGATAAATTAACTATTTATTGATTTATGATCCATAATATTTTAAGATATGTATGCATTTGGTGCATGCACCACGAAAAATGTATTCATTTTTGATTGATTAATAATTGCATGAAGATGATTAGAAAATATTTTCCTATCGCATCTAAAGGATTACAACAGGTGATCTAAGAATTTATTTGAACTTTAACTTGACGATCTTAACTATGAGTTTGACTTAACCCTTAGTTGTTGTAATCTTAAAAACCGATTTTTCTATATAATTTTATTTTTTAATTTACAAAACTTCCCATCAAAACTACACGACACTTTTGCTATTAGACCGTGAGATAATCATTATCACTTCCTTTGTATATGTGTATACATTTCTAAATTACCTAATTTATAAACACATTACTATTAAATTGGAGATGGGATCTAATATCTAGTCTAATTTGAGGGTCAGCAATTATGGTTGTGTTTTGTTTTTAAATTTTCGTAAAATTATAATTTCTTCCGGCTATTGTTAAAATTTAAACATCTTCAATATTGAAGAATTACCTTGCTTATATAAAAAAACATACATATTCCAAGTACAAAATATCTATCGCATCTTATATTCTTATTCATTCGGAAAAAAATACGAGCTAATTCTCTCAGATTCAAGTCAAATTCGATAATTAACTCATCAGCACTTAAGAAGAAACAAAAACGAATATTTTTTTTTTAATCAACAAAAAGATGAAATTAAAAACTTATTTCATTTAAATCAATTTTTCATATTCATTCATTTAAATTGTAAATCTTAATAATAATAAAAAAAAAAATCAAGAAAAAAATGAGATCTTAAAAATGAAATAAGATGAAAAATAAAAGAAGTAAGAAATAATTCTTGAATTTAATTTAAATCGGAATGTGATTCAATTTCAATTGAAACACCAACAACAATTGAAACATATAAAATGGTTTAAACATATCATCATCATCATCATCGTCTTGGTACAATACAGCAGCATCAAAATCATGATCGCCGATTCATGATGATTGTAATGATTGCTTTTGTTTTTTTTTTCTTTTTTTTGCTATCTTCCTCGAACTTATACAAGAAACGATGGAAAAATCAAAAACCATTGATGGTATAATATTGAAGATAATTTTCCTGGGTCTTCTTTTTTTCGTGCTTTCGTGAATCGCGGTAAGAATGCGAAAACCCAATTGAACGTTGATGATTATAATGATATTTGATTGTTGTCATTTAGTTTTTTTTCTGTTTTAAGTTCTACACGCATGGTCAAGTTATTAACAGTAATTAAACATTTTAATTAAATAATTACAACAATATAGAGGGATGTTACGGTATTCCGTGTGGTGTGAAAACACGACGATGCATTCTTGACGCGCGATTTAAATTAAACGGATTTCGCGATTGACTAAAATGTATTTTTGGATGCCAACAAAAATATTTGAACGCTCTAGTTCCAAGTTGATTATATTTATGCGTGATTTATCTTGAGAAAAGTATAGATCCAACTGAAAAATATGAGGGTTTCAAAAATCATTTCTAAGTAATGAATGAAGAAATAGATATTATTAGGCAATCCCTTTATGGCAATCTCAATTTTGACAATTCAAGACGTCAAAAAATTCGTCATTTTTAATGTTTACATTCCATTTTTAGTTCATTTAACCTACACAAATACACTTCTTTTCACGTGATTTGCTCACTTTTTGGAAGAATTTTGCCGTGATCTCTTAGTTTTGCGGTTAAAGAAACAATTTTTCCACAATTTATTTCCTAGACACGAAAGCTGATATCAAAAAATGACAAGAACTATTAATTATTATTATTTTGTCATTCTATTACAAAAGTTCATAATTTTTCCCATTTCACTTGATTGGGTTCACTTGATCAAATTCCACTCTAGGTTAATTAGTCGTACCAAACACGGAGAAGTTAATCTTTAGATAAACAAAGTGTGTTTTCTATTTTAAAAACATGTGTTCCGAATAAATCTTAACAATATAGCTGAAAAGACCACAATACGGTTAAAGTATAGGAGGATCGGAATTGTAAAACAACTAAAGCGAGAAGTTACTTGGTAAAAAATGCTGAAAGACACGAAAAAAAATGAAGGAAAGAAAAGGGAGGCTACAACAAATGCAGGGAATAATGGTATTTAGTGTTACTTCGTTCTGAGGAGCAATATATTTCGTTTTGCTAATTCAATAATGGCAGCCAATTTATACAAATTTATTCTAGAAAGTGTTTTTCTTTAATTCAGTGATATTTTTGAATACTCCTTCTGAACTTCTCGATAAGACAATGCCCAAATTCACAACTCAAAGATCATTTAAAGGTTGGATCCAACCCCTATTTGTCCATCTAATAATTAACTTTATTACCACCATATAAGCAGCGGTTAAATGCAATTGAAAATAATTGGGATGGACTGTCTAGAGTTGCTTATGAAAAGAGAACGCAATTTGGCCGAATCAAGTTTAATTAAAAAAAACTAACTATTTTTTGTAATAGAATTACCAAACAATTAAAATAGTTAACGGTTCTCGACATTTAACCTCTTTTTTATGTCAGTTGCTTTCATAACCAAGGATTCTCTCAATCGGCATCAAAAATATGTTTTTAATGGCAAAATCGAGAGGTTACAGCAAAATTGTTTCCAAAAATGATTGAACCCATTTATGTAAATAGGATTTAAAGGTTTTAAAAGATAAATTCAGTTTTCACAATTTTATTTTAATTATATTAACATAATTTAAATTATTGATATCGAAATATGTTAAACTTGAAGATTTAATTTAAATTATCTGAAAGTATTTTATGCTACGATTATTTTTAATTAAACAAAATTTGAATCAAAAATATTCAGTTTTACATGAGCTCATATGGGATATATCAAAATGAATTCATCTTAAATTAAGTTAATTTTAAAGTTCGACCGAACATTGTGGTTGTATATATTTAGGAGGTTTGATTTAAATTAGTATCTAATAAATTGTTAAACGACACCTGACAATCTTTAAATGAGATAGTTCTGTCATTCTCATACTTTCATACTGTATTGTCAATTCAAAACTTTCATACTGTCTTGTCAAAACGGCACTTATTTATTTTATTTTGCAAGAGATTAGAATATTTTATTTAAATAACTCACAGAAAATTAGAATCAGATTCATTAGATTCAATTGGGCATATCCACACTGGGTCTCATTTGATACTAGTTTCTGGTATCAAAATACCAGTCGCATCCACACACACAGTCTCAAATGAATCCGGATTCTTCAATAAATGTATATGTATGTGTCTAACAAAACATAAAATGAAACTAAAAAATACAAGTCAAAAATGCCCTTGAGAATTCATTTTATTTTATTTTTGTTTGTGTTAGTGTGGTGAGACTAGAAACCAAAAAAATGTTGGTTGAAAAATGAATCCGCAAAAAAACCGGTTTTATAGGTAAAGGGGGAAAAAACGAAGAATGATACCGGACTCATGAGAGATAGTGTGGATTAGCTGATTGGTAATTGAGATTTCTTGAGAGAACATTGACCGTCTTGATAGTATTATTCTTACATAAGTATTAACTGTTTTTTAACTTTCATAAGAATTCCGGGGCAGAGACGAATAATCACTCGTATATATAGGCTCAGCTCGGTGAGCTGAGTGACTTGATTATTTACGGCTATGATAATTTTATTAATTTTAAATTTAGATCCAAACTAGTAGATAATTTACACATTTTGGCTGGCTCATCAAAGACTTGGCTTCCAAATGTAATTTCACAGAAGCTGAAATTTTAGAAACATTTATGGAAACTTATTTATCTAATTTTTAATAAAATTTAAAGTTATTATCAAAATTCAATAGAGTACCTACAACATAGGACAACCACATTCAACTTATAAGCAAGAATAGCTTAAATCGTTATATACATTCATATAGAGCTATAAATGCTCCAACTTAAACTTATTTTTATATTTCGTTGGTTTTAATTTTATCTGTTTAATTTATGTACTAATATGTTTTATTACATTAATGTACTCAAGTCAAATTTGTAGATTTATCTCTAAACAACTTTATTTATTTTTTAACCCTACTTTTATTTTAAATTCCAATTAACTTTGGTAAAATATCAGCATAACTGAAATATAGCATCAGTCATTGTAATAAGACGGTGACTGACTGGTCCCAGT
The DNA here is from genome assembly GCA_963556165.1 of Tipula helvola. NCBI lineage: Eukaryota > Metazoa > Arthropoda > Insecta > Diptera > Tipulidae > Tipula > Tipula helvola. The sequence goes on from OY744482.1 coordinate 209,722,311, forward strand.
TTTTGAATGAAGTTTAATTTTATATAAATATCAAGAAAATTTCAATTTTACGAATTGTAAACAAGTCCAAAAATTGAATAAAAAGGAATAATCCAATATATAATTTAATTATTATAATTAGAACATGTTTAGATTATAATTCAATTTCTTTAATATTTCGACAAATCCAAAATCTATTTAAATTAGCACATAAAAAGTTTTTATCTTAAGCTTATCGACATGTCGTCTAGAACCTGACACGCAAGCGGAGCTTATATATTTGGTTTCGACTGCTTTAAATTTCTTATTGATTCTGTTACAAGCGAATCTGTAGAAAATTGAACACAAAACTTCTCAAATTCACCTGAACTGTCCATAAATCAACTTTTAACTATGTAAAAAATGGTCTCAACTCTTAGGCCACATATATTCTTGGAGTGTATGCGTTCCAAATGATCTTTTCTTGCATGACTTTAAAATTATTGATGTTTTAAATTTTGAAAAGTGCAAACAGCATACTGGTAATGTTTATACTTTTAAGTCTAAAAATGTTTATAATTTTAAGTCTAAATTTGTAACTTATGCCGGTACAAAACCAAAACTGAAACCCATTGCACCCTGTTTACCTCAACCCATTTTAGAATTGCAATTAGATCATACCCAACTCGAGTTAAATAGTAAATCTCTTTGCATGAGATCAACTGTATTGATGAACCATGAACTATACCCAAGGACATACAGGATACCCCCTTAACAAAATTATTTATGGATACTTAATTTTTATCAAAATAATTTTTATCAATATTTACCGTATAACACAAACAACTTTTAAAATTGTATAAATAATAAACTTTTCGAAAATATTAATTTTAATTTAACTAACTTAATTAGTATGCCCTATATTTCCTTCAAAAATTTTTTTTAAATTTTAATTCTAAGAAAAATTACAGTTAATTTAGTTTTCAACAAAATTATTTGTTCAATGAGGAAAAATTAAACAGAAAATAGAAAATCAGTTAAATTAAATATTATTTTTTGCTAATTAAATAGCGATGTCACTCATGTTTTCATTCTTTATTGCATCTCTATAATATCTGGCAAGTGGATTTAACAATTTATTGATAAAATTTAGAATCTCATCCCACTCGGTTTTCTTAGCACTCCACTAAAAATTGTTGGTCTTGCTAGATAGTGAATGTCTTCCGCTTTCCGCAGATTTAAATCAAAACTCTTCCCTAACCGAGACAACTAATTATGACATATTGAAGATTCTTATTTCGTAAGGAAGGGTTGGGAGCATTGTGCGGCTGCAGAGCACATTGAGAGCCGATTAATTTATCATCGCCTAGGAATGTTACGTCCAATAAACCAAAATTGGACATTGATATTGTACAGCTGTGTTTTATATAGTCGCAAAACTTTTTCTTTCTTGCCCTAGGGATGCCAATCGATATAATATCCTCACTAATTGATGTAAACACACTTATCTGGGCATAACACAGTTTCCCAGAGTTCAATGGGCTTATGAATAAGATGCCGTTCCCATTTAGTTTTCTGAGGTAAATCATATTATGCCGTTTGTGTATATGCTCTATAATCAAAGGCCAATGTTCAATTTCGCTTTATCCAATGAGATAAAATTCCTATCCTAATCGACGATTAGTTGGTCCTCAGAAATAAATATTAATGAAATAAATTGTAATAAATATTTTCGCAAAATTTATTAATTAATAATTATATAATTTTTAAAGTTGTTTGTATTACTTTGAATTTTAATTTTGCACGATAATTTTATTAAGAACTGTTCACATAACTATATACATATTACATATTATATATGTATGTATAATGTAATCGTATTATTAATTATTTTGTGTTTGCATAATTTCTACTAATTTTAATCTGTAATAAGCTTCATTTAATCATTAAAAGAGAAACTCGCACAATAAGGATCAATAATTCTTAAAAGGTAACGCCTAAAAAGTTGGCCTAAAAAATATTTTCTAAAACATATTTTGACCTATAAATTTCCAAGTAAGGTTTATATTTCAGTTTTCTTTGTCTATTTTAATTATTTCATAGGTATATAAATAAATAATGTTATAATTCATAGGTTGACAATCACAGTTTGTCAAAAAATAAACAGCTGTAGTGGTTTCGGCTGGCGTTTTAATTAAGCCACTTACTTATCAAAATAAACAATTTAGAAAAAATTCAATATTTAGTAGGGAAACCCCTTTGCTTCAAGACTATACTTCATTTTCTGCCTGTACTATTTGTAAAAGCGGCTTATCGCGCTGGCGTTATATTCTTCCAAACCTCGTGAATTTAGGCCCATAAATATTCTTTGTTTTCAGTTTCCTTACTCGGACTTCTCATTTAAAATTTCACGCTAGATTCTCGGTTATTTTTTTCGGTTCTTTACCATCAAGAATTCCATCGATTTTGACGACAGGCCAAATCCCCGAGAAGTGAAGAGTTCCCAAACCATTCCTGATACATTGTTTTGATCCATTGTTTTTTTTGGCATACCGAAGGTTAAGCACCTGGTTTCGAGGTCGTCTCACGTATGGTATCTCATCACCTCCAACCATGCTGGATTTGATCTCATCTCTCCAAATACCCCTTAGCCAAAGCAATTTGTGGCGGTTCACGCATTTTGTCGTGCGACTAAAATTATGCATTCGCCACCACAAAAACAGTTTCAACGCGAACACACATTCAAAAAGACAATACCTATTACTGGCTCAGGTATACCAACTGAACGATAAAATAAAACACAACCAAAACCAAATAAATAAATCAATCTTCAAACACATCAGCAAATCAGCAATCAGTCGAGTCTCAGATTTGGTACTATGCGCACGCGCGCTCTTCTCGCGACTCACAAAATGGTGGTGAAATTAAAAACACAAAAAACTTGGTGATAATTAAAATATTTAAACATAAATAATATATATGTATATTTAAAATAAAATAAATTATGTACAAACAAATTAAAATAAAATGTGTAAAATATAATTGTGTATTTTCACAAATTCTTTTGGCTGCGTTGCGGTTGCTTAATTGTAATTTGAATAAAGCGAAAAATGCTTTCTCCGGGCAAAAAGCTCCCGGGGTCCCGGGTTCGATTCCCGGTGGGGTGATGAAAAAATCACGTCTGGTTAATGTAGGATTAATAAATTAAAAAATGATTACGAAACTTCATCATGAACCGGCCAAATCCCTCTATGGTATGTAACGCCAGTGACATAACAATATTGCTCTCTCTCTCAGGTTTGCATATTTGTGTACGATCGATTATTGCATAAAAAACAACGAAGTTCAGAAACACTGAATACTCCAAATAATGGGCGCATCTAGCACACGTAGAGTCTACCGAAAATACGTGGACTCTACAAGTCTACATGTGCTGGATGCAAAAAATCTCAGTAAAAATATGTAGACTCTACGAGTTTTAGTGAGACTAAAAATTGTTATCTACATTTTAATGTAGATTATTTTGGTTCGAGACTTGGATTTTTTTTGACATTTGTATTACTAGTTCATATTTTCGGTAGAATCTACGTGTGCTAGATGCACCCAGATCATTTATAAACCAGAAATAAACATGGAGGCTGATCAACAGTATTCAACGCATTCTGAAGAATATTATATTTACGATAGTATATTTTACATAATTTCAACAAGTTACCGAAGACAAAAACCATACTAGACACATATACATACATATTATTTTACATCCAGCACACGTAGTCTACAAATGAGATTAGTCTACATTTTAGACTATCTCAAATGTAGACTCTACGTGTGCTAGATGCGCCCAATAATTAAGTAAAATTATACAATCACTGAACTCTTCAGCTGCGAGCTTTCTTTTAGTTCTTTATTTGACCGTCGAGTGCTGCCACATTTTAGTACATACTTCTTATTACATTATCTTATTCTTATTTATTTATGGTATAAGTTATGGTAAGTTACTATAATAATAATACAGCCTCGACATTTACAAAATTAGTATTCTTTACCATATTAAAGTTATTAAACGTCAAAACCGTATCTGTGATATCACCTTTTACCATTTTATGATCTCAAATTGATTTTATAAACTATAAAGAACATAAAAGTTTTCTTATTGTTTAATTTATTTGATATGAAAAAGAAAAGAAATTTTTAGTAATTTTTGTTCAAAATTTCAATTAATATAAATGGGCTGGCCGTTTATTTTGAAAGTGGCATAAGTCCCTATTTTGTTGAAACCAGATAATGAAAGAATACAAAGACAATAAATGCAAAATATACAGGATTTTGTATTTTCTTATTTAACCTTCACTCTGTGTATAGCTTACTATAACGTTGTCTGTGTTTAGGGGTCAATCTGACCCCATGGATAACTTCATATATTTCATAGGGAAAGTAAATAAATATTGTTTATTTTCTTATTACAAATTTATATTTTTATTGAAAAAGTAATTACATTCACAAAAAATCACTTTAATTAGGCAAATTTATGTTTTAACCAGATACGTCATCTAAAACCATTTAATGTTCATCTGAAACCATTTCCTATTCTTTGATGCATTCTATGCATAGGATTTTGGTGTGGTTTGGGCAAGATAGCTCATTACAAAAATGACATCTTGTTCTGGATTTAATATCAGATAATCAAAGGGCGCAAATAAAATCTTGGTCGGTTTCTAACGGTCTTAGCCGCCACTTTTTCGCCTGTTGATTCCCGTCTTATTAATAACACTATAACCTATTAGATCGATTGCTGTCCTTACATTTTTTTTAAACTTTCGAGGGTTGGAGAGCTGGCTTGCACCAGTTGCATAACCAATTCTTCTAGAAACGATTTTCTTTAGGATAAAACTTTCAAGTATTAGGTTGTTATCAAAACTAAATTTTGAAGATTTAAGTTCTCGGTTTTTTTTAATTCCTTACTTGCACTAAGCTCTTTGGGCAAATCGGGTTTGATTTGTAGGATTGTTCCAATTAGTGTCGGTTTTTTCTGCAAAAGTTTCTCGCCTAAAGTACAAATAGTGAAAAAGTTGTTCATAGTAATTGTTCTTCTTTTGTTGACGTGAAATGCGGATATCCGATAGACTAAATTCAAGGCGTAACTAACCGGATGAGACCTCCCTGGTTGCCCATCAACATACACTTCTGCGTTCAATGGGTAAGAGATCTTTGCGTCGCGTAGCCAAAATATTTTAATTCCATACTTCCCTGGTTTTGATGGTACGTACTGTATGGAAGAACATCTCCTTCGTGTTAGAATCAATTGTTCATCAATAGTTAAATTTGATGACGGTTTATAAGGTTTTTGAATTTTTGCCAAGAACATTTTCCATACAGTTCAGAATGCTACCAATCTATCTGTTTTTAGCGGCTCCTGTCGGATATCATAGCTCGATAAAATGAACGGTCGTCCCAGTTCTTAAGAGCGCCAGCGTAAATTAAAATGCAGGTTAATGCAAACATTTCCACCGAATTAGTATCATACAAAGTACGGTATTTTTCTGTTATTTTATTATTCATTATATAAAACTGCCGCGCTTTTCTATTGGTCTCAGCCACGATATAATATTCACCAATATTTCTGTGATGTTGGAAAGCTAATAACTGAGTTATTAAATTTTTTGCTGTTTGCACTGTGAAGCCTTCCATTTCCCGTAGTAGTAGAAAGTCGCATGTTCTGGTCACATTTGCAATATTTAGGCTCCACTTTCGGAAACATTTTCTTATTTTGGGCATAATACCATATACCAGTAACCGCTTCTTCATCTTCAAAAGTGGCAGTTTCATCATTTCCCTGTTCATTTTCTCGATCGTCAGCGCAAAGTTCAAAATTGTCATCATCACAAAATTTATCGGCTCAATATGTTCATCCTCATCGTAATCACAGACGTTTATCGGCTCAGCATGTTCAACTATGTTCGCATTTTGAAAAATCCACTTCAATATTATCGTTCGCTATTTCCCCTTCATCTGACAGTCTCACTTACTAATTAGAAAAATGCAAAAAACATCACAGACTTACTTTACAATACATTCATAAACATAAAAATTAAGTCATTTTTTGATTTATATAGAAAATAGTAGGTACCTACATGGAAATAATTTGGGGTCATTTTGACCCCAGTACACAGAAATGCGCTTGGTTCATTTCAGACTATCGTAATTACCAAATTTACAAGTAATTTGGACCCGCTTTTCGTTGTATTGCGTGTACAAGATATTAGTTGAGGCTTTCTTTTAGGGCATGAGCCATTTAAATAATAAAACACGCAGTTTTTTCATTTTAAAACCGACTGGGGTCAATTTGACCCCAATACACAGAGAGAAGGTTAATGCACATCTATTAGGGATTCATTTTTTTAACTTTGACAATAAATTATTTACCGTTAGAAAGATTATACTGTCATTTATCTATTGTTATCATCAACTTGATTTTTTGAAAAAGTGACCTATGTCACTTCTCAAAATGAACGGCTCAAATAATATTTATACTTTTTTAGATGAATTACAAGAATTGAACTACGAAATTTTGGAATTGTTAATTTTTCAAAGTTTTTTGAATATATTCATTAAAGAGAATATTGTATTTAGATAAACTTATGATAAATTTACTATTATTTAAAAATTTAAAAAAAAATGTAAATTAATAAGATTATTCGGCTTTTTATAAACACAATATATTAATAATAATGGCATATACAACATTTTTCGACTTGTTAATCAGAAAAAATTAAGAGGCCAGTCATTTATAATATATCTACCAAAAAAGTAGAAATATCAAAATCCCCCCCCCCCCCCCCGTACTTTAACCCGAGAGTCAATACAAACAGTACAGTCTTTTTTGTTTGATTTAGTGAATTTATAATTCGCTAAGTCACTACGTTCTTGCCTCATACTTAATGTATGAAGTTCGAATTGTATTTTTATAGTTTGGTCGTAGCTACCTGATGAGTAGATCGAACTTTTTGTTTTGAGATTATCAGTACGAAACCAAACTACCACACAGAAAGCTCAACGAAAAGTTTTCATTTTTTAGAGTCAATACTCTAAAAAATGGATTTTGATATTTTTACTTTTTTGGTAGATATAAGTATTATAAATGACTGGCCTCTTCATTGTTTCTGATTGACAAGTCGAAAAATGTTGTGAATGCCATTATTATTAATATATTGTGTCTATAAAAAGTCGAAAGAATCTTATTGATTTAATACAGACAACAAACTACTCTTTCTAAAAAAAATGTAACATATTGATAAACAGTTCTAATAAAACTGAGTGGACGAAACAGATACATACATTATGTTTGAATCTTAAGATAACAATACCTTTTTGGCTTATACGCATTCATTTGGCAAATTACTGCTAGAGGAAACAGATCTAACCAAAAACGATGATTTTTTGTTTATTCTTCTCAAACATCGTTGGTGTCTTTCGTAATTAAATGAAACGAAGGTTCGATTAAAGTTAACCTCTAGAAGCTTCGAAACATTACTTACCTCAGCAAGTATTCGTTTTTACAGCTTATTTAGTTAGTAAATGAGCACAAGGTACAGCCATAATTCATAAAACATAATAAAATGGTTTCCTAGAACTCATAGGTTCTATTTATGTAAAATAAGTTTGCACATACCTACATTTGAGAGAACATTTTTATGAGCGAAATGAATAAATAAAATCAGGTAACCGGATGAATTTAAATCTTGTATCAATGGAATTTCAAAAACTATTCGAAACTACTATTATTATTTATTTATTTTTTGTTGTTAAATATATTTTTTATGGAAGAAAATCTTCGGCATTAAAGTTATCATTATTAATTTTTGTATATAAGAATACAAAAAAACATTTTTCAACAAAAATATAATTATATATTATCGACGAACACATAATTTATTACTTAATGTACATTTTTTTTTTGTTTTATTTTTGTTTCTCTTAAAGAAAAGAAATGATTTCTTCTTTTCAGCTCCATACTTAAGCCTAACCTTATACCATACCAAATACTAAAAAAAAAACAATTTTGAATTAATTTTATAGTTGAACATCTTTTCTGAATATAATAGGTACATAACATATATACTGACTGACTGTACAAAAGCGATATATATTTTTAGTTTTATGATTGTGATTCGTTTTGTTTCATCCCCCTGTCTGGTCATTTCAAATTATACTTTTAAAAGAAATCGAAATCATATTTATAACAGCAAACGGTGAGACGAAGAATACATTTTTATTTTTTTGAGATTTGAGATTAGAATATTTGTTCCAACAACACAATTCACAATCGTAAGGTTTTATCTGGTGTACAAATATCTGATTTGCGATTTTTGATTTAAAAACCAAAAAATAATAACCAACAATTTTGTGGTGGTGGATGATTCCAAATGATATAGTTTTCTAAATTTTACTACCCATAATTATATAGATATGGATATATATATGTATTTACAAGTATAAATAAAAAAAAACAAAGAGATATAATATTAATATAATAACTTCTTGAACATTTCAGTATTAAGAATTCAATCCACGTTTTTTTTTTATATTTTGGACATTTCAAATATTAATTAGAAAAAAAAATATTAAAAATTCATAACTTTGTGCCACCTTGAATTTTATTGATTACTTTATTATGTCATGTACACCACAAAAAATTATTATTTAATCAAGGTTAAGTGTATACAAATATGTGTTCACGATGTTCTAGTGAATTATACAAAAATCAATCAAAAAATGTAAATCTTGTTTATTGAACCAATGATTCAATGGAATTTATGTATTTTTACCTCTCGCGGTCGTTTTGTTATTTATTTCTTTAAATCTCTTCTTAATACTTTAATAAAATGACATCATCATTAACATTTTACATTAATTTCTGTTATTTCAGATTCGTTAAATTTAATTAAAAATAATTGTGACATGTTTTTTTTTCGTTTGTTCTGTTTGTACACAGATCTATTAGATCTTGATAATATTGGCACACAACAACACAGCGAACGTATATCTCTTTAATCAATTATTGAATGATAATGATGATGATCATGATCATGATGCTGATCATTTTGTATTTGTTAAATGTGATATGCGGAGACCGTTAGTATTGTATAACAAACGTTAAGATTAATGTGAGAAAATTGATATGCAATTTATAGAATCTTTGATCATCGTAAAAATGGATTTTAGTATATTTCCGGAAATTCGCGTGCACATTCCAAACATAAAAAGGGTTGAGCTTAGTTATGATATGAAAGACAAACTATAATTATCCATTCCTGTGTATTTTAATGATAGACGACATAATATTGTATAGATTCCAAACTGTAAAAAGTTATAATAGTTATATATGTATATTGCTGCGATCTTTCTCAAGTACGCACAGTGTACATATTACAAACCGACCCTCCTTTCATCTTCTACTCACTATACAAGTACCACACTACAAAATCATCCAATACCAATCTGATTGGTTTCAGCTAAAATGCTGTTGCTTGCTACTTCTTGTATATACTTACGTACGTACAAAGTTATATGAATTGAATGGGGGAAATTATTAATTATAACTTTGCGTAACAATTTTTTTTATAAGACATTTTTTCTCTTTGCATGTAATAAGATGTGTGTATGTAAAAGCATGTACAAATAATTTTTTGGGTTGTAAATATATACAATATATAATATGTCGGGAAAATTACCTGTTTACTTGGTTACATTACATACGTATAATCATTTTTGTATCTGCGATATTCATTGCGTGAGACTGTGCAATTGATGCTTGATATTGTCTTCGCGCGGGGTAATTATATTTGAAATAATAGCAATTTTTTATGAACGCAAAAATTTCAAAATGGTCGTTAATTTCCAAGATGGTGAGTTAATTTCACATCTCATTGGTCGAATTGTTTTGTATTTTATATTTAGATTTGACGACAAAATGGCTTGTTGTATTGATTGTATGTAACTTTTAGTTGTACCTGAGATATGATATTTTTTCTGCTTGTTTATATATTACATATTTTATGTCGTTTTCGATTGATTTTTTCCCTCTATGAAAAAGTAATCTCAATTTCGGAGTGTGCGAGGCAACTTCTTGTGCGAGGCATGGAAATGGAGATTTCGTAGATGTTTTTTGTCAAAATTCGGGTAAACTTATAGTTAACCTTATGCTGGGAGTTGGGCTCACTAGTAAAGGATTTTAACGTATGACAGCTAGAGTCCACCATTCTGATCTTACTTCATTCAGAATTCAATTCGAGCCAGCAATCCCATTACCATTATCTTTAAAGTGCTTACTCTCTTTCTGTTTCTGTAGGACCATATGGGCGTAGGCACTTCGACCTAAAAGATCTTTTGTGCTTGGACCCTGCTTAATTACCCGTCCAGTCAATATTCAGATTCTTAATGAATCTGATAATACTGCTGCCCGGGCAGCCCCTATCTGGGCTCATTGCTCTCCCTCCTAGATGTTTACTATAACATGTACTTCTGCTAGAAAGACGGTAGCCTTGGTACACAAGGACTTCGAGCGGCCAAACCCACTCCCGTATATTCCTACCACGGCCGGTCTATCGTTTTGATTTTACTCTTACGAGTTGCTAGGAATGGTAAGGCTAAATAAAACTGGGCTGATTAACCTAAGTCCGGACTGATTAATCTATCAACAATTTATCCGTCGGCATATGCTGTTCCACCTTAGATTAGGGTATTTTGTCAATGGTTTCTCCTTTAGCGCCGTACTTTCGCCTGTGCCAAATGGTCAAAAAAGTTTCAAATGGTTGAGTTACCAATGTTTGCCACGAAGGAGCAGCACGTACACTTGAGAATTGTGAGCAGGTTACCCCTAACACAATGGTACCCATCACGTTTCTGCCTGGTACATGACCAGAACAGCCCACGTGATGCGCAACCTACTGGAACTTTACGGAGCTGGTAGATTAATCTACTCAATCATCTCTATCTCCCTTCCCTCCTCCAATAGACGCCAAACCACCATCCTTAATGTTTTAATGAGCAGGGTACATCCAACCATTAGGTTTCCTATAACTCTATTGCGGGAACAAAGAATAATAATGTGCCTATAATCATTAACCAATTTTGAAACAGCCGAAGGATTCTCCAGTAAACTAAGAACTACTATTTTCGAGAACTACCATCTCCGCTTGAACAGAATGCAGTACTTACCCAGACTACCGGATGAAAATCTGCAATGAAATCAGAGGGCGATGCCTCAGAGTAAAAATTTGACGATTCAGCCACCCATTAAAGAAAGTCGAGCGAGAGCCAGAAACCCTCTCGATGGATAAATCCCTGAGAAAGCATATGTCGATTCCTGAGCTGTAAGAATTTGTGTATGCCCAAGTCAAATACATTTCAATCGAAATTCACTAGAAAAAATAGAATAAACGACTATAATTGCGGTGGCTGTTGGGATAGCATGTTCTCCATAGCAAGAAGTGTGGTTGCAGATACAGCTTCAATAATACCTCTACAAGCAATACTCTGTAAACCATTAAGTTTAGAGGATATTAACAAGTAAACTATTTTAATTCAGTAAGTTTTTTTTTTACAAATTTTCAAGTTTGCTCAATATTTTAAAATGGTGTCCTCTAAGTATTTAAGAAAAGTAGACGTGCATTAGAGCTGGCTGGTCAGTGTAGGCTTTCAGAATGAATACAACTCTAGTTCCAGAAATGCGGAACAGTACCAACAGCAATAAGCACCTTGGAGCAATTGAAGCAAAGCTCCTAAAAGAGAGAAAAGCAATGCCATTCGCCTTATGGAGCAAGAGATAACACATTGCAACGTGGAACATAGTCTGCTGGCTTAGTATCAATCGAGGGTACCAAAAAAAAAATTAATATATTCAGAGGTAACACGACTAGAGTTTATTATGTTGCATCCAAGAAAATGGACAGAACCGGCCTACCAATTTCCAATTAAGAATAGGTTACGTTACCTCGATACTCGCTTATGTGAGCAGATTTTAAATTTCTTTATAATCTTTTTGAGCTACTAATAAGGGTAATACTATTTTGATTATACTATATTTTCAAAACATTTTAGGAAAATATAACAAACGAATCTCGTCCAACGTATCAGAAGAATCAAGAATCTTACGCAAGTTGGATTTTTGTTTATACTAAAGAAAACATTTTAGACATTGAGGGTAATATGAAACCTCGTAATAATTAAATTTCAAATTAGCAAAAGAAAACATTATGGGTATTTTTTTATGGGTATGCTTTTTTTTTGATGTCGTTTTTTTTAGTATCCAAGACAAAATTTATTTCTCTGTGTCGTTTTTTAATGCTCGGATAATTTTCCAATACAATCTTTTTTCTTAGAAAAAAAGTTCGGATTGTTGGTTAACAGCAGTGTGTTTTTGTTAAATTCAAACAAGACGAATGTTGTGGATTTAGTTAAAATATGATTAAATAAAACGACACTTCTATGACATTAAAAAAACTTGGTTTCACTTTTTGCTTTTTCCAACTATATATATATATATATATATAACTACATTTTTATTTTTACAGTTTAGTAGATACTCCTGATGATGGCCTAATAAGCCGAAATCGATCGAGTGATTTTTTAAACCTTTTGTAATTTTGCGAAATATTTAACAAGTGTTTTTAAAAAAATTTTAAAAATGTGTGTATTTTTTAAAAAAATGTGTGTAAATAGCACTTCATTATTCTTGTTTTAATTTTCTTCCGTCATTCTACGTTTTGTACCAGTTGTTAATACATATTTTAAATGGTGATTTATAGTGTTCTCCACAAATTTTGGAATTCCATTTTATGAGCGAGTTATCGCCGGCCTTCATTTTATGTAATGGCGGAGCTAAGTAAGATGTAAATACCTGAAAGAAATACAGACATGATTGGTTGGTCAATGGGATGAAATCGTAAAGCTGACCAATTTGGGATTTTTTAAACCTTTTGTAATTTTGCGAAATATTTAACAAGTGTTTTTAAAAAAATTTAAAAATGTGTGTATTAAGTGTGTTTCGCCAAGTGTCTACGGCAGAAAGTGTAAAAGGCTGACCAATTTTTTAAACACTGTCAAAATAGCAGATGCACGTCAAATTTTCGTTATTGGTATATACTAAGTTAGTGGGTTTGACAGTGTGAGAGGGGAATATCGACGGTTGGTGTAAAAAGAAGCGCATGAACCAAAAGGACGCAGAACATAACACGACTTTTGAGCCTTATGTAAGCTCAGCAGAAGAAAAAAATCTTGAAACCATAATTAATTAAGTAATTATAAAACATTTGAATACTGAAACTGCGGAGCAATTCTTTGGAAAATCAACTGGTACTAATAAAAGTTCACATTGTACGGTAAAATTCCACTATTATTAAAATATTTTTACTTTGGCGCAAAGGTAAACGCATTTACCGAATTTAAAATTATTTAAGAATATTTTAGATAATTTATATAAATAATACTTTCAAAAGTGTAATATTATATTGTACAAATAAAATAACAACAATAACGTAAAAAGGTTATCCATATTCAATATTTTTATGACCGAAAAGCCGACTAAATAAACGGAACCTAAAGAATTTATCGGTCGATTTGAGAAGTTTGGAGCGTTATTCATACTGTATATGCGCGAGGCAATAATTTATCTACGAAAAACTAGCCACTACATACACTTCCTAAACCAATCACGAATATACTTAACAAACTACAATGAAATCATGATTAACTCGACACTCCTGCTCTAATATAGTGTTGAATTCAACAGGTTGCTTTTTTAATTGTGGTTATTGGAGCTTTGTTTGAGGTTTATCCAAAGAATAAAAATAAAAATACTTAATATTTAGTGCAAGAGGTATATTAATTATAAGTATATTGTATTTTTAAAAATCTATTTTTTTGAAGTGCATTCTTGGATTTTAAAGTGATTATTTTTAGATTTATTTGCACACCGATCTTATTTTTACTATTAGTAATCAATTAATCATAATATAAGTAAAAATTTAAAATTAGGAAACTGCTAACCGCTGCTAAGTAAAGTGGCCATTGGTCATCTAGCTTAGGATAATTTTCTTAATATTAGTGTTATAATAAATGTGTTACTGAAGGTCTCTAGATGTAAAATTTACACCCAAATGATTTAAATATTTGAAACTATAGAATCATACCTCGGTTACAAAATCACTTAATAAATTATTAGATTATTAAACAAATAAAAGTCGGATTGCATTGTAATACTAGAATCTCCAGAACTTTTCCGACAAAAATGGGGAACAATCGTTTATTTATTTTTGTTTACTCAGTCATTTATTGCTCAAACCTTTCGAATATTTCGTTAAGGGTAATTTTGAAAAATGAGATTATGTCAAGAATTTTGAAAACCTATCTCTTTAGAATCGTTGTTAAATTATACGAACTTAAATATTATATTTAATTATAAGTGAATAAAATTTAAACTTTAGGTGATGCGTTATCTAGGATCAAATAATTTAATGATTCTCCTATTAAAATCTAAATTTAACTTAGCTTCTCGATAAAATTAAAACATGTACCTTATCTGTACATAAAATCCTGGCTTAAGGCCAAAGCTAAAGTGAAATATCGTAATATTTAATTGTTTATGTTGCAAACTGTAAATTTCAGCCACTTATCGATAAGACACGCGGTACACCTTAATAATTAGTTGGAGATATTTCAGTTTGTTAACTATTTTATTTCAATAATAGCACTCGATCTTCAGAGGCGAATGCTTAAGTGACTGTTTCAAAAAGTCATTAAGTAGCTAATTTCACTTTTCAACAAAATTATCATTATTTGTTGCTTCTTTTATGTTGGTAAATATTGGACTTTCATAAATATGGTACTGCATGTATCATGTCTTAGCTATTGGTTGAAAAAATTTGTGGATTGTAGGATAAATTCATGAAATTTAAAAATTTAAACAGCTATATGACAATATGACGGAGAACTATTTTATAATGTCGTTATAATAACATTTTAATTTACATCTTGGAATTAAAAATGTAAGTGTTGATGTTTTATTTGATTCAATTAATTGGTAACATTCAATTTGAACTGTGTATATTGAGATTGAAAATCCTTCAATATTTTTATTGAAACCCTCTAGTCGAAATATTGAAAGAGGAATAAATTAATAGAAAAATATTTAAAATATTAACAATAAAAATTAATGTACATAGTTTCTTCTCTGGAATTTAAAACGATATCTTAAATTTTAAATGTAAATCAAAAGATTCGAAATATAAAATAGATTATTTAACAAGAGTGTAACGATAGTTATTAATGAGGAGAGAGATTGTGATACGTGTGAGCGATGGTGAGTAATGGCTAATAGCCATTACAGGCGAATTAAATACCATACTTTTTCTACTCCTCCAAATATTTTTATATATTTTTATTTAATATTTCTCCATTTTATTATCATATACGAAATTTGTTTACTATATTTCCAAAGCAAAAATTAATAAAACCCAAGCCTTCTATAAGATAATATTTCAAATAAAATTAATATTGTAAAACTTGTAAGGTTTTAATGTGTTGGCATGGTATCACCCAGTGAGCAATGGATCTAATCAAAGCAACCTTGATTATATAAGCCATAATCTAAAAAACGAAGCTTTTATAAGGGAATTAGAAACGAGGAAAAAACCAAAATGTCCATAGCAAAACACGTAAAACATATGGGAAATCATTTTTTTTCCTAAGACAAATTTGTAAATGAAAACGTTGTAAATTATTAATTATGATTTCTGAAATATTTTCATAAATGTTTGAATTTCAACATATATAAATCTCGTTTAAGTAAATCGTTTCCATTTTCTTGTAATAATTGATTTATTTAAACCAAAATATAAAAAAAAGTTCGTAACAACAGCATTCTGGTCAAATTAAAAGGAAAAGCTTACTACAAATCGTATGCATTAAGTCAATATACATAGATGGCAGTGGGCAGTACACATTTTGAATCACCAGGGGATATTTGAGTTCAAAAATTGTAGGAAAATCAAAACAAATTCACAAAATATTAAGAACGTGTCATAATTGTATGATTAAATAATTTTTTTTCGTATTTCTCTGCCAACAATTATAGACATCTAACGTACACTAGTAAAACTAAAGATAAATTTAGCAAGTATTATTTTAATTCGTCAGAGCCAACTTTGATGAATTTTTCAAAATGAAAGTTCGAAAAATATATTTTAGAAATAATTTAATTTTAAAATTTCTGCAATTAATATTTATTTAATACCAATATACACTTCTTGTATATTTCTGCTAAAGATATGTAGAACATTTTTGTATAAATATTTTGTAACATTTTTGCTTTTTTCATTGAAAAACTTGCAGCTAAAAAACACCATTTTTACTATGGATTCCTATGGAAATCAGTGAAAAGTTATACCACTAAAAAAGCTTCTAAAAAATACGTCATAATGATTATGGCTCTATACTCTAGAAGGCTCTGATCTAATCCGTAACTGCTTATTCAACCCGAAAGTAATAAATTCATTGTGAGTTTTGTTTGGTTTTCTCTACGAACAAACGCTTACTTAATAAGCTTTTTACTAAACAGAAGTAGAAAAATAGTACATTATTCAACGAGCATACATTATATGCGAATAGAATACGATACTTTGCCACGATCCATAAATAATATTGGATTTTATAATCAACTCCTTTAAATAATCCTAAAATAATTTCCGCCGACATTGTGACGTCTGAATTTAATTATAATGAAATTAAATGAATAATTTACATTGTCCATGACTATCTTATAATACACGTGATGATTAATTATCATTAATCACTGTTCTTCATTTTTGAAATTTTATCTACCTAGTAGTCTCTTCTTTTATTATTCACTACTACCAATTAAATTATTCATTTAATATTTATTTACGTCACAAGGGCGGTAAAATTGAGTTGTTACAGTACGAGTTCGACGTTTGTGGACGAGCCGACGAAGGAGCCGAGTCCAGAATTTTGAACGATTACTGTTGTAATGATCATATAACGTACGTTTTATTTCATACTACATGGGAAATTAATTCGATTTTTTCATTTAAAATTAAATTTTAAAGTAGAAACATGAGTTTGAAATTTAAAGAAAATCAATCCAAATAATTTTCAAATTATCAAGTTACCCTAATTATTTTTTTTTTTTTGTTTGGTTTTATATTTTTCTGTACTGTAATAGCTCGTTTTCCGGACACTTTTTTCTGTACCGTCGTAATGAGTCGTTTTCCGGACTGAAATCAATCACGTCAACATTGATTTTTGGTATAGTATGAAATAAATTTCAGTTTTGAAATTTTATCTAGTAGTCTCTTGCCATTTTCATTATAATTAAATTGATACGTCAAAATGTCGGCGAAAATTATTTTAGGATTATTTAAATTATTTGATTATAAAATCCAATATTATTTATGGATCATGGGCAAAATACCGTATATAATGAGTAATGACTATTATTTAACATCTACCATTGTATGCTCTTTGAATAATATACTATGATAGTGCATGATAAACCAATTTAAGAGGTATTATCAAGCGCATGTATTGCTATCTCTTTCACTAAACAATTACGTCATTCGGTGATCGGTGCTATACTCTTTTTTTTTATTTTATAAACGTTAGTTCATAGCAAACTAAAACAAATCGAATTGTTTTGCGGCGATAGTTTTTGTGAAAATTTTGTGAAAACAACGAAGTCTCGTGATTTTATCGCACCGAATGACGACATGCGCAAGGAAAGCCGAATTTGAAACAGCTGTCAATCATACCTTTCAATTGGTTTATCATGATGGTAGTGTAGTGAATAATGAAACAAGAGACTATGTACTAGAAAAAATTTCAAAAATGAATAAAAAATTCAAAAGTGAGTAATAGATATCATTTTAATTGAAGAAATACAAGTATATTGAGTATATTATAAGATAATCGCGGACAAAGCTTTTCATTTGTGTGAAAAATTGGTAAGTTCTAGGAAAATCGTAGATTTTATTAGAAAAGTAGAAATATCCTCTCAATTTTTACTCTCATTTACTTAATATTTGCCGAGTTTAACATTATTCCGTTTTTGTAATAATTTTGTCTTATTTATTTTATAATTGTTGTAAGTTCTTTAACGTTTGGAATTCAGGCACTGTCTTCTATATTGAAATATATACTATGTATATACAAAATCCCCGAAAAATTTAGTTTTTTATGCATTTCATTTAACGTGATTTTCATACCACACACGTATTATATCCGCATTCAAATATACCCAATCAATATTAATATATCCGCGACCAAAAAGAAAAAAAAAAAAACTAAACCAATTCCAAAAAATTAAAATTAAGATATTCAGATCGACCACGAAAATAAGACGTTACATTCGATTTCCATTAGGTTTTTACATATTTTGTTAGTCTTAAAGATCAACCAATATGTGATTAACAAAAAAAATCCAACAGAATTTTATATTTTTTTATTTTGTTAATTTCAAAATTTATCCTGTGTGTGTGGTCTATTAAAATTAATGTCTTAAAAATTAAGATGGAGTTCTTCTGTTTTTCTCTTAATCTGTTATTTTTTCGGTCATCGTGATCATTATAAGACCATCAGTATTATATTTTACATAGAGTGTATGAACTCATTGCACGATTGGGGTGGTAAAATTATTAATAATAATCATTTATAAAGCTATCAATGAACCAACTAACATTTGTTCACATTTGAAATAAACGAATCAATCAATGAATGAATAGATTACAACGACGACGAAACAGTTTAAAGTAGCTGCATTATCGTTTAAAAATTATATCCATAATTTATATCTCATATTACACCGCGCGCAACCATACCGATCGAAACAACCTTAGTAAGGTCATCGCGCGTTATCATAATCAAAATCCCATTCAAATAAATCAATTTAAAATATTCAAGATTTCTGAAACTAATTTAAATAAAATAAAAGAAAAACAAAAAAAAAAATTCTATTAAAAATCATCCATTCGACAGTTAATTACTGTCTTAATGTATTCTTAAAAATGCAAATCAAAATGTAAATACGATATGTGTATAAAGAAGCGCGCAAGAGAGATGGTAAGATGATTCCAAAAAAAAAAAGAAAAACAGACAAAATTCTAAAGAAATACAATCCCCAAGTGTAGGTTCATCATCAAGCATGATGGTGATCATCTTGTGATGACGATGATTATGATTATAATATTGAGACAAAGTAGTCATCCTATCATAACCGAAGAAGGCGTTCTTTCTTATATACTCTTACATTTTTTTTTTTGATGTAATAATTAATTTTTTGTTGTGTTTTTTATTTAATTTCAGGTAAGACATGATAATAATAACCACTAAAGTAATTATATATGGACGTATCGTATTTATATACATATAAGAAGGATACATTGCGATTCAAGGATTTCATAGAGTTAAGTACATAAGTACACATATTGCAGTATATTTTATACAAATTGCGTAAGGTGTGGCTTAATTTAAGACACACGATTTTTTTTTGTTCTTTTTTGCTTTATATTAGTTTTTTGTGTCTTTTTGTTGTTCATCTGGTATACTTTTGTTTTAAGACGACGATGATGACCAAATATAAAAAAATAATGGTAAAATTATGAATATGCAAATATTTTGTTGATTTCATTAAAATATTAATTTTTCTGTTAAATCTTAAGATTTCTGGTTTGGTTTCAAGTGCTTTCATATTGAACAAAAAAAAAGCAAAAATCTTGGAACTAATGTCAAATATCGCATATCGTTAATAACTATCACAAAAATCGATATGCTAATGACATAAACAATTATAACAAAAATCAAGAATTACTTTAAAACACCTTCCTTATAATATTATTTGTTCACGAGACAACGACAGAGATACATACCTTATGTGTAACGATCAATCATAAAAAGCAATAAAATTCAAATAATTCATTTCACTTTATCACCTTTTTTGTTGGTTTATATTTTTATGTCTTAAAAAATTCGTCTTAAATTTTTTTTTTAAGACAATTTTCTTGATATTTGTTTTGTTGTGAAGCTGTATGATTAAATTTTAAAGTTAAACATTTTGTCGTAAATATATACACACATATATACATAATATATATATATATATATATATATATATATATATATATATATATATATATATATATATATATATATAATCTGTATGTATATTTATTTCCACAGTAATTGAAAATCATAAAAAGTCACCATACGTATTGGAAACAAGATGGAAATGGAATTGTAATGAGAACGGTCACTGTAATTAAGGTGATGTTTATGTAAATTTGACTGATATAGTTTTCTTTTATGGTCGATCAAAGTACATTTTTTCATAATTCCAAGTTACAAAAACAATTTTAGAAATGTTAATTACAAATCATCTTGCGTAAAAACTAATAGACAAAATTGACATTATGTATTTAATTAACATGCTGCATCCCTTAGGTGACCTCCCGTAAGATAAATGGGTTAAACAAGATTAACCACTACATAATTATATAAAGGATAACAACAAATTTATGTTGGCATCATGTGCAAGTCATGTAATTTAGCGTGGCATTCAGCATGTTAAAAATTGGAATCTAAATATCTAAATTTGAAACAAAGAGAAATCAGTTATCAATGAAAATCTAGTTAATCGGGGAACTTTTACGAAAAGAATGGCGAGAAAAGCAAAGATAATCAAAAAATTAATTTAAAACGGTTAATATTATTGGTACTAGCTCAGTAGCAGTTTTGAGTTAATATGTTTAATATGTTTTGATCAGAAAGTCGAGATTATATAAATTATATATGTTCTAAAATTTATTTTAAATTCGGAAAAAGTACCGTTATTTAGATTTGATCAAAAAGCTTCATATTTAAATAGGGACGTTAAAATTAAATATACATATACTTAAAATGTGCAAATTATAGGATTTTTTGTTTATTAATTTAAGAGAGCATTATTTTGAAAAAGGGCTTGTATTTAAACTGAATTGTAAGAGCAAAAATGTATTTTACCAGAGAATTTGTAGAACAATTGATTTGGTGTTTTAACTATGTAATGTAAGATATTTCCTAAGATTTCCCTAAAGCCTATTACCTCTTTACAAAAATTAATCATTTTCATAATAATTGTAATCATTTTCATTCAATCTCAATTTTTCGAAGTGCAGAAAACAGTAACTTACTTGTTAAGAGTAATATCAACTGTATTAATTCTGATTATTAAGCGGATAAAGTTGTAATTATTACATTATCTATATTTTCAATATTCTACGCTTGTCGGTAACTCGTTGCTTCTGAATAATTCATTTTTTAGTTTCTAAAAAAGTTTGGTTTCTTAGATACGCAGAATAATTCCAAATTGAATTAATAAGCTAAGCAGACTTACTAAAGATATTATAAAACTACCTAAAAATGAAACATGTAGAATGTTGTTATGAGAAATTAGAACGCTAGTTAATGAACATTTATTTATATTTCCTAAAAACTTTACTTGTATTACAAATTAAAATACAGTTGGACAATAACAAATTTTTAAATATAAAGTTATGCGCACCCGAAAAGTTTTTCTGTCGAAATTAAATAATTTGATATATTAATTTAGTTCAATAAAATCTTTATATATATGTGTATACATATATATATATATATATATATATATATATATATATATATACGGTCTACATCAAAGTTTGAGCCCTTAAATAATTGTTTAACCCTTATTTATATATTTAACACCAAAGTGTGATGACTACATTTTAGTGCGTTTGTATAATAACCCAACATACATTTTTTTCAAATCATCGTGCAATGCGGCTAAAACCCTTTACCCAGTTTTCATCATTACGATCGTACACATTTATCTAAATATTTACCTGTGTCGGTGTTTCACTTTGAACCCGAAGTCGGAATAAAAATCGAATTTCTTTTTTTTTTAAGTTTTAAGTAGCATTTTACGAAAATATTAACTCTGCCTATTATTTATTTAGGTTGATGTGTTAATATGCGAGAGAATCATATAAATTTATTTGGTTTTGAGAATATTCTAAATGCATTAGACAAAAATATGCCGTGCTTTTATTGACTCTGTGTATGTAATACCGTGCATATGAGAATAAATCAATAAATGCAATTTTTCTTAAGATTTTTTTTTTGTAATAATTTCATGGACCATTATGTGGTTTCTGAGAATGTAATTATTTTTACTTATTACCTATATTTTTGTTGTTAAGGCACACAAAGTGCAACAAAGTGTTGTTTTCGATTCTTTTTGTTCTCGTACAGATAATACAAAGAAATTATACACCAATTGATATATAGAGACTATATTTAAGTATCATAAAATCTTAATTTATTTTCTCGGTGTTTTGATTATACAAAAATCAAAGAAAATTGATGCTTTTGCTCTTGTGCAAGATAATTTTCCACCGTAATAGAATAACCTTCCATCAATATTATATTGTTTATATACCAAAATCTAAAAAGGGTTATACTAAAAATATAATTTTCCATTTTAACGTTTTCCTTTAAAACAAAACTTCATAACATATTGCAATCATAATCTTAACGAAAAAAAAACACAAGATGCATGTAAAAAAAGATACATGAGACATATTCAATCTATAATTGGGCGGAGTAGAAGTTAAAATTATTAAAAAAAGAAAGAAATTGTTTATACATAAAAAAAAATATGAAGTAAATTATATTGGTCTTATGGTGGACTTTAGAGTTTAAAGATTAATAATTCGAGTGGTAACATTATCTTACATTTTGCAAAAAAACAAAAACTGTACATTTATATACGACTACAACAAAAATGCTAACGAAATATAAAATGGCTACCAGAATATGGTACTATGCACATGAAGAAGGTATGTCAATAAACTCATATAGGTATAGATAAACAAGAATTTTGTCTCCGAAATAATTTGTAACTTCTCTAGACCTTCTAGATTAGGTGATAATGTTACACTATCCAGAAAACAACCTGCTGATGAAAATCTACTCTAGGCTGGCAAACAAGAGATATTTGCGCAGTTGCATCCCTTTAAATAGGCAAAGTGTATTATTTTACAGTGGGTAATGGTGATACTTTCTAATTTTAATTACATTTATTAAATTATTATAATTGAACTATCTATTTTCCATTTTGGTACTCCCATTAATAAAGTGCATGGAAGTAAAACTAATTTATATGCAACATTTTGGCCCGCTCTACCCTAACTGAGATATATAGTATTTTGCAGAATCACCATTTTAATCAGAAACTTTTGGTTTTTAGGGTATTTAAATTAATAAACCAAAATCACGAATGTAGTTTTCCAACCACTTTGACAGTAAACTAATATTTTTGGAAGGATAATTTAATTTAGTACAGAACCGCAAAAAAAAACTCAAATTTGAAGGGGTTTTAGTTGTTTTTTGAATGTAAGAACAGTTTTTGTGTGAATGTTTGGTTTATAAAACGATTAAATATTTTTTAGTTAGCTTTTGAAATTCTATCGAAAAAACTAACTGCGAGTTTTCTTTTCGGTTTCCTACAGGTTTAGCGTTTAAGTGTTCATTTTTGAGATATCTAAGTTTACTAAAGCTATTATTTGTCCATGGGTTGTAAAAATTGATTAAAGATCGTCACAATATCGTAAAGTAACGTATTAAAATTTTAGTTTTCAGTTTATTATTATACTCTCTCTTTACTACTCGTCTAAAAGTCGACAGAAAATTGTGTAAATGCTTACAAAACAATAATTTATAGTAAAATAACAATTTATAACTTTTTAAATACAAATAATTTTTTTAATTTTTGAGTGTCACCCACAGGACACAGGTTCCTTTTATGGCGGCAGCATAGGAATAAGCGCACTTGTATTCAATTGTATTTTTTGTTACAGCAGACGCCTGTTCAATTTTTATTCATTTTGCTATGTTTACATAACATGTTGACGTTTTGACAAAATTGTTGTGGCATACAGATGACACGCGGATACTTTTAGTTGGCGCGATTTTAATTTGTTTGACAATAGAATAAATTGTATTTAATACGATTGCTTAAAACATCGTTTGGCCAACATGCACCAAATTTTGTTACACATTTGCGGTTATAACGGCATGTGTACTCAAACAATCATATGCTTCTACGTATCATTTAAATAAAGTTAATTTATGGTATCCAGTGCAATTTTTCAATGAACTGCAACAGAATTTGTTTAATTAAGCCCAGCCCTGGTGTCGTTTGATTTTAATTTTGACTCTTTTAAAATTTCATAGTGTTTCTTCAAAAGTCCGTGTATGGGATCTTATAGTACAAGTCTTCTTCTTTCAAATGCCTTTGAGTTTGCTCAAATATATTTTTTTTTCGCCGAGATATCGCATTTTCAAAATTGCATGTTCGTGAATTTGTCGGTATACTGTATAATACACTACCTTTTATACAAAATTTTCGTATACCGAAAAATTCACGAAAATGCAATTTTGAAAATGCGATATCTCGGCGAAAAAAAAAACATATTTGAGCAAACTCAAAGGCATTTGAAAGAAGAAGACTTGTTTTGAAAAAAAAAATCGCGGTGCTAGATAACCTCAAATATGTCAAAAAACAGTGTTTTTTGCACTTTTAGGTTAGAATATCTCATAAACCTGACGAGATAGAGCAATTCTGAGCCCATATTCGGATTAAGCGTGAAACAACTATTCATTGTCCAGGGGCAAAAGTTTGCAGGGTTGTGTTATTTATACCCTAGTAATTTTAACTGCTAATTGGCACCTTTCTAAGTTTGGCATGTTTTACCATTTGAATTTTTAAGGTATGTGTATATGAGTACAAATGAGAAATTATGGGAATGATTTGTTGTGATTAAGGAGGTTATCAGTTAGATGATATTCTGATATTTGTTAATCTGCTGTAGTCTTACTTTGGAATCTTACAATTACATTGCCGTGTATTTTCATGGCGTTTGGACTAGTTCAAAACAAGCTTGTTATGATAGAATGATTCTGGCAATAATTTTGAAATTTTATTTTACTTTATTTAATTTTAAGGTTAACTGGTAAAAGTAAAAAGAAATTATTTTCGGTCTTATTTTGAGCATAAATTACATTTTTATTCTTATAACAATTATTATTCCAGTTTCCAAAGTAAATCGGCATATACATTATATTGGTTTGGTTTTAGTAGTACTATTACAGTTTAAAATTGTAACGGGCATGGAATTAGTTGTAGTAACATTATAGAAACATTATTCTGGATTCAAATATTTTATGTTTAGGCAATTACTATTTTAAATTACAAAAGTAAGACGGCTTATATGTTATATGTAGATTGGTTTTGGTTGATAGTTTCACAGTTTAAAACTGTGGTTGGCATGAAATAGCTGAAGTCGAATCATGAAATGACTACAGTAAACATATACATACGTTAGCTTTATCTTAATTTTTATTTAATTATTATTGATTTTATTTTATTTGATTTATCACGTTCTATTACACTTCCATCACGAGGTGGAGTTACGTAGTCATAGGGGATCATTAAAATAGGTGGCTGATACTAATTGAATTTATTAAATTAGATCGTCTCTGAACTACTGTCCTATAAGTTTTGAATGTAATTTGGAATTTGAATAAATGATGATTACTTTTTAAGAAATAAATTTAAATACTTTTAATGGAATAGCAACTATTTAATGAGAATGGGTTTATTTTGATTTTGTTTCAGAATTACCAGCGGAATTTGATTCAGCTTCGAGAAATTTCAAGTATCCAACGAATATGTAGTTGAAATTGTGTTGTCTAGATTTTGGTCTTTTTAATTTACAGCACTTCAACGCTGCCTTAGGAACTAATTAGCATCTTATAATTTTAATTTTGGTATTGTTAATATTAACAATATTTCATTACAGGACAGCGCCCATTACAGATCAAACTCCTAGAATTTTAGAGGCAGATTTAGCTGAAACTCCACATCCATTATGATTTGAACTAAATTGTAGTTATAAGTAGCGACAGCGACAGGGACCAGTATGGAAGAAATCATGTAAACATAAACATCTAATAAACAGCTGATTTCGTTGATATTTTTTAGTTTTAAGTCAATTTTAATTCCATTATTATCATGACTTTCAGAAGGGCCCAGGAATCTGATTCAGCAAACTTATAAATATATTTCAGAGTGCAGCTTAAAACATAAAAGTAGTTTAGAAATGTGTCGTCATTGTGTTACTCACTATTGGCCATAGTGTGTCTGTACCCGGGTCAATTTCTTTCATACTAACTAAACCTATCCAAATCCTCTTTATGTTGTATATAACAAGTTGCCCGGTGAGGCCTGCCATTAATAACTCCGGGAGATCTTCCTTAAACTTTGGTCGAATACTTCAATCAATCAAGCAATCAATACACGAAATTATTTTACAGCAGTTTTGAAAATAAAATTTTATAACGAGTTACGTTTGTTTCCAGTCAACAAAATTAAAATGCACTAAAAATATGAAAATGTCAAACAATTGTACATACTAGATTTTTGTTTTCTTTTATGTAGTATACATAGCAGCTAAATTAGAAATAGAGGCAACTTGCCTTATAAAGCTTGATGCGCGATATTCTTGTGTTTCATTCCTTATAAAGTAGTGTATTCTAATTTTAACGCAAGTGAAATTCCGCACGTCTGTGTCTACCATAAAGCAAATAGGGTTTCCGTTTTCGTGAAATGCTATTATATTTAAAAACTATTAGAATTTTTCAAGCAGGCAGAAGCTGAGGCGACAGTGTGTAAGCATTTATTTGAAGAGGTCGCCGGTTCGATCCTAGGGAGTTGGTAGTTTTTTAATTATTATTTTTTTTGATGGAAAATACGTACCTATATTGATAATTTTTTCATGACATACTACAACTCACAATTGTTTTTCTAAATAATTTGTAGAAGTACTTGCTTACATTTAGGCACATCAAATACCTAATTAAACATAAAGTAGAAGAACAATAAACGATAAAGTTACTAATCAAATATAGTTTGAAACTTAGAAAATACTGTACAGCCAAAATCAGAGCTAACGAATCAAACTGTAATTTTACGGGATTTGCCACCAACAAAATTACAATAGCTGAGGCCCGCAACATATATCAGAAGTACCAGGAGATGGGTACTTGCTAACATTAGAAGGTGGAGGTCGGAACCTCAAAATTTTTGTTCACTAATAATGATCAATTAAACGAATGGCTTAAATAATGTTGCCGCTTCTTTCTGCCTTCCCAAGTGATCTGTAGTTAGGGTGGTAGCATTTCGCCATTTGTAAGGAGAAGTTTTTGATTGATTAGTAGAAAAATTGTATCTTTTTCTATTTTTACTTTGAAAAAAAAACGTAATTTTCTAATGCGCTTAATTATGCAGGGGTTAGCATTCTTAATCAGGACGCTGAGGTATTAGGGTCAACTCTTAGCCGAGGAAATATAATTTGTTTAAAAATTATCATGGGATTACTTATACAACGCCAATAATGTTTTCCTGAATAAATTGAAAAAGTGCTTGGTTAAGTTTAGGTGCAACGAATACCTTTAAAAAAACGTATGGTAGGTAAACCGTAGCTACTCAAACGGACGACTAAGCTAAGATTGTGGAGTTGAATTGGGTCCTTCAAGTAAGCGAATGAACGCGAATATTTAGCTGTTCGCTTGACATATTGATCATGATTTGTTCTATGGTTGGTTAGTGATTTCGACAATATAGTTTCTCCAATTTTTCTCCAATTGTTTAAACTCACTTTTCAATTGATTCATGAATTCATCATAAAGAGGGGCCTTCCGTGTTGAGTGAATTGCCATGGGGCTCGATTCCAGGTTCCAAAGTTGTTGATGATGATGGACTACGGCAGTTAAATCGAATAATTTTACTCCCTGCAGTCCAATTTACTCAAATACATAGGGGATTTGCAAATCACTGGTAATATCTTATTAATTTTTTCAAGAACCATTGCATTTTTTAATTCGCACTCCTCACTTTCACTCCTATTCTAAGTACCTTCTGTTTTATGAGTTGATGACGATCCCGGGATAACAGGTGAATTAGTTAAATCTGAAATCGGTGATTCCTCGATTTCAATTTTCCTATATTTAGTAGTGATATTGAAAATAGCAGGATGTGCAAATTGATAAATTTACAATTTCAGTCAAACTCAGTAGAAGAGTTTTAATAATATCATTAACTTATCTTAAATTTTTCTAACAGTTTGACTCAGGAAGCGGCTTATAACCCTTTTAAAAGCTACTTATTCATTATTACACTATCGGTTATTAAAATAAACTTAAATTTTTGTTTTGTTTAAATTAATATCGCGTCACAAATAAATTGAAAAATTAAACTACTTCAAATATTAAATTTTGACACAAATTTATACCTAAATGATTATATCTGCTCCTTAACTACATTATACTGGTTATTTATTTACCTGTGTTTGCAAAGCCGTTCCAAAAATATTTGTGCAGGTACAAGAAATTAGAGTTGTGGGATCTAATAAAAACTAAGATTATATTTTTATTTAACTTATTGTTGTTTACCAATGTTATTTTCTTTGTTTAAACGGTTACATTGTGGATTGTGGGGTTGGCTTTAAGAAAATTGTTTTTATAAAATGTAAAAACACATCATTAAAATTTGATTTTTATACCCAAAATCAGAGAATATCAACATACGTAACATTAAACTTATTTTGCATGAAAACGAATTGAGATGATTTGCTTTAGTATGTTAATTTAGTATGTATTTTTTATTATGGCTAATATAACTAAATGAGGAATAAGATAAAAAGTTAAGCAGTCCGTTGTTTAACAATTTTTCCATTTTCTTAGGAGCTAGGAATTGGAAAATATTTTAAAAACTTACTAAAGTGGCAGCAAAATCACATTTCGCCTGAATCCCATAGAAAGTAAAACTAAGGCTCGAACAATTCGCCAACCGGCGAACGGGAAAGTAACCGAATCTTCACCAAGAAAATTGAGCTATAAAAACAAAATTTATATTTTCTTATGTACATTCTGTCAAAAAAGTACCGGCAATTCGCGTGGCGAATTTTGTTTAATAGCTTCAATGGAGTCAAAACGGGTCCCACGGGGTGGCAATTTGAGTCTGGAAGATAGAAAAAAATCCACGGTGCTAAATCAGCGATTATGGTGATTGATCGATGATATTTATTGAGTTTTTGCCCTTATATTCGTTCAAAATCGTAGCTCGGTGTGATGGCGCATTATGGTGGTGTACAATCTACTATGGGAGTTGTTTTCCCATAATTCTGGACACTTTATTTAGAAATTATGTTTGAAACACAAAACATAAGGCAAACTCTGTGCTCAATAATTTCGTTAATCGTAAAATCGGCGTGCGCTAATATGGTCGACTGATTTGACCAACAGCTGTAAACAGACAAATCGCCCTCAAAATTGGCATCATAATGAAAGACAGTCCTACCAATCTGGGAAAACAAATGTTTTAATCCCGTAAGCACGGGCATTTTAAATTAACAATTCGCGGTACTTTTTGACAGAATGTACATTACCAAAATATTAGTGCAAATATTAATTACGACCACCAATCTTATGTATACCTAAAATAATTACTTATTAATAATATTATTACATAGGTATATACCTTTCGTCACCATAAACAACTATTCAAATATGTTTCTAGTTAATTAATTACTTTCCAAATCAAATCAATTAAATCAACATAAAAATATACAAGAGAGAAAAAACCGCGAGTATACACAAAAACCAATCGACAATCAAATTATTGCAACAAATAATTATTTCTACATAAAATAATTGACATCACGTGTCAAATATAATTTACTGTAACTTTTAATTTTAATTGTTTCACATTTTCTTCTAAGACATTTTTTTATTATATTGGAGCTTTCTGCATGTTACTTAATCAAACAGCAAGAAATTGAAAATAAAAAATAAAATTATTCTCTCATAAAAGGAAAGTTAGTTGTGTTCAGTTGTATGTTTTATTTGTGTACCTCTAATGAATGAAAGTTATGTTGATCATAATTTATTTTAATTGAGATTACATGTTTTCCATTTTTAGTAGTTTTATGATTTGATTACGCGTTCAGTTCAGTGCGGTTTATTTTTGATTTTCCAAATTAAAACTATTTTTTGTATGTCATTACAGGTGGTCTCAGTACTCCATTCGCGCATCCTTTCGTTTTGAAAACTCTTTTATACGCTATAAATATGTCAAAGTGAAGGACATCGCACCGTATACCTAAAGTTCATTAAATACAAACTCGCGCATACGAATAAATAACAGTGCACATAACACATTGTAGGCTGTATAGAATGAACATTTTAATCTATAAAATTATTACATTAAAAGTCAAAATAACTTATGTCTGATATCTCAATCATATATTTATACGAGGTAAATACCACACTCTACCTCTAGAATCCCAACATCATTTGTCATTTAGTACTTCGATTTTTTTTTTGCGCTTTTCTTAAGACTTTAATCTCAATTCTTTTGTGTCACTTGTGAATTAAATAATCAATAAATGAAGAGAGAATTTTTTTTATATAAAAATCGTAAAGGTATTAAACGGAATTAAATTATTATGGTATTAAGAAAAACTAGCGAAAAAAATATTTTCACGATTTCTTATTTATTTCCGCGGCATATGTAAGTTTATATGTATACGTGTTTAGTAAATCCAGTTTATTATTTTATAGTGATATAAATAATTTTAATTATGGGAACACGTACAAATTCAATGAATTTTAATAATGTGCAATCTTTTGGGGGTCGCCAATGGTTTATCTCAATAGGTACATGATCTTACTTAGTAATTTTAATTGATTGACCTTGAGAAATCATGATTAATTTTAACGTATATTTTTCCATTATTCCATGTTGATTGATCCATTTTAGTTGTTATGACTGACATTTATTATCTTTTGGAGTTGCGTTTAATTGATTTTTTTTTTTCGCTGGTGCTACATCCCAAAGAGGGATTTGGCCGCTTCATGATGAAGTTACGTACTCATTTTTTAAACGGATAGTGATTGATTAATTCATTGATCCTACCATTAACCAGCCGTGATTTTTTCATCACCCGCAAGTATGCTAACAACTATGCCACCGGGGCACAGTTGGAGTTGCGTTTAATTGATCCAATTGTAAAATTATATGACAGTATATTTTGATAGTATTGAGGTTCCAAAAAAAAGCTTAAATTAACAGTTAAACATTTAAAACAGCACCGCACATATTGATAATAAACACCGATTTAGACATGTTGACCTTTAATGTTAAGAGAAGGTTTTGCAAACTATTCCAAAATTCTTCCTTCTATTTTACAATTACAATCCTTCTTTTATGTGTTTAGTTTTGTTATTCGCCTCTAGGAAATATTAGCTAAATAGATTTCCATCAACAATAAATCAACACTGGGACAGTTCAATTTTGGTACAATACACTTACACACACACAAACATTATTAATTTTATCAAAATCCTTGATCACGTAGAAAACAAGAACAAAACATATTTTTTATATTTAGTCTAGAATTTAAACAATTTCTTAATTTATTATTTCAAATTTTTTTATTTACTCTAACATTTTGATTTACAAGACAACAATGTGTGACCTCGTTTTGCTCGACTTTAACTATTTGTATATACATATTGATTGGTTGTGCTTATATAACACAAGATATTTTTTTTTTAAATTTATGGTGGAGAAATAAATTTGTCAAATTGATTATAATCTCATGTAAAATATAACCGTCAATCATCTCTTTGCTATATTACATTATACTAAAATACACTTATACATATATAAAATGGAGTCAGTCTTCAGCTAATTATCATCAGCATACCAAAATATACGTAAAATATTTATGTGCGGATTTAATAATAAAAAGGCACGACAATATGAAATTCAAAATATATTAAATGACTTAAGACTACTCGCGCTACCAAGGTGGGCTCATCAACTTTAATGCTCATTCATCTGGAATTAAGACCAGCAAAAAAAACAGCAAACTTAATGTTTAAACTGGAGACTTAAAACAAAATTTGTTAAATGAAATTGATGAATACGAAAATTAAAAATGAAAAATCATAAATGATATACCAGTTTGTATCCATATATTGTATGTTGAAATGATATCCATTTAAAGATCATTTCCAACCAAAAATTACAGTATCCAGAATAAGGAAGAATAAAAAAATTATTTTAAAGATGCTCGTCTCTTCTCTAATTCGCAAACTCTAACCCACCCTCTCTATAAATACATATAGTACCCATATCTCATGTGTAAGGCGCATAAATAATAATTTTTCTCACTTTACTTCAATATAATCATCATCATCTTCATATCGTCATCATCCCATTGTGATTTCATGAAGATTAAAACTGCGAATGAAGCACAACAACAACGCCAATCTTTTTCATTCCTCGAGGTTATGTATTTTTGTTTCAATTTACTTTTCAATTTATGTTTTCTTTTATAAGTTCACGCGTTCTCTTGCACATAAGAAGGCACATATGTAAGTAATTATAGATAAAAAGAATTTTCGAATTTGTTGTTTGTAATTGGTTTGCTTTTATTTATTCGTCAATCACATCAATGATTACTATCACTAAATTTATCTATTAGTTAGGCTGCGGTCGAATTCTCGAGTAAATCCGCAAAATTCGGTAAATGCATTTACCTTTTTTTGCTGAAGAGTAAGGGAAATAGAAAAAAGTAAATCTTTTACGTTTAGATACTTTATTCTTTATTGTTATAAGAATTGAACGAGTAAAAAATAGGAAAATATGCGTAATTTAGCTGAAAACGAACATTAAAAATGTAAATTTACCGCAATAATTGATTTACCCGAGAATTCGACCGCAGCCTTAGTAAAATAACCAAGGTGTAAATTTGAATGTTTGTGTACCAAACTAATTTGGAGATCAGCGAAAAAATAGTTAATATGTAGTTTGTCTGTCTTATTATACATTTTTAAGTGTCAAATATGTCATCTGTAGTAGTTTTATTAATATTTAATTAATAGTTATTAATTATAAGAAATTATATATTTAATTATTAATTAAAATAAATTTCGAAAATTTATTATTCTTATTTTACTTATTTGTCTGGCTTAATTCTTACTCTAACTTCCTCACAATACATGTATATTTAGCCCTAATGTAAAATAATCCATTTCACCTACTCATTATAGATTTCAAACGGTTATTGAAAATTTAACCCGTGAATTAATTTCGCGATATTTTCGCCGCGAAATTAATTCATTTTTTATGCGCGGAATTAGTTATTTAATTTATTAAATACATATGTGTTAAATTCATCGCGTTTGAATCCAATAAGTATTTATAGTACTTTTCTTAAATCTGTAATGCAAAAACGGCTGCTTCGAATTTACACTTAAATGAACTTAATCATCTAAAAAAAAAAAACTTAAAATGCAAATTATTGAATCTAAAAATGCAAATTATTTTCCAATCCAACTTCATATTATTATTATTCGATCCAAATAAAAATGAATTTAACTCAAAATTTTTAGTTGTTTTAGTGTGGAAATTCTATATAAGTAATTTTAAAAGAAACATTAGGTTATTCC
The DNA here is from genome assembly GCA_963556165.1 of Tipula helvola. NCBI lineage: Eukaryota > Metazoa > Arthropoda > Insecta > Diptera > Tipulidae > Tipula > Tipula helvola. The sequence goes on from OY744482.1 coordinate 209,755,935, forward strand.
GAAAATAGCCAGATAGATAATTATATTACGAAAAGGAGAAATTATTAAGACTTCTGAAATTCAGTTTCGATCTGACGAGAATTGTGAAAAATGTATCATTTTTCCATCATCTCTTCCAGGCATAGCGATTGAACTGCTAACTAATAAGTCAGGATATTAACCCTGATTTTTTCCTCTATGTACATATATAGAAACAACAATTGAAACCTAAAATAGATACATTTCAATTCCTTATATTAGTTCACTTTATGAAAAAATAGGTTTTTGTTTAAAAAAGTTCAATTATAAAACTGTTGGTAGACAGTAGCGCACAACAACCTAGGCAACTCTGTTTTTTCACCTCTTAAAGACCCCACAAGTTTGGATAACAATAGGAATGTGGTATATAAAATCGTTTGAGAGTGCAATCAAGTATATATTGGACAAACACAACAGTTATTAAATACTAGATTTTATCAACATAAAAGGGACGCCAAAAAACTGGCATTGAATAAGACTAATTCTGACCTTACTAGTGCTCTTTCAACCCAACTGTTTGATACTAATCATGAAATTTTTTTGGACGATGTTGGGATACTGGAAAGAGAATCTAATCATACTACTAGACGGGTCTTAGAGATGATTTATATTAAAATAAATTCCGACAGCCTCAATAAACAATCTGACTGTGCTTATCTCCATAATATGTACAATCATCTGATTTAGAAAAAATAAGTCACACGTATTTTATGTTGATTTTACGGGTTGTTTTAGTTGTGTATATATTCATGATATATGCAATCTGTTTGCTATTCAGTTTTCACAATCATTGATTACAGTGTTTTCGTACATTCGTTTTTGCAACGTCACTACTGACAAGACACGGTATCACATAAAATTAAAAATTTTTTTTTCTTTTTTACCAGAAGTTTGGTTCTATGTGTGGCTTTGACAAGTTTTTTATTACAAGTTGTTTTTCTTCAAGGAAACAATAATTTTTATTACATTAGTGAAAAACAAAATAATAAGGAAAATGGAAAATATTTATGCTTTTCCGATAAATGACTCTTGTTTTCGGGTTTTACCATTAACAAAAATTTGTTTGTTTGTTTTACTTTTTAAATTTATCTAACATTATGTAAGTTTCAATTTTTAAGTTGTTATGTTTATTTTAATTCTTGTGATCCTTCTTTTCCAATTTGTGTTTTTCTTTTTTCTTAGAATGTTCTGATGATGAATATAATTGATATTCGAAGCGTCAATATAAATTAAATAAAATTGTTTAATTAATAGGCTATATACCAAGAAAACTAATTTTTAAAAAAAATTTCAAATATTTATTTGATTTCCCACAAGCAATTCTTGCTTCTATTTCCTTAGCCCTATGTAGTAGGTTTTTGTTGTTTTGGCAAGAATCTGTGGTCCAGAATGCATCCCTTTGTCGTGGACTCAACACAAAATACAACACTCGCACGTAATGTTAAAATGTTTTTCATTTGGTTAAAACACACACTGCACAATCAATTTAGAGTAAAATGTATATTACAAAAACATTTTACAAAAAAATCCAGTACATATTTTAAAATTAATCAAAATTAGAATTGAATGTAGAATTGAGTAAAATAAGTATTTTGAGTTAAACTAAATTCTTAAAAAAAATTACAAAATTTGAGGGGAAAAAACAACCATTTGACTCGAAAGTCATGGCCAACCCCTATCCTATACACCAACTTGAATAAAAGAATATAAAAAATACTACAGCGAGATGTAAACGCAAAATGCAATACGTTAATACTTTATCGAACACTAGAAAAATTATAAAAGTATTTTACTAAGCGTTCTACGTCATGCTAAATTTTTTGCTACATACTTTTATTCTACTTATTTTAACGTGGTATGTACATATATGCAACTCAATAAAATAAAAAAATAAAAGTAGGCTTAGTTTTCTCATATTTGAATTGCAGTAACTAAACTATGAGCACTTCGATTGTAAAAAATTTTGTTTAGTCGAGTTTACCTTATTCGCCTTTTCACGCAGAGTATTTGACATCTGGTGAACGGATTTACAACTTAGCCAAAGGTGATCAACCGGTAAATAAATGTATAGTTAGACATGTTTCTTTGTGAATTGGTTTCAAAATAATAGTTTTTTGCAATTAAAATATTAAATTCATTTAGAAAGGTAATTAATTTATCAATAATATTTCAATTTAAAAATAAATGCGGTAAATAAATCACCGGTTATCACCTTTGGCTGGTAAAAATCGTAGCGCCTCTTGCGGCGCTTTAAAGGCGAATAGCCATGAGCTGATTCTGATTTCTATTTGTTTTTTATTCGTAACACAATCTACCTATATACTTCGGTCTCGTGGTGTTTCTGTTTCAGGCAGTACGGTCGTTCTAGTTGTATGTCATACGAATATTTCGTGAACGACTCAACATACGAGAAAGTTCCAAAGATGCCCAACAACATGACATGCAAAAATAAAATTTGTTTTAAAACAAAAAACCTAACCCTTTTCGAAAATAAAAATAAAAATAATAATTCTCAATATATGCTTCTGTGCAGTAACCAGTGGTTGGATCCTAACATAATACCAAAGATAATCCCATATTAAAGATGATTCATTCAGTACAAAAAAATGAGGTAAAAGTAGGATCCCCTCGATGCAATATATAGGGTTCCTTTGATATATACCTACGTAAATATTTTGCATACAAATTACATGTAAATATTTTAAATTTAATGTGCCGGTTTCTATTCTACAACATGTTATGGAAAAGTACCTGATATGTATAAAGAAATGGGAGGATTTCTTAGTCTATTTTATTTTTTGTACTGAATGACTCATCTATAATATACTATGATCTTTGATAATACGTACCTCCCCAACAAACTGTACCATAAGACAACTTTGAGTTTACAAGTGCAAAATATTCGTTCTTCAAAACCTCAATCGGACAAACTAATCTTAAAATATATCTTTACAAATAGATCGAATATCAGACTATTGTAGAATAGTTTTCAGATTTTAGACAAACTTTTCTCTGAACAAAATTCTGTTACCATTCTGAAGGAACAGGTTTCCGTAAACAGCACAAATTACAACTAAAGGCTATATAAATGTTAATGAGCAAACTTATGCGATGAGGCCGAAAATATAGAAAACATTTCAGTTATTGACTTATGTATGTTGTAATAAAGGCTGGGCAAATTACATTACACTAAGTAATTAAAATACTGTTAAAATTTACAGCAAACTCAGAAGTAATTAATTTACAAAATAGAATTGCAAGTTACAATTGCTTTGAATTATGATTTGTAACTAAAATATAAATTACAATTACTTTGCATTTTTAAATTGATAAATTGGATTTGACAAAACTCGTTTATTGAAAAATGTATCATTAAAATAACGATCATTACCGTTATGTTTTATACTGAATTACTGATGGATCTGGAACCAAATCATTATAAGGCTTGTAAAAATGTAAACAAGAAATTACAAAAACTGATGTAATTAAAATACAAATTACAAATTGTAATTCGACACTATTTCTAGTAATAAAAGGTAAAATACATAATAAACTGTGTTTCTAATAAACCGTTTGCTAGTCCCAATAAAAAGTAAATTTAAAAGTTTTAGCAATTGGAAACCTTGCATTCTGAGTAATGTGCCTTGATGAAACCATTTTTTGTCAACAAGAAATTAAGAGTTAAAAAATAAAACTTATTTGATTAGGAGTTATTTTATATTTCAGTTTTATTTTAAAACATAATATTTTGCTAATAAAACAAAAACTGGGAATTATGTTTGTTGATATTAATGCTAGTCCACTGAATCGGGCAATAAATTAAATTGCTTCAATTTTCACCTATAGGTTTATTTTTATCTAAAGGTGTATTAACCAATAAAAAATATAAATCACGAAAGCTTTAACGTCTTTCTCTTACTGGAATATGTACATACTGGTTTTTACCAAAAGTTTTTTAGAACATAATCTACTCTAAGTGAATATCTGCTCATTCTAAAAGTGAAGTCAACTTTGAATCGCACATTTTAAAAGTGATGTTAAATTGAGCACATATTGGATTTCAACCGATATTTTTAGTAACCATCATTGTTTGTGTTTATTTCATTTTATTTTCTGACACGTTCTTTAACATTAGTTACTAAAGAAAAATAGTTATTAAAGTTACTATAGTATACTAGTACTATTTCTAATACAAAATAAAGTTAGTGGTATCCACAGATTAGATAATTTCAAACCAGTCCGTGTTACACTAGAGTTACTGGTAAGGAGCATTGCATTCCAGCATCGTAGGCATAAAACCAATCTTTATCAGAAAACAGATCTCTCCTATATTTTTTCAGCATCGATTGCAAATAACAACGTTGAAAAACAATGATTTTAAGGATCTAATTTTCAAAATGATCGTCGTTCTGATATTAACCCATATTATGATTGTCGAGTTGAACGACAATCAACACGACTATGTGTTGCCTTTTCCTTTTTCGTATTGTTTTCATATAATGAAAAAAACGAAAACGCAATACAGACAGAGTAGTGTCGATTATCGATTGACTTTTCAATCATAATATGGGTGATTAATTTATTTTGTCATAAAATTGAAAGGTAAATGCTACCTAATATCACGCAAAATGCTCGATTGTTCGAACGTTTGTTAAAGGGCGAAATTTTTCGGAAGTATGATAAAATAATTAAATTGAACACATAAATTTTGTGCTTTTTGCAAATCTAGGTAGGTAATTTGATTTTAGATTGAAAATTTAAAAAAAAAAAAAACGATCATGATATTTTTATTTCTTGAAACAACCTCATTATGATAATTTTTATTACGTAGTTCTCCGGCAAGAGAATGATTATTATTTTTTTTTTTCTAATATAAGATGTTTCTTTTTTGCTTATTTGTCGAACTAAATTATAAGAAAAAGATGATGGAAGAAGGTGCAATCGATTATTTTCTTATGTTTCTTCTCGTGGTGTTTGTTGTTGTTGTTGCTATTACTGAGGGTACACATTCTGTATTGTTTGTAAGACGTTGGATATAATAAAAACAAGAAATATTTTTTTGTTTGTAAGATGTATTTCTTATTTCTTACAGTTCATCTGACTATTTCTTTTTAGAATGATGTTTAGGTAAAACTTTTGTAGTTTTATTAATTTATGATTATAATTTTGATTGGTGATGATCATCCTTATGATGAATATAACATTATACGAAACATATATATATTTGTAACTAATCGTAAAATAATTGCAATGAAATTGTGCAAAAAGGGTTAAGAGACGTAGGCATCCTCCTAATACGGTATGAAATCAAATTATCACAAAAAAAAAAATCATCAGCAAACTAAAATATAATTTGAAAAGTACAAAAATCTGTTGGGGGTCCTGAGTGTACACACTTACATACATACATACTTACATACAAGCAAAACGAATAAAAAAAAATATTATTAAAAAGAATTGATTGTGCCCTCTAAACTTTCTTTTCTTGGTGTTGTTGTTGCGCTTGGTTCTGCGTTCTTAGTGGCGGGGTGTTGTAAAAATTATTTTCTTATAAATAAATAAGAAAATCAATAAAAAAAAGTTTTAAACGTCCACACTTGTAGTCATCACATTGGTTTAAAAAAAAAAATTAATAAAATGTATGTATATTTCTCTTATGGCTTGGCTTGAATTATGATTATGAAGATTGGGTTTGAAGTTAATTTTTTTTATTCCACTCAATTTTTTGTTGTGTTCAATTTTTTTATTTTATTTTATTGAATTATGAGGCTTGTTCCGTCGAGATGTTTGGAACGAGATATATGTTCGGGTTTGAAGTCAAGGTTGTTCTTCTTCTATGCACTTTCATGTTTTGTGTGTTGGACGTTTTTTTTTTTTTTTCAATTTGTTTTCAATTTTCTTATACATATGTGAAATGACGAAGAAAATTATTATTATCAATCCAACGAACATAACATAAAACAAAAACTTACTACCCATTAAAAAATGTCTGTTTTACATTACTTTGAGTTATGAACCGTAGGTTTTAAAGGAAATGTACATTGAAAAATTCTATATCCAATATACCTAATTCTCGTATCCTGGTAGCCTTTACTTCAAGAGTTAAACCAAAATCACGGTTTTCTTTTAAATTAAATTTGTTATCAGTACCAGTTTTTCTGTTAGTCTTAAATTTATGTTAAAATTGACAATTTATAAGATTTCGTAGGATTTGTTTAAATTTGTTTAAACAATTGGCCATTATGAACAAGTCTAGGTATATACTAATAGAGCCTTAAATTACATATATCCATAAACATATTGCAGCTAACCGTGTTTAATTACGTTACTTTATACTCTACGTTTTATCCTTGAGAATTTTATTCATTGGATATTATAAGTCAGAAGTGTTTTTTAATATCTTGCAACCTCAACATTTTTTTTTCTTTAAATCCAAACCAAAAAAAAAACTTATTATTTTATAAATAAAATAATTGATGAAACTTAATAATTTATTGATACTTCTAAACGCATATTTTTTAATGGATGTTTGTTCATGGGTGTAGGTTGGAAAACCGCAAGTTCTGGTGGTACCTATATTTCAAGCTTGTCTACATACCAGGACCCCAAAAAATGAAAATCGGATCGTAGTTTGATTTACATTGTAAGTCGACACAAAGGGGGTTACACAAAATGTTTATAATAAATATATACATACGAGTACAAGCATAGAGGAAATTCATCTTAATTAAGCACGAGCGTCAAAACATATTTTACCGCATCAATAATACAAATAATTAACACACAAGATAAGAATACGTTGTTTTTATTTTAAGAAAACAAGTGCCATAAACAATAAATAAAAATTCTTAATAAAAATTATATTATTTTCAATTAAAATAAATAAAATGTATATACAATATGTATGTACATATATTTTTATCAATAATAATAATTTTCAGTAAGAAAATATAAATAAACGACTTGTGTTGTGTGTTGAGTGGGTTTATTACTTTAAGACAATTATTTTTTTGTCATTGTCTCTCTTTCTCTCTCTCTCTCTCGCTCGTGCTGCTACTGCCGCAGCTTAATAAAAAAAAAATGTGTGTGACACGTCTTTGATTTATACAATAAAACACGATGTGTAACATAAAAATAACATATGTTTTCCACAGTTTGTTGTTGTTGTATAAATTAACTTGTCTTGTGAAAAACATTATGAATTTTCATTATTAATTGTCATTTAGTATATTTGGTGTGTACCGTAATAATTGAGAAAGATTTTTTTTTTTATTAAATTTAGTATTAAAAATATGTAAGTACTAATCTTTAGCAATTTAATTGAGACCCTATCGAAATATAGGTGTCTCAAATAAGTACCTTATTAACACGTTCGCCATTCATCTGTTTTTTTGGTGTTCAATAAAACTCACGCGTTAAAATAAAATGCCACGAATATGGGCAACGACTGGGCTCCCAGTCAAACTACTAGAATAAAAAATCGAATAAAAATTACTACAAAATTATTCTTAAATATATATTTTTAATTTTTATATATATTTTTATTTCATAACTACTAGTAATGGGACTTGGACCTACGCTTATGATACGGAAATAGCTCAATTATCAAGCGAGTATCATGCTAAAAATTAACCGAAACCGAACAAACCACGTCAAACCCGGTTAAAAATCAAAGTCATGTTAACTGTTTTCTTCGATGCATAGCATATCGTCCACAAAGAGTCCCTTCTAAATAATAAGAATATTATCTAAGTATTATGCGTCGTGCGCGTGAACCCATTCGAGAAAATGAGATTTGTTGCAAAAATGTTCATCGTACACCCCAACTATTATTCGTCAATTTTTCGTACAAGCACCATATTCACAATCTATAGCATCATATGACTTTATCCTGTTCCCTCGATTGAAGAAACCATTTTGTGGACACCGCTTTGAGTATATTGAATCCATATTCAAGAGAGTAGCGAACCCCCTAAAGCCGCTTTAAAGGAAATACCAGTATTCGAGTATAAAAGTTGTTTCCATTACTGGCAAAAATCATTGAGCGGGGATTACTTTGAAGAAGACAATAAAAAATGAAGAAGAAAGATAAATACTTTGTTTATTTTATTTTTGTTTTAAAAAAGAATCACCAATTATTAAAATTTAATATTAATTTTAAACGAAACAAGAAATTTCGAAAATAATAAAATTAAGTTAAAATTTAAAAAAATTTAAAATGGTGTTCTTTAAAGTTGCAGCTATCAGAAAAATGAATCATAAAGTTAAAAATAGGTTTTAAAATTTGTTTTAAAATTGTTTTTTAATAGATTACAATCGAATTGATCTTCCGCGTTATTGAATGATTTTGCTAATCTATTATTGGAATGATGTTCTAGCGTCAAAAATCGTTGATTATACAATGTCCTGCTTGGAACATTTATAGAGATGTTTTCCAATACATAAGCTGAATCAATGTTGCCAAAAAGCGCGTTTCCGATAAAAGCAGTATCCAAAAGCAGACGTCTGTTTTCATTGGTGTAAATTTTATTCTTTGCACCTTGTTGAATATGGTGGTAAGCTAGCCACATTATAATAGAAAGGTCTTAGTCCCAGCCATTTTTTTTAAATAGGAATATCAAAAAATTTTTTGTATGCTTTAAATTCTTTTGATGTGCACATCATAGTAAAGATTCCAGACGTTTACAGCATATTCCAATTGAGATCTTATATAAGCGAAATATAGTGTAAATAAAGTTTGTATATCTCTGAATTTCCCAGTCCATCGCTTGACAAAGCCAAATATAGAGTTTGCTTTAACAAAACACTGAACGATGCACCTGTTAAAACCAACGTTTTCGGCGAAGGTGACTCTTAAATCAGCAATCTCTTGTACTCTTTCAATTACATTGTCATTGATGTTGTATGTATATCGGATTCATTTTTATGGAAATACATAATTTTGCGATTCTTGATGTTTAGGTATAACGAGTTTTGAACGCACCACTCACTAAGTCTATTGACTGAATTAGGCTTTGTTAATTATGACTTGAACCAATTAATGTATTCTAATGAAAATACAAATCCAAATAGACCTTGAAGTGCTTTATGATAACAAATAATAGAATAAAATGCGTTACTAAAATAAATATAAATCCATGTAATAGTACTTCTTTTAAAATTGTCAAAACGACAGCACTGTCAGCAATTTGGCTTTTTTTATTTTACTAAAAGAAGATATTATGAAGATATATCTGTAAACAATAATCAATAAAAATTTTAGATGAGTGCAACAAACATTTTTCTCCAGTTTTTCTTTTGTTTATGTAAATCTTTGTCATTCAAAAATCAGTTAAAACCGTGTGCTATATGCTTGGCTGTAAAATAAGCATGTCAACATATTTCCCTTTATACTCTTTTAAACTATCCACACCAACTTTACTGGTAACTTCGCAACAGAACAACTTGAGAGCGAGAAATTGTTTAGTAGTTTTTGGAAAAATATGAGCGAAATTTAATTCCGTCAAGTTATTCTGTTGCGAAATTAGTAAAAAAAATACTGTGGACGTTTCGAGTTATTTTATTATTTAACAAATATTACAACTGAATACATCATCTAATAATTTATCTATATTAATCCCTTAACGCATATTATTTTTGAAAGAAAACCTGCAAAAAAAAATATTTTTTTTTATTATTGAAAATGTTTATTTACACCTATTTTAACACAATAGGTACATTTATAAAAACAAAAAATAACGGTTTTGTTTTATTTTCCTTCTTTTAAGTTGAAATTGTTTACAACAGAAAAGAAAAATAATTAAAAACGACTTTTCTGTGTTCTTATACCGTTACTCCTCGGTGCGTTTTACTGTATAAAATGTTACGAGATAATGTGCAATCGACATTATAACGCGCTAAAAGATAATGTCATTCACAAATACATACACGTATAACACTAGCTGTGGGGTGGAGCAGTAAAACAATTAAAGTTAATTGAAATTTGATTTTGCCTAAAGAAAAAACAAAATCTGCGAAAATTCTCTTTTGACTACAGAGAGAATTTGCGAAGGTTTTGGAAAAAACCAAAATCAGTGACTGCAGGATATTATTTCATTACCGGCATCTCGGTAATGAAATAATATCCTGCAGTCACTTTTCTCCTTTTTCATATTATCGTGTATGATGAAACCTGTAGCCATAAATATGTATCTTATCGATATCATACACCACCGAGAAATTGGTGTCATAAACCATAAAAATCGAAATTGATGAGATAAAAAGCCATAAACCACAGCCGTAAAGTACAATCGATCACAATATTTTAATTACAAAAAACAAACGTAATTTAAACTATTTTTAGTTTAAAATTTAATTGGACGAGTTAACTCGTTCCTATGCATTTCTGCAAGTAACATATGAACGAGTTAACTCGTCCCTATGCGTTAAGTGGTTAAATGTTGTTAACTGTTTGAGGAGTACAACCCATCGGTTAGCTCCAGGTTGGTTACTTCATCAATTTATCTGTCCTAGTTATAAGGGCCTCGTTCTTTGAAGCCGGCTTTCTAGATTTGGGTTGTTCAGCATATGACGCAAATCCGCATTTTCAAGTTGACTAAGGCGCTGTTCGTGTTTCCTCGCATATTTCTTAATTTCTTCACTGACGTACTCCATTTTTAGATCCTTATGAAGGTTATCATTCCTTATTTTGAAAAGTTTGAATTACTTTTATTAGTTAGTTTTCTTGGTACAGCCCCATAGCTGTATACCATACGTCCATACAGGTTTCAATATCTGCTGATATAAGAGCAGTTTATTATGTAATGATCTAATGATAGCTCAGAGCTAATATATTTTTCTATATTTGATGTTTAACTCTTCTTTTTTCTTGTTAACATACTCTTTCCACTTGAGTTAAGCATCAAGGGAAATTCCTTATGATTTTTCCGTGCTTGCATGTGGGATTTGTCACGAATTCAATCGAACAGGTGACCAATTAACAATTTTGTCGGTAAAGTTTATATGCACAGATTTAGTTTCCTTGAGTTGAAGGCGCCATTTTTTCGTCCAATTACTCAATGAATTAGCGCCGTTTTGTAATTTACTGGATTTGCTGGTTGACTCCTCTATGATGTCTCCAATTGCCAAGGTTACAGTATCATTCGCAAATGTTGCAATACTTGATCCTTTTGTGCTTGGCACATCTCAAGATGGAAGGGACCTTTACGTTACTTACTTCAAGTAACTTACTTGAGCGCTTGAGATTTCGGCTGATTTATCTGTGCAGATAATAATTCGATGTAAAAATATAAAAGAATAAATCTCGAAACAAATATTTTCGTATCATAAATCTGTCAAAAGAAGGAGTTTGATAGATTTGTAGTTTTAAAATAATGTTTTCTTGTTATGTCTTTTTGCATTCTTACATCGAGTTATTATTTGTACGGATATATGTATTGGTCGATTTCTGTATTGCCTGTACCCGCCTTAACAGTAACCAAAACTTGATTTTAAAAAATTACCTAAAGAGGGAAAATAATGCAAAAACGCTCACCTTCAATTGAGTCGGTCAGAAGCCAATGCGGTTAAGTCCAGAAAACAAAAATTGAGAATATTAATGTTTTGAAACTATAATAATTTGAAATTATTATACCACATATTCAGAAGCTATAAAAAAAAGGGCTGGCTGACCTAGAAAACACGATCAACCAGTAAACCCTTTAATAACTAAGAAGAATATTATTTATTCAATTAAAATTTACAAAAATCAGAAAATTTCAAAAAATTGACTTAACCGCATTGGCTTCTGAGCGACTCAATTCAAGCTATGTACTATATCTAGGTAAAAAGTAATGCTGTAAAATTATTTATTTATTTATTTTATTTATTTCTCATAACAATACAATATAAATACAAATACGAGCATAAAAAAAAGTTGATAATTTTAAAACCGACATAGTGAAAGACTACTTTTGCCCACTTCTGGAAAAAACATTTATGTAGCGTAGCCTCTACGTGCGACAGAAGCGAAACTTTTTAAGCTGTAAATTTGTAATTACTATCATTTATCAAAATATATAATATTTTATACTAAAATGTGAGAGAAATTCAATTGATTCTTATAGTGTTATATCATTCAAAGATAGCGTAGTAGACACATTCAAACTTCAATAATCTACATTATCTTGTAATTTTTCTCAGTCTGTCATTACATGATCTTGGTAAAACAGGATTATCACAAGTCACAACTCGATACAAAATCTAGCTATAGAAACACGATAAACATGATATTCCAAACAGAGTGGATTCGTATCGTAAATGGAATAGAAGCAGTATTATTTATCAATACTGATATTAAAGCAACATTTTAGTTCAAGAACGCAAGGCGAAATTGAAATTGTGGATTTTTCGGTGAACAAACCCAGAAACCCCGACGAACGACAGAAACGAGTTGCTGGAAATGGTGGTCACCTGCAGGTCACCCAGCTTTACTACAGGAAGGCTAAATAAAACTGGAGAGTGCCTGGTATCCAGAGTCCGCATACTTTGTACTGATTAACCTAACAGCCATTCATCCATCGGTATATGCTGTTCCAACTTAGATTATGGTTTTTTTTCAAGGTTTTCTCCTTTCCTAAAAAGGCCAAATTCTGCCTAATGGTCTCAGTTACCAGTGGATGCTCCGAGTAGGCAGCACGTACACTTGCAAATTGTAGACAGGTTACCCCTAACACAATTGTACCCATCACGCAGCTGCCTAATACATGACAATAATAACTCACGTGATGCGGATCCTACTGGAAAGTGACAGAGCTGGTAGATTAATCTACGTAACTTTGGCCCCTCCCCCCCCCCGCAATAGACGCCAAACCACCTGTTAATATAGTTAGAAAAATTAATCTTGCTGTGAATTAATATAGAAACTACTAATCCCACAGCAAAATTAATTTTTTAAAAAGTTTCACCGAGATATTTTTTTTAACAAAGCTTTAACATAAAATATTTAGCCACAAGAATTTTCGACTGTCGAGATGTTTACTGATTCAGTTTAGCCCGAATTAAAATGACATTTATGAATTCAAAATGATTTTTCTAACCTAATTTAAACAATTATTATTACAATAAATATTCGATGTAACATGTAAAAAATGTTTAAATTGAAAATTGCTGTTTAAATTATTATTATTTGAATTATCACTGTTTGTTGATCATTTTGACTAACACCGCAATGACCTCATGAAGCTTTTTCACAGAATGTCACCGTACTCCACTCATTTTGAAGTGTTTTCATTTAGAGCAACTAAATTAAGTACCCAGTGGGGACCCACGAAATTTATGAAGCGTTCGAATATTAGTTCAACGTCAAGATTAGATAGATGGTGCTCAGATTAAGCTTAAAGTAGACCACCTTTCCAAATGTGCAGAACGGGACATTTCAAATGTTTAAGAAAAGGCGGCGGCCGGTAGTCTAGTTTTTGGACAACGAAAAAATCGTTCCAGTTGCTATTAAATATTTTCTTAAGACAGATCCAACAATTTCATCTCGGTTGCTGAAGGATTCTAACAGATATTTAGATATATGCATACTACTCGCTTGAAATCAAAGCGCTTTTGACATCAAATGATCACGATTTTAGTATTTGCTCGATTGATTGATTTTTAATATACGTTTTTTAATATACTCCGCCTTTCACAAATCAAGTTTTGATTATAAAAGGTTGAATTTGCTTTGCAAAAGATTGAATGTGATTGGCAACAGATTAATTTTGTTTTGCAAAAGGTTAAATTTGATTTGAAAAAGGATAATCTGATTTGTTAAAGAAAGTTAATACTAATTTGAAAAACTAAACAAGATATTGTCGAAACTTTCTTCCTAGAAAAATACCAAGAAAACAATTTCTTGTTTCCCTCGTTATGTCTTCAGGAAGGAATCAACGGATACTTGAGCCAAACAAGTCAGTCTCTATAATGAATTCGTTCGATTATAGTTTCTCATTTACCGATTTTAGTATAAACGGAGCTTAGTCTTAACGTGCTTATGGTAGTAGTTGTTAGTAACATGAAGTTACTTGACAAATAATTCGACACTTACACGAATTTTCGGAATTTTTCGAAATTTCCGTGGGTTTCTAGATTTTTACAGGCTTTCCGAAATTATTCAATAATATCCAGATTTTTCGGTATTATTGAAATTGTTCGAGATGCATGGAGATTCACAAAATATAGATTTCTTAAGTTTTTCGACATTTCTAGGATTATCCGAGATTTTTTAAAGATTTTCAAATTAATTCGAATTTTGTATGGCAATGTTCTGCGCTTAGTTTTGAGTTGGAGGAACTTGCAGTACAAATATACATCTGAATCGTGATATTTAGTAGATTTTCTAGATTATGCCAAAATTTCGATATTTCTCCTTTCCTGGATTATTCGAAATTATTCAGGGATAGGATAATCCGGTATTTGAGAACTTTCTAGAATATTCAAGAAACTTTGAAAATTGTTTAAGATTCTTGATATTTTTCAAATTGTATTCGAAATTTGTGATGTTTTATCGATATATTTAGAAATCATCATAGCATTGAGTTGATTGTTAGAAATCTCTTTTTTTTTTTAAGCCATTGAACTGAATCACGTTCTGTTTCATCTACTCTCGAAATCAGATATTTTTAATAAATGCGAGGCTGGGTAATAAGAATAAATACATTTTTAACTAAAAGCTTTACTTGTTCATAGGTACAAGAAGCATTTTACGGGACCCAAGAAAAATTTTGCGGGGGGCCCAAAATGCTTAGTTACACCACTGGAAGTACCAGATTTAAATGTAGCATTGAACGCAACCATTTTTATTGTAGAATAATTATACATTGTACAACCTGAAATAAGCACTGCGATTAATTATGAAACTCAATACTCTACCATTTCTGCATAATTGCTGCTCAAAAAAAAAATTACCGATTTAGCTTAAAATGGCATAAAATGAAAACATTTCGATTAAATTTTTAAAATTAAATTTAAAATAAAATTTTATCTGTGCCATTTTTCACAAAAGATATGAACAATATTTTGACGTTCAATTTGTTTCCCTTAACACAAAAAATCACAATGAAATTGTCTAGTGTTCAATCTATTGGTTTTAAACGTCAAACTTACATCTTTATTACTGATTAATAAGTATATATGAATACTTTATTGAGTCTATGTTAACCGTCAGTAAATAATAAGCTTGATTTTGCATAAAATTACACAGGTTTTGTTACATTTATTATTTTAAAAACACAATTTATTTGGTAATAAAATAACCAAACAAACTCCTAAAAATTCCCGAGTGATAAAAAATCAAGTATTTTTTGACATCTGGAATTATCACAATTAACATTGACATTTCTATTTTGTTGGTATTCGTAGCTGCAAGAAAAATCGTGATTTGTCAAAATTGATTTAAATCAAAAAATAAATTATTTATTTTTAGTTCGAATGGACGCATTTAGTGATTTAAATATTTTTTTTTTTTGACATTAGACTGACTTATTTTGACTAATCGTTCCAGTTGTTAATTTTTGGTTTGATTTTACTAAACTTCTGATGCCACCTATGTGATGTTTATTAATTTAGTAACCACCCGATTTGTATGGAGCTTTGTATTTCAATTTGACCAGCATGCTGTTGTTAAGAATAATGTATAAAAATAATTTTGGTTTAAATAAAACAGTTATTACAAAAAATGAAACAATTCTAATTCTCCTTAAAAAAATCAGATTTTTACATTACGGCTCTATAAATTATGTATAAATTGCTCTATTTATACACCCATGCTTCCAAATTTTAGTATTTTCCCTTTACATTTTATTAAGAAAGGTAACTCCCGTTAATTTGCTGTCAGCTCGTATATTTTATTGTCGAGGTATCGATTTTGTTGTTCAACTATGTCGGATGACCTTGTTCTTTAACATTTCGAAGTTTTTAACACGATCCAACATATCACGTTTTTTCCATCCTACATAAGTATATGTAAAACTTTGAAACTTGTTTCAAAATGTTTATAATTAAATAGCGAATGATTTATGTGTTGGGCAAAACTGGACTCTGCTTTACTTTTGTTGATCCCTTTGATGTGTTCTTTAAACCTTCCGTCAAATGAACGTCCTCTTTTGTTCTGTATCAAAAGCAGGGCAATCGGAACATGTTAATTTTTACTCACAGATGCACATACTGGACTACTTTTTGGTTTTAACTGAGGCTTATACTTAATTTTGAGGTTTGTGCACTTTGTTACATCCGAAATTTATCAAAGATGAATTCATTCAATACTCTAATTCAATTTTATATAAAGAACGCAAGACACCTCAATCATTTCCGTCCTATTTCCATTTCTGTATGCAATGAAATTGACGGCGTTGAGATCCATTTTGTTTGGTAGGTTTGGTTACATATACAAACTAATATATAGGTTGTATGAACAGCACAATTAGAGTCTATAAGACTATAAAATTAGACTTATTTCTACAAATATTAAGAATATAAATAATTAAACCAAAACTTAAAACTGGAATTATGATAATATTCTATAATGTTGGCACGATCTTACTGAAAAAAATCAAAGGTTATTCGGCACTTCCACGAACTGCGAACGACAAACGACGAAGTTTAGTTTGCCTGACTTCTCTGATGTTAGCTAATAATTTTGTCCTGCCAATAAATTATGTGCAAAATGAATAGTTTGATTGGCTCCTTTTTTCTTGAAAAATTTAAAAGTAAAAGCGTTGCTAAAGTTTATTTTTTTAAATTACAAAATAACTTAATAGCACTTAAGAGTTATTCAAATTAAAAATTTAAGTTTACCTTTGTGCAGCAGAAATTTTAAATGTATTAAGACTTAAAGAATAATAAGCTAAACCTTAATGCATTTAAAATTTCGCCCTGAATAGTTTAGCGTACAACAAATAACTTTAAAAAGTAACTTAAACTAATTGAACTTGGGGGTTTTAAAAAGGTTCACTACAAATTTTAAGCGAAGCGCTATTTTCTCGATTACTTAATTTCAAAAAGGAATACTCCAAAAAGCTTACATTTTTCATAACAAATAAATAACATGCAAAATAAAAACAAAAATAGTGGAAAGTATCATGCAAGCTGAAATTAATTCAGCTATCGTTCAATTAAAATTAAACCGACATTGCAAAACACAGACAGAATTTAAATTAAATGTAAGGGGGTTTAAGGGTTAAGTAACAAGTAAAGAAAAGATACCTTCCCAAATGGTTTATTCAAATTGTACTTCAAATAAAATTTAACTATACATAGCTATAATTATCTTGTTTGAAAAATATTAGAACACTTTAATTATCAATTCGTAGTGTAGTTGCTGTTTATCTTTTTAAACTTTTGGAAAACATAGAATTTGTATGTAATGCTAAGAACTCGTATCATGTATTGCTTACAGTTTGATACTTCGCAAAACTTTAATGAACACAATGTGTGGCTTAACAAACTACAAAAAATCGATAAAAAATTATTAGAATAACCATGCTAAAGTTTAAAAGTCTAGTTCAATGGTAGGAATATATTTAATGGCTTAAAATATTCTTATGTTCACATCTTTCTTTAGAGTTCACGGTAATATTTAGTTTATTCTTTATATTTAGAATTTAGGGTGTTTGCTGAACGAGAAGAATTGCAAATTGAAAATAGTCTGGTCTAAAATAATGTTTTCTTTTAAGTGGTACAATTTTCACCTTTATTTATATCAGTTAATTCAGAAAAAATCATTTTCTTAAGCGTTTAGTTAAATGATAAAGAAACATCATTTACCCTTCCGAGAACGATTTATTAAAATTTTTAAGAGACAATTTTTATTGTAATCTTTTCAGAATTTAAAATAATACATTTTAGTTATAAATACGATATTTGTAGCACTTATCCACTTAATTAATGGAAGTAATCGAATTATGTATTGAAAAATGTTTCACAAATTTTTTTTTTTATATCGATAACTTACTGGGCGTCACTGTTCACAACGTACATCTACAAAAAAATCTTAATAGAGATGTATACTTATGCATATAGATGCCAAGTAAATAATGCGTTTTCTACACAGATATATTAGATGATAAAAACTAAATTCAATATTAAACATTATTAGTAAATCAAATATTTAACTAAAATTAATTTGGCGGCTGATTGTCGAAAAAAATAATAAAATAAAATAAATTCTGTTTGATTTAGAATTTAGTAAAATAGAAAAAAAAAAGTTAAAAACCTAAACGACATGTTTATGGTAATGATTGGACCTATCTTCATTGTGTAGCTACATACTTACCATCTGGGACCTGGTGTACAAAGCATTTTATTTTTTATAAATAATTTAAAGTATTTGCCATGCAAGCCGAGACGCACACATACACACAATGTGGTAATGGTAATCTCAATTGATTAAATGGCATTCCGCATATGATACAGCGCGCAAAATGCATTTTTATTCCAAAACAGCGCTAATAAATTTTTAATTCAAGATCAATCTATTCAACAATATATGTACATAAGTATTTATTTATTTTTTCTTCCTTGCTTCTTACATTCGATTTTTTTTTTGTTTTTGTATTTCTTCGAGTTTCTACTGTTTAATTCTCTCGCTTACAAAAAAAAAACTTATATATTGTTACTGCACGATTGATAATAACAATCTAAACTGCTTAATTTTATATTCAAATTCCTTCCTTTTGGAATATTATAACCAAAATAAATACAAAAAAAATCGTTTTCTTCTGAAAGTACTCGTCCATACAAAGACAAAGAGAACATGTATGTATATATCTATACATACAAATACATATGTACCAGAAAATAATAAGATGAAGCATGGTGGAAGATGTTGGAGAAGAACAACAACAACAAAAACTATTAATAATAGATTTTTATATATAAGACACGAAAACACGATCTATGAATGCGTTGTTTAACCTTTTGAACTATGAAAAACACTTAAAATGTTGTCTCGTTGATTATACAGAGAATAAAAAAAAAAATCTGAACCGCAACACACCGCACAACAGCACAACCGAACGTTTATAAATATGCAAATGAAGATGAGGACATTTTTTTTGTAAGAATTCATTTGTTTATTTCTCTTTCTCCTCTGTACTTAAATGTTGTTAATTTCAATTAAAGAAATTACATTATTTTGATACATGATTTGAATGTTTATCCAATAGGTTCGTATTTCGTGAATCATCTTTGGGAACGGTTTGTTTCTTATATTTACTATAAATTTTTGTAATCAGGGTAAACATTTTGTGTGTGCGCGGTTCATTATAAAGCGCGAGCGCATAACATTTACAAATTTACGCGTACGTTTTTTATTATAAAAGTTTATTATTTTAAATTAATTTGCCAATTTTATTTATTTTCCAGGTAAGCGCATTGCATGGTCTCAATCTAAGCTTTATAACATCAAACTCTTGGTGAGTATTATAGAAAGATTCCCGTCTGTAGGTTATATAAATTTAGACATCATCATGATCATCATTATAATAAAAGCCAGCAAGGGAAACTATGATGTTGATTAGATGTAAAACTAAATCCAATTGGTATTTAATATTAAATAAAGAACAATAATTGCATTTCAATCATGATATTAAGCCAAAAGAATTATTATATATAAATATTAAATTAAAATTATGTTAAATTTAATTAATTTTTTTTTTTATTCATTGTACATAACAAAAATCCAATTATTGTGTTGTTTTCAATTTATAACGCGCGGTTTACTTCTTAAGAGAAGATTTTATTTTTTTTATATTTCTTATAGTACAACGTCTTTTTTATATATCGCCATTGTGCGCGATATATTTTTCTTCTATGTGAAATAATTTAAAGAAAAAATTATCCGAGCTTAAGGTTTTTCTTCCGATTTATTGTCTTTTATGTTTAGCCATAAGCGTAACAACAAGACTTCTAAGTTAATTAGGATGTGGCTTAAATATGTAATGTGTAATTAGTTAATTAAATACTATTATTTGTTTATTTGTAAATTAATAGTCACGGAGACATCCTGCCAATGTTTGTGAATTTTCGGGATCTTGATGTTTGTTTGTTTTTTTTTTTATTAATTTAAGAAAAGCGCTTAAAGCTTTTAAGTAATAACATACATATAAAAAATGCAATTTTAAATTTCCGGGCTTAATTGAATTCGCATAGAGGTTCGTCGATTCGTTGCTTTGGGTCTTTTGATTGCTTTTTTTTTGAAAATTAATTTAATTTTATTGTTTCAAGATAAAAATTAAATTTGGGGAATTAAATTAAAATTGATCTCATACTTAATCAAATCACTGTTTTTCAATGGCATTATAAAACCAAAAGCAAATACATTTACGTAAACGCGTTTTTAAATATTCAGTACAGATGTTAAACTTTGTATCTACTAGGTATTCAAAGAAAACCTTAAATATTATCTTTTTGCAAATTCCATGCATTAATAAAAATACGGACTTTTTCTATTTACTGTTAAATATTTAATTATATTTTTTAAATTGAAGATTAATGTTAGATGAAGGGACAACGAGAAAACTGATTAAATGCGATTTTAAATGTTTCGTAAAAAATAAGTGAAGTTAGTAAAACTCGTAATTCTTATTTTAAAAGAACAAACAAAAAAATAAAATTGACACACTGAACACACTTTATTCTACTAACAGGCAATTTTGAGAAACTTATTACGCAAATTTCCTACAAATTTAATTGTAGGGCCATGTGGGCGTTAAGCCACCTCGCACTGCGACCTAAAAGATCTTTTGTGCAAATTTACTATGTTGTAATTTTTATTTTACTTTTAATTTTTTTAATTTAAAACAAAAAGAAATAAAGGAAAATTAAAAAAATAAGACAAATTAAAAAATTGTCAGTGGTAATATCCCGAGGGCATTGATAATTTCCCGAAATAATTTTATTATATTTTCCGAAAGCACGTTGCTTGGTAACAACCCGAAGCCGTAGACTGAGGGCTGTTACCTAAAAGCAACGTGCTTGAGAAAAAAATATAATAAAATTATGAGGTATTTATCAATGCTCGAGGGGTATTCGAAGAGAAAATTTTTTGCAATTTTATTTTATTGCATTTTTTTTGCATATATGGCTGCTAGATTGTAAATTTTACTGAAAGTGTCAATTTGAAACAGTATTTATTGTAAAATACAACTATGAATTCTTTTCATCTAGTAGCCAAAGTATGTTTTACTAAAATAGCAAGCCTATTAAATCGGGCAATTTCGAGTCACGTGCATGAAATATTCCAATTAACCCTTAAGAGACACACTGGGTTAAATTAATCCAGGTCTTTTTTTAACGCTCGCCATTTTGGAACGCGTGATCCTTGGGCCAGGGATTAGGGAAGTTTGAAATGTCCACTAACCCTTAAGGGACACACTATCAAAAAGTTACGTAAGAGACACACTGGGTGATTTTTACCCAGCGATACTTTGAAAGCTTATATCTCGTGATCAAATTGATCAAATTCAATCAATTTTTTTTCAATTGATAGAAAATTTTCTCAAGAACATAAAAACATAATTTTATTGCGATAAAATAAAAGGTGCAAAAATATTTACAAAAAACTAACGGAACTAAATAAATTAATATATTGACACTCGGTAGGTGACCGATGAAAAGCTAAAGAGTTTATCCTTAAGATGGTACTATGGGTTTTTCCATCCATTGCAAAAACTATATTTTTTTTGCAAATCGAAAATAGGAGTTTTTTGAAAACAGCAAAATTGAGGTAAAATCTAAAAGTTGGCTATTTTGCGTGAAAAAAAAAAGTTTTTGAAATTAATAATCGATATCCCCCTTAGAAGAGATACTGTGCGCTTATACAATAGAAGCCGAGCAGTGAGCGTCGGGAAAACAGGTACGGGTAAAAATTACTCGGTGTGTCTCTAAGGTCAGAAAAACATGTTCATTTCAAAAATCGTGTTTTGTTAAATATTTTGTGTTTATGTTAAACTTATAGGCATATAATTTTTGTCTGTTTGATTTGAACTAAAATATGTATATATAGAGAAACCTCACTATAACGGACATCGACGGGATCAAAAAAGTTGTCCATTGAAGTGAGGTGCTTGAACTGAGGATTTGTGATTTTTTTTATAAGAATTTTATTGGGATTCTATTTCTTATCCGATTTTAATGAATTTCGGCATTCCCAATGTAAATGGGATTCTTAAATGATAGTTAGAAAGAAACTTGGCCATTTCTTATCCGATCTTTATAAAATTCTCAAATGGATAAAGTTCTGGAATATGGCCAATTAGGATGGAACTTGGCCATTTCTTATTCAATCTTGATGCAATTCAGTATATACGATAGAAATGGGATTCTAAAAGGATTTTTAGATGAAGTTCTGGAATATGGCCAATTAGGATGGCAGTTGACCATTTCTTATGCGATCTTGATGAAATTCAGCATGTACGATGGAAATGGGATTCTAAAATGATTTTAAGGTAAGTTATGGAATATGACCAATTAGGATAGAACTTGGCTATTTCTTATCCGATCTTGATGAAATTCCACATGTACTATGGAAATGGGATTCTAAAAATATTTTCTTAACTGATATTAATGAAATTCAGCATGTATGATGGATAAGGGATTTTAAAACGAGTTTTAGACGATGTTCTGGGATATGGCCAGTTAGGAAGGAACTTAGCAATTTCTTATCCGATTTTGATGAAATTCAGGAAGTAGGATGGAAATAGGACTCTACCCTATAGGAAATAGGATTTTTAAATGAAGTTCTTGGATATGACCGAATAGGAAGGATCTTAATATGATTTAATGTATTTGATGACCTGTTTTATAAATAATTTTAGAACTCCATTTCCATAGTATATGCTGAATTTCATTAAAATTGAATAATAAATGGGCAAGTTCCTTCTTAATTGGCCAAATTCCATAACTTCGTCTAAAAATCATTTAAGAATCCCATTTCCATCGTACATGCTGATTTACACCAAAATGGGATTAAAAAAAGCCAAGTTCCTTCCTAATAGGCCATATTCCAGAACTTCACCAGAAAATCATTTTAGGATCCCATTTCCATGGTACATGCTGAATTTCATTAAGATCGGATAAGAAATGGGCAAGTCCTTCCTAATTGGCCATATTCCAGAACTTTACCTAAAAATCATTTAAGAATCCCATTTCCATCGAACATGCTGAATTTCATCAAAATCGGATAAGAAATAGCCAAGTTCCTTCCTAACAGGCCATATTCCAGAACTTCACCTGAAAATCATTTGAGGATCCCATTTCCATGGTGCATGCTGAATTTCATTAAAATCGGATAAGAAATGAGCCAGTTCCTTCCTAATTGGCCATATTCCAGAACTTTACCTAAAAATCATTTAAGAATCCCATTTCCATCGAACATGCTGAATTTCATCAAAATCGAATAAGAAATAGCCAAGTTCCTTCCAAATAGGCCATATTCCAGAACTTCACCTGAAAATCATTTGAGGATTCCATTTTCATCGTGCATGCTGAATTTCATCAAGATCGGATAAGAAATTGCCAAGTTCTATCCTAATTGGCCATATTCCAGAACTTCATCTAAAAATCATTGGAGAATCCCATTTCCATCGTACATGCTGAAATTCATAAAAATCGGATGAGAAATGGTCAAGTTCCATCCTAATTTGCCATATTCCAGAACTTCATCTAAAAATCATTTGAGAATCCCATTTCCATCGTGCATGCCGAATTTCATCAAAATCGGATAAGAAATGGATCATTTCTTTGCTACTTGGCCATATTCCAGAACTTCATCTAAAACTCGTTTAAGGATCCCATTTCCATCGCACATGCTGAATTTTATCAAAATCGGATAAGAAATGGCCAATTTTCTTTCTTACTGGCCATAAGTTGAACACAAACACACAATATTTAACAAAAAGTATTTTAAATCAGACGTTTTTCTAACGTAAGAGACACACTGGGTGATTTTTACCCATACCTGTTTTTGCGACGTTCATTACTCAGCTTCTATAAATGCACTGTATCTGGCCTAAGGGGGAATATTAGTGGACATTTCAAACTTCCCTAATCCACTGGCCCGATGGTCCAAGGACCACGCGTTTTAAAATGGCGCGCGTTAAAAATAAAGACCTGGGTTAATTTAACCCAGTGTGTCTCTTAAGGGCTAATATTACCCTTTAGGCCAGATACAGTGCGTTTATAGAAGCTGAGAGCAATGAACGTCGTAAAAACAGGTATGGGTAAAAATCACCCAGTGTGTCTCTTACGTTAGAAAAACGTCTCATTTAAAAAATTATTTTTGTTAAATATTGTGTGTTTGTGTTAAACTTACAAATACAGAGAAACTCACTACAATTGGCATCGAACGGGCCAAAAAAGTTGTCCATCGAAGTGAGGTGTCCCTTGAACTGAGGATTTGTGATTTTTTTTCTAAAAATTTTATTGGGATTCTAGTTCTTATCCGATTTTAATGAAATTCAGCATTCCCAATGGGAATGGGATTCTTTTGCATAGAGTTCTGGAATATGGCCAGTTAGGAAGATACTTGGTCATTTCTTATCCGATTTTGATGAAATTCTCAAACGATTTTCAGATAAAATTCTGGAATACGGCTTATTAGGATGGAACTTGGCTATTTCTTATCCGATTTTGATGAAATTCAGCATGTATGATGGAAATGGGATCCCCAAACGAGTTTTAGATCAAATTCTAGAATGTGGCCAAGTAGGAAAGAACTGGCCCATTTCTTATCCGATTTTGATGAAATTCAGCATGTAATGAGATTCTCAAATGATTTTTAGATGAAGTTCTGGAATACGGCGAATTAGGATGGATCTTGCCTATTTCTTATCCGATCTTGATGAAATTCAACATGTGCGATGGAAATGGGATTCTTAAACGAGTTTTAGATGAAGTTCTGAAATATGGCCAAGAAGGAAAGAACTGGGCCATTTCTCATCGGATTTTCATGAATTTCAGCATGTACGATGCAAATAGGATTCTCAAATTATTTTTAGATAAAGTTCTGGAATATGGCCAATTAGGATGGAACTTGGCCATTTCTGATCCGATCTTAATGAAATTCAGCATGTACGATGGAAATGGAATTCTCAACCGAGTTTTAGACGAAGTGCTGAAATATGATTAATTTAGAAGGCACTTGGCCTTTTTTAATCCGATTTTGATGTAATTCAGCGTGCACGATGGAAATGGGATTCTCAAATGATTTTTAGACAAAATTCTGAAATATGGCCAATTAGGAAAGAACTGGGCCATTTCTTAAAATGAAATGGGATTTTCAAATGATTTTTAGACGAAGGTCTAGGATTTGGCCAATTAGGAAAGAACTTGCCCATTTCTTATCCAATTTTGATGAAATTCAGCATGTACTATGAAAATCGGGTTCTAAAATTATTTATAGAATAGGTCATCAAATACATAAAATCATATTAAGTTCCTTCCTAATTTAAAAATAATTGTAGAGTCCTATTTCCATCCTACTTCCTGAATTTAATCAAAATCGGATAAGAAATTGCCAAGTGCCTTCCTAATTGACCACATTCCAGAACTTCGCCTAACACTCGTTTTAAAATCCCTCATCCATCATATATGCTGAATTTCATCAAAATCAGCTAAGGAAATCTTTTTAGAATCCCATTTCCATCGTACATGCGGAATTTCATCAAGATCAGATAAGAAATAGCCAAGTTCCATCCTAACTGGCCATATTGCAGAACTTTATCTAAAAAACATTTAGGAATCCCATTTCCATCGTACATACTGAATTTCATCAAAATCGGAAAAGAAATGGGCCAGTTCTTTCCTACTTGGCCATATTCCAGAACTTTATCTAAAAAACATTTAAGAATCCCATTTACATTGGAAATACTGAATTTCATTAAAATCGGATAAGAAATAGAATCCCAATAAAATTCTTATAAAAAAAATCACAAATCCTCAGTTCAAGCACCTCACTTCAATGGAAAACTGTTTTGGTCCCGTCGATGTCCGTTATAGTGAGGCTTCTCTGTATAAACATATTTTAGTTCAAACAGACAAAAATTATACGCCTATATGTTTAACACAAACACACGATATTTAACAAAAAATAATTTTTGAAATGAACATGTTTTTCTGACGTTAGAGACACACTGGGTAATTTTTACCCGTAGCTGTTTTTACAATGCTCATTGCTCGGCTTCTATAAGCGCACTGTATCTGGCCTAAGGGCGGATAAAGATTATTAATTTCAAAAACGTTTTTTTTTCACGCCAAATAGCCAATTTTTAGATTTTACCTCAATTTTGCTGTTTTCAAATAACTCCTTTTTTCGATTTGCAAAAAAAATATAGTTTTTGCAATGGATGGAAAAACCCATAGTACCATCTTAAAGTTCAATTCGGTAGCTTTTCATCGGTCACCTACCGAGTGTCAAAATACTAATTTTTGATAAAAATATAAGCATTAAAGACCATTTTTAAAAAAAGTTCCGTTAGTTTTTTGTAAATATTTTTGCATCTTTTTAATTTATCGCAACAAAATTATGTTTTTATGTTCTTGAAAAATTTTTCTATTAATTGAAAAAAAATTGATTGAATTTGATCAATTTGATCACGAGATATAAGCTTTCAAAGTATGGCTGGGTAAAAATTACCCAGTGTGTCTCTTACACAACTTTTTGATAGTGTGTCCCTTAAGGGTTAAAACCATAATAACTGATAATTTCCCTAGGGAAGTTATCAGTCCAATGTTATTTTGATTGGATTATTTCGTACACGTGACTCAAAATAGACTGATTTAACAGGCTTGCTATTTTAGCAAAAAGAATTCGTGTTAATTTTCGATCTTGAGATTTTGAGTCTTTGGGTCTGAAAAATTGGGGTTCGAAGTGGTGTCTGTTGGTCTATATGTCTGTAGTTTGTCTGTTGCAATTTCGTGTTTAATCTTTTTTCAGTTTCCGTGAACCAGAAAATTTATTTTGCAAGTATCTTAAAAATGTACAATTTACAGAAAACATGAAACAAATAAAAATACAAAAAATTTAAGTTTGCAAAAAATGTGCATAATAAGTTGCTCAATATTCGCTGTTCGTAAAAGAAAGTGGTGTGTTGGCCACATCTCAATTTTTACGGTAGTAGGGCTTCTCCAAAACAACTAAAAGTTTGAATAAAAAATTTCATTTTTTCTCGTCACTCACGAAATTAAAGGAAAATTCAAAGTTTACATTAAGCGTATTTTGTTGACCACAATTTAATTCGAATTAGTATAATAACGAAAAATTAGAATTATGTTTAAATAAACTCAATTTTTGTTTGGGTTATTGTTGTTCTTGCGGGGGTTTATCCTATGCACTTTCGATGTAAATTGGTCAAAGAAATACGCTTATTGAAATTTTTAAAATGGAAAAAATTGATGCAACATTTCTAAACTTCCTTTAGTGATACATTGGATTTTGTATAAGTTATGTCACAAGAAATAGCTAATCTTCTGAAACATATTTATCCTGAAAAATATTTTTTTTATTTTTTTAAAAATTAAAATGGCCAAATGCTACAACCACCGATACACGTGAATCCAGTGATCGGTGTTGCAAACCGAATAAAATGAGAAGTGTATAGAAACAACATTTGCAGACAAATAAAATGCATGTAGCATTACTGAAAATTTTATACCAAATTTATAAGATTAGAAACAAATAAAAAATAAAATGGATATGACAATAATTCAATACGTGCGACTATGGAAACAACTGGTGGCCTCGCAAAGGAAGAAATTTATTTCCAATAAAATTACTAAATGACCTGTTACTTAAATTCCAGGTATTTATATATGTCGTTCACTTCAATAGGGCTTAAGAGAGAATTCTAAAGTTTCTTCTAATCCTAAATTAAACAAAATATTCCAATATTCAAACGGAAAACTGTTGAAAGAAGGTGGCAAATCAACGTTAGTTTAAAAACAATTCAATACAGTTGGGACCTCTGAATATCCCTAATTTGCACCAATGCATTAAATTTAATGCAATCCATTAATAAAGTGTTTTTTTAATATTTTGATTAATTTCTACAAAATATTTCTCAATCGGCATAAATCACAATTTCTACTCCTATAGGAGATACAACTGCGGTAATGCGGTGATACAGCCAAATAATGTGGACATTTTCACTAAATTCTGTAAGATTTCATATATCTCACTGGATTCGTAGACGTTAATTAATTATTTATGAGAAAATCCGATTACAATGCCTAAGCATTATTTTTGGGAAATGTCAGCAGTCTTGGTCCCTAAGGCAATACAAAACATCGAAAAACTTGTTGTAATTGTGCGTTACGTTATTCAAATGCTAATGACCGCCATCCGACAGATGGATAACGTTAAAGGGACCTATACAAACCCGGTCACCGTGTCTGGCATTGTTTTGTCATAGATCGGACTATTTGGAGAAGCACTTTTGAGGCGGCCAAATCCCTTCAAAGGTTTTATCGCCCGCGGAAGGAAGGAATGTTCAAAGTGTCGTTGATTTATAATTTGGATACAATAATTGCTATAATAAGAAATACAATGTACCTCATTTTATTTGATTAAAATTCATAACATTAGAGCGATCCGAAAATGGTTTCAATTTGTATTGAATCTTGAACTGAGCAAAACCACCATGAAGTGTTGTCTGCAATTTTTCCTCTCAAATCAAACCGATGCTTACAGTGGAAAATGGATGTAATAAAACGGTTTATTTCATTCAATTTAAAGTTTATTTTTGAAACTTTTTATTATTCGGACATTGTGTATATTTAAGAACATTGTACGACTTGTGTTGTTGTTAATGGTTCATAAAACAAAAAAATTAACAATCCAATCAAAAATTTCTCGAAAATTAAAAAAGAAAAAAATATAATCGCACTATACAAATCCCCAATCTTATATAATTATGTGAATTAAAGGAAAAAATATTTTTTTTTGCTTGTACGATTTAATGAATTTAATCATTAAACGTAAGACGAAGATAATTAAACGGAAGTATACTACAAAATAGGTTTTTTTATTAAGTTTTAATTAAATTTTATTTGTTTTAAATGAGAGAGTTGATTTTGAATGTTTGTGAAAACTAAGATAAAATTTCCGGGCAAAATCGCCCATTTCCATAATTTTGCACTCCTGTTGTGCGCGTGAACATTCGCAACTTAATAAATCTAACTATAAATTTGTTGTTGTTTTTGTTTTCTTTTCTGTTATTTAATACCACGATCGATTAATTGTTCGATAAAAAGTAATTAATAAACCAAATCAGGAGATAAATAAATTAAAAATATTTATGAAAAATTTGAATATCTGTGATCATTAGTAATTAGTGATCAGAGGTTGGGAAAATTATTTAATTAATTTTTATGTTTTTGGATTTGTATAAAATCTCATGTTTTTTATATCATACGCAAAAGAAGAAACAAACCTAAAACTTTTAAAAACATATATACTCATATAATATATATATATACAGGGGCGGATCTGTGTAGAACAAAAGGGGGAAGAAAAATATTAATTGAAAATAAAATGAAAAAATAAAAATTTTACATTAAATTTAAATCTGATAAAAATTTCAAATTTGGGATGAAATGATAACCCTGTACATGTTTGTATCTAGACCGTCTTTATACATAATACTCATTACAGGGTTAGTACAAAATTGATCATCTTCGTTTTGAATTTTCATTTTGTATTCTGTTTTTTAATTTTCCTTACACAAAACTTGGTTATTTTAATTAATTAATACGCGATCCTTCTTCGCGATAGTTTCATTATTTTCCTTTTAGTTTTACATTGAGCTAAAAATAACGTCTGGTACGAGAGAAAAAACTGTGGACACGACAAAACACAAGAATATATGGTACAAAAACAAAAGATACCAAAAACAGCAAAACCATATTGAGTTGGAGTTTTGTGGAGAACCCTTTTGGAGTGGAGCAATTTACTTCAATTGAAATAGTACAAAAAATGTCCACCAGGGTTACATACATAAATGTACATATAACTAAAATTTAAATAATTTCTTTTCATGAACTTGGTGGGATTGTTTGTTTGTTTGTCGAACTCACATATATTTAAAGAAATGATCGATCAAATTGATTTCATTTGATCATGACCATGAGTTTTTTTTTATTATTTTAACTTTAAGTTATTTTAATATAAACAGAAAATTAAGAATACCTGAACTTATATTTTTCTTTTTATTCTACTTCTTACGATATATATGTATATATGTACATATATATAAAATCAATTTTCTTAATCTATTTCCATTTATATTTTACAATTAGTTTTGGTGACATTGTTTTGGGTCAGTTTTCTATAAAAATAACTTGCACAAAAAACATTTAAATTAAATGTTAATTTTTTCATACATCACGACCTCTTTATAGCTGAGCAAATATATGTATCTCATATACATATCTACAAAAAAAAAGAAAATTGTCTTTGAATAATTTATCATTTATCATATAAATATAAACGCGAATGAAATTCAATCCCTTTTTTGTGTGTGCTGTTACTCCTTTGCAACTCAAAACTCTCCTTCATAATAATTAATCTTGTCCGCATACGACTTTTTTTTTCTTTTGAGAACAATTCCGATTATCTTAATCTTAAAATCAAACAAAAAAAAAAAAAAAAGATAAATTTCATCTCATTCGTATCATCTTTCAAAAAAATTTAAAAATAAAAAATTCTTTACGATAATAAATTCAATAAGTTCTAATGGTGATGATGAACATTTGATTTTTTTTTTTTTTTACTTTTCGGTTTCGATGTAATTTAATCTTCACAAATTGATCTTCGTTCAAGATGATGATGATGACAATAGAAAATTGTTTCATCTTTTTTACGGTTTTGTATTGTGTTTATGTGTGTGTGTGTGTGTCTGTGTGTTTTGTTGAAATTTTCTATTGAAAAACAGAAGTTAATAAAATATATATTTTTTTTTTTTAAATCAGGAAGACTTAAGATGAATGAATCTTTTATTTATTGATACAAAAGGAAAGAAATTAAAGTCACGACGAATTATAATAAAAATACAATATGCTAATTTACTCAAATTTCAAAGTGGGTTCGTGGTCGGTTTTGTCAGCGGTTTGCTTTTAATTTGATCGCCGAGTTCACGAATTTTCTGCAAAAAAATCAAGTAAATATCATCGATGAATCTGAAATATCGCACCGTTCCAGACAGTATCACTCAGTTAGTAGGCACCGGATAAGACATCTGCTTTATAAAAATATACCAATTTTAATTACTTAATACTTTTCAGACGTTTAATATTTTTGTTTTTATTTTTAATCTTTAAACATTAAATAAATCTTAACTCGTGACTTAGAATTTTAAAAGATTTTTTTGTGGTTTGTGTTTTGGTTTGGCTAAATTCGATACTTCGTCAATTTTATCTTAACTTATGAATCGGTAGTTGATGTTTCATTATTTTTAACGTATTGGGCTTTTGCCTGGTCGGGTTTTAGTTTTTGCTAAATTCTAACTAACGAAAAATGTAAAATTCGTTGCATTTAAAATCTAAATTCTATGTAGATCAACGTTGGTAGTTTTAGGGATAATCATAGCAATCACAAGTGTTGTTATTTTAAACATACATCATTCGTTTGTTATAATTTGGTTTGGTCGATAAATGCATATTTTTGGTTAAGATAAAAAATAAGTTTATTTTTAACTCTTCCATTCTCTAATCAGAGTATTCTTGTTATTGTAATCTTTTACGAGGAAATTGTTATAAAATGCTAAAATATAGAAGACTTTTTTAATAATGAATTTGGGCCCTATCTATATTCTATGGTAAGTATGATGTGTATTAATGTTCAACTTTGTAATATTCGCTAGATGAACATAAAATATCGGTACTAAAGGTAGATCCGCACGACGTGTTTTTACATGTACTTTCACAAATGTGTCAACATTTGTGACAATTTTTTATGACCACATGTTGTATTTTTGCTTTTGTGATTAGTGATTACATATGTATGTGTCCGCACATATGTAATTTTCGCAAATGACTTTTATCCATTTTGGTATGTTTTTACATAGGATATAACCTCAAAAAATTTTACAAATGTCATCAAACATGGTTTCGACCGTAATTTTTCCTTTTTTTTTGTTTTTAGTTTTAGGTATTAATAAATCTAAACAAATCAGAGTCGCCTCGCCATAGATTAATCTATCCGTCGTCCGTTATAATATTACAAAACACAAATGTTTTTAATGAGCGTGTGGATACGATTTTCAACTTTTCAAATGTTTTAAAATACATTTGTATTTTTTGACATATTTTAGTTTGTTAAAACATAACTAACAACACATCGTGCGGATCGACCTTAAGTTAAAATTATGGTAATTTTAGTTGTTCCCAAAGCCTACTACATTTATATTAGCTACTTTTGTTAATTATGCTTTTTTACTCTTTTACGTGTTTAACAATTGACGGAAATTTTAAAGTGCTACTAATTACTGCGCAGTTTCCATTTCGTTGGCAATAGCTTAAGGCACTAATTTTCACACTCTGTCGGTCAAGAAGCTTCCGAAAAAAATAATTTGTGAAACTGAATCACAATATTTGCAAAATCGATCTAATCCATCTAACATTGGGCTAATTATCTCATAAAGACATCTCTAAATTAACCTGCGGCTCACAAATTGACGTCGAATCATTTCACAATATATCAATCAATTTTGAATTGGATACCAACGAACTTATCCAATGAGCTTCAAACTAATTTTCTTTATATTCTTTTATATCGCGATTATCGTAATATGATATCGTTCATCCTTTTATAACAACAACAGCAACAACAAAATATAAATTACAAAAACCAAATCAAGGGCGTATTTTTTAATTTTATTTTATTCATTCATAAGATGCAGCAAACAAGAACATTATATATGTATATAGTATATACTCGGAGCATAACAGAATGAAAAAAAATTCAGAACTTAGAATTAAGAAAATTGGAATTTCTTTTTTGTGAGTTTTAGAGTTTCATAATACACTCACAAATACAAACATACCCAGCATTTAAACTTATGTATGTATATATTTACACGAATATGAGAGAAAAACCAGAAATTTTTCGTTAAGATAACAAAACTGATGCCGACTTACTTATTTCTTGGAATACGGTTTTTTCGTTTTCTTTATTATTATTATTATGATATGCGCGATAGAAGAAAAATAATTGAAAAATATGAAAGATGTGATCTGAAATTTAAAAAAATAAAAAATAAAAAAAATGAAACAATTTGAATTTTGTTTAATTCGTGCCAGGTGAAAAGCTCAAGACAATTTTTCGTCTTAAAAATCATGTAGATGATTATCGTTTTATCACTCGCATTGATAATAGCCAAAATGAACAAATTTAGGTGAAGTACAGTAGAAATCTTGTTAACAATTTGTACATACCTTTATATAGGTACTATATCCAAACCCCGCAGAAGTTTGTTTAATTTCAGTGTTGATACTGTACACAATTTTTATTCTCTCTACCATCATAAATTTAAATATTAATATTTATTTATTTCATCTTAATATCGAATTTCACATCTTTCTACATTTACTTTTGAACAAATATTTGCTTTATTACATTAAAGAAAAAGTTTTAAGAAATTGTTTTAAAACGAAACCAAGCCCGCATAAAAAGTCAGAAGTCACATTATGGGATTGTGTTGTTTGCAAGTTTTTTTGTTCTGTTTGCCTTTTACTGATGATTTTGTGATTTGTTTTTCTTTTATTTACATATTTTTTTCGGTTTGTCAGCTACCATTACACATGCGAATGGAAGCTGTGCTGCAAGCTTACAAAATAACAGCTTTACAATTAGCACACTATAGACTACATATATATGTACAATATATGTATACAATAGGAATAAAAATGTGTGAACGCTGCTATATATCATAAACGATTAGAATGATCGGCAACTTAACATAACTCACACGAGAAAAATACAATCACCGCGTGCGATGACCAAACACAATTTATAAGTTTTAAGTTAGATCGCGAACAGTTGCGCACGATCTATATGCGGAATAAAAGAAAACTCGCACAGTAGTTTACTAAAATTTTATATAATTATAAATTAAGATCACACATTTTCTTAATCATCATTTCGAGATTAATTTAGTTTTTAGTATTATTATTGTGTATTTCGAAAGATTACAATCTATAAATTACAATATTTTTGTTATTCTATATGAACGTATACAAGAGAGCTTGAGAATTTCTGGGAAACGATTATTATTTATAATGTTTAAACTACATATAATCTTTAATATGTTAAATGAATTCTTGTATAATGAATTAACAAAACTAATTAATTAAAACATGACTCATTTAAAACTAAACGAAGAAAAAAGTTCTTAACATTAAGCGAGATCTAAGACGTTTTGGTAAGTCAATTCACGTAGGAAAAAAATAAAACGATCTTCAAAATAAAAAAAAAAAGCCACAAAATTTTAAATTTCTTTATGTTAATTTTTAATGTCTTGTTAAAACAAACGAAATAATATTTGTTACTGCCGGTTATATTATTGTTATTACACAAAATTGTATATTTGGTCGGCACCGCAAAGCCGGATATTTGTTAGAGTACTGCGTGATATACTATGCTGTCGATTAGGGTTAACAAGAGCTTATGTATGTAAATTTTTGGGTTGTCAGAAATGTTTATGACATCATCACACTCCGTTTTTTAAGGGATTTAATCTACTATTGTTAATTTTTTTGGGATTATTTTATTTATTTATCATATTTTTTTAACAAGAAAATTTATAAAAAAAAAAAAAATTGGCGGAATTCTTTCTTGTTTCTTATATAAAAATATACATACACATTTTTTAAAGGTTTGAAAGTAAGATATAACAATTACGTGGATATAAATCATCAAAAAAGCAAAAAAAAATACGTGATATTTTTTCATAAAAATGTTAACTTTTCTTTTTCATATAAATAAATTAAAAATTGGATAAAAAACGTAAAAAAATTTAAATAAATAATAATAAGGATTTCAAAGCACAATGTTAATTTGTACTGATAGCATTTAACATCTTACAACTTTAATAAAATTGTTGTAACTTCATTTATACCATTAAGACGGGTGTGAAAATGTACCTCTTTGTTTAAAGACAGGCACACAAATTTTGGATACACAGAAATTTAATGATGATCATTTTTGATTTAAAAAAAAAAAATTGTGTGTGGAAATATGAATAAACAAAATTAAATGACAGCGGTTTCTTTAAGTCACCATATATACAATCTTGATCAACAATGTAAATAAAAAGCAAATCTTGAGTCTGTGTTATCGGAAATTGGTTTTACAATTATATCGAGATAAGAAACGCGTGATATACGTTTTGAAATTGGGTTGACTGACTATTATTGAGAATTGTTTTACAATTACTTTCGGCAGTTTGTATTTTTAATTTTCGATGATGATGATGGACACCTCTGTGACACTTGTGGAAGGAATGAAACAAATAAAAAATAAAAAGCGAGTCCAATTAGTACTCTCAATGTGACGTGTAAACATGGCGTGAAAAAGAAATGATATTTTATTAAGTAGATTTTTTATAATCGTAATAGGTAATATATGTATATACATTTTCATAACTTATTCGGCAGATTGATCTATTGCTCTTTCGGTATAATCGATATTATTAGCTTATGGTAGCTAAATTAAGGTCTAAATATATACCCTACACTTTAACTTTTCTAATTTCCTTGAGAAGACCGCATCGTGGTTGTCCAATATCTCTTAGAAGGTATATTTCAATCTGAGTTCATAAGAGTTTATAAGTGGTTCAGCTTCCGGAATGTCACAATTAATATTGAAATCCCAAGAAGTTGATTTTCATTAGAAATCTGAAGTTTGGTCGTGCATTTATCGGCGAAGGATTTTCTTATTATTGTTGCGCTCTTATTAGTTTAGTTGTTTGGCGGTCGACGAATTATCATTGAGTAGCCAGGTCTCGGAAAGTATGAGAGTTGAGCATCCTTCCATCACCGCATCAATTAGGCAAAGAAAAACGTGAAAGTCTGTTACTTGAATGCTAAAAGTGAGTCTTTATTGTTATCACAGACAAAATCGGTCATTCCATAAACTGTACATAGCAGGCTTGTGATGAGGTGCCCTAGCATATTTTGAAGGAAAAATTGAAATTATTAGGTTTTTACGCCCATGCTAAAAGAAATGATCTTCGGTTGGGAAGGTGATAAGATAAACAATCCTTTTAGACCGGGAGTCGCGGTATAAGGAAATCTAACGAAAATTTTGAAAATTAACATTTCAGTCTGATACAGAATATCGAAATTAAAAAATTGTTTCAGATCGACTTCATCTTGAATTCTTGGAAGAGACACGCTTGAATTTTGTTTTTTTAGACTCATTTAACGTAAATAAATACGGTAGAAAAAATCCAGTGGAATATCTGGTGGACTATACCTGCAAAACTGCGGTACTAAAAGGGAAAAAAATTCAAAAAACTAATTCCTGTGAAAATTTTAAAATGCTGCTAAATAGTTGAAAAGAGTAAAGTTGAATAAAATATGTTTGAAAAGAGCATTTTGAACGAAAATTTAGTTTTTGGTAACCAGATTTTTCACTTTTTTTTTTCTAACGTGTTTATTTAACTTAAATCTAACTAATAAAACAAAATTGAAGCATGTAACCTCTTCGTTTTTTTAATTAATCGTAAAGAATAATGGATTTAGTCGACCTGTCACAATTTTTTAATTTCGATATTCTGAATAGTCTAATTTACATATTGATTTTGAGAATCCATAATCGTTAGTCGTGTACCTCTTCGTAGATTTTCTTATATCATTATTCCCGCCAAACTAAATAAACTCGAAAATTTTGAAAATCAAGCATTCATAGTCTACAGAAACAAATCTGGGATCACCTCGAATTCTCAACAACAAACATGCAAAAAAAAATCCTGAAAAACACAAACTTAATTGCCAGAAGACCCCATTAGATTTTTGTTAAATACGACCAACTACAATTTGATAACAAAAGGATTCTACATAATTTCTTGTCATCTTTGCTCATAGAGAAGTGGTTTTGAGGAGGTTTTTATTATAGTATGTGAAACAGAAATGTAAATAATAATATAAATATTAATATTAAAAAAAAAAAATTCACGTTTTCCTGTCATCCTTGCGTAAAGGCTTCAATGCTAAGAGGCTTTGGGGAGTTCTCTATTTCAGTATGTGAATAATTATTATAAAACCCAAATTTTTAAAAAACATTCTAATTTCTATTATTATTGAAATTTTAAAAAATCATCAAAGCGCGTGTGGGAACAGTCCATATTCTCTAAGGTATACAACGAATCAAAATTACTTTTCAAAAATTTGTTATAATTAAAAAACTTGATTTTTTGAAGATTTTTGTTTGAGATGTCGAGGGCAATCCAACAACAAATATTATTAGAAAAGTCAAAAGTATGTACGTTGCGTTTCCAACAATAATCGTGCGCAACAAAAACGTGTTACTTCACTTTCAGTATGTCGGGAATATTAAAGATCTTCAGTTAAAAAAAAATTAGAGCCGGATCGACACAGTCGTCTTGCAATTATATTGCTATTTGATAATGTGTGATTTTCTTTATTTTTCTTATTTTAATGTTCGTTCTTCGTGGGTTTTCCATAACTTCAAATTTAAACCACATTTGGAAGCATCACATTTTAAAGTAGGTTGTACTGAAATTATTTTACCACCGCACATTAAATTAAAAACCACATTTGGAAGCATATAATTTTAACGTAGGTTTATTCAATTTATATTTATATTACAGAGACCAGTTTCGTTGCATTAAATCCTAAACAAATTTAATTAAAGTTTGAGTTCCAAAAAAATATTTTAGTAAAAATTATATAGGAATTGGCTAACGTTAATTTATCGTTTTGTCAATGTACAGCCTTACACCTCTTCATATTGGGGCATATTCCAAGGAATATGAATTAAACTTTTGAACTATGAAAGTATACGTTTTGACAAGAAAATTGACTTTTAAGCTTCGATAGCTTAAAATTCGAGTAAATTGCGGAAGTACAATTAGAGCTTGTAATTAATAAAAACACGCTTTACGAAATTGATTTCTACTTCATTTCGCTAAATTTACAAAATTGTTCTTGAATTTGTTAGATTTAATAATGTGCTTCCTGATTGAAAATGCTGAATGATTTAGACAACGAATTTAATAAATAAGTTTTTTTAGAAAAGAAGCCGAAAATGACAATTTGAAAAAGCTTTTCAATTCGTTTAAGCAACGAATATGTAATATGAAGAGCAAGCAACTAAACTGAAGAAAAATGTTCATACAAAACATAAGTTATGCAATGGGTTATGCAACCGCATTACTCCGCATAGTTCAGTTGAATGGACATATCACATTTGTTTTTGATATTATATACCTGCTAATAAAAGCAAAAAATTATTATTTGTTTGACTATTTCTTCCGATTCGTGGTCGCATATTTTTGTAAACGTTTAACTTTTACTTGCAAGTTTTCGATATTGTTACTGCATAAAATATAGCAAATAAATACATTATGCAATAATCGATAATTTATATTCGATATTTTAATTTCCCCATCATACTCGATGTTTTTTTAACAACAAAAAATAGAACCTAGGCAGGTCTAGAAATCTCATGATTTACTGTATAGTAAGTATTAAAATCTCAAAAAAAAATTTTTCAGATCTTCAAATTACTCGAGGCTGTATTGGTATTAAGTAAATATTAATGGCAGAAATATTAAATTTAAATTAATTCTAAAATATATTTTTCGAACTTTCATTTTGAAAAATACAAAGCCTATTCTAACACACAGTCACAGACTAAAAATTAGTCTTATACAGTTGCGGCAAAAATAATAGTAGTGCTACATCATAATTGCAACATATTCGAATTTTTCATACTTTTAAACAAAATTATGATATTATTTTCTTATTATGTAATAAATAATGTAAATTTGAAAAACAACATTTTTTAAAAACTATGCTTTGTTTTCAGGCAGTTTGTATTGAATAATCTTGATTCATTCACTACTATTATTTTTGCCGCAGCTGTACATATAAGACTTTTTTTATATTTTTGGTGCTCGCGTTTTAACTTAGACCCATTTCGTATTATGCACGGAGTCATGGCTGTTATTGGTCTTAAAACCCGGTCTTACGTAGCATCGACACATTTAATGGCCTTAAACATCATAATCTACAATTTCTCGTAAAGAAAAAATCAATGAAATGTTGGATGGGTTTAATTTTTAATATGTACATATTCTTATTTAAATTTCTTTATTTCTTTTTTCAAAATTTAAATAAGTACCTACACATAATTTAAATTTATAAAATTGAATTTATCGGAATTATTAATAAAACAAAATATTTTTTGTAATAAAAGCAGCATTTCTTTTTCGACCAATTCTTATCAATTCCATGAATTTAAATTTTGGAATTTATTCAACATTTCAATACTCGTTTAAATTTATATGTATAAACATAAACAGCCCTAATAATTTTTTAAATATGCCACTACCTTGCCACAATATAAAAGAGCCAGGAAGGTTATACCTAAAAAAACGCATTTTTCGACTCTTTTTTTCATAATTTTTAATTTTTTAAAATAGTAAATAACATAATTTTGAGCCAATTCTAGTAGGGGCAGACAGTTACATATACATTGAAGTTTGGTACAATTTGAAATTAACTTATGTCTCTAAACCAGAATACCCCCTTAAATTTTCTCTTCAAATGCTTCCTTTAGAATAACGAGTTTGTTAACTGTATAACTAATGAACATGAAGATTTATAAAGTTGTAAAGTTATCAACTAAAGGTTGCATAAAAATGTTTGTAGATTCTCTTAAATTTTTATTGTTAATCCATTTAATGAAATGTTATGCAGTAGAAACTCATTTTATGCATTTTTGGATAAGACTTAATAGGCATGTGTATTGATGAATATTAATCAAAATATGCCTTTTGATTCAAAATTTGAAAGGGATTTATCTAGTCAAACTCAGTATATGTAGTTGTTCTTGTGAGATTCCTCACGGTGTCAGCAATAATAAATGCAGGTAATTTTTCAAATAGATTGCGAATAATCGCAAAGTCGTTTTCCATGTAATAGCTAAGAGAGAATTGAGAACGCAGGAAGTAATCAGGAAGAACTTAAGACGTTAAGGAAAATTGAATGGCAATGATTATTATTTTACAGCTGATAGTATCCAAAATCATGGAATTAACCATGTGGAGCCTTTAAAGCAGCGCAGAAGCTTTTAATATTTCTTCCATTATACTTTCTTTTGCTAAATCAGATAAAAGTTCCTTCTCAAAGATCAAAGGACTTGGAAGGAAGCGCTATATTATAGATTGCTTCAACTTCGGGGAACCAAACTTTTAATTTGGTCAAAACCGTGTCATTCAGAAAGATTTAAATTTAATTTTTAATGCTTTAAATGAGAGTTTTATTCTTGAATATCGTTTTATTTTACAAGTGCTAAAGACTCATTATTTATTGATTTTAAATTTATTTAGTTTGGTTTAATTTATTTCAGAAAAGGCTTCTTTTAATGTGGAACGAGTTTCACGTAATCCGAAAACCCTTTATTTGTCCCTTTATACATACATATTTAGCAAACCGTTTAGATATTCAATCGCGTTCGGGTCAAAAACAATCAATTGGTGTTGTTCGGTTACATTTTAATTCTTTTAAATTTTTCAATCGCTTATTGTGTAATATTGATTGTAGATTGTATTAAGTGATAAAATAATGCCAACGAGAAAATGGAAAGATTTTTCAGGTACTTATAAAATAAAACAAAAGTTCATTTAAAGAAATAAAATTAAACAACTTACTATAAAATCAACAACATATGAAATACAATTTCAACAAAAAAAAAAATACAAGGCTCTTAAAATTATTTGAAAGATTTTATT
Organism: Tipula helvola; assembly: GCA_963556165.1. Classification (NCBI taxonomy): domain Eukaryota; kingdom Metazoa; phylum Arthropoda; class Insecta; order Diptera; family Tipulidae; genus Tipula; species Tipula helvola. The sequence goes on from OY744482.1 coordinate 209,796,947, forward strand.
TATATTAGAGTTCATCCACAATCTATTTAAACTAGAAAATATACTTTATTGGTTTTACTGAGTGAATTTAAAATTATTTTTGTCGAATCCTTTTAAATTGAATAATCAAAAACTACCAATTTCTTCATATTGATGATTAAAATAATACTCCATTTAAATTAGTTATAGGGTCACCATGAGATGAGAGGTGAGATGAGACGGCATTTCATATGAGAAGGCTGAAATGCCACTGTGTTGACATGGTCGCTCAATCTTAACCTGTTCTAGTTTAAATAAGAATGATCCTTTAGAGTGTTCTAAATTATTGTATAGTTCAAAAAATCTTGATAAATACATCTTAACGAGCTGCGAATATACAAACCAATAGCAAGAACACTCGGACATTTCGTTCGTGTTTTCACCGCTTCTATTTTTAGGATTTTTTTATGGTCACAATGCTGTCTACCAGTTTCCGCTAGCAGAGAACCGACTCAAAATTAAAATACGACAGAAGAATTATAAAAACAGTGCATAATTTGCAAAGTTGTGCCGCGTAGGCTACATCACGTATTTAATCAATTTTCTACACGTGTAGACAATGTATGTAGACAATTCAAAAAATGACGTCGACAATGTAGACAATGCCGACAATGTAGACAATGCGTTGACAATACACAACAACACAATTTTTTGATAACTCCATATTTAAAAGGAATTACACCAATACGTCACTTTGCGACGGTAATTCGTTCCATAAAAATGCGTCTTGTAAATAAAATTGTAACATAATTAAATAACCTTGACGTATTTCCAGAACAAAAATATTTAAGTAACGATGCAACAAATAATTTAAGCGAAGCAAAACTGAAATTTGGTAGTAGCAAATGTACCGTCGCAATTCGAAAAGTCGCAAATCGAAACGTCGCAAATCGAGGTATTGGTGTAATTCAATATGCACAATATAGTTCAAAGTGTGATACATATTTGTATGTTTGATTCAATTGGCACAGTCTCATCATTTTAAATGCTAGAATATTGTGCTTAAAAATGACAAAAACTTGATATTAAGTGCAGGGTGGGAATTATTTAAATCATTGATTTAAATCAGACTTAAATCAGATTTAAATCATTTTTTCGCACAAATTTTAAAAGTAATAAAACAAAATTTTTTTAGTAAAACTTTTAAACTAAAATAATAAAATTTCTATTTTATTTTAGTGGAAAATATAGTCTAAAATTCTATGATACGATTCTATCATACTGAATTCTTGTTAATTATTAGCAAATGAGTGGGCCAAAAAAAAAGCCGTTTGGACAAATTACACAGAAATTCGCAATGAAAACAGTGAAAACTTTAAAGCGGAATGTCATATTGGAAAATGTAAAATTATATATGAAGAAACGGAAACAAATAATACGCCGGCTACATTATGCAGCACCTCTTCGCAAACTATAATCGATGCAGGAATAAATTTACGAATTTCTAATGCTGTCTCAACAAAATTTTCAAATAAATCCGTTCCAAGTAAATTATCACAGTTAGAACAACAGCAGCACAAAAGGAAAATTTGAATCACAAAGTTGCTCGCGATTTGCGTGAAAAGTACTCTTCTGCTCTCAGATTATTAAGCATTAAAAATGTGACTTTGGCTGGCGTTTGACGGTTGGTCCGAAATATCCGAAATTATATAACCAATTGTGCCTGTGTAATGGCAGAAAATGGCGAAGTTATTTTACTTAACACCCTTGATACGTTCGGGCATGTCTCACAAACGATAATAAAAAATTTGTTACAAGGCTGCATACAACGACAATGCTAGCAACATGAAGATGAGGAAACAAATTTGTGAAGCTGCCGAAAATGAAAGTGTTATTACATACGGATGGGCCCGCCCCAAAATACATGAATTTTTCCCACCCTGATTAAGTGTCTTATGTTACTAAAAGTGTTTTAAACATGTTAAAGTTTGACTTGTATTTATCAATTAAAACATAGCAAATATGTGCCCAGCTAGAAAATACTCTTTCAATTTATGCTGATGACGCCGGAATTTTAAGGGATTGCTTTGTATTGCTTTATTTCAGCCATGTTCCAAAAAACTATCGGTTTTTTATGTCTTTCTCATCGAGCATTTTGAAATATGTGCTTTGAGATCTAAATTCGTTCCATTCACCGATCCTTGCTCCGCTCAATTTTTTAAAGAAAAAATTAATTTTTTCGAAATGATCCTTTGTAAGTTGGCCACTATCCATATGAGGATGCAAATAAAATGTTGACAAGGCATATTCGATCAAAGGCATTTCTTTCCGAATTTTCAATTTCAATTTAAATTTAATTGGTAATTTAAGATCTAACCACAAAGTAAACACATCGGCAATTGCCGAAGATGATTGGCACATATTAATGAGATGACATACAGGTTCGAACATCTGTAAACTTTCCTTAACCTGTTCAACGAACTAATCGTCCTCGTTTATCTTGTTTACCTTTTTTAATTTTAAACTCAGCTGCTACGATCTTCATCTAATATTGCGTTTCACAAGGTGAGTCTTTTAACTTTACTACCACCGCGCATGACTTGTTTTTCTAAATTGGGGTGCTAGTAATCTTTGAGAACAGTAGTCATCTTCTCTATTATTGCATACATCCAATACATCCTTTGCCAACAAGTTGGCGGTATGGCTATTGCAAGTACTGTTACTGTTGGTAAGTTTTCCTATGTGAACCATTGTACTTGCATTATCAGAAACAACAGCATATAGCATATAGCGTTGTATAGCTGCTTGGCAATGTCTACCGATTCCAGCAAAATTTTGGCTAACCTTGCTCTTGCTCGTCAATGACATGATGCAGCATAGATACTACCAGTCTTGTGTTGCTAGAACTATTTCTCCAACCTATTAAAGCACTGCATCAGAAATACTGGCTTTAGCATATGAAATGCATTTTAGAAACGCATTGTCTTAAAAATTCGTTGAAAGTACCTTCTTCCTGGAAGTTTAGTAGCGTAAGCTGGTCTCAAATTTTTAATGAATGACTTAAACTGTTTCGATTCCACCAATCTTAAGGGCAGGTTTTTTCCAAATACTAATTTGGCTAATTCCTCATTTAACTCTATCTCTTCTTTTTCACTCAATTTGTCAAATTAATTTGCAACTGAATTTGGCTTTATTGCATTTTTTAAAAGTTCTGCTCTGAATTTATGAGGCTATCAAATTGTACTCAGTTCATGTAACAATCTAAATAATTATACTTAGGTTCGTAAGTTTGAACGATGATTAATCCACAACCGAGGATTTAACCACTGTTTGGTCATAGTAATCGGTGGATAAATCCTCGGTTTTTGATTATTATTCGTTCAAACTTACGGGCCTAAGAGTTTTTTTCGTATCCCTGAGAAATTATAGCGTATATTTTGCTAACCTAGAATGTCTTATTGTTGGCCTCCTTGCTCTAGGCTATCGATTCTGGCTTTATGGTTGATTTAGGAACTCAAAATAACCATCGCTCACAGAAGTTATTAAATCTATACATAGGAAAACACAACAAGAAAAATTTGATTGTCTACGAATTTTCTACATTGTCTACATTGACTACGTCGAAAACTATTGTCTACGATATGGTTGACACTTGCATGTAGACAAATTTAAATTACGTGTAGACGCACAACACTGGTTTGTTGATCTGCGTCGTGGATCTAAATATTGCGGATAGTGAAATTCCAGAAATCTCACACAAGAAAAACGGAATATTTTACTCATTGTTATTGAATTTAAATTATTTTATTTGGTATATTACAAGAATAAAATTAATCAACGACTAATAGCAAAGCAACATTGATTATACAAGCCATAATCTAAAAAACGAAGCTTTTATAAGGGAATTAGAAACGAGGAAAAAATCAAAATTTCCATAGTAAAACACACAAAACATATGGGAAATCACTTTTTTTCCTAAGACAAATTTGTAAATGAAAACATTGCAAATTCTTAATTATGATTTCTGAAATATTTTCATAAATGTTTAAATTTCAACATATATAAATCTCGTTTAAGTAAATCGTTTTCATTTTCTTGTAATAATTGATTTATTTAAACCAAAATATAAAAAAAAGTTCATAACAATAGCATTCTAGTCAAATTAAAATGAAAAGCTTACTACAAGTCGTGTGCATTAAGTCAATATACATAAATTGGGGAAATTTGAGTTCAAAAATTGTAGGAAAAGCAAAACAAATTCAGAAAATATTAAGAACGTGTCATAATTGTGTGATTAAATAATTTTTTTCGTATTTGTCTGCCAACAATTATTGACATCTAACGTACACTAGTAAAACTAAAGATAAATGTAGCAAGTATTATTTTAATTCGTCAAAGCCAACTTTGATGTATTTTTCAAAATGAAAGTTCGAAAAATATATTTTAGAAATAATTTAATTTTAATATTTCTGCAATTAATATTTACTTAATACCAATATACCCTTCTTGTATATTGCTGCTAAAGACATCTAGAACACTTTTGTATAAACATTTTGTAACATTTTTGCTGTTTTCATTGAAAAACTTGAAGCTAAAAAATACCATTTTTACTATGGATTCCTATGGAAATCAGTGAAAAGTTATACCACTAAAAAAGCTTCTAAAAAATACGTCATAATGCTTATGGCTCTATACTCTAGAAGGCTCTGCTAATAGCAAATATGTTTTATGCGTTTTACTATGGAAATTTTGGTTTTTTCCTCGTTTCTAATTCCCTTATAAAAGCTTCGTTTTTTTAGATTATGGCTTGTATAATCAAGGTTGCTTTGCTAATAGAGCATTCACATTAAAAAACTATTAATTGTCCACTTTCAGGTTTGTATGATTTTCCAACATAACGAGCAAAAATTTGGGTTCGCTCAGTTGGAAATTCATACAAATTTGTAGAAAAAAAATTTCAGTAGAAAAAGTGTAACGTAAAAAAAGCTTGTATTTATCATACTAAATGTAATAATCGAGTACTTATTACACATTTGGTATGATCAATGCAAGTTTTTACGTTGTTCATAAAATTGCTTGAAATGAAGTTAGGGGTTTTGTACTATATCACTGATATACAATCTCTGGGCGGACATAGATATTATATCAACCACCTGTGTGGATGTCATCAATATTAAATTTGACCTACCAAATATACCAAGAAAGTCGCATTCATATAAAATACATCCGCCAACATTACTATATGCCGACATGTTCAATTTCCTTTCAACTCAAAAATCTTCTAATTTAATTGGATAAAATTAAGAAATCTTACTTAGTTGGGAAATTTACTTTTATTCTATGAAATAGAAAGGTTAGATCATACCGAAAAATTTCTTCTTATACTGTACACAATTTGTTGTTTTATTTTATATAAAATTGCGTATAAATGGCGATTGATATTCTTACCATTTTTTTATTTCTTTTCTTTTTTTTACACTTTGCATAAAACAACCATCTCTCGTGTATTTTGTTTGCGATTTTATATATAGGTATATTTCTTGTTATATAATGATATTGATGTACAATCATTCATTTCTTTCTCGGCCATCATTGTTTTTTGTGTGCGTTGTTATTATATCATGATGATCAATCTATGATCTCTAATTATAATGTTTGGTTAGAAATCGAAACAAATAAAAAAATGTATATATATGTACATACATTTGTCATTTACGTCTGTAAATATATATAATATTATATATAAAAAAGGCGTTGATTACAATTTAATTGTTATTTGGATGTAGACAATTTTCTTGGACGAAAAAAAGTAAATTCATGTGTTCATCAAAATCATCCATCATAAAAATATGTGGACTCGTACATATTATACATAAGACAAACGAAACGAACGAACAAAATAACAAAAAATAAAAAATTGTATGTAGCTTGAGAACACACAAAAAATTATAAATAACCAACTCGCGTCTCTCCATCATCAAATTGTCATCGAAGTGTGACGAATAACGTAAATTTTAAATATTTTTTTCGTCGTTTTTTTTTTTTTTTTTTTTTTGTAATTTTTGGGAGGAGCACCGCTCGCATATCGCGGACTTTTAACTTCTTTTTAAAAACAATGTATAATTTTATATCTTTAAGATTGTATTCTGCTGTTGTGTATAGTTGTAGAATGTTTTTTCATTATATTTACACACTGGTATTATGTAAGTAGATACACTATCATAGAAAATATAGAATGATCGTGATCATTTTGATTATTATTAAGACGATGATGATGATGATTACTAAAATAATGATTTCTTTTTTGCCTTGTGAGTGATGATGATGATGATGATGGATGTGGATTGGTTAAAATTATATCTTCCCCTCATTTGGTTGGCTGAGCTTATTACAATTATATTTTTTTTTTAACTTTTTTTTATTATATCTTAGTTTTATTCTTATGTGAATATGATTATTAACTACTTCTTACAGTTTTCTTCTTTGTTTTATAATATTAAATAAAAAAAATTCAATTTAATATTTTTTTATGTTTTAATATTAATACGAAGAATATTTAATGTAATTTCAACTTCTTGAATTTTGTTCTTACTCTTATAAAAAAAACATTATTATAATCGTAAAGTAATAAAAGTAATAAGAATATAAAATCGAGTAGATTGAAATAAGATTTTAAATAAAATCGAAGTGCAAATGCATTTCGTGGATATTATTTACGTTTCAAGGTTGCAACAGAAACTTAACAGAAGTTTTTTTTTTTTTTGATAATAGCTATTGTATTTCGGAGATTTAGACAAGAGAGCCCAAGTTATGCCAGTAAGTGCGGGATCTATTTGGTTTCTATTTTATTTCTTTTAAATTTAATTACTGATTGACATTTGATTGTTGTTTTGTCAAAATCTTTTGGTCTAATCAAGATCGGTGAATATTTGGACAATTTAAGAAAAAAAATGTTAATCTAAACTCCATATAACAATCAAGTAAAGGAAATAAATGATGACAAACATGGGTGATGATAAAACTGTGTACTGGTAGTACTCTTGTTTTTTAATGAGAACAAGGAACCTAAAATAAATGTATTGATAAATGCTTATTTAAAAAGCAACAATTACTTTGTTTTGCAGAGTTCAAAGGTATATGTAAGCAAATATACTACCGTAACAGGAACACAATACATAGTATGGCAGATCACTTTGATTATTCAAATAATTTTTAATGTTGAGTGTTGGTGGCTTGGTGTCTATTGGATAGGGGAAGGGGAACCAAAGTTCAGTAAATTAATCTAACAACTCCGTAACCTTCCGGTAGGGTGCCCATCACGTGATCTATTCTGGCCATGTATCAGGCAGAAGCGTGTGGGTACAATTATGTTAGGAGTAACCTGGTCACAATTCTCAAGGGGTAGGAATAAACGGGAGTGGTGTATTGAAGTCGTTGGGTACCAATGCTACCGTCTTTCTAGCAGAAGTACATGATATAGTAAACATCTAGGAGGAAGAGCAATGAGCTCAGATAGTATCGCGTACCGGTCGGCAGTATTATCAGGTTCATTAAGAGTCTGAATATTGATAGGACGGATAATTAAGCAGGAGCCAAACACAAAAGATCTTTTAGGTCTCAGTGCGAGGTGACTGAATGCCAACATGGATCTACAGTAAAAGTAAGTAAGTAGTGTTGAGTGTTGGTCTTTTGTTATGGATTGTTTAAATTTATTTTGCATCTTTTTCAATCTTAGTTTTATTCTTACGTGAATGGTATTATTATTACTAACTACATCTTAAAATTGTTTCTTAGCCTTTTAATATTAAATATAAATGAAAACAAATTAACTCATGTTATTAATTTTATTAATACGAAGAATATTTAATGTTCATATTTTCATTGAATTTTTTCTTACCCCTTTAAATTTTTTAATTTTATTAATAGTAATAATAATCAAGTAGATTGAAATAAGATTTTAAAAAAAACAAGTGCAAATGTATCTTTTAGCTAATGATTAAGTGTTATGGGTTCGGAAATCCTACAGATTAACAAAAACAATATTTACAAAAAAATGTATTGGTTTCTGTAGTACCTATACCCAGAATTATTAAACGATGCTTGTATATGTATATTTATCATTTGTATCATAATTATATATCTTGACGAAGCTTATTTATAAAAAAAACTCTTCGATTAAGAGTTATTTGATTTGCTGCTTCAAGAAATATTAAAGGAAACGTTCCACATTCTTCTATTTTACAATAAAATGTTAAGTGCAATTTTGTTGCAGGAAGGTTTGAGGTTTAATTAAAATTTAGCACCGAATCAAAACCGACATCCAACTATATCGAAAGCATCAACATGGAACAAAGAAAAAACCGTCAGACAAATCTGCCTTGTATATAAACGTTGTATAAATCGCAAGATGATCATGTACAAATCACATACAATCGAAAATTGTTGTTTTAACCCTTTATGGTCATGTTGCACTTCTGCAGCATACCATTCTAATTAACGTAAAATATAGCATAAGCCGGTAGATCGACTTTACTCGGTACTGTACATCGGCCACAGAGCATTCTAACGATTTAGTAACAAATCAGCTAACTAGACAGCGACATTTGTATTTATGTTGCATTGAAGTGATGAACGCGTACAAACCTGTTTCGCGCTCTTTGAATTCGTTTACGAAAAGTGATTTATTGGTGAAATGTTGATATTTGGTTATTGAAATTGATGTTAGTAAAAGGTAAGAGGATGGATTTCAATCAGCAATCCGAACTACCGGCTGTTTTTTGCTTATTGAATATGTGTCCACTCGCGGCATTTTGGCTTTAGGAACTATAAGAAAAAAAAACATATTCCCAACTGCAAACTGCCAAATGAGAAATTTCTTAAAAAAGAACCGCGTGGTACGTCAATATAACAGGTCGGTCACTGCAATGGAGTTGACGTGGCTGTGGTAGCATCCAATTTTGCAGGAAAACACCGCAACATCTGTAGTAAGAAGGTGGGACAAGTCTGAAAAGCAATACATTTCTGTTGAACGTCCTTTTGCCGGCTCAAATTGTGTCTATTAGATAGTGTTATGGGCCACTAAAAAATTAGACTCCGTAGTAAACGTTGGTATCTATGAATTTTTTATTATTTCTTAGACATGGCTATGTGTAATTCATGGCTTTTGTACCGAAGAATAAATACTGAAAAGTGTAGTACCAGTAAAACTTTCAACTCTGCTGAGTTCAGAGAAGCTATAGTAGAGACGTTATGCAAATATAAGACAATCAACCATACAAAGAAGTGATGTTGACTGTCTTATTCAAAATAAAAAGAAGAAAAGTCCAGCTCAACATGTTCCTTCGAAAAATGTGAAGAGATCAAAATGCTTCAATCATTGAATATGCAGAATTGTCTGTTGAAGTCATGTACTCACCGCAGCGATTATATCTCGTTTATTGCTAAATGGGTACATAAAAATCAGTCTTCGTGTTTTTTTGCTGAATACATACATAAAATCAGAATTAAATTAGATCTTCTGAAGATTAATTAAATCTTTAAGATCATAGGAGCATAGGTTTGAATAAAAAAGGCTTAGTTGAAATGTATTAAGATCTTTACTTTGAAATTAGGGATTTTCCCAAATAGAATTCCAACGCTTGCTGACTGGCGGCTAAAATATTTTGTATGTAGTTTTATATGGCCAAACATGTGTTTGAATGTTTCATTAAATTATTAATTTCGACTAAATTAATTTTAAAATTTGATATTTATTATTAATCGCAACATACTCAATTTTATTAGTCATAAAAAAAAGTACGGAGACATCCACTAATTTAGACAAGAAACTTGTATTTGTAAACATGATTTTACTTATTTTTGCAAGTAAAAAAAAAATGTAATCAGCGCAGCCCAAGCGTGAGGACAAATGAACTAAAATCGATTTTGGGAAAGTGCCTCATTGATTTCCTGAAGTGAGGAGTCTCAGATCAAAAGTAGCTATTTACATTTTCTAACAATTTTCTATAATTTTTTTTCGATATCAGAATGGACCAAAAGTGGCTATTTTTCTATCAAAAATGTCCCTAAAATCAGAAACAGTCAAAACAAGCTATAAAAAGTAATCTTTAAATGTGCGTTTAAAACAGCCAGATTCCAGAACATTACAAAATATTTTTCGAATAACATAAATAGCCACTTTTGATCAGACACTCCTCGAGTCAGAACGGCTATAATTCTCAGAATTTTGTTCTTGAGTTTAATATTCAAATTCGGGTCTTAAATTGCTTATATAAGTAAAACAGCCGCTTTAAATTTAAATAATTACGAAACAGAAAATCTCAAAGTCAAATGAAGCTTTCGAAATTCTTTTTTTAATTTTAACACTAAAATTCGATATTATTTTGATAAATGAAATTCGAACAAATCATTTTTTCAATTATCTAATTTTAACATAATCTTCTTAACACATAAATATAGTAAGGAAGTGCTACCTTGAGCAATCCAATATTACAGAAATTCAGAAACTTATTTAAATTAATTTAATTTAATTGGGATTTAAAATTTAACGTTTTAATGAAATTTGGTTTTGAAAATTTAATTTTTATTTAAGTGGTATTTCCAATGAAAAGAGTAAAAATATTATAAAACGTTAAAGATGTGTAGAAAACTTTTATATAAATGTTTTATAATATTTTTGCTTTTTTCATTGAAAAACTGGAAGCTAAAAAAACATTATTTTACTATGGATTCCTACGGCGAACAATGAAAAGTTATACTACTAAAAAGCTTCTAATAAAATATGACCTATGATTATGGATCTATACTCTAGAAAGCTCTGGTAAAACTCTAATTCCCCGGTTGACAAAAGAAACAATCTCCAATCTCTCTTCTCTTTCTTTTTTCATCAAATTGAAATTTGTTTCATAATACAAATCCAAAGTAAGCTAATTTAATTTCCTTTTTACACGCAAATTTTAAATAAAAAGCTAAGGGCCAAATCTACAAACCACAATTAAAATAATTAAATCGAATTTATCATTATTAATTTCGATGTAAATTTATTTATTTTAGGTCATAAATTAAGATTATTTATATTGCGATTTTATTTGGAAAAGGAATTTATTTGGAAAAAAAATTTGATTATTTGAAAACTGTACTAGATTCCTGATTAAATTTGCTATTTTATTCTGGTTTAAAAATACGATATTCGAACATCAATTTCGAAGAAAGAGTGACTGGAACTAAAAGTTGTATTTGTGTCTATCGATTCGGACCTAAATATTTGATTGCCCAATTTCATGCAACTAAATACATATGAAGGATAAATATTTTTTATGTAAATAAAAAAATTATAATATGCTTTCATTGAATTAAACTATTTATTATGAAACAATAAAAAAGAAAGTGAGGAACTGGTATTTCACTGGAGATTGGCTATTTTTTTGTGGAACCACGCATGTAGAAAAAATATTATAAAGTAAGGATTATTATTATTCATAAACAAGGGCTACATTTTTAGGGTACTAATAGATATTATTTATCATTATTTATGAAAATGAGCAGGTGAAAATGTATATTGGGGATATATAAATCTTTTTAATAAGTTTAGAATGAGTACAAAATAAATTATAGAAAAAGATATTTGCTTCTTCAACAGAATATGTATAACGAAGAGAATCTGTACGGTGATGATAACGACTGCGCCGAACATGAAGATGCGGAATTTCAGCTACCATGAGTGAATTTCAAATATTAATGAAAATTTTTATTTTCTGGTAAAATTAAGCGTTTAATAAAGAAACGATTGCCTGTTTCATTTCATATTCCAAATAGAGGGTTTTAGTGAGCCACAAAATACTTTGCGAAATTGTATTACTCATAAGTCAGTTTTAATAATTGAACCATGTTAAATTTTTTTTTTATCCAACGACCAATTGTTCTCAATAGAAGGTGTATTTAATCATAATCATTTACTCCTCACATTTTAACACAATGAAAATTATTAGCCTAGATCGGCGCTTCACAAAAAACTGACCGTTTACTATATTTACCTTGACCGTTAAAGACAGCAAAACAATGCAATCACTTTGCTACTATGTATGTATATGGCGGGCGGACCTCCCTTAATCTTGATACATAGTTTTTTAATTAATTTTCATTCCTCTTGTTTTGTGCGCAGTTTGATTAAATCAAAAAATTGAAATAGAATTACATATTTCGTTGTGTGTTGTAGTTCAGCGTTATGAAAACTAATTTTCCTTCAATTACATTTTTTTTACAATCGCGATTTTTCCCGTTTCATTTAAATCATTCACGCCTACAAAATATTTATATATTTTATATAAAATAATTAAAAAATATTAATTACAAATTTATCAGCACATGTGTAAATTGCACCGCTCTATCTAAAATTAAATTTATTTAAAATTTATAAAATAAAAAATCCAGAATAAGGTTTTTTTTGGGAAGACGGAAGCGTAAAACTTTCATATTCGATCGCATCAATCACATCATCACCATTCAATGTCATGCCATATTAATAAATAATTTTTTTTGTTTTTATGGAAAGGTTTCGATGTGAAAACTAACAATATTGCATCTTATCCGAAAAAATCATCTCGCGCAACTCACCATAATAATATAAAGCCTCGCTAAATATCACCATTGTATGATAATAATGTCAATCGCGTTCGATAAAAATTTACATAACGAATTTGGATTCGTTCAATTAATATTTCATAAGTTTTCAATTTAGCACATGTATGCATATAAGCTATAAACGAGGAGGTATATACAGACAAACAGACAGACCAATATAATTGGAATACAATAGGGATTAAATTTAAAAGGTGGCATTTATTGAAATTGCGTTAAAATATTCAAAATTGTTGCTAGATGTTGGTTTTGGTCGTATGTATATTATATACTCGTACTATCAAATCACCTTGATTATAATATTGTAATTCTTAACGAAATGTTTAACATACAAATAAAAACTAAAAATTTTCTTCTAATTCGTCTAAAAATGGAAAATCACGATTTTCAATTTTTCACACACAATACAATAGAATTAATATATCTATAATTTTGCAGATATGTTTGCAATTTTATTCCTCGAGCCAATTGGATTTATAAATATTATATACCTATACTCGTATACGAGTTGAAGGTTTTTCGTTGATATGTTGGGAAATTCTTATATTACCTATTAGATATTAGTCCTGGCTACCTTTCTATCACCGCAATGTGAATAGCATTACACCACCTTTTAATTGTGCGTCAAACCAGTACCTATACAACATTCCGCGCATGTTTTCCGCCTTTTCGTTGCTTTTCTCTCCGCTCGTTTTTATTTCAACATTTCATTATACACACACACGGTATTATTATGAATATTAATATTTTTATGTGTTTTTATTTTTTATTTGGCCAAATGAACGGAAATTGGAAAATCATACATTAAAAAATGAAATATTTAATCATAGATTTAAAATAAAAATTCTAGAATGCATATTTTTTATCTCATACATTATTATACTGTGTATACATACATATATCTATATGCATCAGATCAGATCGTGTAACAAAAATAAAATGAAAAGATACGGAGAAAAAAAAAACATTAAAGAAGACCAAAAGAATCTTAATAATAATCTTTTGGACGATTTGTAAAAGATTAAAGATAATTAATATTTTTTAATTATTTTGAATTGAGTCACGAATTATGTATGTTCAAAATCACGATACACTCGTACATAGAGATATAGTGTGCGCATATATTAGAATGGTACGCCGGCCCAAAGGAAAACTCTAAAATAGTTGGTATATCGTTATTAATTAGTTTTAACCAATTATTCATTTGGAGTGAGGTAGAGTACATTATTTTGTGATATGTTGCATAGAACAGAATTTCAAACATTTCTAAATACTACCTCAACGTATATATTTCGTTCTTATTTTTCATGCTGGGCTGTGATAAAATGCGCGGTGTGATGGATATTGGAAAATGTATGCTTTGAAGGATCTACGTATAACATACATATGTACCTATTTTTATGAATGTTAATGTTTAAAAAATAGATTTTTATGTTTAATATTTATAAATATCGTTTTGCGCAAAAATCCATTTTTTATCTTGTCTCTCATAACTGAAATAAATAATATGTAGCGTTACAAATGAATTTTGCTAAGAAAATACTCGTGTATATACACGAGCGGTGATTTGACCTTAGCAAATCGTGATTACTAGAGATAGGATAATTTGCACTTTTTTGGTCTGATTATATAAATTTTCGGCAATACATATTTTTGCATAAACCCTTGTATTAATAATAAAATGTAAATAAAAAATGTTAAAGCCCAATTATTAGATAAGGGAACTGCTTAGATTTCAGAATTTGTTAATATTAAACCTAAACTAGACCATGTTTGTTAATTTATGGTTCAGGCGAAACATTTGTATTATATACAAATGTTATCAATTCACATGATTTATTACAATTCGTTAATAGTCCCTAAACGAGATAAAAGAATTAACAATTTGCACAATGTTTGAAGAGTTTACCTCGTATCGATCTAATTTTTATGCGTCACCATTAGTAATATATATTTACTATTTATTATTCACAATATAAGAAAAACTTTAGTATTTTATAATTAATCTGAAAAGTCAGAAACCAACTATCAAACTTAAAAAAAAACTATACTTTTTTATTAAATTCAAAATTGGTCAGCATTTCATCAAACTTCAACTCAAACTTACGTTTTATCCATTGAATTTTAAGCTTCAATTTAAATTACATATATAAACAGTTTATGAAACCCTAAGCTTAAATCCCTCTTAATACTGCAAATTAGCAAAACGAAAGTTCAGCTAAACTTAGCTCTTTGAGTCTTTACAATAAAACACGATTAGCTTATATTTAGGTTGACGTACTACGTCTACAAAAATTTCTTTTAGCCCGTTTAATCACATATTTAACAGTGTGTCAAGAGTATAACATAACTTAGTTAAATAATTAAGAGATTACTGCGAGTAAATTTCAAATTATCAGTTTTAATAATATAGTGTTGTACAGGTGCTAAATTAGTGATCTTTACCAAATAAACTTTTACGTCTCAAATAATAATGTCAGTTTAACAATCGTACAAAAAAAAAATTTTTGAAAGACGATACGTAAAACATGAGAGCATTAATTTGATAAAAATGTATGGTATGTATTTAAGTTTAAAATGTGCTTCTTTATCGAATCGCTAACGAATACTGCGGAATACTTTATGCTTTGTAACCTTGTACCTACTTATTTTATTCAGATTTCGTCGCTTTAACAGAAAATAATGCAGACGTCGACTATTTTGGTTTAGCTGTGATAAAGTACATATTTCTCGACGTTTCAACTTTTTTACCGGCGTTGAATAACGTTGGATGTAAATTAGACATTAGACTAAGGCTCAAACAAATCACTTGGACACAAGCCTAACAGTATTCATTCGCCAAAATATTTCAAAATAAATTCTCAGGTTAGTTTCTTATTCATGCGTCTAATCTATTAGTGGAATATTTAAAGTCGAAGAGTACGTAAAGTTTTAAACGTTTAAATATGTCATTTGATATAATCGCATCACGTCCGTTAACGATCATCAAAATCTTGGGTGCTTCCAAGTAATAAATTAGTTCAATTGAACGAACTGGGAAATTAACATTAAAAGAAAAAGAAAAATCCAACCGCATTAATAAATCAAATTTTAACACACAATCACCTGGGTTAATAAAAAACCAATAATTCTGTTTTTAATTAAAAAAAAAAATCGCGATTTTTTTTATTTATCACGCAATTAGATACCCCGGGAGGTAATCTATTTATTTGTTGTATTATTTTTTTGTCTTTTCTTGTGTTGCACACACACATACACACACACACACACACACACACACACACACACACACACACACACACACACACACACACACACACACACACACACACACACACACACACACACACACACACACACACACACACACACACACACACACACACACACACACACACACACACACACACCATACTTGCATTTTCTAATGAATTTTCCCGTTTGTTTCCATTTTGTTGCTGTCTGAATATTTTCACTTACAGAATTCGAAAATAATTTGTTAGTTAACTGTTATTGTCGTTTTGAAACCGCGTCGCACGCTAAAATTCGTGAAGAGAGAATGGGTTGAGGAAATGATAATTTGAAAAAGATTTTATCGTTTTCTATTAATTAAAATTGTCAACAAGTTGTTAAATGTTTATATTAGATTTATTTTTATTAATTTAATTAATTCAATTTAATTGAGATGTTGAGTTACGTTTTTTAACTTCTTGGGTTTGTTTTGATCGTGCAATAAAACAACAAGAATATACGAAATTACCATAAACGAAACTATTGATTTCTTAACTAATCATTACCTAAAGATAGAAACGAGCATATCAAATGAATAAGTCGATCGAGAGTTTTTATTTTTTTAATCAAACCATGAAAATTTATTAACTTGTGTACTTGTACGTATGGTGTGCGCTTTTGATATGTTCACGTATTTTGATTTATTTATGGCTAAGTAGATGTAGTTTTATTGCGCCAATAGTTTGAATATTATAAAATAATATGAACAGGTGATGTAGCGCTTTTTTATTGCATATAAATTCCCATTAAATTGATTAACCTCGACAACAAAATGGGCAACAAAGCAACAAAACTTTAATGCACAACTTAATTGCAAATTATAAAAAAAAAAACTTAAAAAATTGAGTTCCGATAATATCGCGCGCAGTCTGGATTAATTTACAAAAAAAAATTACCTTTCCATCCAATCATCCAACTAAATTACCAAACACAATACAAAACGCAAAAAGTCCGCGAATTTTCATTGTAATTACAAAAAAACAATTTTTTTGTTATAAATTCAATTTTTTTTTTTTTTTTTGTGAAATCATTAAATTATAGAGTACACAAAAACTATAATAAAACATAAAACAAAATTTAAGTGATTTTTGTATTAGATATAGAGAGATGCACGCGCGGTGGACGCATTAAAATTCGCAGCGACCGGGATACCAATTTTCCTGTGTAGGTACTGTGCTCGTTGGTTCTGTGAATTCTGACTCTGAACGATGATGATTTTAAATCATTTTTTAATCAAAAAAAAAAAAAATATCATTAATTTAATCTTAACCAGCCTTCATTATTTTGATTTGTTGAGTTATTTTATTTTTTTTTACATTTTCTTCTTAAAAATAGTAAATTAAAGCAAACAAAAAATTATAATTATAATTTTCTTTGTCATGCAATCATTTTTTTATTGCTGCTGTATAGCGTAAGATAAAAAATTTAATAGGATATCTCGTGGAGCTTCCAAAAAATTGAATGGTGTCAAATTTGTCTATATGATGGATAAATTTTTAAGATAAATATATAAGCCAATATTCAAATGTAACATTTAAATAAAGTGATATTAGCAACAAATGATTGAACCTTCAAAGATGATACCATTCGATGTCGCCTTAATTAAAAAAAAAAAAGTTGTTAACTTGGAAACTTTGGAAACTTGTATTGCAAATTTGGAAAATCACCTCACAAGATTCGCTGTTCAGTGATTGAATAGGACATATAAGAATTGACCCAAGAATGAATTCAAACGGTCTTTAAATATTTCTAATTCTGTTCCATTTTATTCAACCTTCGCTGATCACCTTTTGCTAGCCCAAAAACATGTAGAAACCGAACGAAATTACGATTTCGGTTATGTGAAACCTTGCGGCTTACCTATGGTATGTATGTACTACTGATAACTAAAGTGTGGCTAAACGATTTGTGGTGATATAATTTAATTTACAAAACAAGACGTGACTTCCACTATAAATTTGCCTACTAAGATTATAAATTTAATCCGCCTAAGTTTGCTTTTTGTTGGTAACAAGATAACATCATGAAAGGTCGGAGTTCCAGTTAAGTCAAAATGTTACGCATTTAAAAGGTGGAATTAAGATTTAACCTAGCCTATCAAAATATTCTGCATCACATTTACTCGTATAATTTACATTCAATTTTATGGTATTGATAAATTAATGGTAAAACTATAATAATTAATGTAAACTAACTACATCAAACTAAACTAAACCCACCATCTCAATAAACGATCAAGATAATAAAAGATTCATTTTGTTGAACTTCTTATAAATCGTCAGTCTCCAATTTAGGAATATTTGTAAATAGCTGTACTATCCCAATACAAATATCTTTTCCATTCATCCCCAAAGTTGGAGATTGCGCGCGCTTACAATCAAACAAAGACTATTTTTCCTACTCAAAATATTGTATGTAGATTGGACTGCTGCATCCGCGATCATCATACAAAACACAAATTCTGATCAACAGATCGCGATATTCCTATATTTAAAAAATTATGTTTATATGATTACTACTGATTATAAATTCAATAGAAATATAGTTGAAAACTATATATCTGCAACCAGCCTAGCAGGTGCCTTTTTATTTAGAAAGTTAATTTATTATTTTATTTTATTTGTGTTGTACCTTGTGTACGTACTTCTAAGCGCTATGTGTGTAGAACCGCAAAAAAAATTTAATTTTAATTTGCGACTTTTAGTTTTATTTATTACTTTTTTGTTTTGTGTGTTGTTTGTTTACACAAAAAGAAACTATTATTTAAAAATAGAGAGAATAATCAATAAAGTGTCACCCTATAAAAGTATAAACAACAAGACAAAATTGTATATCTACTGTGTAATTATAATCAATAATAAAATAGTTCGTGATAATTATATAGATTTTAAACTATGATTTATTGATATTTGATAATCGATCGGTGCGAGAGAGGGTCTCTAAAGAGACGCGGGGCTCGGGTGAGCATACACGTGGGTTCAAGGTTCTGTGAGGGCACTGTACATAAAAATATGAAGGGACGTTACTTTCAAATGTACCATATAATTAAAAACACAAACCAACTCGGTAAATAGCTCTAATCAATAATAGTGAAACATAATAATAATGATAGAGAATTGTATGTGTATAAATATATATGTATGTATATGTTCGAATATGTACACAAATAAAAGTTATGATTTATTGATTTAAATTTGAAATTATTGGTTTTTAACGATTTATTGAATGATTAATTGATTTCTAGTGCACAGCTTAAATCTCACGTTCAATGAATTTTTATTAGCTACTTGTATGCAGAACATATTGAATATCCATAAGTCGGGGACTTTCATTATTTTGCCCAATTAAAATTCACTTGGTTAAGATTTTACTTTCAAAATGTTAATTTTTATTTTCTAAAACAAACATCGCACACTGTACGCTGTCGTAATCTCGTAATAAAGGTGAGAAAATTCATTTTTATTTCGTTCGCTCGTTTTATTGAAAAAAAAAGTCCCGTGAAATTTTATATAGCTTTACAGAGAGATGATAAGGATCTATCTTCGTGTGGTATGTATTGTGTCTTAATAGAGCGCAGTTAAATAGAATCATGACATTTCGATTTTTTACTTGCGCGTAAAATTGGGTTTGTCATGAAAAATATATTGTTGAGTGTACCTAGCGTAATATTTTAAATCAAATTATATAAATATGTACACTGTTTACAGAAATGCAACGTATTACACTAATGTGTTCAAATAAATTAAGTTGCATTGGGACGATTTGCCAACACCATGGAACAATTAAATTGTTTAACTGCAAATTGTAACTAGATTTCTTCTAAATTAAGTTTTGGTTCAAAAGCTTAATTTTGCTAATTTCAACTTTTAAAAATATACAGATTAAGCCATTCATCATATACTTGACCAAGACTAACTTTTTCAAAACAGTATAAGTATAATCAAAAGAGAAATAAGAGATTTCTGTTATTCTACAATTTAAGAATTGAATAGAAATTACATGGGCCAAGAGGAATAAAAATTAAATGTGTTTACTTTAGGAATTACGAAGTTAAGCGTAATTTCAATTGTGAAATAAATGGACGTTCTACGAAAAAAAAAAGGATGTACAAACAAATACAGCTTTTGCAGTCGGGTTGACAGTTGAACATCCAATTTTCAGCAATCAACTTTGACAAAAATCCTAACCGAGAAAACCTTGACAAAAAACCCTAACCTAATGTGGAACAGCATATGCCGATGGATGAATGGCTGATAGGTTAATCAGTACAAAGTATGCGGACTCTGGATACCAGGAACCCTCCAGTTTTATTTAGCCTACCTGAACTAAAGCTGTGTGCCCTACAGGCGACTTTCCATTCCCAGCAACTCGTAAGAGTAAAATCAAAACGGAAGTCGGGGCAGGGCTAGGAATATACGAAGTCTTTGGGAACCAATGCTACCGTTTTTCTAGTAGAAGTACTTGCTACAGTAAACATCTAGGAGGGAGAACAATGAGCCCAGATAATATGTATCGCGTACCGGCCGGTAGTATTATCAGGTTCATTAATAGCCTGAATATTAACTGGACGGATAATTAAGCAAGGTCCAAGCACAAAAGATCTTTTAGGTCGCAGTGCGAAGTGGCTGAACGCCCACATGACCCTTCAACAATAATAATAATAGGACAATTATGTTTATATTTTCATACAAAACGGATTGAAAACCACTTGACGTTATTTTGTATGCAACCAAATTATTACAGCGGCTACATGTTATAATTTTGACGTTTCCGAAATAATTTTCGTTGATTTTAGTAAAAATATTTTGCATTGATGAAATTAAATTTACGACCAATAAATTTGTAATCGTTCGTAAAAGTGATCGTGCATGGCTTTATTCTGTCCTTTTTAATCATTTTGTGAGCAATTTATTCGTTTTGGTGCTGCACCAAATATTGTGGAATATTGCATCAATAATATTATGAGCAAGCTCTAATTTTATCTTATAAGTATATACATAATTCATAAATTCATTGCCATTACATCGTTAAATTATGGTTTTTAGATTATTAAAATACAGCAAATATTGTTGATTAACTAGCAATTTTATTTGTTTAAAAATGCTAAATTTTCGTTTAACGCGCCTAAAAATTCATTCATTTCGTAGATTTCTTTGTTAGGGTTATATTTTAAAAAAATGATTTAGACGCTATTTTAGTGTTATTATATTATTCTCCAAGCATTATCTGTCAAATTTATTATCTCAAAATTATATCAGTATTCGGACAGCAAACGAACTTATTACAAAATGTGGAAGAGAGATATTGAGAAGATTATTTCAATCACGTCAAAATTATTACAAAAAACAAAATTATCACAGAAATCGGATCCGTCCTAAGGCAGATTTTTAAATGAAAACGTCACAAAAGATTAAGATTCAGCAGATATTATGTAAATTGACGTGTGAAAATGTTGCAACTAAGTAATTTGTTTTCGATAAAAGAAAGTTGAAGCATATTTTACGTTATCCGAGGCTATGGTGCGTTATCAGAGGCTACCTAGGATCGCTGACCACTAAGCAAAACTCGTAGATATTTGATCGATGATCCATTATTCCATTTAAACATTCAAGACTCCTCATATATCGTGCAAAATAAAACTGGACATCTACGAAGTATCGAAGTATCAGTTATCACCTTTGGTTGCGTGTCTTGGACACTGGCAGCATAAAATATCCATAAACTTGCTATAACCGAGCGTAAGATCATAAGAATAATAATCGGGAGCCATTTACAGAATGTGAATGAACCACGAGATCAGAAATGATCTCGATAAAGTCGATATCATCGGATTCATAAAATCGTCAAGGCTAATATGGCTTGGGCAAGTGCTTCGTTTACATAATCGGACCACTAAATAGACCTTGGAGTCGGCAAAACACATAAGGAAGTCGGATCACATAAGATGGCAATCGAAACGACATAAATATTGAATTATTTCTGTGCAAGCTTTGGTTGCTACCGTCTTCCCTCGAAAAAAAAAACCGGTTCCTCTATTCAAGATCAATTTTTTTCGCAAAATTTTAGAAGTTTGTAAATAGTATATTATTCATCGAGCATATAATGATAGCTGTTATTCACAAAGATGAAGTTTGCCGACACGAGCCGATAGGCGAGTGTCGTAAATCATCTGAGTGAATAACAGCCATTATATGCGAGTAGAATACGATACTTTGTCCACGACCGACAAATATCATTATGTTTTATTATCAAATCCTTTAAATACTCTTCAAATAATTTTCGTCGACATTTTGACGTCACAGTTTAATAATAATGAAAATGGCATAGACTACTAGATAAAATTTCAAAAATTAAATAATTTACTTGGAAGTATTGAATAATGAAAGAAGAGACTACTAGATAAACTAGCAGTGAATAATGGATATCATTATAAGTGATGAAACAAACGTATAATGTGCATATTATACGTTAGCAGAGCCTTCTAGAGTATAGAGCCATAATCATTATGACGTATTTTTTAGAAGCTTTTTTAGTGGTATAACTTTTCACTAATTTCCATAGGAATCCATAGTAAAAACGGTGTTTTTTAGCTTCAAGTTTTTCAATGAAAACAGCAAAAATGACGGATGTGAAGTTTTCAACAAAAAAACAAAATCAACAAAACATATATGTATACAAAATTTGTTGATTCAACAAAAAATTATATTAGTATTAGTGAAACACTCGGTAAAAGCAATTTAAAACCAAATTCTGACAAAAACCGGGAACAACTAATAATAATATATTAACTACTAATGTTTTTGACTTAAATAATTGAATTTTGACGTCAGCATATACGATCAAAATGTTTTCTGAAAATTGAAAATCTTTTTTTGAGATATGGGTGTCAGTGGTAAAGGGTACTTGGTAAGCCAAGGCCAAATCATCAAAATTACCGCTGGTTCGGCATAAAAATATATTCAAGGATATATGTATTTCATCTACATTGTACTACAGGCAGCTTTCAAAGTCACTTTCAAAGTCAACAAAGTCCATACGATATACCGAAATATTTGAGGTTCACTGTATTGAAGATTGGCCAATTCACAGAGATGTTCCACGGGTCCGACGTATAAGAAAAATTAGATATAGGTATCCTAAATAGACTACCTACAATCATATTCGAATACGATGAAACAGGACCTTTTGTTGTTGACCTCGAATGATGATAATTTTCATATGATATATTGAAATTTTGAGGTTCACTGTATTGAAGATTGGCCAATTCACAGAGATGTTCCGCGGGTTCGACGTATAAGAAAAATTAGATATAGGCATCCTATATAGACTACCTACAATCATATTCGAATACGATGAAACAGGACCTTTTGTTGTTGACCTCGAATGTTGATAATTTTCATATGATATATTGAAATTTTGAGGTTCACTGTATTGAAGATTGGCCAATTCACAGAGATGTTCCACGGGTCCGACGTATAAGAAAAATTAGATATAGGTATCCTAAATAGACTACCTACAATCATATTCGAATACGATGAAACAGGACCTTTTGTTGTTGACCTCGAATGATGATAATTTTCATATGATATATTGAAATTTTGAGGTTCACTGTATTGAAGATTGGCCAATTCACAGAGATGTTCCGCGGGTTCGACGTATAAGAAAAATTAGATATAGGCATCCTATATAGACTACCTACAATCATATTCGAATACGATGAAACAGGACCTTTTGTTGTTGACCTCGAATGTTGATAATTTTCATATGATATATTGAAATTTTGAGGTTCACTGTATTGAAGATTGGCCAATTCACAGAGATGTTCCACGGGTCCGACGTATAAGAAAACTTAGATATAGGTATCCTAAATAGACTACCTACAATCATATTCGAATACGATGAAACAGGACCTTTTGTTGTTGACCTCGAATGATGATAATTTTCATATGAAATATTGAAATTTTGAGGTTCACTGTATTGAAGATTGGCCAATTCACAGAGATGTTCCGCGGGTTCGACGTATAAGAAAAATTAGATATAGGCATCCTATATAGACTACCTACAATAATATTCGAATACGATGAAACAGGACATTTTGTTGTTGACCTCGAATGTTGATAATTTTCATATGATATATTGAAATTTTGAGGTTCACTGTATTGAAGATTGGCCAATTCACAGAGATGTTCCGCGGGTTCGATGTATAAGAAAAATTAGATATAGGCATCCTATATAGACTACCTACAATCATATTCGAATACGATGAAACAGGACCTTTTGTTGTTGACCTCGAATGTTGATAATTTTCATATGATATATTGAAATTTTGAGGTTCACTGTATTGAAGATTGGCCAATTCACAGAGATGTTCCACGGGTCCGACGTATAAGAAAAATTAGATATAGGCATCCTATATAGACTACCTACAATCATATTCGAATACGATGAAACAGGACCTTTTGTTGTTGACCTCGAATGTTGATAATTTTCATATGATATATTGAAATTTTGAGGTTCACTGTATTGAAGATTGGCCAATTCACAGAGATGTTCCGCGGGTTCGACGTATAAGAAAAATTAGATATAGGCATCCTATATAGACTACCTACAATAATATTCGAATACGATGAAACAGGACATTTTGTTGTTGACCTCGAATGTTCATAATTTTCATATGATATATTGAAATTTTGAGGTTCACTGTATTGAAGATTGGCCAATTCACAGAGATGTTCCGCGGGTTCGACGTATAAGAAAAATTAGATATAGGCATCCTATATAGACTACCTACAATAATATTCGAATACGATGAAACAGGACCTTTTGTTGTTGACCTCGAATGTTGATAATTTTCATATGATATATTGAAATTTTGAGGTTCACTGTATTGAAGATTGGCCAATTCACAGAGATGTTCCGCGGGTTCGACGTATAAGAAAAATTAGATATAGGCATCCTATATAGACTACCTACAATCATATTCGAATACGATGAAACAGGACCTTTTGTTGTTGACCTCGAATGTTGATAATTTTCATATGATATATTGAAATTTTGAGGTTCACTGTATTGAAGATTGGCCAATTCACAGAGATGTTCCGCGGGTTCGACGTATAAGAAAAATTAGATATAGGCATCCTATATAGACTACCTACAATCATATTCGAATACGATGAAACAGGACCTTTTGTTGTTGACCTCGAATGTTGATAATTTTCATATGATATATTGAAATTTTGAGGTTCACTGTATTGAAGATTGGCCAATTCACAGAGATGTTCCGCGGGTTCGACGTATAAGAAAAATTAGATATAGGCATCCTATATAGACTACCTACAATCATATTCGAATACGATGAAACAGGACCTTTTGTTGTTGACCTCGAATGTTGATAATTTTCATATGATATATTGAAATTTTGAGGTTCACTGTATTGAAGATTGGCCAATTCACAGAGATGTTCCGCGGGTTCGACGTATAAGAAAAATTAGATATAGGCATCCTATATAGACTACCTACAATCATATTCGAATACGATGAAACAGGACCTTTTGTTGTTGACCTCGAATGTTGATAATTTTCATATGATATATTGAAATTTTGAGGTTCACTGTATTGAAGATTGGCCAATTCACAGAGATGTTCCGCGGGTTCGACGTATAAGAAAAATTAGATATAGGCATCCTATATAGACTACCTACAATCATATTCGAATACGATGAAACAGGACCTTTTGTTGTTGACCTCGAATGTTGATAATTTTCATATGATATATTGAAATTTTGAGGTTCACTGTATTGAAGATTGGCCAATTCACAGAGATGTTCCGCGGGTTCGACGTATAAGAAAAATTAGATATAGGCATCCTATATAGACTACCTACAATAATATTCGAATACGATGAAACAGGACCTTTTGGTGTTGACCTCGAATGTTGATAATTTTCATATGATATATTCATTTTATATGATCTTGTAATAAAAAACTAAAAAATTGTAGGGTGCCCTTTAAAATGGCTTTGCAGGGGCGACCTAATTTTATATGGTATCCTATTCCTTCTTTCTTTGTATTCTACATGAAAAGCTCCTGAGATGACTCTCAGATAAATTGTCATACCATTTAAAATGATGTCACAAACTTTTCTTGTAATAAAAAAACTAAAAAATTGTAGGGTGCCCTTTAAAATGGCTTTGCAGGGGAGACCAACTTTTATATGGTGTCCTATTCCTTGTTTCTGAGTATTCTACATGACAAGCTCCTGAGAGGACTCTCAGATAAATTGTCATACCATTTAAAATGATGTCACAAACTTTTCTTGTAATAAAAAAACTAAAAAATTGTAGGGTGCCCTTTAAAATGGCTTTGCAGGGGAGACCAACTTTATATGGTGTCCTATTCCTTCTTTCTGAGTATTCTACATGACAAGCTCCTGAGAGGACTCTCAGATAAATTGTCATACCATTTAAAATGATGTCACAAACTTTTCTTGTAATAAAAAAACTAAAAAATTGTAGGGTGCCCTTTAAAATGGCTTTGCAGGGGAGACCAACTTTTATATGGTGTCCTATTCCTTGTTTCTGAGTATTCTACATGACAAGCTCCTGAGAGGACTCTCAGATAAATTGTCATACCATTTAAAATGATGTCACAAACTTTTCTTGTAATAAAAAAACTAAAAAATTGTAGGGTGCCCTTTAAAATGGCTTTGCAGGGGAGACCAGCTTTATATGGTGTCCTATTCCTTCTTTCTGAGTATTCTACATGACAAGCTCCTGAGAGGACTCTCAGATAAATTGTCATACCATTTAAAATGATGTCACAAACTTTTCTTGTAATAAAAAAACTAAAAAATTGTAGGGTGCCCTTTAAAATGGCTTTGCAGGGGAGACCAACTTTATATGGTGTCCTATTCCTTCTTTCTGAGTATTCTACATGACAAGCTCCTGAGAGGACTCTCAGATAAATTGTCATACCATTTAAAATGATGTCACAAACTTTTCTTGTAATAAAAAAACTAAAAATTGTAGGGTGCCCTTTAAAATGGCTTTGCAGGGGAGACCAACTTTATATGGTGTCCTATTCCTTCTTTCTGAGTATTCTACATGACAAGCTCCTGAGAGGACTCTCAGATAAATTGTCATACCATTTAAAATGATGTTACAAACTTTTCTTGTAATAGAAAAACTAAAAAATTGTAGGGTGCCCTTTAAAATGGCTTTGCAGGGGCGAGCAACTTTTATATGGTATCCTATTCCTTCTTTCTGTGAATTCTACACGACAATCACCTAACAGGACGCTCAGTCATACAATTTAAAATGACATTACAAAATAAACCGACAAAAAAAAAATATTTTATTTTCCTGAAATGGATTTTTTTTTTTCAATTTGATATAAGATCTCGTGTTTTAATACAAAATTAGTTTTCTGTTTTTTCAAAATCGAAAATTACTTGTGTATTATTTAGTGGTGTTTACTTTGCAGTGTGCAGCTAAATTATTGTGATTTATATTCTTTGACAAGTGACAACTTTTGTGAATTTATTTGATTTAGTTATAGAGCATTTTTCATACCGGCATTCAAAACGGACATTCTTTTTTGCGGAATATATTTTTTGAATTTTTTATAAATTTTGCTTATAAACAACTACGACCTTTGCTTTCTTACGGACATTCTAAATTTATTAGTTTTAGTTTTTTGAATTTGTTTTGTACAAATTTTTTATGTAATTAGTTAATATTTAATCCTATTGTTTAAGTTTTTGGAATTGGTTATTTTAAATAAATATTTTTAAGATTTTAGTTCGTAATTGTAATATTCATTTTTAGTTTCACTAATTGAAATTTATTTTGCTAGTCTCAGCGATTATAAATTAGCGAATTGCTTTTTTATTTTTTTAGATAGTACTTGGTTTATGTAACTTAGTTGCCAGTTTTTTAATTTTGAATATTTCTCCTTAGTTTGTAATAATTGTTTCAACTGTCACATTTATAATGGAGAAAGAAATTAAGCATTATAATTATAAAAAAAATCGAAGCACAATAAATGCTGAAGCCGTATTGAGTGCCTTAAAAATTTTAAACGAAAATCCCAAAAATTTTGTAATGTCAAGATTGGTTACACCGGGAATGAAAAATCTGTGTAAAATAATGCACATTAACCCCAATCGACAAAATATATGTAAATTATATTATGTATGGCAAAACTATAAACAACTCAACGTAAATCAGGTTTCTTACCAAAATGAAAAGAACTTAACAGATGAATTTTGTACCCAATTTCCGATTCAAAATTCAAATGGCTTTCCAGATAATATTCCGGTGACCGAGATTAATTTTAATGAGTTATCGAATGATAATCATAATTATCATTCTGACGGAATTGTCTTTGAATTCATTGATCATCAAAAATCAAGCCAGTTACACAGTATTTCTGATATTGGTAATGAAACAATACCTTTAGTTACAAACTTTTCTGAAAAATCCATAAGTTTGGGATGGCGACTTAAATTTTGCATTATGTTTAACGAGGTACTTGAAGTATTAAGCAAAGATGAAGTAAGAGAACTAATTCATCGATGTCTAGCAGAACAGAAAAATCCATGTGTTGTTACTTTTCAAACTATTCACAAGCTTTCCAAAATTCATGAAAAAATAGTAGTATACGGATCATGCAAAGATAATTTACACCAACAAAAATATAAAATTGAAATATTCAAAACGAAAGAAATGCGGGTCTATACACAAGGTAATGAAGAAGAATTTATTCACTCTAGTGAAAAAGTTTTTAGGCAATATCGTGGCTTACGACGAGAAAAAATTAAGCACATTTCCGAAAATCAAAGCGCTCACAATACGTATTTGGATTTGGTTAGTGCAACCGACTTAAATTTATACAAAGAAGGGAATACTCAGGATATGACCACACCTCAAGTCTTAAGAAAAATAAAATCGGAGTTTTATAAGAAAGACGATCTAGTTCGGGATTGCGACTTGGTTGATGTATATTTTCAATGTTGCATGCAACCTCAAAATAACCGTTACATATATTCGGTAACCGAACCGTTACAAATAGTTTTGATAAGAGAACAACAAATAGCCCTTTTAAAACAGGACGAAATTAAAGCTATTCATTTCGACGCGACAGGTGGAATTGTTAGAATTCCGACATGCCACAATCAACATATTTATAAGAGGATTCTTTATTATGCATGTGTCATCAAAGTGAGCGGTAATATAATTCCCATTGCAGAATTTATTTCGTGTCAACATGACGCTTGGACAATAACCAAATTCTTGCTAGACGTAAAAAAAGAATTAGAAGGTACGGCGAAACAAAAAAAAGGCCATTACTTTGTCGTTGATTGGTCATGGGCTCTTATTAATGCAATAACTAACACATTTAACTCTATGAATGTGTCTGAATATCTTCAGGCAAGTTTTAATTGGTTGGAAAATCATGAGCCTTTAAAAAAAACGTTTGTACCAGTTTTTATTTGTTGTTCTCATTTTGTGAACATTATCACGGTACAAATAAAAAAAAAAATACCAAATATTGATAGACAACATCGAAATCTCATATTAGATTTTTTTTGTGCAATGCTTTCTGCTAACAATATGTACTGTGTGGATGAGTTGTTCCGACAGTTTTGTTATGTGATGTGCTCACCAAAAATCACAAAAAGCAGTAAATTTGCATATCATAGTTTTACCCAAAAAATTGGGAAAATTTACTGTGACAATTATGCTAATTTTGAAAGCGATAAGTCCGAAGACATTGTAAATAGAAATATTAACTTGTGGCCGGAAGATACTGCAAACCCTTTCTTCGCTAAATATCAAGCTATATACCAGCAAGTCAAAACTGTAGTAGAAAAAGAACGCGGGAATAAGATTAACAAATTTTATTCTGATGGATTTGTTCAATTTGCAATAAAAAAATATTTTTCATACATTGTTTTCTGGGCAAATTTCTATTCAACAAAGTTTGGTGTGCCGGGTAACATTTCCAACGCTGTTGTAGAAAATTGGTTTCACGCTGTAAAGAACCACTATTTAAAAAATAAGCGCATGAAAATTGGACGAGTCGTTAATGTATTAAAATTCAGAAGCGAGCAAAAACTGAAATCTATAAAAATGCCAGAACCATTATTGTCAACCCCAAAAACAACAAAAAGGAAATACGTTCCTGATAATATGCTGAACGAAGAGCATTGGAATAAAAAACCGCGACTCTCAAATAGTTCACCAAAACACTTCGGTAGAAATGTACTTAACCGTTATAATAACAAACAATTATTTGAACCAGAAAAAGATCAACGTATTCAAGGTTTCAATGTTGAACAGATTCCTTTATTAAGAAATGGATTTTCCGCTGTTTACGGTGAAGAAACAATATCGGTGGTCAATACTTGCGGTTTTGATGCACTTACAGTCATTTTAGTATGCTTGGGCGTTGATAACGAATTAATTAAAAATAAATTTTGTGAAATAAAAAACGATTTTTTTAATTTCATATCAAAAATAATATCGACAAAAAAAATATCTGCTGAAACTTACGACATGCGTACCAATATGTTATTTGATATATTTAAAGATATTAAATGTATAAAAACATTCAACAACACCACTATTTTAGATGCTGAGTGTCAAATAACATATTTAATCAATAAAATGTTACCCCTGCCTATCACAGTTTATCAAAAGTGCGTTGAAGAAAACCTGGTTCGCATTAGAAATTCGCAGAATAGGTATTTACCCTTCGACATATTTACTGTGAATGAAAGTACTCTTCACAATATTGAAGGTTCATTATCGTTTGGAACGCTTACTTGCTCTGGTTGTGGATCAAATTTAACAGTTGATAAAATTATAACCAATTATGGCGTGGCCATAGCCGACGTCCAATCATTTAACAATGTTAACTATAATATTAAAATTAAAGAAATTCAACAAGAAATTAGATTGAATAACGAAATTTTTTGTTTAAAAGCAGTAATAAATTATAATCAAAATGTAAAACATTATACCGCTGTAATAAAACGTCCCAACAATAATTGGGAATTATTCGATGACCTAAAAAAATTTTCCATTATAACAACTGACCAAATTTGCATCAATCCGGCAATTTTGTTTTACTGTAAAGTATAATCAAGTCATTTTTCGAATATGATTGTAGGTAGTCCATAAAGGATGCATATATCTAATTTTTCTTATACGTCGATGTCCTGTTTCTTCGTATTCGAATATGATTGTAGGTAGTCTATATAGGATACCTATATCTAATTTTTCTTATACGTCGGACCCGTGGAACATCTCTGTGAATTGGCCAATCTTCAATACAGTGAACCTCAAAATTTCAATATATCATATGAAAATTATCAACATTCGTGGTCAACAACAAAAGGTCCTGTTTCATCGTATTCGAATATGATTGTAGGTAGTCTATATAGGATACCTATATCTAATTTTTCTTATACGTCGGACCCGTGGAACATCTCTGTGAATTGGCCAATCTTCAATACAGTGAACCTCAAAATTTCAATATATCATATGAAAATTATCAACATTCGAGGTCAACAACAAAAGGTCCTGTTTCATCGTATCCGAATATGATTGTAGGTAGTCTATATAGGATACCTATATCTAATTTTTCTTATACGTCGGACCCGTGGAACATCTCTGTGAATTGGCCAATCTTCAATACAGTGAACCTCAAAATTTCAATATATCATATGAAAATTATCAACATTCGTGGTCAACAACAAAAGGTCCTGTTTCATCGTATTCGAATATGATTGTAGGTAGTCTATATAGGATACCTATATCTAATTTTTCTTTTACGTCGGACCCGTGGAACATCTCTGTGAATTGGCCAATCTTCAATACAGTGAACCTCAAAATTTCAATATATCATATGAAAATTATCAACATTCGTGGTCAACAACAAAAGGTCCTGTTTCATCGTATTCGAATATGATTGTAGGTAGTCTATATAGGATGCCTATATCTAATTTTTCTTATACGTCGAACCCGCGGAACATCTCTGTGAATTGGCCAATCTTCAATACAGTGAACCTCAAAATTTCAATATATCATATGAAAATTATCAACATTCGAGGTCAACAACAAAAGGTCCTGTTTCATCGTATCCGAATATGATTGTAGGTAGTCTATATAGGATACCTATATCTAATTTTTCTTATACGTCGGACCCGTGGAACATCTCTGTGAATTGGCCAATCTTCAATACAGTGAACCTCAAAATTTCAATATATCATATGAAAATTATCAACATTCGTGGTCAACAACAAAAGGTCCTGTTTCATCGTATTCGAATATGATTGTAGGTAGTCTATATAGGATACCTATATCTAATTTTTCTTATACGTCGGACCCGTGGAACATCTCTGTGAATTGGCCAATCTTCAATACAGTGAACCTCAAAATTTCAATATATCATATGAAAATTATCAACATTCGTGGTCAACAACAAAAGGTCCTGTTTCATCGTATTCGAATATGATTGTAGGTAGTCTATATAGGATGCCTATATCTAATTTTTCTTATACGTCGAACCCGCGGAACATCTCTGTGAATTGGCCAATCTTCAATACAGTGAACCTCAAAATTTCAATATATCATATGAAAATTATCAACATTCGAGGTCAACAACAAAAGGTCCTGTTTCATCGTATTCGAATATGATTGTAGGTAGTCTATATAGGATGCCTATATCTAATTTTTCTTATACGTCGAACCCGTGGAACATCTCTGTGAATTGGCCAATCTTCAATACAGTGAACCTCAAAATTTCAATATATCATATGAAAATTATCAACATTCGAGGTCAACAACAAAAGGTCCTGTTTCATCGTATCCGAATATGATTGTAGGTAGTCTATATAGGATACCTATATCTAATTTTTCTTATACGTCGGACCCGTGGAACATCTCTGTGAATTGGCCAATCTTCAATACAGTGAACCTCAAAATTTCAATATATCATATGAAAATTATCAACATTCGAGGTCAACAACAAAAGGTCCTGTTTCATCGTATCCGAATATGATTGTAGGTAGTCTATATAGGATACCTATATCTAATTTTTCTTATACGTCGGACCCGTGGAACATCTCTGTGAATTGGCCAATCTTCAATACAGTGAACCTCAAAATTTCAATATATCATATGAAAATTATCAACATTCGAGGTCAACAACAAAAGGTCCTGTTTCATCGTATCCGAATATGATTGTAGGTAGTCTATATAGGATACCTATATCTAATTTTTCTTATACGTCGGACCCGTGGAACATCTCTGTGAATTGGCCAATCTTCAATACAGTGAACCTCAAAATTTCAATATATCATATGAAAATTATCAACATTCGTGGTCAACAACAAAAGGTCCTGTTTCATCGTATTCGAATATGATTGTAGGTAGTCTATATAGGATACCTATATCTAATTTTTCTTTTACGTCGGACCCGTGGAACATCTCTGTGAATTGGCCAATCTTCAATACAGTGAACCTCAAAATTTCAATATATCATATGAAAATTATCAACATTCGTGGTCAACAACAAAAGGTCCTGTTTCATCGTATTCGAATATGATTGTAGGTAGTCTATATAGGATGCCTATATCTAATTTTTCTTATACGTCGAACCCGCGGAACATCTCTGTGAATTGGCCAATCTTCAATACAGTGAACCTCAAAATTTCAATATATCATATGAAAATTATCAACATTCGAGGTCAACAACAAAAGGTCCTGTTTCATCGTATTCGAATATGATTGTAGGTAGTCTATATAGGATGCCTATATCTAATTTTTCTTATACGTCGAACCCGTGGAACATCTCTGTGAATTGGCCAATCTTCAATACAGTGAACCTCAAAATTTCAATATATCATATGAAAATTATCAACATTCGTGGTCAACAACAAAAGGTCCTGTTTCATCGTATTCGAATATGATTGTAGGTAGTCTATATAGGATACCTATATCTAATTTTTCTTATACGTCGGACCCGTGGAACATCTCTGTGAATTGGCCAATCTTCAATACAGTGAACCTCAAAATTTCAATATATCATATGAAAATTATCAACATTCGTGGTCAACAACAAAAGGTCCTGTTTCATCGTATTCGAATATGATTGTAGGTAGTCTATATAGGATACCTATATCTAATTTTTCTTATACGTCGGACCCGTGGAACATCTCTGTGAATTGGCCAATCTTCAATACAGTGAACCTCAAAATTTCAATATATCATATGAAAATTATCAACATTCGAGGTCAACAACAAAAGGTCCTGTTTCATCGTATCCGAATATGATTGTAGGTAGTCTATATAGGATACCTATATCTAATTTTTCTTATACGTCGGACCCGTGGAACATCTCTGTGAATTGGCCAATCTTCAATACAGTGAACCTCAAAATTTCAATATATCATATGAAAATTATCAACATTCGTGGTCAACAACAAAAGGTCCTGTTTCATCGTATTCGAATATGATTGTAGGTAGTCTATATAGGATACCTATATCTAATTTTTCTTATACGTCGGACCCGTGGAACATCTCTGTGAATTGGCCAATCTTCAATACAGTGAACCTCAAAATTTCAATATATCATATGAAAATTATCAACATTCGTGGTCAACAACAAAAGGTCCTGTTTCATCGTATTCGAATATGATTGTAGGTAGTCTATATAGGATGCCTATATCTAATTTTTCTTATACGTCGAACCCGCGGAACATCTCTGTGAATTGGCCAATCTTCAATACAGTGAACCTCAAAATTTCAATATATCATATGAAAATTATCAACATTCGAGGTCAACAACAAAAGGTCCTGTTTCATCGTATTCGAATATGATTGTAGGTAGTCTATATAGGATGCCTATATCTAATTTTTCTTATACGTCGAACCCGTGGAACATCTCTGTGAATTGGCCAATCTTCAATACAGTGAACCTCAAAATTTCAATATATCATATGAAAATTATCAACATTCGAGGTCAACAACAAAAGGTCCTGTTTCATCGTATTCGAATATGATTGTAGGTAGTCTATATAGGATGCCTATATCTAATTTTTCTTATACGTCGAACTCGCGGAACATCTCTGTGAATTGGCCAATCTTCAATACAGTGAACCTCAAAATTTCAATATATCATATGAAAATTATCAACATTCGAGGTCAACAACAAAAGGTCCTGTTTCATCGTATTCGAATATGATTTTAGGTAGTCTATATAGGATGCCTATATCTAATTTTTCTTATACGTCGGACCCGTGGAACATCTCTGTGAATTGGCCAATCTTCAATACAGTGAACCTCAAAATTTCAATATATCATATGAAAATTATCAACATTCGTGGTCAACAACAAAAGGTCCTGTTTCATCGTATTCGAATATGATTGTAGGTAGTCTATATAGGATACCTATATCTAATTTTTCTTTTACGTCGGACCCGTGGAACATCTCTGTGAATTGGCCAATCTTCAATACAGTGAACCTCAAAATTTCAATATATCATATGAAAATTATCAACATTCGAGGTCAACAACAAAAGGTCCTGTTTCATCGTATTCGAATATGATTGTATGTAGTCTATATAGGATACCTATATCTAATTTTTCTTTTACGTCGGACCCGTGGAACATCTCTGTGAATTGGCCAATCTTCAATACAGTGAACCTCAAAATTTCAATATATCATATGAAAATTATCAACATTCGTGGTCAACAACAAAAGGTCCTGTTTCATCGTATTCGAATATGATTGTAGGTAGTCTATATAGGATACCTATATCTAATTTTTCTTATACGTCGGACCCGTGGAACATCTCTGTGAATTGGCCAATCTTCAATACAGTGAACCTCAAAATTTCAATATATCATATGAAAATTATCAACATTTGTGGTCAACAACAAAAGGTCCTGTTTCATCGTATTCGAATATGATTGTAGGTAGTCTATATAGGATACCTATATCTAATTTTTCTTTTACGTCGGACCCGTGGAACATCTCTGTGAATTGGCCAATCTTCAATACAGTGAACCTCAAAATTTCAATATATCATATGAAAATTATCAACATTCGAGGTCAACAACAAAAGGTCCTGTTTCATCGTATTCGAATATGATTGTAGGTAGTCTATATAGGATGCCTATATCTAATTTTTCTTATACGTCGGACCCGTGGAACATCTCTGTGAATTGGCCAATCTTCAATACAGTGAACCTCAAAATTTCAATATATCATATGAAAATTATCAACATTCGTGGTCAACAACAAAAGGTCCTGTTTCATCGTATTCGAATATGATTGTAGGTAGTCTATATAGGATGCCTATATCTAATTTTTCTTATACGTCGAACCCGTGGAACATCTCTGTGAATTGGCCAATCTTCAATACAGTGAACCTCAAAATTTCAATATATCATATGAAAATTATCAACATTCGAGGTCAACAACAAAAGGTCATCGTATTCGAATATGATTGTAGGTAGTTGGACCCGCGGAACATCTCTGTGAATATGTTTTGTTTAATATCTTATTAATTTCTAATTAAGTCACTTAATTTTCTACTAACTAAATATTTTAATTACTCATTCTGTTTTACAATGTAGCAGATTTCTTTTCGGTATACACTTCTAGGCCGCAGCGAATAACGTTAAGATTGGTATATGAATGAAATTTGTAAAATACCAAATTTTTCATCTACTGTATTATTTCGCACCAATACATATTCATTTTTGTTTTTTGTCGAAAACTTCACACCCGTCAAAAATGTTACAAAATATTTATACAAAAGTGTTCTACATATCTTTAGCAGCAATATACAAGAAGGGTATATTGGTATTAAGTAAATATTAATTGCAGAAATTTTAAAATTAAATTATTTCTAAAATATATTTTTCAAATTTTCATTTTGAAAAATACATCAAAGTTGGCTCTGACAAATTAAAATAATACTTGCTAAATGTATCTTTAGTTTTACTAGTGTACGTTAGATGTCTATAATTGTTAGCAGAAGAAATACGAAAAAAAATTATTTAATCACACAATTATGACACGTTCTTAATATTTTCTGAATTTGTTTTGCTTTTCCTACAATTTTTGAACTCAAATTTCCCCAGGTGGCAATTTTTGTTACGATTTTTCAAAATGTTTGCTACCCACTGCCATCTATGTATATTGACTTAATGCACACGTTTTGTAGTAAGCTTTTCTATTTTAATTTGACCAGAAAGCTGCTGTTATGAACTTTTTTTTATATTTTGGTTTAAATAAATCAATTATTACAAGAAAATGAAAACGATTTACTTAAACGAGATTTATATATGTTGAAATTCAAACATTTATGAAAATATTTCAGAAATCTTAATTAAGAATTTGCAACGTTTTCATTTACAAATTTGTCTTAGGAAAAAATGTGATTTCCCATATGTTTTATGTGTTTTACTATGGAAATTTTGGTTTTTTCCTCGTTTCTAATTCCCTTAAAAAAGCTTCGTTTTTTAGATTATGGCTTGTATAATCAAGGTTGCTTTGACGTTAGTCGTGGACAAATAATTTTAATAGAAGGACTTTCAAATAAAAAGACCAGTCCTTCTTTTCGAAGTGAAGAATCGACGTTTTAAATTAAAATTTGTAAATAAGAACAAAATTATGCTTTTTTTTAAATTGGTCTTGAATAGAGGGACCGTTCTTTTTTTTCGAGGGAAGAGGGTAATCAACTTTAATCGTTATTCCTTAATTTTCAAGATTGATATGCAAGCTACATGATTTCTGCAAAAACGAAAATTTTAAGTTTCTCAACTACATGTAGAATAGATGAAGAAATATTTAAATACATACACGGTATATCTGTACTTTGATATACATTTTTATATCTATCGATATTTGATCAAAAGTACAAGAAAGAAAAAAACTAAGACTTAAACTACTTGTTAAGATCAAATCTTTTGGAAATAATAATGAAAAAACTATCATTAATATTACAAAAAAAAAATCCAAAATAGTAAAAATAATAAAATTTATTCAAACATCTCCATGACATAATAAATTTATTAAACAAAAATCGTTTCAACATTTTATCTCTCTTCCGTGTGACTATTAATTTGCCTTTCACATTGTATGTATATGTACGTTCGACTCGCGCACATATGCGCGGCCTCACTCTCTTTATTATTACAGAAGTGGTAATTTAGACGAAACTATTTAGAAAGGTGATTAAAATACGTACACATGTATGAGTACAGAAATGTTACATAAAATTCAAATTGATTATGTCCAGATTAAGACATAGTAGATGAGCTTAATTGTTATTAATGATATACCATAAAGATTTGTAAATAAAACAAAACCATAAAATGAAATTAGCTCGCCAATGTGATGAAAATCATAAATTATACACGCGACACCCCACATAACGCACAAACAAGTTGTATTCTCACGCTAATCATAAAATTAATGTAAACATAAATCATACTCGTATATATCGACGACAAAATCAAAACACAAAATTGAAGCCGTCACCTTTTACACATATTACATGCGTGTAATATTACAACTGATTTTGTGGTTACATTGCGCGCATATCAAATGTTGTTTTTTGTATGTGTGTGTGTGTTTGTGAGTGTGTGTGTTTGTGTTTGAGGAAAACCAAGACGAGACTTAAATCCACTTTCACCCATTTTTCACTATATCGCCGCTTATAGCAAAAAATAAAAAATGAAATGATTTAATTTATGGCAAATTCAAATAAATTAATAAGACATTTTCTAGAAGAAAACATGTAACAAGTGTGACTATATACAATTACATACGATAATAATAAATTTATAACTCATTAATTTTCCATTTTTGGATACAGGCAATTTTGTAAAGAATTTTCACATGTTCAATATATTAATATAATATATGTAATTGCAATAATTGATCCAAACTCTAATACATATTTATGCAAGATAATGATTTCATTAGATTATTATTATATATTAGACCTGATTTACCAGATTTTGTTTTTACTAATTTTGTATATGTTTTATATCTCGTTTCAGGTAAAATGTCGATCAATTTATTACATAAAGATGTTAAGTAAGATAATGGTAAGGAAATTTATAAATTCTTCAGCATTTTATAGATAATCAACAGTTACCAAAATATCCTATAAGTTATAAACACCAAATTATGAGTGACGATGGTTTTCTACGTTCTACGATGGTGGTTAAGAAGGCAACCTCCGGCAGTGTGCCATACGTGCTATACAATAATTGAATATCATCAGTTTACGAGCTTCGTTTAAACCGTTATATACTTTTATTAGCACCAACCTAGTTAATTTTGAAAATTATTAGTTTTTAGGACATCTTTTTCGGTCATAATTCAGTTGGCACACAAAACGTTAACGATCATTAACGACTATATCTTCAAAACGAATAAAATGTAAACAAAAAATCTCAAAATTCAAAAATCAAACTTTCTCGTTCTATCCGTAACTCATTTCCAATATGGTAAGGTTTGTTGTTCTTATAAAAATCATACATTGTCGACGTACAATAACCAATTTTCTTTGTTCAGCAAGTAAATCATTCTTAAGGCAACTCAAAGATCGATTGACATATCAAAAGAAGAGACAATCAAATTCGATCACCCGCCTGTTTATTTATGACGGCATCAGACGTGTTATATGTACATCATTTCTTTAGCCCCAATGGACCAACATTCCAATTTTAGCAGCTTCCATCTTTATCAGGTACTCACCGAAACATAAAATAACCATCATTGTCATCTTTCTTGTCGCAAGTTACCGCCTAATACATTCAAGACAGCCGATTGTTGATAAAATATTTTCTTAGGTTGAGCTGGATTAGAAAATAGAAATTGGATTTGCATCAATTTATAGGCAACTTCTGAATTTATGCCTGTTACAAATATGTTTTTTAATTTTTTTTTAGTAAATTTGTGTCCTGGGTACCGATCAAAAATGCTTGTAGGTCGTGACACTTTCACTAAATTAAATAGAATTGCAAATGCGATCCATTACATTAATGCAATAGCACATTCATGTTGCAGACATAATAGAGCAAAACATTAAGATTGCTTTCTTCTGAAAGAAGTTGCACTTTACCCTTACGTATCTTTAAACAAAACCGTTATTGGAGCAGTTTGTGTGAAATTGTTAAAAATTCTTAAGACATTGATTCCCCAAATTTAGAATTCATCGAGTGATTTTTCCTTTTTGCAGAAATCTCAATAAACATTGAATTAAGATTGATTAGCAATTAAAGAGGATCTTTAACCAGATTTCTAAGAATATTATGTACATTCCGCTATAAGGTGAATAGTTAAAATGACAGCAAAATATAGGAATTGAGTAGATAACTTCGACATCGATTCACCAATTCGTGACAGCTATTAGTACCAACCTCAACTTTCATTCCAGCACAGTCATCTCCAAATTTACGCACGCGTTGGAGCAT
Organism: Tipula helvola; assembly: GCA_963556165.1. NCBI lineage: Eukaryota > Metazoa > Arthropoda > Insecta > Diptera > Tipulidae > Tipula > Tipula helvola. The sequence goes on from OY744482.1 coordinate 209,837,338, forward strand.
AACTCCACATTTAAAGTATCTCAGCAGAAATAGTTGTATCAAATCAGATGAGTTTTAAATGATTGAAGTTCTCATTTAATTGCATCTCACGAAATGTTACACGTGACGTTATTCCAACGTCTCTGGCAGAAAAATTTGACTTTTCTCCTTTCATGATGCAGCAACTATTTTTATTTTCTGCATTATAAAAAACTGCTTCCCCAATCAGCATCGAGACATTTATTAGGTAAACCACCATTATGAAAAATGTAAGGATTAAAAAAAAATCTTCCTAAGAAGGTAAATCAAGTTCAAGACTAGTAGGTACACTGTTGAAATGAACTTTATCCACGACTAACGTATAATATGTTCATTATACGTTTGTTTCATCACTTATAATAATATCCATTATTCACTGCTAGTTTATCTATTAGTCTGTTCTTTCATTATTCAATACTTCCAAGTAAATTATTTTTTCTACGATAGTGCAGTAACCTATACTTTTGATGATGATTTTTGAATTTAAATTAAATGTTTTAATGGTTTAACAAATTTGTGTTGATCCGTACAAGTTTGTATTTTTTTATGTTTCTACTTATTTATAAATGTTACAGGGCTATTGTATCGTAGAAAAAATAGCGTGTATAACTCGTGTGAAAATGAGTCATTGCAATACTCAAGTGATTGGAGCCCTCGCTATCGCTCAGGCTGCAAATTTCACTTTCGTATTGCAATGACTCGTTTTCTTCACTTGTTATACAATATACTATGATTTTTGAAATTGTATCTAGTAGTCTCTTGCCATTTTCATTATTATTAAACTGTGACGTCAAAATATCGACGAAAATTATTTGAAGAGTATTTAAAGGTTTTAATTATAAAACATAATGATATTTGTCGGTCGTGGACAAAGTATCGTATAATGGTAGTTATTCACTCAGATAATTTACGACACTCGCCTATCGGCTCGTGTCGGCAAACTTCATCTTCGTGAATAACAGCTATCATTATATGCTCGTTGAATAATATACTATCATGATATAAAAATGGCATAATCGAAATCGAAAATTATACAGCTACACGTTATTTTATTTCATACTATAAAGAAAATCAATGTTTACGTGACTGATGTCAGTCCAGAAAACCCATCATTACGGTACAGAAAAATCCAGTCCGGAAAACGAGCGAAAAGTTCGGAAGTCTTTTGTAGACAAGATTACCTCCATCAGGTTTTCATAATTGGATTCTGCTCTCATCTGAAAACATAACAGTGGTCCACTGATCAGTACTCCAATATGCATGAGTATCAGGAAATTCTAAACCGCTGGATTTGGGGCGGGAAAGAAGCCATGAAACTTTCACGGGCCGTTTTTGTGTTAGATCCACTTCTTTTAAACTTCGTCTAATCGTTCTGGCACTAATATTCACTTGGCGGGCACTAAGTAAGTCATTTTTCAGTTGAGTACGCTCGATCTCGTAACGAATTAATATTTAAAAATCGGTCGTCATGCTCGTTTGTGTACCTTGTACGTCCTTGTGCGGGCTTGGTGGATCAGAATATTCAATATTTTTGTCATCAACACTTGGAACCTTATGTTATTTATAATTTCAGCAATGTTTGGTTCTATAGATATGAGAACACCCGTAGAATAAACAGTTTTTAATAAACAAAAAGATGACGTTTGTTTTTATAAAATTTGCAAAGAAATGTACATAACTATATTCATTCAAAAAAGGGGTATCACCTGGATACAATAAACAACTGAAGTTATCATTGGTAGTAAAATATGTATAGTTGACCTTTACTGAAAACACTACAAAGAATATTTACATTTATCGCTTTTGGTTAGGGTAATTATTTTTCTTTTTCTTTAGCTAGATATGACTTGGGTTGGCCACCACTATTCTAGATTATACGAGATTTTCGATATTACTCAAAATTTTAGAAAATATTCGAATTTCGAATTGATTCGATTGTTAAAGAGATTATTTAAAATATTCAAAAATATTGGGAGTATCTTGAATTCTTCTTTGGAGCAATCCGCATTATTCTTTTTTTCGGTTAATGTATAAATTATACGGCCGTCTAGAAAAATAAATTATCAATATCTCTTCAAAATTATTAGCTAAATGGTAATGAAAGATACAAAATATATTTTTTCCCAAAAATCCTGATTTTTCTTTCAGAAAATCTGGCAACCCTTTATGTGGATATTCAAGGTTCAAGGTCCTTATTATGATGGATTAAGAACCAGTGGCCCTATTCTGACATTTTAAATTATGTAGCAGTTTTATTCGCTTTTCTCCAAAGTGTATTCTAGCGTTTGGAAGACATTGCTTGTTGGTAAAAAATTATTCCCATATCATATCATATCAATTTTAAAGTTTGTTCTACCTTATAAATTTATAAGTAGATGTTTTAACGGCAACGTGTATCTGTGTATTATTAATATTAAAAATTAATAATAATAGTAATACAGTTCGTATAGATTGTAAGATATCCGCGTAAATTAATTTTCATAAAACCTGTAATAAGTGTTTTTGTTTTACACAGATACCAATATTAGTGGCAAAGTATGGAATTACATAAAATACTTATTGCAATTAAACTTGACTTATCTCGGACGACATAAGATCAAATGGTCATCGATTGTCACATGCAGGCCAAGAAGTCAAGTTTATTTTGAAATGTTCCTAAAAGTTACGTTTGTAATTGTTGTTAAAATAAATACCTATACACAATTAGTAGTAACTTTATAAATACTTACGGCGAAAGGATCTCAGAGTGGTTAACTGATTAGCATTCGTAATGGCTTCGGTACAAGAGTGACTTCCATAAAGGTTCTTAATTTATGCCAATTCTTGTGGCACAGTATAGTTTAATGAATTGCTTCGCTCATTTTTATCAGCATAATGAAGGATTGTTCACGATTTTGTAATTTTAGTATAATTTTTTATTTCTAATAAAGAAACTTTACTAATACGTTCGCAACTCAACCGTTTTTTGGTGTAAAAGAAAAACTCACGTGTTAAAATGTATTACCAACGTGCTAGAATTGGGCTCCTAGTGAAATTACTTGACATGTCAGCTACTCCTAGAACACATCAGATAATTGTAACAGAAATTACTACAAAATTATTCCTATATTTCGTTTAAGTTTGTGTCACGAATGTGTGTTTTAGGGAAAACTAGCATGTCACATGTAGTATTTGGGACAGGAATCTGTCATCATTAGTTGATTTCCTTTGACCTCTTATTAATAAGTGGAGTGAGATTTTTCAACTTAGTTTTATCTTGAGGGATTCTTGTTTGCTACATTATTCGTCTCGCTCTTCTTTTTCTGTCAAGAGTTCTCTAAATTCCATAGGGCATTTGTTTCCCTTGATTTTCTTTTTAATTGCAGCGGTATTTTTCCCAAACTGATTGCTGATTCTTTTTCTAACTGCTCGTTATAGCTTAATGAAACCATTATCTTAATTTGGTCTTTTTAAAGCTGGCCTATCCAACTCAAATGAGTATTTTTATCAAATTTTCAAAATAAATAGAGAAATAAAGCTGCGAAAAAAATTAACTGGACATTGGTAATTATTTATGTATCGAATGAGAGCCACAAATTTTTCCAGTTTGGAATGAGTGTGGGAGCCATTGCATAGTTCTAGAATATCCCTAGTCTAAAGCATAGCATACAAATATTTAGGAAAATTTTAAATTCCACAAAATTATTTCTATGAATTCGTTAAAACAAGAAAGTAGCATTGTAAAGATTTAGTTGAAATTTCGGAGTTCAATTAGTCAGAAGCATTTTGTGGATTTCATATATACAATAATTCGTTGTATCAGTATTTGACTTGTACATCACGTTAACATTCGAATGTAGCTAACTGATACACAATAAATCAAACAAAAATTGAATAGGACTCAATGTTTAATGAAATTTAATAAAATTGTTGAAAGTTGATGTTTAGTAAAAAATAATGTATAATGCAAAAATTAATTAGTTTGATATGTGCGGCTAAACATTAAAACATACAGTTAGAGAGATTACATAAAAATGAGTCCCCTACACGTAAGGGTCTCAACTCAAAACAATTGTGTTATATAAATCATAGTAAATAATGTTATGCTTCTGAAGCTCTATTAATATATTAATATCGACAGCAAAACTATTCGGTTCTGTGTATACGTACTTATTCTACAATTGAAAAAGCGTTCATTTTCCTTAAAGGCAATCATCATCATCGTACACGAACGATTTCTTCTTCTTTAATTTATTGAATTGGAGGGGGCTTGGATGGATATATATAAAACATTTATATTCGCATAATTTAAGTAGTGACAGCTTTAATCTTAGAACAACATTATCTCTTTTGCCATTCGTTCTTTCCACTACTCTCAACCGTCGTCGTGTTAGAGTTGTGTGTAGTGTGTTGTATAAACCTAAGAAAAGAAATTTATTTCTTAAGACATTTTATTTTTGTGTCTTTAAAAAAATGAACCACAACTGTGGAATTGATGATGAAGATGTATAGAAAAAGAAAACATGAAAATTTTTTTATGTTTTATTGGAAATGCATGCAAATTTTCCATTTTTTCCAATTTTTTTTTTTTATTATTATTAAATTTTAGTTTGTAAGTTCAAAGTAGGAAATAGTATTTCTGTTATGTTACGTTTCTCCTCAATACGAGTAACTATAAAATAGTTATCTAAAAGATTTCTTACAGCTAAACTATAAAGAAGAAAACATGTTTTTGCTTAAATATGTATATAGAGTTATATTTCGACGATGTACACAGTGAAATTTGGTTTTATTTTAGTTGTGTTGTTGTTGTTTTATAAAAAATGAAAAACAGTAAAATAATTTTCTTTTTTTTTACAAGAATAAAGGAAATAAAGCAATCATTTTAAAGATTTCTGTTCGTTCGTTCAGTTTTTTTTTTGTTTTTTTTTTTTTTGTTGCGCTGTACTTTAAGAGATTCCCATAAATCTTTATTATTTTATTGAACACAAGAAAAAAAAATTTAATAATACCACCAATAATCTTAAGAAATGTAAGATAATACCACTTATAAGAAATATATAAATATAATTCATAATTCTTTGTGTGTTACAAGAAATTTTTTTTAATGAAGGTGAATATTCAACCCTTGTCGAGCACACCGGTACCAAATTATGTGATTGTATAAAATTAAGTACATAAACATCTATGGATTTAGTGCGGTGGTATAGGTTAAACATCTACAAACTTAATTCCTTACAATAACCTCCGTTCTAATTTCGAACATTGCTTGCGTGATTCATGTCGATTGGAATTTGATGCTTTGCTTATTGGGTTTTTTTGGAACCCACCACTAAACATTCTCACCACCACATTTTTGAATTAACGCGCAATGCGGTTTAAAATTGACTTCTGATTTAATATTTACTCTGATGTGTACTCACCATGTACAGTAAAAATACCTATCTCTCTTATCCAAATATATAAGCGCGCTAATTAACGAGCCAAGCTGCGCGCATTTTGTATACATACATATACATATTTTTTTGTATTCGTTAGTCTTGTGTTTAAAAATCATTTTAATGATTCGTCTTAACCTTAACAAAAAAAGAAATCATTTTTTTTGACGAAATTTTACTAAGTTATTTGTTTTATTTTTTTTTTTTGTTTAAATTAATTTTAATGAATGAACATGCAAGTTAATTCAAACGCCTATAGCAATTGTGTGGCATGTGTTTGAAAATGAGCATTGATCATCATCATCAACATCGTTATTATTCTGAGTGAATTCACTCTTTCCAAGCAAGATCCCAATACATAATATATAATTTAAAACATAAATTCCCGTTCTAATCGCAATATATACTAATGGAATGTTAGAAACGATTTGCCACACAGTAGATTTTTATACTTTTTTATTGTTGTATTTAAGTTAATTAACTAATTAATTAATTAATTCACTAATAATGTGTGTTTACTATGGTGGTATGACGAAATCAAATTATAATAATTCGACATTTGAAGTCAGTTGATAATTAGGATTGAATGGATTAACTTCTAATCATTTTGACGCATCAAATATGATGATGATGGCATTGCGATCAACACCATGATCGTCGTCATCATCATCACCATTAAACAAGAAGGAATGAACAAAAATCAAATTGTTTTGCATTTTCTTAGAATAATTAATTAATATATAAATAAGACAAAATAAGCAATAGATAATGAAACAGCATTTCAACGCTTTTTTAAGCTAATAAGATTAGTGCTTTTCAGGGCAAATGCAAAATAATCTTGTTTGTCAACTTAATACTTATAACAAGCTAATGAGGCTAATCTATTTTGGCAAAATTATCAGAATTGAAATAGGGTACTAAAATGTTTAATAAAGGGAATTTAAAGGGAAGTTTAATTTTAAAAATTCCCTAACTATGTTTCAATAACAAATTTTTTTATAAATGTTTTCATATAAAAATTATTTATTTGTCAAACTCAAATTCCACTTTGCTGTGTATATGAATTCATCTCGGTTAGAAAAAATTTATTTTTTGAAAAGCAAAACATTTAATTAAAATAGACAACTAATTTCAAATTCCTAACCTAATGTTTGCCCTGCAGCACACATGTCAAGAAAGTAGTTGAGACCAACAATCTGTGGAAGTAATGGTTCGCAGTGTTCGCACGGATTCTCGAGTAATAGGAGTATTACATTTTGATGATTTCCCATGTCCCTCCCCTACCATATTTCTCGCACTAACTTCCGTTTTCGCAACATTTTCTCGATTGGCTTTAATATTGGGCAAATGACGGCAGAAATATGTGATTCACATTCATAAATTGTGATGGATTCGCGTTTTAATTTATTAAATAAGCCCTGAAGAAATTCACAACAAATATTTGAACTTATAACTTGTGCAAATGAACGATACTTGTTTCACTAGATAATGTATTACTTAGTAATTTTGTGCCAACGTGAAGATAGTGAGCGTAATTTTAATACGTACTACACTACTCCAAAAAATTAAAGGAACACTAATTTTTTGCAATTTTTTTAGAGTTTTTTGAAGAGCTGTATCTTAGTAAAATACGGTCGTACAGAGATGAAAAGAAAAGCATTTTAAAGCTTTAAATTTCTAGTTTTGAGACTTTTGAACGAAAAATTTTTATGAGATACCGTTATCACGCAATCATAAGAAAGAGCGCAAGAAAAAAAATTCGAATTTTTTTTTTTTTTTTGTAAGGTGCCATCGGCTCGGGAAATTTTTTTTAAGTTAAACCAATGCATAGGTCGGTTAGCCTGTTAATTAGGCGTAAATTTAATTTCATTCTGGTCTCTCTATGTCAACTTTTTGCTGAGATATCTGACTTTGAATCAAAAAAGATCCTTTTGCCTTTGATCATCGATATCTCAGCAATTAATGACTGCACAGTAAACTTTAGGGCAGCTTTAAAAACTTCAGTAAATTTCATCAATATCGGATAAGAAATGGCCAATTTCCTTCCTAGTTGGCCATATATCAGAACTTCATCCACAAATCATTTTAGATACCCATTTCCATTGCTTATACCAAATTTCATCAAAATCGGATAAGAAATGGCCAAGTTCCATCTTAGTTGGCCATTTTCCAGAACTTTATCCAAAAATCAGTTTAGCATCCCATTTCCATCGCCCATACCAAATTTCACTAAAAACGGATAAGCAATAGCCAAGTTCCATCCTAGTTAGCCATATTCCAGAACTTTATCCAAAAATCACTTTAGAATCCCATTTCCATCGTACATGCTGAATTTCATCAAAATCGGATAAGAAATGGGCAAGTTCCAACCTAGTTGGCCATATTCCAGAACTTTATCCAAAAATCATTTTAGAATCCCATTTCCATCGTGCATACCAAATTTCACTAAAATCGGATGAGAAATCGCCAAGTTCCTTCCTAGTTGGCCATTTTCCAGAACTTCATCCACGAATCGTTTTAGAACCCCATTTCAATAACGCATACCAAATTTCACTAAAATCAGATGAGAAATGGCCATGTTCCATAATAATTGGTCATATTGCAGAACTTTATTTAATTTTCTATCGTCTCTTATCGGCGAGTATTACAAAAAAAAATCGTACGATCGTTAAGGGTTAACAAGTAACTAACGCAAAATGTGAAAAAAGTCGTTTTTTTATTTTGATGAATACTTGTTTCTTTAATTGTTTTGTAAAACTTTGATCAATCTGTCCGAAAAAACGGTTGGATGGATCAATTTGAAAATAATACAGGGCTATTAGGAGTACATTAAACTGTAAAATGACCTGGCAACATTAGTCTTTTCATCAATAACGGTAAAGTAACGGTAGATTTATTAAGACAACCTAAAAAGTCGTTTTTTTGTACTTTTTTCAAATCAGTATTGAGGGTGAAAAAAAATTTGTTCTTCACTAATCATTAAAGGGTCTTGTAGGAAATTTACTGAAGATTTTAAGGCTGCTCTAAAGTTTACTGTGCAGTCATTGATTGCTGAGATATCGATGATCAAAGGCAAAAGGATCTTTTTTGATTCAAAGTCAGATATCTCAGCAAAAAGTTGACATAGAGAGACCGTGTGTGTATCTCACAAAAATTTTCCGTTCAAAAGTCTCAAAACTAGAGATTTGAAGCTTTAAAATGCTTTTCTTTTCATCTCTGTACGACCGTATTTTACTAAGATACAGCTCTTCAAAAAACACTAAAAAAATTGAAAAAAATTAGTGTTCCTTTAATTTTTTGGAGTAGTGTATAATTTATCGTAAAGTCTACTGAAGATGATTAACCAAATATGTAATATTTGGCATAATGATTAAATTAATTCGTCTATAAAAAGCTGTAGGTATAGTTTTTCTAGCTAAAATAAATAATTTTTCAACAATCAAAATTTTAACAAAATTTCCTAAAAAGTATTAGTTACGGTCTCTTGTAGCACTTATATTTACCGAGACTATTAAAGCCTATCACATTTCGTCAAATGGTGAAACATAACCAAAATTCAAAAATTACTGTATTTACACGTTACGCAGTACTTAGCGAGCATCATGCATTGATTGCGACTGGTTTAACTTTATTCAAGACAAAAAACTGGTTTTAAAGTTGCAAATAACAGTTGCAGAAAAATATCGTTTTCAATATCTAGAAATTAACTCGTATTATTCAACATAAAGAATTAATCTAGCTTTGGATATAAACAGCTCTGCTTTGAACTATAATCAATTATCGTTATTTTCCTGAAAATTTTGATAATAAGGCAGTTGGATAATTGCTCATTTTTGTACTTATCAGACGTTTATCTGATTAACTTTTTGAAGCAAATTTTATCCGACAGTTTATAATCCTCTTCTTCTTGTAGAGAAAAGGAGTTTAGCTCAGTGATCCTAGAAATTTGAACTCATTCACCTTCTCATGTTGTATATGTCCTGAAAGTCTCCTTGTGTCTGACTTCTCGGGGTGGCCATGTATTTAGTCTTCGATTCATTGATCTGAATTATGTTGCGAGTTGCGACCCAGAATGTGAATATCGTGCGCTAATAGCTGGATTGATTTATAATAAAGGCAGCTGCTGTGCAATATACTAAACTGACGAATAACATACTTCAATGAAAGGTTGCAGAGAGTTTGAGCTATTAGGCCTCCTTGCCGCACTCCAGATGTTATCTCAAAAAAATTCGAATTTTGCCTTCTATTAGCACTTCGCATATTGAGCCATCCATTAAAAGCTGACACATAGAAACCAATTTTGACATTTTGCCCAGGTAGGACAAGACATTTCAAAACGTTTCCATCTGAATGCTGTCGTACGCTTGTTGGAAGTGTACGAATAGAATGTGCACAGGGATGTTCTTTTCATAACAATTATCCAGCACCATCCTCAGAATAAAAGTTTGATCGGGCGTTGATCTATTTGGATGGAAACCACATTGATAATCAACCAGGATCCTCTTGCAATAAGTTGACGGATTTACCGCGACTACATTGGCCAAAACCTTGTAGCCTGTGTTCAGCAAAACTATACCGCGTTGATTGTTGCACGACCTCCTTTTTATGGAGTGTGCAAATTATTGATATGAGCTCAGACATGCGGTAGAATGGATAAATGCAACCATATTTGAGCATTTCATTGCAGATACCATCCTCACCGAGTATCTTGTAATTTTCCATCTGCAATATCACGTTCGCCACTTCATCATTTGAAGGAGGAGGTGGTGGTGTCATATCAAAGTTGATATCGCGTTGAAGCAAGAGAGGTTGTTGCTCGGAAGGTGATGCATGTCTATTTAAAGGCGAGGAGAAATAATTCAATTACACTTCGAGGACGATCCTAGTGTCCACTTTTAGTTCACCTGATTCATTGTGAATAGCGCTGCAAATGAAAGTCCATATCTACTTCTCTTATGCTGCGATTCTGTCTCTCAGGCTAAAAGTTTGGATGTTTCGTGCCTCTTGCCTCGTTTCTTCCATCTGGAGATTTACTTCGCAGTATTGTAGTTGTTATGAGATTGCTTTTTTCTTTATGATAGACATCGTTGACGTACGTGATTATCTCCCGAATATCACCAAGACAATCATCGTCCAACCAGAGATTTTTAGGTCTAGATGCATTCTGCCTTATGGTGGATAATACAGCATCGGTTATCGCCGTTTTAATGATGGCCCACTGGTCTTCAAGATCAGTCTCAAATTGACAACATCAGATGCTAATCAAGAAACCGACGCCAGATTCATGTTTACTTGTTATTGCTATGACATAGGGTTAGTCCACAGCGACTGTAATCGATGAAGTCATTGCCGATTAATTTTGTTTCCTGTAGCGCCAGGAGGTCGAGTTTATAAGTAGATGCTTGTCCGAAGAGTTGACGAAGGCTCTCTGGAAGGTTTAGGCTGAGTACTTTGCATGTTCCAAATTTAAAATCATTGTCCTTATATCGTGTCCCAGATCACTGTTGTAAATCCAAAAACATCCGCAGCTCATGTTGATGTTTCATGACAATAGGATTTTACAGGTTGGGCTACTAACCCGACACTAGCCTCCTGTAGAAAGATCAAAGCCCTCATATGAAGAGGCACTTGCTAAAGTTGTGTGCAGTTAAGGCACATGAAGTGAGTCTTGTGTATCCCCCTGCATACACTGCACACCACCAGTTTAAAATCCAGTGAATGGTATCATTTCCATTCCTTTTCTGAAGTTTTAGCCATTCAATACGGTACAATATTACTTCTTGTTTTTATTAAACTCGGAAGCTCGGTCCTAACATATTTTGAAAATTGTAGGTCTTTTGATACCAAATTAAACTGCAAAACTTATTTATAGATTATCGCAGCCATATTAAGTTCAAGTACCACAATAATCTCTTTCAGTATATGAATTACATTCCAGACTCACAGTTGATTTAAACTACACTACTCCAAAAAATTAAAGGAACACTAATTTTTTTCAATTTTTTTAGTGTTTTTTGAAGAGCTGTATCTTAGTAAAATACGGTCGTACAGAGATGAAAAGAAAAGTATTTTAAAGCTTCAAATCTCTAGTTTTGAGACTTTTGAGCGGAAAATTTTTGTGAGATACCGTTATCACGCAATCATAATCATTTTTTTTTTTTTTTGTAAGGCGCCATGGGGTCGGGAAATTTTTTTTAAGTTAAACCAATGCATAGGTCGGTTAGCCTGTTAATTAGGCGTAAATTTAATTTCATTCTGGTCTCTCTATGTCAACTTTTTGCTGAGATATCTGACTTTGAATCAAAAAAGATCCTTTTGCCTTTGATCATCGATATCTCAGCAACCAATGATTGTACAGCAAACTTTAGCGCAGCCTTAAAAACTTCAATAAATTTCCTACAAGACCCTTTAATGATTGGTGGAGAATAAATTTTTTTTTCACCCTCAATACTGATTTGAAAAAAGTACAAAAAAACGACTTTTTAGGTTGTCTTAATAAATCTACCGTTACTTTACCGTTATTGATGAAAAGACTAATGTTGCCAGGTCATTTTACAGTTTAATGTACTCCTAATAGCCCTGTATTATTTTCAAATTGATCCATCCAACCGTTTTTTCGGACAGATTGATCAAAGTTTTACAAAACAATTAAAGGAACAAGTATTCATCAAAATAAAAAAACGACTTTTTTCACATTTTGCGTTAGTTACTTGTTAACCCTTAACGATCGTACGGTTTTTTTTGTAATACTCGCCGATAAGAGACGATAGAAAATTAAATAAAGTTCTGCAATATGAGCAATAATTATGGAACTTGGCCATTTCTTATCCGATTTTAGTGAAATTTGGTATGCACGATGGAAATGGGATTCTAAAATGATTTTTGGATAAAGTTCTGGAATATGGCCAACTAGGATGGAACTTGGCCATTTCTTAACCGATTTTGATGAAATTTGGTATGCACGATGGAAATGGGATTCTAAAGTGATTTTTGGATAAAGTTCTGGAATATGGCCAACTAGGATGGAACTTGGCTATTGCTCATCCGATTTTAGTGAAATTTGGTATGGGCGAGGGAAATGGGATTCTAAACTGATTTTTGGATAAAGTTCTTTAAAATGGCCAACTAGGAAGGAACTTGCCCATTTCTCATCCGATTTTGATGAAATTTGGTATAAGCAATGGAAATGGGATTCTAAACTGATTTTTGGATGAAATTTTGGAAAATTGCCAACTAGGAAGGAACTTGCCCATTTCTCATCCGATTTTGATGAAATTTGGCAAAAAGTTGACATAGAGAGACCAGAAAGACCAGAATGAAATTAAATTCACGCCTAATTAACAGGCTAACCGACCTATGCATTGGTTTAACTTAAAAAAAATTTCCCGAGCCCATGGCACCTTACAAAAAAAAAAAAAAATCGAAATTTTTTTCTTCGCGCTCTTTCTTATGATTGCGTGATAACGGTATCTCACAAAAATTTTCCGCTCAAAAGTCTCAAAACTAGAGATTTGAAGCTTTAAAATACTTTTCTTTTCATCTCTGTACGACCGTATTTTACTAAGATACAGCTCTTCAAAAAACACTAAAAAAATTGAAAAAAATTAGTGTTCCTTTAATTTTTTGGAGTAGTGTATTTAAAACGTTTTATCATAAGTTTATTGTTGGCTCAACATTTTTGTATGTAAACGAACTTCTACAATTACATTTTAGGTAAGTTGTACCAAATTGATTGAATACTGAAAGTTGAATTCCTACAATCTGTAATAACAAGTTAATGTTAGTAGTTTTCCGATCAACAAGTTATATTATATCTCTGCTAAATGTATGTTAAATTACTACACATTTTGGGAATAGAAAACGTTTTAAAATAATATTTAAAATCTGTTTTTTATTTCTTCAATCTAACCCACAGTTATGAACCTTTGGTCAAAGTGTGATCGCGTTGAAATTATCAAGCAATTTATAGTTAAACAAGGAGTTATGGTATCCACTTTAAAAAAGTTTCTAAGTATCTTTCTAAGCATCGATCAGAGGTAACACTTAGAGACCAGAATAAAAATTTAAGTTATTTTGGAGACACAAGTTACCTACATAAATGCAGTTTATTAGGTGTTTAATTGGTTTTCCTGGCATCTGTTCAAAAACCCAAATGAAATTGACCTCAATAGATATTCTTCTTTTTCCTCTTCTATACATAAACAAACTGTAGGGCACATTAAGAATTTTAAATATTTAACTTCACTTTCATCGCGATCGAATATTTTAAATATAAAATAAAATTGAAATAATTAAATTTCCAACCACGTAAATTCGTGAAAATATTTTTCAATTTTGTTTTTTTATTTACAATTTGCAATCATTTGCTTCTCACTACAAAAAACAGCAAAAAATGTTTTCTTAATTTGATCTACAAAAAAACGTTTATGCTTTATATAAGTACATAAGAAATATATAATTACAACAATACACACATAAGATAACACAAACAGGATTTAAATTAATTAAAAATAAAATAAATTAAAAAATAGATATATTAAATTTGATTACGGAACGTGATTCATAATCATCGATAAGAGGTGCGCGGTTGTTCGGATGTACTTTTATGTGTATATACATAACCTAAACCAATATTGATCTCATCAATTAACGCTTACATATTCAAATCTTGTATACATATTCTTCACTTAATTACAATTTACATTGTCTTAAAACACGATTTGAGCGCAATAAAACGACACAGGACTATTGTTAGAAATCTAATCTTTGTCTCATAATCAAACAATTAAATTTCTATGTACATTAATTTTGTATTCAAATCAAGAAATTTTGAGTGTCTTTTACCCCTCGGTAAAAACAAAAACTCAAAAATTGGCTACCGGAATACAAAGTAGGTAGGTTCATGTACGTATTGTTTGTTGTGTTTAAGCAAGAGATTTTATTGAATTTCAAAGAAAAGGATTTTCGGGTTTAAGATTTACGATTCACTTGAGTTTAATGGATCGAATCTGATCTTTACTAGTGTGCACGTAATACAAATAGACATAAAAAATTGTATTCTAAGATTCTGGGAAATAAATGAAAGAATTTAATGTGTTCTCGAATCAATTTCATCTGGTGTATAAATTTTATGGTTAACACGTAAAGTGTATAAAATCTACTTGGGGCTAAAAATTAAAAAAATATTTTTAAAAAAAAAATCTTCTATAAAGTCTTGTACTTTGTATTCTTATAATATTCTTAAGACATTTTAGGTGTGCTTGATTGGTATTTTGGTTTTGTTGTAATTTTATTTTACAATTTCTGACATCGAATATCACAGCGGGTACCAACATTTTATTTATTCGTATGAATGTATTTATCTAATCTAATATAAATACATACACATAAACCAATTCACCAACCACTTTGACATTTTTAACAAAAACATAAAAATTATGTCAATATTATTGAACAAAGTGAATTTATTTTGTGTCGAGCTACATAATGATTATGATGATGATGATGATGAGTGGGTTCTTTTTAGTTATGGAAAGAGATTGATTTCATTTCCTAAAACGCACCTACAATCCAAAATATGTCTGTAGTGTACTTACGTACTAATAAGATTGTGAAAGGGTATTATTATGCGCTCGCTAAGATATTTTATATCTAGATTTAAGTTTTCTGTACGTTTTTATGACAAATTGGATAGTTTTGTGAATGGAATTACAAAAATGTTTATATGAGAAATTTATCTTAAATAAAAAATCTTATTTGTTTTCTTTATAAAAATAAAACATAAATGTGTATATTGTATAAATATTGAGTCGTGTTTGGGATAGTTCAGAATTCTCTATGATATGTTTTGTAGATTTGATTTAATATTGTTTGTGGTTTATGTACATACATTCATATGGTACATTTTATTATAATTTATGAAACAAGGCGGTTTACTAACAACAAAATAAAATAATCTTCCCAAATAATTTCAAGACGTTTGGTTCGGATATCTTATTTTTCATTCATAAACACCATTTTGGCATGTGACATGGCAGACCGACTAATTAACACTGAAATATATATTTCGACAAGGATCACAACCGAACCAAACCTCCAAAACAAATCAATGTGATTTATAAATCATTCGTTTTGGTGATATAAATTAAATCCACCTGTAAAGAAATTTTTGCTTTATTCTCGTATATAGCACATTTTGGTATTTCTTCTTCGATTTTAAATTTTTATTTTTATTTTTAAAACAATTTTCTTGTATTTTATCAAGAAAAATTGTTACAGAATAAGAAACAACACAAGCAACAAGATATTTTGGCTTGTTTTATTTATTTGTTGGAATTTTATTTATTTGTTGTTGCTGGTGTTGTTCGTGGACCTCTATATTCAAACGTATATGCAAAAAAAAAAAATTACTTTGACTGTTATCTTATTAAAAAATCTCTAAGAATTTATATTTTATTGTTGTTATTTACGTATTTTATAAATTTGTGACTTATTAATTAATGATACCAATATTTAAAAAAATTAGATAAGGGGATTACGTATTATAGAATACACCTTGACAAAGAAGACATAAGGATATACCTACATATGTAGAAGATATTATAAAATGCGGGTCCTGTATATGGCTAGTTTATTTCTATCGAATTATATTGTTAAACAATCAATTAGTCTTATATCCGAGTACATATGTACATATTCTATTCATTCATGAAGTAATAGATTAGCAGATTTCAACTCCAAATGTATTATACACTAAGGTTGAGAAGCCTATTAAGATAATGGTTATATGACGCGAGGCTATAATAGTAGCTCTCAACCGTGATTTGTGTAGTTTTTTTATTTTCTACTACTAGATCCTTTATGACTTTAAACAAAGGTCGCTGCACGAGTATGGATATAAATCCGTACAATCTGAATCCGGACTTTCATCCAATGAAATTACCCAAATATTGTCATGTGACCGAAAAAAATATTCCCCTATTTCTGCTCTCGAGTTAAAATTATTTCAACATTAGGCGTTTTCGGAAATAGATCCTGAATAGCTTCTGGCTAACGTTTAATTTTTCCTATGTTGGTAAAAAATTATCAAAGTTACCCATCACATACAAAAAGTTAAGAATAAATTTTGATGTGAAAGCAAAAGGTCGAAAATGAATTTTGAGAGATAATTCCAAAAAGCAAAAAATACAAAATAATTTGTCTAAAACACATTCATATTGATCCTAATAATGTATTCGTTTTTATGTTTATTTGTATTTACAGCTAATTATAAAAAAAAAAATTAAAACCACAACATCTAAATTATCTTGAAGTTATCTCTTTTGTTCGTAAATAGGCGAATAAGTTTAATGGTCGAAAGTTAGCCTGAAGTTATTCAGGATCTATTTCCGAAAACGCCTATTAAGCAAAATATCCACAGAAAAATACAACATAACCATACCAAAAAATGTATATTACGAGCTATTTTTTCCCCAATTTTTTTTTTTTGGTTGCTTATTTCTGTTGTGGGATCATGAAATCCAGTCGGAAATGCCGGTCGTTTATATTATAAAATGTCACCGCGAGCAAAACCGATAGGGAAACAAATCGTATCATGAAATGGGGCGATATCATGAAATCCGGTAGCGTTGGAATTTTGACGGAAATAACCCGGTTTTACTAAAAACGGTATCATAAATACCGCTTTCATGGTAAATTTCTGTCAAAAATCGTTCATCAACTAATATCTAACGGACGATTTTTGACGGAAATTTACCATGAAAGCGGTATTTATGATACTATTTTTTGTAAAACCGGGCGATTTCCGCCAAAATTCCACCGCTACCGGATTACATGATATCGCCCCATTTCATGATACGGTTTGTTTCCCGGGTGAATTTGATAGCGGTTACATTTCACAATATAAACGACCGGCATTTCCGACCGGATTTCATGATCCCACCCCTGACTTTTCGATTTAAAAAAAAAATTGTTATTTTGTTATTATTGAAATCATATATTATTGAAACTAAAAGCAAAGAGAAGTTGATAAGTAAAATAGAAGAATTTACGGGAATTTATTTAGCAAAAGGTCAAATAAGTTACTAACTTCGTTCGGATTCAGAGTGTACGGATTTATCTCCATACACGTGCAGCGACCTTTAATCCTGTTATTTCATGATTTTTTTGATGGAGTAACTGATTTTTCATAACGAAAATACTTAGTTTTTTAATATTCAGGAAAATTAAGTCGCCTTTGAATTAAAACAATAAATTTCTACAATTTAAAAAATAAATATTTTCTGACATTTAACAAAATGATGAAACTGTTCGAAATGAATCAAACATACAAAAATCACACTTTATGGGTCAACCAGCGAGTTCGGCTGTGTTTTAAATTAATAAGAAACCGCATAAAAAGCTAAATTTTTGGAATTTTATTCACCATAAAAATGTTAACTAGTCCTGGACCAGTTAAAAATGTTACCTTTTATTCTGATTTTCTCTACTCAAAACAAAAATCAAAAACGTAAACGTCACAATTTTACCCAGTTTCATTTGAATTGAACCACTAAAATGATTAAAAAATGAGGAAAATTTAATATTTTTTACCACAGTTAAAAAATTTAACTTTTTATCCGATTGAAACACAGCCTGAGGCAACTTTAAGTAAGAATGCGATATACAGATAGTGCATGTTCCTGACCACCGAATCTTTAAGAACTTTTCGTTCAGTTCAGCTATCACTTAACAGAGCGAAAATTAATGCGAAACCTGCCGATATATACTATCTGGGCTCATTGCACTCCCTCCTAGATATTTATTATAGCATGTATTTCTGCTAGAAAGACGGTTGCATTAGTACCCAAGAACTTCGAGAGGGTAGTCTCACTCCCGTATATTCCTACTCCTGCCTCGTCTTTCGTTTTGAGTTTCTGGGAATTGAGGGTATGTCTCCCAGTTTTACTACAGACGGGTATGTCACCCAGCTTTACTACATGAAGACCAAATACAACTGGAGGGTGCGTGGTATCCATAGTTCGCATATTTGGGACTGAATAACCTATCACCCATTCATCCATCGGCATATGCTGTTCCACCTTAGATTATTTTTGTGAAGGCTTTCTATTTTAGCACCGTACTTCAGGTTACCCCTTACACAATTGTGCCCATGACGCAGCTGTCTACCAGAATAGCTCACGTGATGTGCACCCTTCTGGAAGGTTACGGAGCTGGTAGATTAATTTACTCAATACTCAACTTTGCCCCCCCCCCCCCTTCAATAGAGGCCGAACCACCTAGGCATGTGGCTAAGTAAAAGAGAACACCCCTTCATTTCGAGGATTTCAGTGATTCCCACTAATAAGAATTTGTCTCCAAGCGTTTGTACTTTCCACAGAAGAACAAGAACATACCTTGGAAATATAGCTGTAATATGAAGAAAAGGCTGCATATTTAAGAGCTGATAATCTCTTTGCTTAAAATAAATAAAAACGGAAGATAGTAGGCCTTATTGCGGGATTTACAATTTTATGTACGATTTGTTATTTTTGTTTTTCAAGACAAATTCAAATAGGGAGCGGAGAATTTCAGTGTTTAAATTCATTTTTTCATTCCCTTCTTTTATCTTTTTTTTCTCTTTTTGTGAAAGGAAACAAAAAATATGTTTGTTTGTTTCTTTCCCCGGGAACGAAATCAAAAAAAGTAAAATATCCCTCCTCATATAAAACACAAAGGATAGGAGAGGAGAGATATTTTATTTTGTTGGATTTCGTCATGATTCAATAAATCCCAGGTTAGCTCGATTTTTCAAAGCACGTGTTCGTGACGTCATGCAATTCCGATAAATATGCAAGTTATTCTTTTTTTACTTTTCGTTTTTTTATTTGTTGTTGTAATTTATACGTAAAAGAATTGGATAACGTCAAAAAAAAAAGATTTGTTTATATATTTCGAGATAACCTGGGTTTTTATTGAATCATGGGATTTCGTTCCAGCGGAAAGAAACACAACAAAATATTTTTTCTCTCCTTTCGCAAAAAGAGAGTTAAGAAAAGAACGATATTTGAATTTAAATAACATAAATGAATTTTATTGAACTGCACGTCATAAATTCATGTTATATTAGCCGCATTTCTTGATGCATAGTGATCTGGATCAGATTAAAGTTTACATTGAAAGCAACAACAAAAACTTAGCAAATTTTTGTTTTTGGATCAACATTTTGATCTGACTAGTGATTTTTATTACTTGTCGTTTTATGAAACATGATCTGATCTGGATCAGATCAAACGACAAGAAATGCAACTATTATGTTATTTTTCCACTTCCTATTAGAATTTGCATTGAAAAATCAAAAATAACATAACAATATTAAATCTAGGAAAACAGCCTTGAATATGTAGCCTTTTGTTCGAGTCATAGCACTACTTTGTAGTGGAAACAATTATGCAATCATCGGGTTCGTCGCTTAAATCTTTTGTATTGGGTAAATTATTGAAATGAAGAGAAAACGATTTCCAATTAATAGATCGAACCAAATCTTCAATTTTAATGTTTTTTTTAATTTCAATTACTCAAAATGGACACGATTTCTCAGGGTATTCAAACTACTAAATCCCCCCAAAAAAAAAGATAGAACCGCCAAATTAATAAAAATATTTCGACAACTCAGATTAAATGGCCAATCAAAGCAAATCAGTGAGAGTCTTTCAAGAAATTAACGAAAACTTGCCGTAAAAAAATTTACAAAATAATTATGAAGTAAGAGTGTTAAATATTTGGACAGATTCATTAAGCACTAAGCATATAACGATTCAGTAAAAAACTTAAATTAGCAGTACTTATAATTTAAAATTTAAAATTTAAAAATGTACTTGGTTAGCCACTTAATAGCATAAACGATTGGCAATGCGTAACCGACATACAGATTTAAGGGTAATAAGTGCTTATTGAGCGAATGTAAACTAATGCGACTTTTAGTCACTTTTTGGTATTTGTATTATGTACTCTACCAACGCGATATGTTATTTGGATAAATCACCAATACTGGCCGACTTATTTTGCCAACCATTAGAACCTTTAACTTTATGAACTTGTTTGCTAGAAATTTCTCATAAGCATTCTTAAGTACTCTAATTGTTTTCAAAACGTGTCGGCATGCCATGTACAAATCCAGTTCACTGACAGAGGGATAAGGCACAGTTGACACATATTTGAGATTATATTCCAAGTGAATGTAATTCGTCGTTTTAATAGAGCAATACATTTCGTACTGCGATTTTAGTAAGCGGC
This sequence comes from Tipula helvola, assembly GCA_963556165.1. NCBI lineage: Eukaryota > Metazoa > Arthropoda > Insecta > Diptera > Tipulidae > Tipula > Tipula helvola. Next base: position 209,858,046 of record OY744482.1, read on the forward strand.
TTTGTTGTTTTACTTATGGATATATTATGTATGGGTATTTGTATGTGTAAAAGAAAATCAATTTAATCGAGACAATTTGGTGCCTCACTATGAAATCATAAAAATAAAAGTTTTGAACGGAACTGCAACAACACCAACAGCAAAATTTACATACATAGAGAATCGATTCATCGTTCATCATCAAATTCCCATAAATCCTGTCACGCTGATTTATTCATCAAGATAACAAATTAATAATTTTTATCGTCATCAATTTCCATAAACAAAAACTAAAACAAGAAGAATTTTTTTATGTATTTTCTTCTTAATATTTTTATAAAATCTTGAGATGTGTGTTTTGCGATTTTTGCACTGCATGCGGAAAAATGGGTGCGACAATGCGACAACAACCAATTTTCTTATATTTAGATGAGAGTCACATACAAGTACATAATACATAATTTACACACACGTATGCATGTATCGCGAATTAAGATGAATGAAGCGTATAAACACCACATTTTTTTATAGTTTTTGAATGATAAATGATGATTGCTTTGGATAGTTGCTAGTTTTATATCGTAAACACACCATAGATTTCATTGAAACGGCTTTGTTTTGATTTGTGTATGAATATTGTTGTTGCTGTTCATTTGTTGGATTAATTGATGGATTATGTAAACTATGTCACTATGCTTCCCTTTTTGTCGTTGCGGATAATGGGATGAACGATCTATGCGATATTTAAAGGGCGCCAAGATATATGATGCACTGTAAATTTATAATAAATTATTTAATACAAAACGCGTCTTACATACATTTTTAATGTTAATGATGAAATTTATTATGCAAATCTTAAATTAAATTCGACATTAATAATTATTAACGCAAAAACATTTGTATACGGTTCCCACCTAAAATGAATTGAAGTAAAATATATTGTAATGATCATTCATTACAACCACCAAATACACAAGAACAACAAAAAATCAGCGTTTGGAGTTGTTGGAGTCAATAATGTATAAGAAATCGAACATATGTGTATAAAAAACTAAAAAGAAATTCAATAATAATAAAAGGCGAGACAACATGAATTTTACGCTTAACGATTTTTATTTTATTGTAATATTCAATAAAAGGGATGATAAATCTTGTCGGACAATTTGCGGATACACACAAAAATCATCAGGCATAATTTATGTCGCTATACAATGTAATATGTGATCTAATGGATTATCTTTAAAAATACAAAATGTCGAAAAGATCGATCATTATTAGTGAAAATACATTGCCGCTAAATCTACAAAAAATGGTTCAATGAGCCGCAGAGAAAATAAGCTAAGGGTAAGCAGTTGATTAAATATGTTTTTTGTTTATACCATTCTTTACTTTGATTTAAATTATTGAAGTGTCCATACCCAAAATTTCATAATGATTGGTTTGATCTAATGTCAGGCCTTTCTAAATAATAGAGCCGTAATACAACGTATTATACTCAAAGGTAAATAAGCGAAAGTTTTGTGATTTGTAAGGAATATCTACATAAATAAGGACTTTAGCAAGGTTTTTAAACCAATATTTAAATGTTTATGTTAATTTAGCTATGCCCAGTTAAACAATATGTAAAACACAATATCCTCCAGATGATCACCACGATTTCGATGGGACGACATAATACGTTTGTCTAAATTTTCAATAACTTTTTAGTATCATTGTTTTGTTTTGTGTAATGTAGTATTATTTTTCTAATGAATCTATACCATCTGTACCATCCGTTCCGAGTACAACATCCAATCGTGACAAATTTCTTCGTGTCACCGCCGAATAATTCGCTCGGAATCTCCGTGCTATCTCGTCATTCAAGTCCTGAATTGTTATAAATTGTTGGTGTAAGCCTTTGATTTTAAAAATCCCCACAGAAAGTAAACCTGTAGCGGCACATCAAAAGAAAATATTGATTTTTTTTACGAATTTTAATACTTTGCTCCATAATTAGCGAAGGCTTCATTAAAATTGTAAATCATTGTAGTGAGATTATAAATTAATCAGGTTTAGAAAAATATTAACAGTTATGAATTATACCGTTTCAACATCCTAAAGTGGTTATTTGGAGAGCCTTTATTTAACCAAATGTGACACAAATGACGTAATTAAATTAAAATTAATAAGAAACCTAAGCCGAAAAATAAAAATTTCTCCATCAAATTTGTATTTTATTAACAAAAAACAAAAAACTCCATTTTTTATTACTAGTTTTGTTCCAAAACAATCAAATTTTCTCCTAAATATAAAATACAATTGATTCGGGCTTAATAATTAGTCTTATAATTAAAATTTACAAAAAATTGATATTTCGCAAATCTTATACTAGTAATTGGTGTGCTTCGGCTGCAATTTTGTGTAGTGTTTATTGAGGTAGTTCTCTCGTATTTTCCGTTAGATTTTACTTTGCGTTCACCAAATTGTTTTCATTTTAAAATTATCTTAAACAATAATACATTTATGAACTAATGAGTACAGGCTTGCGCGGGTAAATTATAAGAAAACTATAACCCGAATTCCGAGAAATTTGAGGGGATTCTAAACATTTATTTAAAGCAATAAAATTACCAAATAAAAATAAAATAAACTAGAAAATAAAATTAATTTAATTAATTACTTTCGTTTATTTTTGAAAAATTTAAAATAGTGAAAAAGCTCAGTACCTTAAACGTATGAGCATAATAAGTCGACGTGAGGTCTCATCAAACATGCAGCGATGTTAGTATGTATTTATAAAAAATGTAAAAAAAAACTATGATTATGCTCGTTCAAAGGCTTAAAATTTGCCAACAATCATCGATTAGGAGTTATACAAAACGAGAATCTCTTGGTGAAAATTGGTGGTATTGGACGGGTTTTGATTCGCAATATAACGAAAAGCATAGATACATTTTTATGTCTAAAAGTATTGTTTTTTTATTCTTCTGCTAAGCCATCTGACGTAGTAAAAAAATCGACCAAAAATGCTGAACGGTGAAACTAAAACTATTTATAAACTTACAAAAAAGAATGCAAAAAACATTAAACTGTGTTACATAGCAATTTTATTGCATATTTATAGGACGTGTTCGAAGTCTAAGTCCAAATATTGTTATAATATTTTAATTTTATTTTATATGAATTTATTGCGAAGAGACCGGAACAAGACACGTCCATATAGGACGTGCCTTGCTCCTATATGGACGTGGTCCTTGGTCCTTCATTTTCCTTTAATAAATTAACAGAGCATTCACAAGTCAAAAACTTTTTACCTTTTGCTTACCTGTTTGTAGAAATTTTCAACTTGACGAACAAAAATGGTTGCTCGTTATGTTGGAAGTTCATACAAACCTATAAGTAAAAAAAAAAAATGTTTTCATCAGTGTGAATCCCCTGTAAATCTGTGGCGGTATCATGAAATCCGGTACCGGTAGGATTTTGACGGAAATCACCAGGTTTTACAAAAAAACCGCGGTATCATGAACACTGCTTTCGCGGAAAATTTCCGTCAAAAATCGTCCGGTAGATATTAGTTGACGGATGGCGGTTCTTTCTTTAAAAAAACCCAAAATTTTCAAACCAAAAATTAATTAATACAATTAATTCGAAAATGTTTATTCATTAAAAAACAATTCATTAATTTGTAGTAATTTTCTAATACTTCTAAAATATTGACGAACGTCATTTAGAAAAACCTATAGGCCGATTTTATGAATGAATTGAATACAAACAAAATAAAAATTAGATACCACGTAAATTATTTTTTTTTTTTAATGAATTACAATAATGATCACATAATAATGATTAGTCCCTGTTAAGGACCATTTTAAAATAAATATAAAATAATTAACTCAAGCCAGTCGTAAAAGAAACTCCAGCATGTCTCATGAAAATAGGTGAGCGACCCATATGTGCAACATAACAAAGTTAAAAAAATTGAAAATGTTTGATTTTATGACAGAAATACCAATTCTACTTCCATAAAGAACAAATAAATATTTAAAACAACAAAGAACAGGCAAAAAAAGCAAAAGGAATTTGTTTTCTGTGAAGATATCACACATTTTTAACTTTTTTAACCCTAATCAGCATGGGTAATTTTACGTACGTAACGGCATGCGATGAGTCTCTCGGACTCACATGTAATTTTTAAAGAAAAATGAAAATATTTACTACATTTAAAAGAATGTATTTTCAGATTACAATAACAATAACAAAAATAAAAATTCAATTTGACAGTTGATGAACCTGCCTAAGTGCCGAAAGAGAAATGCGCCACTTTAGCTTTTAATATCTTCAATAAACAGTAATCATCACATAATATCTCTACAACATTTAGAACTGGATGCTTGGCCAAAATATACAAGGGCCCAGTAAATGCCTTCTGTAAGTTGTTGTATTAATTCTTATGTCTATTTCTATTTGGTATAACCAATTTCTATTCTAAATTTAGAAGAACCATTTTGCTAATCGTTATTTATCGTTTTACTAATTGGCTTGCTGTTGCATTACAATTGTATTGCGACTACACTACCATCTATACTTTATAAAGTAGGGTTAACGCCTGGGGTAATTGGTTTGTTAGTTAGTTGTTTGAAGAAATTACCGTGACATGTATAATGCAGAGTCTAAACTAACCTTTCAAAAATAGTTTTTCATTATTGTGATTTTTAAAATCTGTGTTGGGGTCATTGACGATATAAGTGATCTTGAGCAAAGTTCAACTTTTGAAAACCAAAAACATTTCATTCATGAATATTTTACGCTTAGAAAGTAGCTCCTCTAGAACTTCTGATTTGTCAGAATCGGATAAAACAAATGAAATCCTATATTCAGCACTATCTGTGCTAACTCGAAACTGCTAAAGCTTTTCAAATGTGACGTTGCAAGGACTATTATAGTATATAGAGTACACCGCTCTTCTTAGTTTCTTTGAGGACGCTCATTTCCAAAATTAGGAATTCCTCGGATTGGTTGTTGAACTATCGTAAATCTACTAAATTTTCATTTCATGTTTATTAAGTTTATGTGGAATTTAGTGCTGAAAAGAAATTTTTCTCGAAATTGCTACATCCGCATATTAACAGTATGTAAATTTCTTAACTACTTCTGACTGACCATCCTTCTGACTCGTGAAATCGTAAATATTGGTGGCATCCATTGATTTTGTTATTGTTGTTATAAACCAAATATTTTATAAATTAATTTATCACAATTTTCATTTGCAATATTGGAGTGTATAATCAACATGCATAACATGATAGAAATATATCGTTGCGTTAAATTTCCATTAACCAATGACCATTAAAAGGACTAAAATTTTCCATAACACTGTTCTTTAAAATTCTGAAATATTCTCTTACGAAGTTTAAATTGACAAATTACGATGTTATTTCCTCCATTTATATTGAAATTATCCATTGAGTCTAAGAGACTCAACGCATGCTTTTATGTTTGTTTTTTGAAAATGGGCCGGTTAGGCCTACATTCGGAATGATTAAAAAAATGTTGTAGGTGATTCTAGATCTTAAATAATAAGTGTTGGAATACATCAAGAAAACTCAATTTTCTTAAAAATTAATGTTTCGGTTATTTTTTAGGTAATAAACTTAAAATGAGTCTGCGAGACTCAACCTATGCTGATTAGGGTTAATTCAAGTTTATTATTTTGGTTTATTATTTTGACAACTACATAGCAAAATATATCGCAACTTAGAAAAATATACACTGAACGAAAATTTGCTCAATATTTTTATCGACCGGATTTCATGATACAGTTTTTCTCCTTATTTATTTATGTATGTTCATTTTTTTTTTGTTTTTTCTAGTGAAAATGATTTTGACTAATGCCATTGATTTATTAATTGTCTCGCTCATTTATTAACGAAACGTCATAACATTACTATGATCGGTCTTTGGATTTGCGAATTAATTAACTTGGAACAATAAAGGGAATTTCTAATCATCACAAGATAACTAAAAAATCAAATATATTTATTAGTTGGGGACAAAACCGCTTTCTATACTCGTACAGGCTATTGTTTACTCAAATGATTTGCGACACTCGCCTATTGCCTCGTGCTGTCAGCTCCATCCTCGTGAAAAACAACCATCATTATATGCTCATTGAATAATATACTTGTAACAATTTCTAGTTATCTTTGCTATCTATTTTTTTAATAAGAAAATGGATGGGTCAAATGAAAACTCAGCCATGTGATAACTTCATATCGTAAGCGAAGTGTTGTAATCCTCAAGACGAAAAGATATGGCAGGAATGCAATGATTGAGAAATCTTCCTCGAGATAATAGCCAGAATTAGTTTTCAATTAGTTTTAATATGTGTATATATGTGTAATATGTGTATTCCCCACCAAGCTTGCTCAATGCGGATTTATAGATACAAATCGTCTGAATTGCGAATCATCGAGGGAGCAGTTTTCTTTACCGTCTTTGTTGCTATTGGTCCTACTAAAACATGTACAAAGGTAAGTAATTTCCGGAAATTTAAGTGTTATACGCCCGGATTTGAACCTTAACTTTCTTCCATCGTTAATCTCTGTCGAAATCTACACAAGAAATTTTCAAGAACATAATATTTTGAACATAATAGGAAGTTTTCTTACAATCAGAAAACAAAAAATTCAAAACTATGGAAACGTGTGGTCAATAGCCTTAGTCTGTAAAAACAAACTCAGTTCCATAAAAATGTACCTTAAAAAAAATTGCTTCAATGGCAATGAATATAATACAATATTATGAAAAATCATGGAACAATGTTTTAAATGTAGTACAATTTAGAAATTATGCTACAATCTGAGATTTTAAAATAAAACAGATGGAGCCTTAACTAAAAGTTCACATCTGCCAAATTTGTTTAATATTTCAGTTTTACTATTTGTTTGGATCGCGCAGTATTCAAAAAACTTGTTTAACTAAAACTGCAAAAATTATTAAATTATCTTAGTAGGTTTGTGTTAAATCACTGACTAAATATAACTATGAATTGCATTTTGGAAGAGTGTAAAAACCAATGAGATTGGGGGCAAAATCAACCTGTCTATATTTCACTATATTTTATTTTAATATCACAACGTAGATATTCTAATTAAATATGCGTTAATAATACCTGAAATATTGGTAGTAATTTTGACAGAATTGATTAACTTGTGCTTTTGTATCCTCATTGGTTGCAAGTTGCAACGTTATTTCATTACGATTTCATGCAAAGCATCATTTTCTGTTTTATTTTAAACAAAATATCTTAGTCGAACGCATCACTTTTGACACGTTCACAGAAAACGAATAGTGTAATACTCTTATTTAGAAACGACGATAAGTTTTTGTTCACTTGCGCACAATATTAAATTTTCAAAAGTTGTATTCCATCATCATATTTTACCAGGCGATAATTTAAAACCGATAACCTCAATGACCATTTTAACACTTATATGGCCTAACTTAATTAAGTAAAATGGGCAAGAAAAAACATTGCGGGTCAATCACATAACGAGTTTATTCTGTGGCTGTCAAAAAATATTCTAGGAATTAAGTATGATAATTTGGGTGCGTGCGGTTTTCCGAAAAAAAATTTACAAAAAAAATGTTTATCATATGTTTCGGACACAGACCTAGAGAACATTATTTGGGCCCAGTACCTTAGAAAAATCTCCGCAGGTTTTTCATTTATTATATTTTTCAACAAGTTTATGATATTTTTTTCTGATAAATAATACTAAACCACTTTCTTTGTTATCAATTTTAAGCATTGAAAACTTTGTGTATTCGCACTTTTATAAAAACAAATATTGTATATGTTTAATACAATCACTTGCATTATTTTTCTCTATTTTTATTGTATTAATAATGTTTTAGTAATTAACTACGAATTATTCTAAAATGCTTTCAAATTATAGTAGAAGCGATTTTGAATTATTTTCTTATTCTTGAATCATTTTTAAGGAATTATTAAAATGGATAGTTCTTAAAAGTAATCAAACTTCCGTGATTGAACAGTGCTATTACTTTCGCAATATTTAAAAAAAATTCCCTTTGGATTCGACGAGGTTGAAACATTGCACTCATTCACATTTTCGCCAAAGTGTTTTTATAGACTTGCACTATATAACTTAAAATTTGATTGTGATCTTTTATGAATGCTTCAAAATTATTGTTTAGCCCAAACAATCAATATCACTTTAAGAAATTATAATTTTTTAAATAGATTAGGTTAGGTTTACTATCGAAATACATATCCATACATATAAACTAATTATAAAAACTATAAATTAATATTCACAAATTGTTTAGAAAATTTTATAAATTACGAGAAGTTTTTATATTAAAGTTAAGATCATTGACTTCACTTTCATTATATGTTGTATTAATTAGACTATAAAAGCTAAATAAACTTTAAGAAATGGATTGTCAACCTTACGGTTAAAAATAAACTATTTTAGAAGATTAAAAAATAAATTTGTGTGACTTCTTCTATGTAAGCTTAAGCCGATTAAGAACTACCATGTTGCTGCTAATCATTCTGTGGCAATGAATTATAAGACTTATTCGAGGTATGTTAAAATTTGAACATTGTTTTATTGTTTTTTGAAAAAATCTTTGAGAACTGTTTGATCATAAAATTGATTGATTGTCAGGACATTGCTAATGTACAAAACTGGATTTGGGCCGATACTACTATACCATTTCTTTTCAATTCGGCCTTTAATTTCAAGTTTAATGTAAAGTCATCCCTGACAATGCACGAATTGTGAATTAACATAATACAATTTATGTACAAAAAACAAATAAATCCACTCTCCAAATACATAGGTGGATATTGGATATATATCACAAATTAAAAAAGGCCAAGAAGTCATTTTAATTATTCTGCTGCAATATCAGAGCACAACACAAACAGAAAGAGATGAGAATTCCTTCGAGAAAGAAAATGTATACTTTCACGGCCCACACTTGATATGATTTTTTTGTTTCTTGGGTCTACATAACATTGTTCGTGTAATCTGTTTCTGTATTTGTGGCTGTTGTTAACTTTTGAGGGATAAAACCAATTAATTATATTTCATTGTTGGTACATTTACCAGCAAGTCTTGACATGTACCAAAAAAAAAAATTTATGAAGCTTCTCAAAATCTAGCCAGAATTATTTCGCTCATATTTCTCCCACATAACATTACCGCTTTAAAAATTTTATTTTTGCTTCCAACTACTTAAAAAATTCATTAAAAGTACCAATCTTTCAACAACCATCGATCTTTGTTTATTTTTGGTTCGTATATGTTTGGTAATTTTTTTTTTATCACAAGAAATCATCTTGTTCTTTAATTTCATTTCATATAAATTTAAATTCAATTTCAATCCATTTTCTTTCTCCGCGCGGATTCAAACCAAAAAAAAAATCCAAAGACGTCGTCATCATCATCGTCGTACATTATATATATTTTATAAATTAAACATAAAATACATAAATAAAAACGTATATAAATGTTTATATGTGTGAGTATATTTATTAAAACAAAAAATGAATTAACATTTATGTACAAAAAATAATCGAAGAAATTTTGTGTGTGAAACACGAATGAGGAGGACCCAGAACTAAATTATCAGTTACACACACAATATAACAGTTTCTGAATAAAAATTATGACGAGCTTTTGAAAAATACACGAGATATATATTTCATTAAACGTCTGTGAAACAAACACAATGTGACTAAAGGATATGCTTATATATTTCACATACTATACGAGATACACACAATCCCAATGACCAATCATCAATCTTTCATAAAAGACGAAAATAAAAAAATAAAAATCCAACAACAGAAAAATGTCTCAAGAAATGTTTTAATTTTTGTTGTTGTACTTTTTTTTTTTACTCGAAGATATGGTCGTTGCCACCTTTTATTTATTTATTTGTTGGTCTTAAGAAGAAATATTTTTAGTTTTTACAACACATTTTTGAAGGTGTCACCGACAGTCATGTTCTTTAAGAATATAATATAAAAAAACGAATTTATTTTTATTTTTATGTCAAATTTGTATTATTAATCAATATTTATTTAGCTTTCATTTATCAAATGTCATCATCAATATTTAGAAGATTTTTTTTTAGGGGCTTAGACAACAATGATTTCCAAAGGCATTTTAGAATCTGATGCACTGTCACACTCTGTTATTGCGCACGCGCTTGCTAAGTAACATACTCTATATATAGAAAATATACGCATAATGCACACAACCTGAAATGAATTAAATCATTTAATTTTATTGCAAATAACTGAGATCACAAATTGTGATAAAAATACAACAACAATATAAAAGAAATAATCCACATAAAATTACAAAATTTATAACCTTAAATTGATCATTGCAGCCATACAACAACAAAATTCAACATATACATTGTGTGTATAATGTTAAAAAAGAAACAAGCAAGCCAGTAAAACATCTCCAAAAATGCAAATATATAGAATTACAAACAGAATTTGTCACATAATTTGATTTGGACACCAAATATTTTGCTAAATAATGTACAAAACACAATTGATGACCGGTATTGGGCAAGGGATTATATGTCGGTTAATCACTAAATGACAATTATTGATAGAGTTTAATGGCCTATAGTAGTCAAATCTTTGAAATGAGAATGAGTAAAAATAGCTAAGGTTTACCAAAGCTTAGGCTTGTTATCTGAGTTATTAAAAAGGCGTAAAAAAATTATTAGAAATTAAGATAAATGTATGTAGAAAAAAATATGTATCGAATCAAATTTTCAACAAATATCTAAAATACGTATTACGTAGAATTACCACCTTTAGCTATAGCAGAAAATCTGTTTTAATGAATTATAGGGTGAGTTAGAATAAAACGAATAGGGTGAATGAATAGGGCGAATTAGAATTTTAAAGATTTAAAAATATTACCCATATTCAAAATCCTTAAATAAAAGGCGTTAAAAGCATTCTTTGGAAAGAACTCCACTAATTTCAAGCATGTTAAGTGCAATATAATACAATAATTCCTGTTACTATTGATAAAAGTATGCCCAGTTTCACAATAAAATGAGGTAATATCTAGACAAATAATAATTCCGCTCTTCCTTATTTTATGAACATTTTAGTTGGAGAGCTAAATGTATTATGAAACAAACTGCAATTTCATGAAAAAACAGAGATCATATTAATGCTAATAGAATTGCGAGACTTCTATAATGAAAACATTTTAAATATATTCTGACAGTTTGGTTGCCAACAAGTGCCTTTTTTAAATAGGATGCGCTATATGAAACAGCGTTGTAAGGGGCGCGTTGTATGAGATATGAGTGTAAAGAACAAAAATCTATGTTTTTATTTACATTTACATCATTAATAATTTCCATACAGTAATCCTTCACCTTTCTTAAGGTTAGGTTACAGGTTAACGGAAAAGTTGCAGTGACTTGTTGTAGCCTACAATTTCCAGAGTGACTTAAAAAAAAATATTCCCTTAAAAATTGAAGTGAAGGAAGATTTTCATAAAAATTCATTTTTTGGGAACAAGTCCACTTTCATACACAAAACACAACTTCGGATTTTTATGAAAATTGGCATAATGAAACTAGATGTATTCGTGATAATTTTGGTATACTTTTTTTCTGAAGACGTGATTGGTACACAAGATTTATCTCAATTTATTACACGTGATGGTGTATGTACGGAAGAAACGATAAGAGGGTTCGCAGTTGGTTTCAGTTTACACTTCTATAGAGAGGTTAGCACAAGTTCATAAGGCTTCGCCAAAAATATGTCATTAAAATATTAGTAGAAGGCACATCCACCCCCACATTCCGTCTGTCGGAAAGAGAATTAAGGGTAGAAGAGATATCTAGAATCCGAAATCATTTAGCATGCTCGGTTCTGAACTCGGTTGTGTGCAGCCAGGCGGGTCTTCTGCGCGCCAGCCCACATATCATTTATAAATTTGTATAAGTTCCGAAGAATAAAAATAAGAAAAAGTGTAGGGGATAGGATGGCTCTCTGAGGAACACCAACATTTAATGTATGAGGGAAGAAAGTCGCGCCATCCTCCACACCACTTGGATGCTGTGACAAAAAAAAAAGAGTTTTTGTCTAAACTGTTAGGGTTCTTCCAGCTATTTCATCAGAACAAAATGGATTATTGTTTGTAACACCTTGGAAAGGACAGAGGCAATAGCTGTCGAGGGAGAATTCATAACGGCTTTCCTGCCCTTCTTGCGCACACAATAAACATTAGCTATTTTCCAGATGGCAGTCGGATAGAATAACTAAACGTTTAGTCAAAGATGTGTAGTAGTTTTTTGGATTAATACCATGGGAGCTTAGTCCAGTCTTAGCAAATTTGAACTCCTTGGGCTAATAAAATATTGGCTCCCTTCATGATCAATATTTTCCAAGAAATCGGATTCTATGACAACCTCAGGTAATTCTCTTAGGACTGAAAAATGAAATGCCACCACTGCAATTTATAGACGCACCACTTAAGCAAATTCGTAAAGCCGCAGTGTACTGGAAAAAGTCAAATGCCGGATTGATTTATCAGATAATACCGACCTTCTGCAGCACTCTCTGAATTCAGATACGTTGAAATTTTAAAAATCCTCAAGCTAATGGGAACAAAAACTGTTCTTCTGGGAACAAAAATCTGACAGTATCTTGACAATTTTGTAATTTAATAATTTCCAATAACTAATTACAATGATGGCAAATTTACAATTATGTTTTTGATTAAATCTTATTCTAGATCATCTGGATGTTCAAAATATAATATTACCGCTTAAAGACATTTAGAAGTTTTCAACTGAAAATTGTCCCCCCCAAAAGCGGTTGCACCCAAGGGCTTAATTCGTTTAGCTCAAAGGTTAAGAAGGTCCTGTCGGGACTAGTTAGTTTGTCTTCATGAATGTCTGCAATATCTTAGTAACTGCTCTAGGATTGAATCTTATGCTACGCATCGATGAGCTAGCTTGCGAAGTATTAGGGTGTAAGAGAAGGGTATGTAACAGTTAATATCGCGGCAAATTAATTACAGGAATTATTTATTTTTGATTTTTATTAGAAATTTTAGGGAACAAGTTAATCACTCAAGTCTTCGCCCTATACCTCCAAAAATGTTTCGATGTGGGTTTGTCGACAAATACATAACAGATAATGGTAGAAATGTTAACGTAAGTCGAGCTTCGATGTTTATTCACGAAATGTGTACTGTCCACAGGTAATACAAATTTTATACGTTACTGCGTTACGTAAAACTGTGCGTTCCTGAAAGGTAGATGGATTTTAAGGTAATTGTGCTGGCGCCTAGGAAATTCTGATTTTCGGATTATCCAAAAGATTATTTACGAATCATCTTCATATTTTGGAAATTTTTCGGTATTTAGATCTTTTAGAATCAAATACATACCTATTTTAGGGCTAGCCAATAAAGGTTGAACATTTTTTAATATTGCTTTGGGTTGCTTGACTTTGGTTTGCTATACATATGTTAAAATTTTTCTAACAGGACGAAATTTTCCAGCATTTTCAAGACGTTTCGACGTTACCAGATTATTTGAGTGTTATCGAGATTTTTGGGAGTGAGCGTTTTAGTTGTATATGTTGCTTGGCTTCTCAATGGTTCAATATATTTCAGTTTTAGAGTGGAGGTGCTTGCTTGTCGTTACATATATTATATACAACTTTCGAAATTATTAGAACTGATTTTGTGTTGCATTATGTTCCGTGGTATTACTGCTTGCCGCTGAGTTGCTGTTAAAGCAGTTAAGTGTTACTCAGGCTTTCCGAGAAGAGTATCGTTATGCATGCCAAAGATATTTGCAGGGCCTTCAGAGAATGGATTCGTGAGTTTACGAAATTCCTCTAATACAAAAAAAAATGTAGGTGAGGTTCTGAAGGACAATTACAAGTAAAAGTAGAAAACTTTATGGGGATTCAGATGCGATACAACATTTTTGCATGCAAGGAATGAATTTTTAATTTATAAATCTATTGCACGCTAAAAATTCACCTTTAGTGGGGTTATTTACAGATAATCATAGAGGTATTTAGAATCAAAGCATATCTTCATGTTGTACGAGTAGCGATTTATGAGCAAAATGAAATATTCAGGTAGTATTCTGCATCAAAACAATAAGAGTGACTTTGTTTGAAATCCGTATTGTAATCTGTAACAAAATTTATATTTTGTAGAACAGCAATTAAATTTACTGATGTATACAAACATCTACTACGCACATGAAAAATTGTGGAAAAATTTGATTTCAAGAATATTTTTAAAAATCGAATTATCTTAGGCCCGATTGTATGAACGAGGATAAATGATTAATCCTCTGATTTAGCGTAGTTTGCATTGTATGAACAATGCTAAATCAGAAAATTAATCGATTATCCTCTCTTTTTGGTGACTGAATCAGAGACTAAAAAATTTGTTTTTGTTTTTTTGACATTTCAAATGTGGTGTGAATTTAAATATAAAAATTCAAAACGATATCAGTATCGCCATCTAACTCTTCACCGATGAACTACACATGGCAGTACTATTATGTATGTATTTATTTTATACTATGGTGTATTTCAGTTTTGACTAAAAGCCTTTTTAAATGACTTCTAAAATAATTTTTGGGTAAAAATAAAGAATACTCTGGAATATTTAAAAGATTCAATTAGATTGGTCGTTTTTTTATGCCTGTGATAATATCGAAGATATGTTGAGCGAATTCTATCAGATCATTAACCTAGGTATTGAGAGATTTATCCCTATAGGACGAAAGCTTCATGTGCAAAGAAGGAACCGTGGTATAATAATAAGTTGATAAATTTAAAAAATAGAAAAGACAAGGCTCACAAAAAATATAAATTACGTCCTAATGTTGTTAATTACAACTCGCTCGTTGTATTGCGTAAGAAGTATATCTAAATCGATTTCTCTATAGCAGTTATATTCTGGAAGTTGAATCAACGGTTAAATCAAAACCAAATAAATTTTGACACTTTGTTAATTACAAAAGAAAATCGAATGGTTACCTTTCTACAATATTATTAAATGATGTTCGTGCGATAACGTGCGGAATACTTGTGATTTTTTTGCCAATTTCTTTGAGAGTGTATATAATTCAAAATCTAAGTAGATCCTAGTGGAAGTATAGACACTATTTTATCCGAATTGTCAAATCTTGATATTAATCAAAGTGCCGGATTCGATTTCATTCCACCCATTCTTCTGAAATTAACGAGTAATGCAATTTCTGGCCATATTTCCTTCCTATTTAATCGAAGTCTCGCTGAAGGTTGCTTCCCTATCCTTTGGAAACGCTCTCTTATTAAACCGATTTTCAAATCTAGGTCTCGTAGCGATGTGGAGAACTATATGGGTATTTGCATTATTTCAGTTTTACCAAAACTATTTGAGAAACTAGTTAAAGATTTGTGGTTTCATGTTAAGAATTTTATTTCTCCCAGACAGCATGGATTTTTCCCTGGTAGGTCAACCGTTACTAACTTAGTTTTATTTACAAACTGTATTTAAAATGCACTATTAAATGGTAGCATTCTACAGGTCGTTTACTAGATTGTAATTTTTTGCCAATTAATTGGATTAGGTCTTATCTGGAATTTAAAACTCAAATTGTTAAAATTGGTAGTTTCACTTCAAGAGTATGATTGATGTTTCTTCAGGAGTACCTCAGGGTAGTCATTTAGGCCCAATACTCTTTATTCTTTTTATAAATGATGTGGTAAATTGTATGAGTCACTCCGACATTCTAATCTATGCGGACGACATAAAAATTTTCAAAACTATTTCTTACGCCAATGACGCAATTGACTTTTAATCTGATCTGATAAACTTTAAAGCTTGGTGTATATCTCATAATTTAATGCTAAACATTTCTAAATGCAAAACAATGGGTATTCCCCGATTACGCTTACCCGCTAGTTATGTTTACTTTTTTGACGGTTGTGTTATTGAAAGTGGCATTTAAGGATTTAAGTAAACTTTTACTCCAAATCTATCGTTTCATAAGCATATTGAGGGTTGCATTTCTAAAGTGAATTCTATGCTTGGGTTTGTTAAAAGGTTTTCTAAAGATTTTCAGGATCCCTACGTGATTAAAACTTTATTTGCCTCGTTTGTTCGTTCATTGTTGGAATATGGTGTTGCCGTATAGAGTCTGTATTATATTTAATACTCAGATCGCATAGAGAGAGTACAAAAGCACTTTTTAATATACGTTCTACGAAGGCTACCTAGAGATACAAGCGTACCTGCTTTCATACTTCCAGCCCTCGATACCTTAATGTAAATTAATAAATATTAAACCTCTTTTTATTCGTAGGATAGAAATTAGCGCAAACTTTGTTCGAGACTTACTAGTATCAAAAATCGATTATTCAGAAATATTGTGTTTAATATACTTACGTGTGCTGCGCGATAAAGATTTCCAAATTAAGCTTCCACTTTGCAGGCAAAACTACGGTAAATGTGAGCCGATTTATCATTCATCAGCCTCTTTCAATAAAGTACGGTCGGCTTTTGACTTTAATCTATCTAGAGATGCTGATTGGTGATAAGAAATAAATAAAAAAAAGAATGGGATAATCAAATTCTTGCCAACTCCTTTGTTTATTTTAAAAAACTTATTAATACATTGTTTTATTTTGGAAAAATAATTACAAACTTTTTCGAGAATTAGTTTGAAAATTTCTCGATCAATCAACAAATTTGGTAAGCATTCACTAAATTGCATTGAACAAAATTTGATAATCTTTTCCAACAAAATTTTCCTAAAATTTGGTAAATTCTGATATTTTAGTTAAATTCTTAGAAAGAAATTGTTAAATTCTTCTTGTTAAAAGCGTGTATAAACCATGATTTACTTGTATTTGCGAGTAACAAAATAAATCTGTGCCTGTCTTTTAGTTGATTAGAATTTTTTTCTTTATACAAGATAGTGGAGTATAGTGATTTGATCCTGGTGTATGCAAATATTGAGTATATAGAATTTATTTGTTTGTTGGGGCTAACTCAAGACACTCCCAATTCTTTCACAGTTGACTGTTAACGTGCTATCTTACTGCATTAATTAGCCAAATCGAGGACGTATGATCCTTTTTTCAAAGATGAACTGCGCATTGCTCCAAGCCAACCTATAATATTGACTTGAAAGGTGGGCCATGAATTTTGCACTCTCAAATAGTTGTCACGCTTGCCACGGGATTGGAACCCGGTACCCACCGATCCAAACCACTGTCACCTTATAAACACTGCGACATTTGCTTTTTAATTTTGATTGGAAGCAATTATTAAATCCTTTCCACACACTTGTTCATAAAATACCCTCAAGAAAGTGTTATGATTATCATTGCAATTTTAATTACTTTCGAAATTTATAATTAATTTCATTTGAGTAATAAGAAAAACTGCAACAATAAAACAAAATAAAATTTCTTACCTGAATCCACTCGACGTCGTCGTCCAAAGTGGAAATAATAAATAATTTTTTTTTGTTTTTTTTTGGTTTCTCCGATATATTTTCGCTTTGCAGTACACATCTTAAGAAGACAAAATAAAAAATTTTGTAACAACACTTATAATTTTCTGTGTTATATATTGTATGTACATATGTATATTATATATATATAGAGAAAGAAATCGGACGACATATAGATAAATAAAATTTTTATTTTAAATGATTTATTTATATCAAATCAATATTATTTATAATTTTTATTAAGTTTAACATGAAAAAAAAAATATTTCTATTTTCTTACAGTTTTAAATAACCCTTTAGATTCGAATTTAGTGGGACTTAAATATAAAAATTAAGGATTTACATTTTAATACTCCTAGTGATCAGGTTATAAAAGGGTTAAGACGTTTTTTTTTGTTTTGCTCCGAAGTTGATTTAAAGTACGTTGGCTGGGATTTTTATTAATAAATAATATTAAATTAGTATTTGATGATAAATAAATGACATAAAATTTTTATTTTTTATTTATTGATTTCTTATTTCTTGTACCACAGAACAGATATTTTTTTTTTTTGGTTTTTATACATATCGGACGAAACGCTTTTTGAGGGGGACACTCGGACGCAATATACAATTAAGATTGTGTGTGATGTTCTTGGATTTTTTTTATTGATTGAGTATGTTATTCATATGCTTTACGTTTCTTACCAAAATCTTATATACATCATTTTTTTTTGTTCGTCTTATTTGTCTTATTAATTAATCCTGTATTTTTTCATTTTTATTTTATTTTCAGGTAAGATCAGTTAAAATGTCGTGTAATATGAGGATTATTATAATTGAGTGTTTTTTAATGTAAGGTAAAATTTTAAAACATTTATAATATATTTATTACAAATTTTTTATAACGGTGACATATTTTAAGTTAAATATGTATCTACATACATATATTGTACACCACACTTAAATAAACATTTTTAACTGTCAATTAGGTATAAAAACATTGATGGAGAGTTTGTTTTGTTTTATATATTTATTACTGTAAGCCTTCTGCAATTATATCACGACAATACAAAAGTAAATAAATTAAATTTTAATGTTGTTCTTAAACGCAAATGTATTAAAATTATATGTCTATGCTTAAGTTTTACAAGTACTATAACACAAATTCCATTCAAATCCAACCAGTAACACTCTCTAATTTGGTTATCGGTTCGTTATATGAATACCGAAGCAAATTATCTAAAGGACGAACTCTAGTTCTGAACTACTTCTGATGCAAGTTCAGTAAATTCAAAAAGAAAATCTGCTTTAATTATTATAACTCATAATTTATTGGCACACAAACATTAACTCATTTTGAAAATTTATTTTGCGTTTCACTTTAACTGGATGGCATGGGGGAAGATTTCGAAAATGCAATTTAGTTAGAGGGTAGATTCCCGGAAGGTATTTCGTAGGAATTTTACATATTTTATCAATCCCGATTCCTGGGATTTTTAAATGAAAATACTCGAGAATTCATTAAAAAAAAAGTCTTTTTACAGATATAAAAGTTATATAATATAAATAATAATAAGGGCATATAAGCTGTAAATGTAAAGTGGCATAACTCCTTCAGACAATATCGGCACTTCCAACTGAGTTTTATAACGTTTTTTTCATAACTAACGAATATGAGCATTTGCTAAGAATTTGTCATTGTATAAAGTTCAGGCATTTTAACATTTATTAATATTTAAAGAAAATAAAATAATTCGCCCGCCTAGCTCGAAAGCCAAATCTTTTATACCAACTTGAGATGCCTAAATAACCATTTTAGGATAGCATTTTTGAAATATTCAGAATATTAAAGATATGTTTATTAATTTTATTAGATAAAACAAATTGGTTCACAAAACTGATGTTCAAACAAGATTGTATGAATTTGCACATACAGCCAGAGCACCCAAAGTTTTAGAGAACCGCAATGTAAAAAATTTTCGGGCTAAATTGAAATAAATATTTATTTCAAATCGTTGTTTACTGAAATTATCAGCACAAATTATAAAAAATGCAAAACAAATATACAAAATATTACAAGACGTATTTCATTTCCATTTTAAAGATTTATTTAAAATTGCATTCTAATTGTTTAGGAATTTTGAGAATAGAGTATTTTGTAGAAGCTAAAATTTGTAATTTTGTAAACCTGGAACGATAATATGGGACGTTCTATTTTGAGCATTAACTCATTCACAATAGGGTACCAGTGTACAAAAAATTGTTTAGCGTAAAATCATACAGTGACCAACTAAATTCCACAGCACAGTTGTAACGACACCCTAGTATGATTGGGTTTGGCGGTGCTACAAAACTTAGTCAGAAATAGCACCGACCATTTAAAGGCCTATATTACATTATCACTTTTATTCGTCATATAAAAACATCAACATATTTATATGATAGTATAATGGGGATATATAATAGTATTTTTCTGATGAAGTATTTTTCTAATGATATTTAGCTTCATGAAGCTAAATACAATAATATTTGTTTTGACAGCGGCTCAAAATAGCGAAAAAATTCGACTGGAGTATTACGAACGAAAACTTGAAAATAAGTGAATTTTAATTATTGCTTATCATTTATAGTTAATTATTACATTGTAAAATTAAAATTCTCGTACATTATGTATATAATTCTACAAAATTAAACGCAATATTTTTAAGTTTGTTATTAAATTTTCAATCCATTTTTGGTTTAATATGACGAAAAATGTTACTTGTAGTGTAATACAGCAAAATGATTTGTAGTATTTTTCTTATCGTAGTTTTATGTCAGAAAAATATTATTACTTTTCTATGACATGCAAATGTGATAATGTAATACAGGCCAAACTCCAGGTCATACTAGAATGTCGTTAACAGAAATCTTTCGACATAGGCTTGGGACGCGGTATTCTAGCTGGCTAGGCTTCAGGATTAGAGCGTGGAAATTTCCCATAATTAATCAACCAACCCAATTCCAAAGTACAGCCTCGCACTCAATACAGACCAAGCAGACAAGATTTTGCCCAGCCCTGCACTTTTTGGTTTATAATAAAACCAATCACCCAATGTTTAATTTTTTCCCATTTACTGAATTAAATATAATATTTATTTATAACAATAACCAATAACAAAGTTTATTTTTATGAATTGACAAAATGATATCCACAAGAATTTTTATTGTTTTATATATTTCAATTACAGATAATCAGTTTTTTTCGTTACAATTTTTTTTTTAACTGCACATCTTGCACACATTAACGTTTTATTTTTTCCTTATTATTAATTTTCATACAACCAAATATTATTTTTTTTTTATTAATTGAAAGATTATTATTTATTAACAATTATCTGATTTTACCAAATTAACTCCACATTACATTATTTATTTTCTTCAAAAATAACGTTTTATTCATCGTTTATATCTCACTTTTTCTTGTTTAATTCTTTTGCCACTTTTATTTTTAAAATATCCCAACTATGGGCTTACACAAAATGACTCTTGTCATCATACCAAAAAAAATAAAAAAAAATTCAAACATCTCGAGTCGAGACTTTAAAATAAAAAAAATCAACCGTCCACAATCGAGAGAAAAACTTGACTGTCTCAAACAATCTTCTTATCACGGACCGATAACAAAAAATTACCAAAATTATGTGAGCATACTTGACAATCTAGGTGAATCAAGTAAAATTAAAAATACTAGATTTCTGGTTGTAATAAAATCTGATAATTTTACTTGAAATACGAATCTTTAGTACTGGAAATCAAGTAAACAATACTACTTGATTTTACGAATGGAACTCTGGTAAAATTATGAGAAATACTGTTTTTTAATTAGATTTCAAGAAAAATCGAATACTAGATTTTCTTGCAAAACTACTAGATATCCTTCATTTATTCTACTATAGTTCTAGTAAAATAACCGGAAAAAACTAAATACTTTAGCAGAATTCTAGTTAATCCTACGTCATCAGTTTTTAGAGATTTTGTTTTAATTATAGATATTTTTATTTCAACAAATCAAATATAAAAAAACAAACAAAGCTTAAAATAATTGTTGTGAATATTCTGCACATAATTTAGAGTACAGTTTCGACGCACGAGGTGTCGGAATCACACCTTTAATTTTAAAATAATAAACTTCTATGAAATTGACGAATGGAAAAGTGTAAAATGTGCCTTAAGGGAGAACACCACTGTGACCTACCATTTTCAAGTGCTTAGTTTGGTATTTCTTTTTGAGGAATGGGTTGGGTTTAGAGAAAAAAAAATTTTAGGCTATATTTGGCATATATTTAAATAAACAAAAAAATTTTTGTATGTATAAAAAAATACAAAATGGAGCTTTAGTAGAAGTGATTTTGACTCGAGTCGCTCCACTGCACGCAGTAGAAGTGTCTTAAATTGGTTCCTGGAACAAAAAATTAAATATTTTGATGAAATATATTAGTTTTAGCATCGAAGTACCTGAGGAAATTAAAAAATTCGAAAAAACAAAAAATAGAGACAAGTTTGAAGAAAAAGTTTCATTTTTCGACTATAATTTTCGTATAAAATGTTGTATATCTTTTTTAATTTTAAATGAATCAAAAAAGCTCAGGCACTTCGATTTTAAATCTATTTAAGAAGCTACCGTTAAAATTTCAAATCGATTGAACAAAAATTGATTGAGCTTTCCAAAACACAGTTTCGAGAAAAACGCGTTTAAAGTTTTTGGTATCAATAACTTCTCAATAAACGCTCTCAGGAAAATCCTTGAAAACCTCCTACAAAAAATTTTTTTTAGCTATAAACGAATTTGAATCATATTTTTGAAGGTCTAAAGGATTTTTTAAAGGCAAAAAAAAATCCATTTTTTGAAAATCTCACAGTGGTGTTCTCCCTTAAGCGGACAAAAGTAAAATATGTGCTAGACTGTAGAAAAAATTTACTATATATGAAGTTAAATGGAAATATTATCTATTTAAATTACATTTTTATTTGTAAAAATTGTAATGATTGGAAAATTGAATTAATTCCATAAGTAGCTTAAAGTGTGATTTTTGTATATCTGATTCATTTGGGACATTTTTATCATTTTAAATATCAGAAACTTGTACTTAAAAATTGTAGAAATTTCAAAATAAGTTATTGTTACTAAAACATAATTCTGTCGTTTTTTTGAGAAACTAGTTAACTGCATTTTTGTCGATTTTGAGTTATGAATGAAAATCCATCCTAAAATTGTGAAAATTTTCAGATAAATGTGCCAAAATTTCTAAATTTCCCCAAAAAGAAATTATTGAAAGTGAATAACTTGTTCAAAAAAATAAATATTTTTATTAAATAAAAAGATAAGTGAAGTTATTAATATATTAGTTAAATTTACATACATTTTTTTTTTCAATGAACTTGTTATAATAAGTTATATAGCAACTATTTCAAAAAATATTTTTTGAAACTTCATTTTATTAAATATAAATAACTTTAATTACCGACTTGTTATGAAATATAAAAAACGCCTAAATGATTGCAATTTCGCATCAGATTCTCAATCGATCGGATGTTTTTATATTTTTCTTCTTTTGTGCGTATTTATTATTCATATAATCATAATTACATATAATAAAAATAATCTTATTCTTTAGTAAACCGATAGTTGCACAACTCTTATGATATTAAAAAAATATTGTGTTCTTCATAACCCCACTTTTAAATTTTGTTTCATATTGTTAATAAAACACGTGTGTAATTTTTGTAAATGTAGCAACGCCGGTAATAATATTATTATGGATACATAAGAATAATTATGTTTATCATTCCATTACGTTCATCAAGAAATTCTAAAATGTACACAATAATTTTCGATTTTCATTCAATAATTTTAATTTATGCAAAAATTTTGTTTTTTTTTAAACTACATAATCTTTACTTAAATATTTACAAAGTGTCTCCTGTTTGTTAATAAAACTAGCTATCTGCAGATATCAACTTTATATGAATTTAAATTCAGAAAAATCAAAACAGGTTATTTCATATTCCATTCAGAGCCTACTGTATCAGGCGCGGATACAAGGGGGGGGGGGGGGGGGGTAGAGAGGGTAACTACACCTCCCAAAATGAAACAAAAACCTCTAAAAATATACATTTCAATCATTAAAATCAACGCAAATAATTCAACTATGTACATATTAACTATCTAAGTGCATATATGCAGTTGTTAAGTTCAACGAGGTTAAAACTCGAAATTTTCCAGAAATAATGCTAAAAAAATGGATTAAATAATGTACTAATGAAAAAAAATCTTGATTACATTTACCAGTCAATTGAAAATAAAATGTAAACAAAAAATGTAGTATTTACGCGTATCTCATATCCTAATTGAAAGCAGCAAACTACTAACACTGATCCTCAATCCACGAAGGTATTTTAAGCACCTTAATTTCATGAATCAGGGTCGTTTTCGTCTTTGCGCTATAAAATCAACAATTATCAATAAAAAAAATTTAAATAATTCACGGATTATCTTTAGGCATCCTTATTCAAGAAACAATCGTTTTTTTTTTGCCCGCAAAAAAACTAATATTTTTTTTTTAATTGCATATGGAGCAACTTTCGGAAAAATTACAAAAAGTTGTTTTGGCCAGGACGAAAATGACCCTGGTTCATGGATTGAGGGCTAAAGAAGAAAGAATCATAAACTCCGTGCTGCCATGTCCTTACCTAAATACAATATATTTTATAAATGATTAAAAACGGGTTTTGTAAAAAAGATATTTCTGTGGATGTACATAATAGTTACACATTAGTTACAAATACCCCCCCCCCCCCCCCCCCCAAACTTAAAAGCTGGATCTGCCCATGTACTGTATAAATATGAGGCTCCAGTAACGACTGTATTTTTTAGTAAGCTTAAAATAAGGTATAAACAACTTTTCTTTACTATGAAATTATATGGGGAAACGGTTATTTTCATTTACAGATTTGGTTTATTAGAAATGTGAGCTTTTGTTTTGTTTTTATATGAAAATGTTTACGAAACATGTAATATTATTTGGTTGAAAAATCGAGTCTTGAAAATGTTTATTTCTTAGTGAAAATCGTCATGAAAAATAAGGTACTTCTGAAATTTTCAATATTGTTGTTTTTGTAATATACGTCATCTCATCAGCATAACTCGAAATTTATAAACAGTACAATAATCATCTCTTTCATTGCCTCTATTCAAATTTGAATTCGAATATGTTTCTATAGTTATTTTAAATTTGCAAAGCATGCTAGATTGTTTTGATTTTTTGTTTTCTTCGCACTCATTGTATTGATTTATTTTTTTCTGTTTGCTCTTTCTGATTTATTTTATTTTAATTATTGAGCGGTGTTGTCTTTTTTCTTACCATTGGTTTTAGATGTGGGCATATGATAACGTCATTAAACAGAATTGTCTCTTTTTAATACACATTATTGTTGTTGTAGAATGTTTTTTAATTTAATTTCCCTTATTTTCTTTTGATTAGTGCTGGAAAATAGGGAAATTTGAGAATCTGTGTTTCAAATGGGTAAGACATTGAGTTGTTTGTTAGCGATTTCAAAAAAAAATATTTAACTGGGTTTAAGTTTTAATTCATGTTTTATCTTCAATCGGAATCGCGTTTCTTCATACAAACACTATGAAAATAAATGAATTTTTAGTGTTTCTATATCCCTTATTTTAAGTTCATTTTTCACATGCCGGCTCTATTCACATCAAGATGGTTCTATTCCATTTTACAGCATTACAAAACTGGTTTTACAAAATATGTTTATATAAATTGATTTCTGCCATCTTGTTAATTTGATAATTTGTACACAACGAGTGAAATTAGTGAAGTGAAGCTAATGAAGTGAAATAAAAAAACATAAGAATTTTTGCAATAGTTAAGGATTTTCGTCCTTTACCCTCATTTTTTATAACAGTTGCTTTCGTAACGAGGTACTCTTTCAATCTGCAAAAAAGAATTGTGCCTTTAACGGCAAAATCAATATCGCAGAAAAATTGTTTCAAAAAATGAGAGAACCCAATCAAGCGAAAAGGAACGTATGTATGTATGTTCTTTAGAAAAAGATAACAATCTTATAAGGTTATGTTGTTTAAGTTTTGAAAGCGTTTTCACTTAAGTAAATGCGGTGTTGGTTTCACTTTATGCGGTTTACGAAAAATGTACTTATTAAGTGACAAGTCTGAATTGAAGATATACTTGTCTTTTGTTTCAATAAAAGCAGTTCCACGAATTTTGACCTACATGCTTAAGTATCTTATATAAAAATAAATGATTGATTCCTTATTTATTACATAAAAGAAATCAAAAAACATAAGCCTTGGGAGGTACTAACAAACACAAAACGACATCATAAAACCATAAATAAAAATTTAAATCCGATAATATCGATTTTATATATTTAGTAATTATATCACCTCAATAATAATTTTTGACACTTTCAAATAAATCTAACTTCCTTGACAACATTTCTTCAATGTTATTGAACCCTTCGTGTCTTAGGCATCGAGATTTGTTGCAAGTATATCGAGACGAAGAAGAAATATATTTTGTTTTCTATAACACAAAAATCAAAGAGAACAGAAAAACAAGTTATTTGACCCACAATAATCTATTTTGGTTTTAGTGTTCAGATTTTTTTTTTTTTTTGTGAGACTTAACAACAACAACAGAACCAAACGCGCATAGATGATACTTCTTAAACTATTTCATATTTTTGTTGTTGCTGTTGTGTTATGTTTCTTTATTGTTTTCTTTAATATTGTGTGACTTCTTCTTCGCGGTGTGTTGTGTTCGCGTTTTCGGTTTAATTTTTATAACCCCTTAGTTATGACATGGGTATTGTTGCGATCCTGAATTAAATTGTATTCAATGAGCGCGCGCGCAAAAGGGTTAAGCCAAAAGTAAAAGAAACATAATTCATATTTTGTTGTTGTTATGTTATGTTGTGTGTTACTTCAATCTATCATTATTATTATTGTTATTATTACTATTACTACTATTATTATATTGAAATTGGTATTGCTTACTGTTTCCATGAGAATTTTAATGTAATTTTTTTTTTCTTATTGATTCGCCAATTAAAATCCAATCACGATAAAATCATAATTTTCAAATTACACCAACAAAAACATCAACTGTAAAACAAATCACGATTACGATCAATGGAAAAACGAAATTTTCGCAAAATACGCGATTTAAATAAAATCGCGGGAGAAATATGGGTACAAATATAATGTCGGTGCACAGGTGTAAAGCGAATGCGATTTTTTGATTAATCGCGAACGCACGATTAAATATACGGACCGTATGAATGAAGGAGGATCTACGAACTGGGTCTTATAATTCGCGTTATGGTTATTAAGGTATTTACGCGCAAAAATAATGTCTTGTGCATATACATAAATGAAAGCCCATGTATAATTTAACAAATACCAATTTTATTTTGTAATTTCTAAAATAATAATAAGATTTATAATTTAAGATAAGATGAGATGTAAAAGTAATAACAAATTACCCATAAAACAAAGTAAAAAACAAAAATTGTTTTCAGTTAATGGAAAAATATACATTCTCGTATACATATACGAGCATAAAAGATAATTGGGGGAACATAATGAAAATGATTGGATAATGTACTCGAACAAATATAATTTTCCATCGTATCGGTTTCGTTTTTTTATATATAAATGCTTTAGTTAATACATAGGTTTTACTAATATATGATAGTATTTTCCAAAGCATACCGGCATTTTCACACACTTTATTTGTCCGTATTAATGTGTCAGTCCCTATTATTTAAAATGCTAAGGAATTTTCGATGTTTTTCTATTAAAAATAACTAACGCATACAATTTATTGTCTCCTCAACCAACTTAATTCATCAAAGATTGATTTAAAGTTGCAGGACTGGCGATGATACTGGCTGGATGAGTTGCTGTTTATCGACGTTTTTTGGTGCCCCCCATTATGAATGAGCTGATGCTCAAAATGGGGGAACCGAAAAATTATGTAAATTAATAAGTCAAGAATAAATAAATAAAATAAATAAATAATTCAGGATATTGTTGAATCATACATTTAGCCAAGAAATAGCTCTTGGTCCAATGCTTTCCCGTACATAAACTGTATTTCTATCTCAACGAACACAACGAATGCATGATTTTGGTCTATTATCAACAACAATCCCAAACTGTTTAAATTTCACGATTAGATTACAAATTGCGGGCTTCGAAAGCACTTGATCCCGAGGAAACAATGGACGAATTATACGAATTGTCGTGGTAAAATTTTCCAGATATTTGTAATATATTATTGCAAACACGTTCAATCGAATAGTGTTCCATGGGTAAAAATGCCTAACCTCTAGCCGAATTAGTAATAACCATTACATGCTAATTGAATCATACCCTTCTAGATTACAGAGCCATAACCATGCGTGATAATTTTTACCGAGCTTTGTTATACATACATACATATAAATGATTGTATAGGAGTTAAAAAAAGCAATACGCCAAAAGTTCCATTGTTTTATTAAACAGATTGAAATTCTGGGTATCTCATTTGGGATTTAATCTCTTTAACGTACTCTGATTATTATTTTGATCTTACTTATTTTACAGCTTAAAATAGTTTATTTTAATACTTCGAGTATTCCCATTCAAAGTAAACGTATTTTTAGAAGTTTAACCTTCGATCTTAATTTTTACCTCAACTAAATCATGTTAAATTTTCAATTTGTGTTAAACCACTACTATAATTTTCGTTCATAATTTTGATATGCCGGGCGACTAAACGAGAAAGAAAATACGGA
The DNA here is from genome assembly GCA_963556165.1 of Tipula helvola. Classification (NCBI taxonomy): domain Eukaryota; kingdom Metazoa; phylum Arthropoda; class Insecta; order Diptera; family Tipulidae; genus Tipula; species Tipula helvola. The sequence goes on from OY744482.1 coordinate 209,886,408, forward strand.
ACAACTACCACAACAATAACGTCAAGTAACATTGATATTGTTAATACAAATTTGGATGATCACTTGGCAACATGATGATGATGGAATGAAATCTCGCCTCTTCCCCTAAACGCCGATGGAAAAAATAATGGAGAAAAAAGAAAAAGGAAAAAAAAGAAAGAAGACCAAACAAAAAAACGAGAATATAAATATAGAAAATATAGAATAAAATAATAATAATTAATTAGTTCCTCACAGCTTTTCAGAACTTGCGGCTCTTACGGGGAACCCTGTATTAGGAGATTGTGGTTGTCTTGTACTGTAATAATTTATTATAAAATGAAAAATAAAAACTAACAAAAAACGTACTAAATATTAACTACTTTGTAGTGTACAACACATATGTATACAAACACAAGTAGCTCGCAGCATTGTTGCACCGGTCAAAAAATTAGAATATGTAGATTCTAAATCAATGACCGCTATATGGTCGCCCCCAACCCACATATTTGTTCTTTTAGCATCCTATGATTTCCGTGTATTCTAACTTGACTAATCTACCTAATTTGGTTGTCGATGTGTCCCTACTCTGTTTATACCTTAAACCTGCTTTAAAGTACAGGCTGCAAGGGACCAACTGTTACCTATTTCATTCTATACTTATACATTTCGGAGAATAGTTCTATATTTTATTTATTAATTATTAGTTAATTTTGTTTTTCATAAATAATTACATATATAACACATAAAAAGTTATAAGTTTTGTACTAGGTATTGCTATCAGTTTAAACATTTTAACGCGACCAAAATGTTTGCGCATCGCACCATGTAGCATTATAACAACACTGACAGTATCGAGACGAAATCCGAAACAACACAATGAAATTGGCATAAAAGTCTAATGTGTCGAACTGAAGCATTCATCTAAGAATTTGATAATTGTCGTTTAAAATCGAATTTATCATTTCTAATTTCGATGTAAATTTATTTATTTTAGCTCATAATAAAAAATATACCTTTATTTAGCAATAATTAATCAATTAATATTATTTATATTGTGATTTTGGCCTTGAAAAAGTTAGAATTTATTTGGAAATATTTACTTATTTGAAAATTGTACTAGATTTCTGATTAAATTCGCTGTTTTATTCTTGTTTAAAAATACGGTATTCGAACATCAATTTCGAAAAAAAGAGTGACTGCAACTAAAAGTTATATAGTTGTGTCTATCGATTCAAGAAAAGATCGCAAGTCACCAGACAAAAATCAATACTACTAAGATAAAATTTCTAATACGTAATAGTTTATTGTGTTGCCATGATGTGATAGTTTATTGTGTTGCCAATAATGCCAGAAACTTTTTTATTTAAAAAGTCTTACTACTTCTGATCACAGTGTTAAATTTTAAATACGTGCGCTGGTATACGCAGAATTTCATTTTTACTCTATTAATGAAATTTTATTTTAGATCATCATTCATAGCGTTTAAAAATTTGAATTATTCAACCAAAGCTAGAGCTGACATTCGACATTTTAAATAAAATTTGACTTTAAAATTAAAGTCGAATTAGTATTCGAATTTAATCTGATGTATTCTATTTGGAAATTCGAACTGTATATGATCATATAGTTGTTTCCACAATAATTTTCTTTGTATTTAGAGTTTACTATACATGATTTTGCTTTCGCAAGTCGGCCGATGTATTCTGCAGAATAACTAAGCTCGAATATCGCTAAGGAAGTGCTTCTACAAATCATTCGTGCTATTGTTTTTTTTTAACTAAAAGCAGATAATAGTGTAGGTGAAAGAGACGGTAATTTGATGATTCTGTTTTGAGATTATCATGTCCAGTTTCTTCATCGTCGCTCCTTACTACATGCAGCTTCGAAATCTCCTTGTTTAACACACAGAATATAACGATATCGAGTTAAAAATAATTAAACCTATAAGAAATACTAATGTGAACGGCAGAAGGTGTGAAAATATGGTGAAAAAAATGATAACACCAAAAAAAGAAATCACACAGATCACCCCTAATTTTCCTACTCTCGGCATACATGTTTATCGTCATTCGTAAGTTTTAAATTTATGACAGCAATTTATATTAGCTTACTGTGTCTACATTTAAGTTGTTCTGTTTAAAATTTGTAATTTTATTGCCATCTCCTCTACTCCTCAGCAACAGAGGTATTTAAATTAAAATTAAATCATAACGAAGTTAATTGACAATAACCGATATTTAATTTGTTGTTAAACCTATGCGGATTCTGGGTATTTGAATTTCCAATCTTACTTTAATGTCTTAACCATCTTATAATCGACATCCAAATTAACTAAAACAAAATATGTATACATTAGATTACAATAGATAATGGGCTAGATACTCGATACTCAGATAAGCAGTTATTTTTTCCGAATTTGCTAGAAATGTTATACACGATAATTTAGCAACCCAATTTGTTTCTGAATTTCAGAAAATGGGATACTTTAACGCACTTTAACGTTTTTGTGCTGAATACAAAATTATATTTTACTTTACTAAAATAAACGAGTAGTTTACGCAAGCTAATTTTCGATTAGTAAATCCGCCATATTTGCAGAGTTGCGAATTGCTAGAGTATCGAGTAGCCCAATATCGATTTGCAAAATTGCAGCCGCAAATTTTGATTGATATTTAGATTTTCTCTCTACATATAAAAATAAAAATACTCCACCGAAAAAAGTTTTACTCGTTTTATGATTGGCTGATACATATTGTCTGTAGGCCTGCTCTGTATTGAAAAAGAGAAATATGATCAATCAAATAACAGAAACAATTAGTTTTCCTCTGTGTTACTATACAAATCTAAAAATTCAAGTATTTTCTTACCGGAATATGGAGTAGCGTCTAGGTAGCTCTTTTTATATTGACACGAAACAAAAGCAACGCTACAATCACAATGTTTTACTTTTTTGCTTCATTTGCATTGTCACCGAAAAGGTGAACCTAGTGATTAGAGGGTGGAGCGCCCTAATACTAAAATTGTTGGATTGTTTTTCTAAACCCTATTTATATAAACAGATATACCCCTACCGCACCCCTGTGCCCCAGAATTGTATTCCAGATCCACCCTACAACTTCTGTTCCTTTAGCCATTCTAATTATTCATTAAATGGCTGGTGTAAAAAAATTTTAAAACATTTGTTTCACATCGAACGTGTTGGGTATGCTGGATACTTAAGTATTTTAAAAAAATACCAAAATTTTCATTCATTAAATCCTTTTTGTCTCAATGAAACCTTCTTAATTTAATTTATTGAACAGTTTTTTTTTAACTATTTATCTTACAATAAAATTGATTTTATTTAGTGATAAAATTCACATTAAATTAAAGTCTTTATCAAAATTATTAATCTTAAATAAAAAATTTAAGACATAAATTGAAATGAAAAAAACAAAAAAAAATTACAAGAAGTTTTTTTTTTTGTATTCTTATTTCGATTTAAAATTTATTTGTCATTCAAAGTAGTTTTCTTTTGCAGAAATTGGTTTCTAATGTACGATATCTCTCCTTCGTCGGCCGCTTATGTATATGAGAGATAATTGCCGAAAGGTATATTATATGTATACATATGTAGGTATGTATATTTATAGAAGATACAAAGAGATTTCTTATATTGTTTTAAATTTTAAATCGATTTTGAAGTTTGTGTGTTGTTTTGTGTGTTGTGTATAGTTTCATTAAGAATTTATATGACAGCCGCAATATTGGCAGTTTTAGCTATTAGTTTCTATATATCTTTTCCCGATTCGAGCACAATGTTTTGTTGTTGTATGCACAAATTTGTAATATATTGCAAAAGATTATAGGTTGATAATATTTCCATGGATGCGCTGTTGGAAAATTGACAATTTACTTTGTATGCTTGGTATTACACTTATACATTTTTATAAATTAGAAATGAAAATGTGAAGAAAATTGGAAAGACATAATGAATGGAAATTAATATGTTTTATACACATTATACTAGTAAGTAAAAGCGAGATATTTGGTTTCGGGGATATTGATGATTTAATTTTATAAATGAAAAAAATAAAGTTTTATGTGATCGATTCAACAATTTATTGTCCATTGCTCATAGCATTTTTTGTAAATAAGTTTGTGTATGAGTCTATACAACTTTATAATATAAATAAAATATGATTCGGTTTGGGTTGCATATAAACACTAATATTTCACCTAAATTTGCTTCAAGAAACATGTTATTGACCCGCAACAACAAAAAATATCCAATTTCAATTTTCTGAGATTTTTTTGTGTATATTAATTATAATGATGATTAGATTCCCATTACAACATCATTTATTCTACTCTCTGTGATTATTGAATTTCTTCGATATGAAAAAATAAAATCATAAAATTACACCACTTTGCGTGAAACATCTAAATCTAATTATCTCCTCATTAAGAGTCTTAGAACAAAAAAAAATAAAAAAATCTGGATACATACAAAAACACGTTAATGAACTTACAACAGACTTATGTACCACACTAATGTTCTTCCATGGTTAATTTTAACAGAAGATTTTTCGTTTTTTTTAATTTTGCGCTTCTTGGAATCCCGCGTAAAAAAATATTAATATAAATTAATTTTTCAACAAAAACACAAAAAAATTTATAAATATAATGAATAACTAAATAAATAAAAATGGGAATTATCTGCGCTCAAAAATATCCGATTGCAACCTTATAGTAAGCAGTCAGAATCAGTATTTATAATCGTGTGATTATCCCATGAAATTTTTTTTTTAAAGATAAAGTATTCTGCAAAAAAAGTTAATTTAACCTTTAAAGACAAAAATTTATAATTAATAAAAAGAAGCTGTCGGTACAGATCTTCCCATAAACGTAACACTTATCTGAATTTTAATTATGAGCAAATCCCGTTGCAAATCCGTTTCCAATTAGAATAATAAAACTCTTTATTGGAACTGATGTTCGCTACAAAATAAAAATTTAGTGATTGTATCATATTTTATTACAATTAAAACATTCAATATCAAAATTTGTCACAGTAAATAATTATAGACAACCCCGTACAACCATAAAATCATGTTAATCAAATATTTTAACGTTAAGTAATAATAAGCCATCATTTCTGATGTAACCAATTGTATAGTTGGATGAAAACGATAGAACTTTATAAAATTGAAGTAAACACGAGGTTCGCAGCTACATTAAATATATTTTGTTTTAATATCTACAAACATAAGTAATTATTTTAGAAGACTTACAACCCCTGTTTGCCGCTAAAAAACATTTATACAACCTAAAATCTTACTATTTTCAATTTTTCAATATACCATACTACCACCTCAAATCCCCCGTAGTGAAATCATCTGCCAACCCCGGATAAATTTTAATTTGGCGGAAATTGGGTTTGTATTACCAAAAAAAAATTTTATAAAATGAAATTCGTTTGCTTGTAAGATACCAATACTACATTTTATCCAGACCTTTCCATTTTTTTTAGAAAACATGAATTGTGAGGTCGATTTACTAATCACTTTATTCTGAAGAGTGGTAAAAACAAAGACAGACAAACAGACACAAATTTGATTTTTAACGAAACACAAATTCACTAAAATTCACTAAAAGTTTGACAATTTTCATGATAACTAAAAGAAAGTAAAAATATTCAAAAGCTATCATTTAGTTGTTCACAAAAATTTAGATGATTGAACTAAGTGATAATCTTGAAAATAATAGTTCATATATTAGCCTTCCAATCGGTTAGAAACCAAATAAATTAGCTATTTGAAAAGCGCAATAAGGAACCATATGTAATTTAGATAAAATTACTTGATTAACTAGTTTTGAATAAGAGAAACGAGGTTTAAATCAAAGATCATTATCAATACTTTCAATTGAGAACCTAAATATTGAAGACAATTTTGTCAAGACTCTATTTAGATTTCGAGCATAAATGAGGCTGTTTTAACCACTAACTAGTTCACTGATAGTTTAGTTGTTTAGAACGGGTAATTTTTAATGAGGCCTTAGTATGTTAGCGATGTTGGGTCACGAATAAACTAAATATTCATTAATTAGAATTATGTACTTAACTAAAAAGTTTTGGTTGAACAAATCAATATTATTCTTAGAACACAATTTTGCTTTTACATTTTAAGTAACTTTAGATTGAATTATCCTAGAGTTCACCAATAGTTTAAGCTGAATCGTAAAAGTTGAAGCCTTATTTGGAAATGTTTGAATGATTAGAAACCAATTAGATTGTAAAAGAATGATAACAGGAAACTAGAGTAATGTAAGATTGATAATATTCTTATACTATCATCAATCTGTGAGGAATAGTCTAATTCTGATTGATAAAAAAGCTGAAGTTAAATGGCCATGTCAGACCAACTTTTACATTGAAAATAACTACAAAAATTGAAATATATTTGTTAATTTTTTGTCGTTTTATGAAATATGAATTGATCCGGCCATCAGATCAAACCTCAAGAAAATCAACTTACATATTTAAAATACTCTTACATACTAATTAATCAAAAAATAATGTGCATAACGTGGTATATTCCACACTTTTAGAAAACCAGTCTACCAACGAAAAAATACTTTCCATGCATTCAAAAAAATAATGGAAACGTTCAACTGGAAATGCCTTCAAGATACATTTTTTTAGTTCTAAAATTAGACCACACAGCCATTTAATATTTGCGCGCGCTACCATTTAAATTCAAACATTAACAAGTTTTTCTATTGAGAACATATAAATGTAAACAACAACAAAAATTGAAAAACACTTTCGAATATCGGTGTATTTATTTATAAGAAATCCTTCAACAGTATTCAATATTTACAGCAACCCATGCTGAGACGACAAAAAAATTCCACAATCGAATTATAATTAACGTGCACGGAATTATAAAAACCTTACAATAATAATTAATTCACTTAATTAATTTATTCGAAATTATTTGCGTTTAATCTTGGTGACCATCATAATCGATCTTGTCGTCGACGACTGAGACTCGTTGTAATTATCATAATTGAATATCCATTTTTAGGGTGGCAGCCGCATAGCCAAAGACGATTTATTTAGTATAAAGTAAAGTCCCTTTTAACCTAATTTTTATTATGATTTATACGCGACATTATGAAAGGTGGTTTGGTTTTATAATATTTGTTTATCTTCTGAATACATTTTTGCTTCAGCATCTTATAAAGTGCAACAAAAACATGTTTCTTATAGATTTTGCCATTTATATTTAGATGTATAAATATACGAAACAAAAAGTCGAATAACTAGATAAATTATTAATATGTATGTAATATACGTAAAAAAAAATGTTTTTAGTAATAAAAACTATTTTTATGTAGACACAATTTTGTTCAATTGATATTGTTATGGGATATACTCGTATCTATAAGATCAATTAGGGCTACGGATTTGAAATGTGTACTAACGCACATATGAATTCTTTGAACCCCATTGCAGATGGAGTTTTGTTTATACACTTTGAAGCGAATACAAATTTTACAAAAACAAAAGATTTTTAATTTAAATAAGCGACGAACCCAATAATTATTATTTTTGTTAAAGAAGAATTGAAATTCTTAAAGAAATAATTTTTTTTATATTTTGTTATTGCCAACAAGTACATTTTAAACATATTATCTACATAACCATTAAGATATACACAGTTTTTTTGCTTTATATCCATTCTGAATTTTTTGCAAGACCATTTTCTTTTAAAAACTTCTTCTTAGCGTTTTGTTGCACATTCAATTAATACTTATTAAAATTAGTTTGCAATTTTTTTTTTTTTTTTAGTTTTGTTTTTATTTATTCATTTTGTTTAATTCAAATTCAAAGGGATGTATGTATGTTATTGCTTATTGCTTGAGTATAAATATTAAGGCCAGGTACACGACAACACCGATTGGTACATACGGTAGTCAGAACATATTCCGTTTAGTTGTTGGTGGTTGATCAACATTCTTTCAAGAATTTAAATAAGCACGGAGTTCGTCATCACCACAAATTTTGTGTGTAGGATTTTTTTTCGCTTGTTTAGAAAAACAAGACACCAAACCAACCAACAAACATCATACACATATACACTTGAAAAAAACCAAAAATAAAATTGTCATGTCGTTATAAATCTATGCATCGATCCATCAAATTACAAAACAAAAAAAAAATTAAATTTTTTCTAATCTATCCGAAGGAGAGCCAATCCCAAACAGTGCGACAGCTCACGAATTATATAAGAAAATCACATAAAAGACATACGCAATAGAAAACAACACAAAAATAATTTATGAGAATTATTAATTTTTTTTTTTTTTTTGTAAGATTTAATTTAACTTTTGGTTGGTTGATGTTAGTTGAACTTTGAGAATTTTATTTTGTTTTCTAAATTTTTTGAAGTATTACAAATAAACACAAAAACATAAAATTGAAGGCGAGGAGATTAGAATCCAAAAATAGAGAATGATGAATAAAATCAGATTTTGATGATGATGACATCCTAGGGTCAAATATAAAGAACGAGGTGGAATATCCTGGATCATTTAATCACGGCATTATTTTGCTAGAACCTTATGCTTGATTATAATACATCAAGGTAGTATGGAAAAGCTTTGCAAAATTTAAATTATCTTTTAGATGGTATACACGACTTAAGAAAAATTAAAAAAATTTCAACGTTTAAATTTTTTGAGGGATACGAGCTTTTCCACAATGAGCTTTTGTTTTTAAGTTATTAACCCTTTAAATCGAATATTCTAGGGTTTTCTAACTTCTAATTTGAGATAAGGATGGGGTATATCAAAAAAGTTTGATTTTAATAAAATTTAAAAGCTCAAAACACCTTAAAAATAAAAGAACACTAAAGCTGGCGGACCGAGGGCCAACTTAGATAAAACTTAATTAATTAATTTTGTCTTTAATTAAAACGTCATGCGGCCAAAATCACATTCTAGTAAACATGAATGTAAAACCATAAAAACACAACAGCACCTCGCTAAAACTAAAATTTGTAATATTGCATCAGTCAATTCTTTAAAGTTTTTTTTTTGTTTTTATCAAAATTAAAATTTGAAAACAGGGATTTTCAAAAACAGAAATTTGAAAAGGTTAACATGTGATTTTTAAAATTTTCTCGTCGTTCACAAAAACTTGGGCTTTCTGCGATTATAACTTGGCGAATTTTGTCCGTATAGCTTACCCAGGAACTTAAGGAAACTGTTTGATGCGGATTTTGGCCTAACGAAATTATCGGTTCGTACTTCTTCCAAAACGAAATTGGCATTGCCATAACCGTCAACGGCGAGCGCTACAGATCGATGATAAGCACCTTCTTGTGGCCTAAACTGAATGATATGAATACCGACGTGAACTGGCCACCGAGATCATGCCATTTAACGCCTTTAGACTTCTTCCTTTTGGAGTTATCTTAAATTGCAGGTTTATGCAAATGAACCCCAAACAATTGATACCCTCACATTCAACACAACGAACGCAATCCAGCAACAAAGCAAATCCAGCGACAAAGTCATCAAAAATTGGACCTCCGAACACGAGCATACTTAATGCCATAAAATATTCTTTCAAATAAAAATAAAAATTGAGTAGATATCTCACACACAACTTGTTTTATTTACGTTTAAGAATCGAGCGGCCTTATTGAAAGACCCTTTGAACTTATGTACCTTATTTTAAGGTTAGTAAAAATTACAGTTAATACTAGCGGCTCCTATTTATATATTTATACAGTAGGCTTTGGTAAAATACGCAAATGAAAAAAAAGTTAAGACCTCCTTAGCTACCAAAATACATATATTTCAATAAAATTTTCAATGTGCAAATTTGAAATGCGTGTAATTTGTATTTATAATTAGTGTACGAAATGAATTTTCTTCGTTGGAGAAAAAATAGACTCGCAATCTTTGAACTGGCTCGGCTATACTGCAGATTCCGTTTCATTCAATTCAAGATTTTCGAGGCTTCCAAGGTCACAGAATCTTCGAAATTTTAAAGGATTTCAAAATATTGATGATTATTCATGAGTTTTGTGAATTTCGAAGCCTTAATGGACTATATTCCAACCTCAAATCAAAGCTAAAGATTATTCGACCTTTTCCTGGGGGTTTAGCCGATGCTTATTTTCCATTTCTAGACCTAAAATTTGTTTTTCGAATAGTGACAAGCAATCGTAGATTTGAGTTCGCAAATTTGGCCGTTAAGGCCGGTATTCACGTACAATTAAATTGCGCAATATAATTGTGTGACGTCAGAACATTGCACAATATTCTCAAATTTTATTCAAGATTTTGGAATTTTATTGTGCAATATTGACGTCACACAATTATATTGCGTAATTTAATTGTACGTGAATACCGGCCTTTACTACGAAATTAGACAATTATTTTCAATTTATTTTGTTTTTGTATTGTTTTGTTGGTTGTGGTTGTGTTTTGCCAATTATAATAAAAACAATGATTCGGATTGTTATGTTCGTAGAGACGGGTTCACACGACACGGAAATCGACCGATATATCTGTGGATATTTGATAATTCTATGTAAATTAGGACGGAATTGGCTATTTCTTATCCGATTTTGATGAAATTCAACCTGTGACGCTAAAACGATTTTTAAGCGGAATTCTTTAAAAGGTAAATTTGGACGGAAGTGGCATCCTACGATTTAGATTTTTTTTTTTTTTTTTTTTTTATCAATTTTTTTAATTGGGTGCAGAGCGGACTTATTAACGGTCCTAGCTCCTTGTAACTGTCAGAGCTTCTGCACCCAATGCGCGATCCTGCAAGTAAAGATTAATAGCTACCTTAAATTTATTAATTTTATATTCCTTCGGAAATTTGAAATGTATTAGCGAATTCCACTTTTTTGATGTTCGGTATATAAATTCGCGCTTGATTTCTTCAGTTCGAGGTTTCGGGAGCTTCACCGTAAACCTATGTGCATTGGTTGTTCCTCTTGTTACTCTTGTTGTTGTAACGAATGGTGGTATTTTCTCCGATAGTTCTGCAGAACATTTACCATGTAAGCATCTGTAGAAGACGCAGAGTTCAGCAACATCTCTGCGATGCTGTAAGCTGTCTAGTTCTTGAGTAAGTCTGGGATTCCGTATTATTCTGATAGCGCGGCGTTGAACCCTGTCCAATAAGTGGAGGGTGGTACCAGACGCACCTCCCCAAACTTTACAGCAATACTCTATACATGGTCGGATGAAGGTTTTATATATCTGGAGAACTTGATGCGATTTGAAAAACCTTCTGCATCGATTCAGGAACCCGAGTTTTTTTGAAGCTGATTTAGCCAATGCAACAATGTGTTCATTCCATTTGAGTTTGTTACTTATTTGAACACCAAGCAGTCGAATTGAGTCGCAACCCATAAGGATATGGTTCTTTACCACAAATGGGTAGTTGTTGCGACTTTTTTTACGTGAGAATGTGCATATTTGTGTCTTTTTCTCGTTAAATTGTACTAAGTTGTTGTTACCCCACTCAAATATTGTACTTAAATCGGAATTAAGAGAAGTTACGACTTCTGACCGTTTATTATTTAGATCTGTAATGCTAGACTCCGCCTCGAATGAAATAGAAGAATGCAATGTGGCATCATCCGCAAAGCTATGGATAGGGTTTACAGTGCTATCCAGCAAATCGTTGATGTATAGCAAAAACAGGGTCGGTGACAAAGGTGACCCCTGAGGGACTCCGGCATTTGGGGAGTGCGTCGATGATGATCTCCCATTAAGCACGACGCTGATTTTTCGGTCATTGAGATAGCTTTTAATCCACCTGGTGGACATCGAGTCCAGCCCGTATGCCACAAGTTTACAAATAAGATTCTCATGCCACACCTTATCAAAAGCCTTGGATATATCCAAGGCGATTGCAAAGGCCTCTCCGTGGTGTTCTAGGGCGAGATTCCATTTGTTCGTGACATACGTCAGGAGATCGGTCGTGGATCGGCTTTCACGAAAGCCGTATTGTCTATCCGAAATTAGTTTGCTAATTTCAAGATATTTAACTATATGTTGATTGACGCATTTCTCAAAGACCTTAGCGACGGCTGACACAATTGATATTGGCCGGTAGCTTGAAGGGTCAGTTTTGTCACAACCCCGTTTCAGCACGGGTTGCACCATTGCATTCTTCCAGGCGTTCGGGTAGTGACTTTGGTTATATGAAAGTAGGAAAATTTTAGATAATATTGGAGCCAAGTCACTGGCAAACTCCTTCAATATTCGAACTGGAATTCCATCAGGTCCGGTGGCCTTGTTTGCATTCATTGACTTCAGATTAGTAAAGACAATTTCCTCCGAGATGACGACGGGGCTCATTTTAGAACCACAATATGGAATTAATGGAGGTCTAATTCCATCTTGGACAACTAATGTCGAGTTCGATTTGAAGACGCTCGCCAATAAGTCAGCTTGTAAATATGGATCCACCACCAAGGCGCCGTCAGCACGTTTCAATGCTGAAACAGATGTTTTCGAAATATTTGCAACCGATGCGACCATGTGGTAAAAGTTGCGATCGGAGATTTTCAACTCGGAAGCCACATTGGCTTTCTTGCTGTCGGCTCTTTTTGCTTCTGTACCACAGATTTTTTTGCAGGTGTTCCGTGTCGTTTTGTATTCCTCATAAGAAATTTCGTTGCGTTTATATTTTTTGTGTGCCGCTTTATTTTGTTTGGCAGCTTTGGCGGCTTCTTTTGAAAATATTTTAAAATTTTGATTGGGATCGGAAAATGATGAGGGTATAAATTTATTCATTCCATGTAAGACCGTGTCAGTAAAACTGGAAACGGCGTCGTCGATGTTGTTGTTATGTAGGCAATGGCGTTCCCAAGGGAAATGTTTAAAAAATGACCGTAAACCGTCAAAATCAGCTTTATTAAAATGCCAAAGACGCCTTGGCTGCTGTCTAGATTCTAGTGGTGTTTCGACAGATATTTTTGTGGTTATTAAGTTATGGTCAGAATTTCCAATTCCAGTTTCGACATGGGCCTCCATGGAATGAGGGATTGATGTCAGACAGAGATCCAGAATATGAACTCCTCTAGAATTTTGGCATTCAAATGTGGACTCACTAACAATCTGTGTGAGGTCATGCGAAACGGCAAGCCATTCCGCATGGCGCCCAGCGACATTTGTATCTTTGTGATTCAACCATTGTTTATGGTGGGCATTAAAGTCACCGACCATAATTAATTCGCATTCGGGATGTTGATTGCGAATATCGTCACATTTGTCTGATAAGCCCTCGAAAAAGCTAATCGTTTCTGAATCCGTCTGATTAGGAGATCTGTACAAGCTAATTAAAAAAATGAGTTTATTAGGAAGAGAAATTTTAAGCACAATAGTTTGAGCGGTTTTTGAAAATATTTCGTACTTTTTGTGTCTTGAGTACGGTATGTGGTTTTTAACGAAGATGCACACTCCACGTTGCAACTCAAAAGCTTGTTCGAACTGGTAGCGCTTGAAGTAGAATTCGTTTTCGTAGATGTTCGACGATACTTTTGTTTCCGTTAGAACTAATATGTCGGGTTTACGTGATTCGAGATGTTGATGAAGTTAAATACGATTTTTAGCCAATTAAAGTCGAACTCGGTTATTTCTACTGCAAATAGGTTTCTAAAATGATTTTTAGATTAAGTTTTGCAATATGAACAATTACGATTTAATTGCCTTTTTATAACCGCTTATGATCAAATTTGCCATATACGATTGGCATAAGGTGCGAATTAGGTCAATTAGGATGGAACTAAGATATTTCTAAACCGATTATGATAAAATCCTTCGTAATCTTTTGGAAATGGGATTGTAAAATGATTTTTACATGAATTTCTTGAAAATAAGTCCAATTAGGACGTTAAGATTGCCTTTTTTGAGTGATTTTGAATGATTTTCAGGAAGTGTGCTTGTAACGGGATTCTAATGGGAAAACGTCTAAACCGATGTTAGAAACGGGATTCTATAAAGATTTTTAGATGAAGTTCATGAACTCAAAATGCAACAAAATTAGTAAATTAATTGATTGAACCGCAGGAGTTTTGATTAAAATCACAAGTATGTTTTTATTCCTAGAGAAAATAAATCAAAACCCACAATGAATTTATTACTCTCAGATTAATTTACATTCATTATTCACTGGCTGATAACATGCCAACACTATAAACCTTTTTAATACTAATTCTCCTATTACCTTAGGAAGTCTATTAGGAGACCTTAGGAAGCCTATTAACGCTATGCATAATAACTTTTATTACACGCTAGTTGAATGATATACTATTTTTAACTCCTCCCACCTCCTGCCCCCAAGCTTATGCTTTATATTTACTACTGTTTCACGTTTCTAACGTGCGATCTCAAACAAATTTTGTCGTTTATTCATGCCAAGTACAACTGAGCAAGGACGTTTTGCATTATTTATTTTTTATTTTTACTATATGTATTAAACAATAAATATAAAAAATAATAAAAAATTAAGTACCATTTCAACATTTAGGCTGATCTAAAAAAAAAAAAAAAAAAGATGGCAGTACTTGACATTTGTAAACCAAAGCAACCAACATGAATAAAAATGATAAACTAGCAATATGTAATTTGTTTACTTACGTGTTTAAAGATTTCTCTGAAGGATTGGAATATATAATAATAATATAGTATAATCAGAAATTTATCAGGAAATACAGATGATTATTAATTTCTCATAAACAAATTTTTAAAATATCATTTTCATGTATGTACATAAATTATTCGTGATAAAATATTTATTTGGACTAACATTTAAATAGAATAAACTTTTGGTGAGAAAGAAAATCGAACTCAATTTTAACTGTAACTTAATTGACTCGTCCAATATTTTACATCCGGTTCAATCCGACAAGAGGTTTTAGTTTACTTGATTTAATTATTATTTCTCAAGAACAAAAATCGCGTATTTTACAATATGGGCAACTGTCTGTACCATGAATATCCGACCATAATCTCGTTATTATGCAATACCAATTTAAATATACATATATGCGAAAAGCTTGTACTTGCATATGTTAATGATTTATCAAAGGGTTGACGAGAACAAAATTCAGAATTTATTTACCCAATTAAATTGGGACCTTATTTTATGTACCTACTGGTAATATTAACGGACAAATTAATATTTTTAATTATAGCAATCATTATATTTTGTTTTCACTTGTGTACCTTTAAAAAAGGTTGTTATTAAATGTGATTCTGCACCTTGGTTAACAAGTTAAATATTACAACTTATGAATCAAAGACAAATAATGTACAAGAAATAGAAACGAACACTGAGATCTTGTTCTCATTGCGCTACAATAACTTTAAAAAATTGATTGTACTTAACATACGCGAAGCTAACGAAAATATTATTTTGGAAATTTAAAATCATTTTCAAATAAAAAAACTTGGAATTCATTAAAGCACCTTGGTATTCAAGGGAACACTAAGACGAATAATGTTTCCAGTTTTTCTATTGATTCAATAAATACACATTTTTTAACCAAGCCAGATAAACAAGTCAATTTTCCAGTGCCTGATAATAAATTGAAGTGGGTACGAAGGGCCGAATGGATCGAAAGGCCGAATTTTTTTGTTTATTTATTTTTTGTTTTTAGGAATAAAGGGCCGATTATTTTTTTTTTTTTTAGACCATTTTATATTTGTTAGAGTGAAGAAAAATTCTATTTAGACGAATAAAATAATTTCATTGTGATTTAGTGATGTAAATTAGTGAATATTAAAAATTCGGCCCTTCGAACCATTCGGCCCTTCGACAAAATTTCGGCCCTTCGACATTCGGCTCTTTGATATCATTCCAATAAATTCCATTTACATTATAAATCAGCTCAACAATTTACATTTCACTATATTGCCCCCAAATGATATTGCTTTAGCCATAGATCTAACTCAGTTGGACATGATGGAATCAATAATAAATTTATTCAAATGTTTTTGTGGAATACTTTCTAAAATATCTCACACACATAGATAATTTTTCAATTGTATCCTCGATATTTCGTTGTGTAAAATAGCTTCGGTTTTACCAATTTCTAAGAAAACACACGTTTCATCTATGGAAAGTTTAAGACCTATAAGTATATAGTCGGTTTTATCAAAGGTTCTTGAGAAAGTCCTCTTTGAGCACATCACGAAGTACATTGATTCAAATGAATTTCTAAGCAGTTAACAATCCGGTTATCGAAAAAAATTAAGTACACAAACAGCTCTAATGAACGTTACAGATGACATTAGTCGACTCCTAGATAAAACCATGTTCTACTAATTTTAATAGATTTTTCCAAGGCGTTTGATATGATCAATCATAAACCGCTTTTGCAGAAGATGATGTTGTTTATCAATTAGGTTACTACATTCTTACTTAAATGATCGTAAGCAATATGTTAGGTCGAATGGAATGGTATCGTATCTGGGTAAAGTTAATGACGGTGTTCCACAGAGTTCGATATTGGGATCAGCAGTGATCTCGTTGTTTTTGAACGAAATTTCTACATATTTTAATAATTGTTATTTTCATATTTATGCGGATGATGTACAGATTTATCTGGGTGATGGCAATTTTGATCAAATTTAAAATATTGTTATTTAGTTAATTTAGATTTAAGTAATATTTGCTATTAGGCTAGTTCTAATGGTTTTATTATTAATGAAGGTAAATATAGTGCAATGCTTATTACTACATACATCTAAAAACCCATTTACTTCTCTGAAATTGATCATCAATGGATCTGCCATTAAATTTGTGGATAAAGTTAATGATCTTGGTGTGATAATTAATAATAGTTTCACTTGGAACAATCACTTGCGTCTATTTGTCAAAAAATGCATTCAACCCTTTTTTGTCCACAAAGCCCCAGGCTTTATTTGATTAAGTCTTTGATCGTGCCTCATACATATATTGTATCGCGATGTAATTTATTCTAATTGCAATGAAATTTCGTTTCATCTGCGCCAAGTAACTTTGAATAGTTGTGTTAGATATGTAGATGTATATGCTGCATATTATTTTGGTAATGCATTTGGTACCTCATTGCCTAAGTTTTTTTTGTCGTGCGGTAATTTTTATTTATAAGTTGATTAATTTTCGTGAGCAAAATTATTTGTATGCTAAGCGTCAGATCTCCAAATCCCGAAGGACAAATATGTATGTTGATGTTTCCAACGCAGCTATTGACAGCAAACTTAGTTTCTCGCCGTTTGGCTCAAGCACGTCAAAGTTAAGCTATTCGAAACGCAGCAGTAAATTTCAATGAAACCAAAGTTAAGCATTATTTCCGTCCATTTAATGTCATCTGACAATTTTGTAGAGCAAAACGTTTTTGCGCTGAACTTCCAACTTATAAGAAATTCACATACTGCTGCAGAAAAGGTAAACTTATGCTGCCTCAGTCGAAGGATGTAGACGGTAATGAACTTAATTATCCAGAGTTCCTTGAGAAGCTACTCTCAGATGTGAATCATCCCCATTGTACACAATTTCGCAATCAAATTAGATCATATAACGGTGCTTTTTTATTCACTTCGATAGGTGCGAAAATTGTTGATTTGCTAGGACAAAGCCCTTTTGTATTCAAAATACACGGACAAACGTATCATCGCATTTTTCATTTGGAACCAATTGACAACCAAGTTGCTCAAAATATACAATTATATGTCATTGATAGCACCCAAGCTACAGAAATACGACACAATTCGTCGCAAATCATAATTGCCGAAGTGGCATTCTTGACAAACTGGTCGGTTTCTTTCGTGTAAACAACCGACTGGCTCAATAATGCGAGATGTAGAGGCACAAGAAGCGAAGCGCGCTGCTGAAACAGGTGAAATAATTCCGATTGTGAGTATATAGCATTTAGACGTGATAGGCATTCTGATCAATACCGACATAATGCTCCGACCTCAAATGGAGTAGGTATGATATTTGTAAACGACGAAGCTTTGTACAAAATTTCGGCTAAAACTATCAATATTTGTGAGAATGGGAGGTAAAACAAAAATAATAAAAATGTTTGACTGCAAGGCCGGAAGGAGGAACAAGACATTTTGTCTAGTCGATGTTTTGGAGCCCTGGTAACCTAATTCATCGAGAAATGTGAAAATATGGAACATAGCTTCGTTATAGTGGGAAAAGTAAGGAAAAAAAATACGAGTGGAAGATATTCCGTAGTTCAAAGGTTTTGATTATCGCTGAGGGAATTGCCAATATGGAAATTGTACAAATTCTAAAAATAACAAGGTCTGGCACAGCCCGTGGATTATAGGTAATCAATCAATGCTTAACTTAAAAATTCCAATAATAGCGCATGAATAACTTAGCAATTTTTTTTCTTTAAATCAGCTGTATACAGGTGTTCATTAAATTTTATATCCATTACATTTTGTACACCCATTAACATTTCAACAAATTTATGGATGTGCTTTAGATCTATCTGTCATATTTACAAGGCAACTTTCTTAAATAAATAAATAAACAAGAAAATAATTAAATAATTTATGTGAAAATAAATTTTAAATAATTAATTAGTGTTCAACAATATTATATTTCAATTTTAAAACAACATTAGAAAAATGTTGAACGAGACAAGGCAACAAAATGTCTAGTCACAATTTTATGCATATCATTAACTAATTTTTGAATGCAGTGTGCGACTTTCGCATATTCATCGTTGCAATATAATATGGAAATACAGTGGCACAGTTATAAGAGAGTAATAATTGATTTATGTTATCAATTTACAAATATATACAAAAAACAAAATTGGTGGCAAGACATTTTAATTTATTTAGTCGTGCACGAAGAGGGAGATAAAGTGTAGGTGACATAAGACAAGGTGTATTTCTTTGATGTTATAATCAACTTTCTCTATACATACTGTAATGTATGTATGTTACGTACGGTTATTGAACAGAGGCACAAAAGAGATATGATTTCACGTGATATCAAATTTTGTTTCAGTTTTATGTAATTATGTATCAATTTAATGTTGCGCACATTAAAGTGCATTCGTCTTTTAAGTGTATATGTAACTGCATATGTACATAAGTATATAGAAAAGTTTCCGATTTTCGATTTTTATAAATAAAATCATAAAAAAGAAGAAAAAAATTTAAATCAATTTTCAATTAAGATTTTAATTTTCTGATAAGAGAGTGAAGGTATTTTGCTTCTTCATTGAATGGAATTTTTTTTTTTGTTAGCAATTTTTTGGATACAATAAAGTTTTAAGCAATCTTAAAATGATTGGTATTTTTATAGGGCGTACATTTTATTGATTATTGAGTAATGAAAAATTGTGATAATAAAATGTTTCGAACCGAGCAAACGGCGCCATGTTTATACAATCGCCTAACCTACTCATAGTAATCCTATATATGATAAATCACCCGCACATACACTAATAACTTCTAATTACATGAAGTGTCTGTAAAATTGCTTAAATGAGACCATCCTACTTAATGTGCGCTAATACATATCCTGTGTGCGTGTATACCATATAAACAAAGAATTAGGTAAATCTCACAGCACTGCGCACAAGCTCGAATTATTTTAATGAACCGCATCTTAAAAAACTCATGTCCACTTCTATTATTTAAATATTTATTTGGATAGATGTCATTTATCATACCGCGAGACACAGAAGAAAATATTAACACAAGTAGTGTTAAATCTAGAGAAGACGAAGACACCAAGAAGAAAACGACAACCTTAAAACCCATCTTAAAATGAAATCTTAAATAATTTATCATTTTATACCAATCTCTAGAATTTTTTTTTATTTTTTTAACTCATATTTGTCATTTTTGACTTTAAGACTAACTAAAATAATTAGAAGATGATGTGAAACACTTTAATAGAATTAAATACATATCTATATAGAAAGAAGGTCTATGATCGAAAAGAATATATTCATATGTACGTACATATACATAAAGGTTTAGAAACATGTTGTTGTTGTCATTATTTATTATTGTGGCTTAAAAATGTATATTAGAAAGAGAAAAGTGGGGGCGTCTCAACTGAAACACGTGAGTTATTTAATTATTCTTAAGTTACTTACGATCGATCAAGTCCGTTATAAAATATAAATATTTTTTGTACGCGATTGTTTCGAAATACTGAATAAGCGCGCGCGCGGATATTAGAGTCACATAGTGATCTATAGATTAAGATTTTAGTGCCGAGATATGTAAATAACTTTTGAGATATTTGAACGCGACCATGAACAAAAGATTGTGCTCGGATAGCCTAGATTTGTTTTCGTATATATTTAGATGATTGGTCGATAAGGCACAAGAATGAGACAGTTCTTTTGTTGATTGCATCTACGATTTTTTTTTTATAAATTAATGAGTTTGAATTCAGCCACCGTTATATTCTAATGATGTTTATGCACAGTTACCCAAAATATATTAAAAATAATAATAATAAAAATGACTTACATTGGCACACGATTTTATTGTTGTGGAGCATTGATTTGATTGATAGTGCGCGATAAATGATCCCTTAAACCCTGCGTAAATTAACATTGATTAAAACTTCCCGAATGGTTCCTATATGAATCGGATTAAAATAAATCTCATCTATACTGCCGTGTTAAGAAAAAAAGTCATAAGCGCCAAAAGTCGAAAAATGCATTAGGGGCATATTTGGATTCTTCCAACAAATACCTATATTTATGTTTTTTTAAAAAGTCAAATATCGTTCATCAAATGCTATAAAATCACCTTATTTAATAGTCTAGTTTCATATATCGATATGGCAAACAAAAATAGAAAAATTGAAATTACTCAAAACTACAAAAAGGCTGATGTGACTTTTTGCTTAGCACGGCAGTATACCTCTCAATGGATCTAAGTAATTTCCTCAATCCTCGCACATATATACGTACACACTCGCACCTATCTCTGTATATGTGATAAATTAGCACATTGTTCTAAATCAGATCAGAACTAATAATTATTAATCCAAAATTTAAAAAAAAACTTAATAATACAAAACCGCAAAACTAAAAACCAAACTAATTAATTATAGACCTTTCGGTACGCTATATCTTCCATTAGCTAATAAAAAACCAACAACGTACATTAAATCCAATAAACAAAAACCAAAATATTACAAAAAAAAAAACCGTGATTGATTACCTCGATGATGAATTTCCTATCTCCAAGCTAAGCATACATTCAGATACCCCGTATCCATTGAAGCATCCATTCAGATAGACCGTTTCTTCTTCTAATCTATACTTAGAGAAAACACAACTCATGAAATTACAATTTAATTACCGCATAAATTGCAATAAGTTACCAATGGTATACCTGCAGGTACACAGAAATAAGCGAGCGCGTACGCAATAATAAAAATTTTCAAAATTTCTGCACTACATATACATACATACATATATATACGTACGTGTTTTTGTGTTCAAGTTCCCAAGCGTAATCTAATTAATTTATTCGAAACTTTTTCCGACCACATACTCTTATGTATTATGTATATACTATATGTATGTTTCAAACCTGATGATCGATAAAATTTGATTCTAATCATCATACGCACACAAGACACAACAAATTTAGAACACACCAGAGTTAGAGAAAAATTTTGAAACAAAAAGAAAAAATATCAAAATTTATCTCCAAATGATCTCTTGATGTTGATCGACAAACATTTTTTTATTTTTTTCCATGATTTATCGAGTTTTGAAATAAATTTTATGTTTCGTATCGACCAATTTTTTGGGTGTAAGCCTTTAAGCTATTTTGAGTTATTTTCGTAGTCTTATTTCGTAGATTAACTGTTTATTGTGATGGAATAATTAGGAATTTTTTCGAAAATAATATCGCGTCTCAACCTCATAAGATGAAGTTTACTGTATGTACTTATGTAGGTATGTATAACATATACACAAGGTACGAGAGATAGACAAATCAGAACAAGATCTTAAGTAAATGGTCATGCTGTGCAAGTAATATCCACTTAGATTAGACAAATTTCAAAATATTATGAATGAATTTTTTATGGCTTTTAGCTCTTGGAACAATGTATAGTATAACGGTGGATTTTTTGTTCTTTACTATTAACTTACTGAGAAAGTGAGAACTACTCTGATCACAAGACTCATCATTCAATATTTGTGTCATTCCGTTTGTGGCCTTTGGTTGGGTGACGGAGTTTAGTGGTTAAACAAATGTTTTCGTATTGAGAGAATAACGGATTCGTGCCACCAATTGCCACTCTAAAACTTGTAATTAGAAAAAATGGAGGTTTGACGTTTGTTTTTAAGAATGGTCCGAATATGCAATAAATTTAGTTGTTATAATCAATATAATCCATAAATATTTATTTTGGTAGATGGAGATCGTCGCTCATTTTTGCCGCTCAAAAAATATTTTTAATACGCTTAAAAATCGATTGTATTGCATTTCAGTCAAATAGAAATTTTTAAAACGGGTTTTAACTGAGAGCAAATACATTTGTCTCTATAACAAAAAAAATTTATAAAATTAAATTGGCCTGAATGTAGTATGCACATACCAGTAGCTTTCCTATCGGCCCCCCCAAGTAATTATCAGTGCGAAAAATATTTCCAGACTGAATGATCGATTAGAACATAGAAAAACACAACGAACGAGTTTATGCTCAAAGCTCAACGCGCAAAAGATTTGTGTGAAAACTTGTTTGTATAAGTACTTAGTGAATTATTTCAAGCCCCTTCGTTGAGCCTGAAATACCTCTGCTGACAGACAGCTATTGTTCGCTCAGTATTTAAATTAAGTTACATTTTGGGTTCAAAAAGTCAATAAGTTATTCTATTTTGGGTTCGGAGGACGAATCTTTGTAAATAAAAACCAAAAATAGTACAAAAAACGAAACCAAGATTAAAAAATACATGAATATACTTTATAGTGAAGGGAATACTCATTTCATTTAAAAAACAAAATTTCATATCGTATGTAAATTAATTTGTTACCCTTGCTAGACAACTAAAGCTCGTACCAGAAAATAATATTCAAAGAGTGGTGCTAGCTTATACATATGTACCTACTTTAGTAT
The DNA here is from genome assembly GCA_963556165.1 of Tipula helvola. NCBI lineage: Eukaryota > Metazoa > Arthropoda > Insecta > Diptera > Tipulidae > Tipula > Tipula helvola. The sequence goes on from OY744482.1 coordinate 209,909,533, forward strand.
AAATATCCATGAAATTGAGTGTTTTGTGTGAAATACTATCGTAAATTGTCATTAATAATCAAAATAAACGAGTTTACTCATCTTTTACAATTTTTGCGGTTAATAGACAAAAAACTTAAAATCAAAGATACAAAAAACTTCAAATCAAAATACAAACTAGAAAGTTAAAACTAAATGCGAAATTTATTATATTTCAAAATTACCTCCGGTGGGGTGGCACAGTGGTTAGCATACGTGCTTTAGGCTCCGGAGGTCCCGGGTTCGATTCCCGGGCGGGGTGATGAAAAAATCACGGCTGGTTAATGTAGCATCCTATGTAGGAATTACATCCACTCATTAATCGGCCAAATCCCTCTAATTGGACGTTTTTTCTTCTTTCTGTAAAATTATTTCTTTTTTTTTTTTTGTGTAACTTTATAAATTACAAATCAATTGTGCATCAAATGTAACAAAGCTAGGCTGCCCCAACTGCATTCCCCCAAGATATCATCTTAAAGAAAAAACTAATTCACAGCAAGCGTATCAGATTAAGGTTTTGGAAAATAGTAATCCGTGGTCGTTCGGCCTGTGCTTTGGTGTTGAGTGATACCAAAATAGAAAATCAAGGCGAAGTGGACCAATTGGAGGACCAGCTGACAGATAAATTGGCTGTTGTTATTAAAGAAATCATATATTTTGGCACGCTGTGTTGCGAATGAGCTGTAGCTCAAAATGTAGTGTGCCAACATCTTAGTAAAGTTATGTAAATAAATAAATAAAGAATGTTTCTATGGGATGTAGCGCCAGCGAAAAAAAAAATTATCTCATAAAAAATAAGAATTAAAATATGTAATAATAACCGACCAAACGGCGCAGTGATTAAAGATGTGTCGGTTGGATCGAGAGGTACCGGGTTCGAATCCCTATAGGGGCGGGATGCAAAAGGGATTTGTCATCATCTGTTTATGAAAGGGAGGGTTCATCATCTATTTAGCTGACAATTTAAGCGAACTTTTTAATACTATTTCTTTAACTAAAATATGTCGTACTCGTTCATCTGAGATGCCTATGGTATCAGATTTCACGCGTAGTCACACTTGGATCTTCACGAACAATAACTGTAGTCTTACTTTGGCAATTTTACAACAACAATGCCGTGTATTTTCATTCCGGAATGAAGAGTTTCATTCCACTGAGAAGTAGGTATAGAAAAATTCTCTTCTTCACATAGTTGCAGTGTTTACCACTAGAGTAAATATATTACATGCATTTAGTTTTATGAGTTGTTATTAAATAACAATTTTTAATTTTTCGATAAATCAGAATTTTAAATTTTATTAATTGTCATCACTATTTTATATTTGTTAAAATTCTAAATAATAAATTATATTTTAGAGCTTGGTACCAACTGTTGAAAGTAAAAAAAAAAAATTATTCTGAAAAAGAATTGCTCTTAATTTGGGCAACATTTCATTCCTATCGGATAGGAATAACTTTTACCAAGTCATAACTGTGAATTAACGTATCTGACATTTTTTCAAAATCTCATCTCTGACACAAAATGGTCCATTGTGAGAAATTCTGTCTGAATTTTTGTACCTGCGTTGGTTCACCGTTAGGACGAAGATGTCTCCTAAGAATCAATTAACGTTGGTGTGGGAATTCGGCTTCAGTTTCTCAAGACGAACATTTTGGTATCAGAGATCGGATTTTGAAAAAATGTCAGATACGTTAACTCACAGTTAGGGCGACGATTTGCTCAATATTTGTTGATGTTGATAGAATTGCCGTCTTACTTTGGTAAAAGTTATTCCTATCCGGATAGGAATGAAATTTTGCCCAAAGTAAGAGCAATTCTTCTTCAGAATAATTTTTTTTTTACTTTCAACAGTTGGTACCAAGCACTAATTTTAACTAACATTAAATAGTGATAACAAATTATTGAATAAAGTATAATTAATTCCAAATGGTAATTAACAAAATTTAAAATTCTGATTTATCGAAAATTGTTGTGGTGATTGTTATTTAATAACAACTCATAAAACTAAATATATTTAATATATTTACTCTAGTGGTAAACACTGCAACTATGTGAAGAAGTGAATTTTTCTATTTCTTCTTCTCAGCGGAATGAAACTCTTCATTCCGGAATGAAAATACAAGGCATTGTTGTTGTAAAATTGCCAAAGTAAGACTACGATTATTTGGACGTTTACTGCGTGCATCGTCTTCAATGCTTGTACGACCACATATTCAGCAGTTCAACTTTTTATTGTTGTAAGAACCACATCTATCTAACACTTTAACCAAATCGGTATGAACTTCTTGGCCGGATAAACCTTTTTTAAATAAATCTTCAATTACAGCGCCATTTTAAAAAAACACACTAACACATCAATTTCAAATGGCCTGTAACCACAGAATTAATCGAGAAATTGATATGAAATTTTCCATTCATTCACATGAAGAATTTATTTATTTATTTGATTTTATATTAATTTTAATTATATGCCGTTTACACTCTATTTTGAGCATATTGGCTCATTAATAAAAGAGTGCACAAGTACATTGAACTTAGAAAAAAAACAAAGATTATGGCACCGCTCCCCTTGATGGTCCAATAAATACTGCAGATTTGGGTAAAGATCCCCATTATCCTACCGATAATACTGCACCTTTTGGTTAAATTATCCCTTTTTAGCCCTTTATTCCATAGCTACCAGTTTGTTGCAGTATTGGCACTTTTCTTGATTACTTCGTAACATACAACGATGAAAACAGCACCTTAACCGCAATTTCGGCATACAATTTTAGTTTGTCATACTTATTAATTATTAATAAAACTATAATAATTAAAATAATTATTTTTAATAAAAAATAAAATTTTCTTATATGGTGTTCCAGTTACAAAACCGGGGCGAAACCGGGTTGAAAAATGACAGTTTTTTGACATTTCTCTTTTTCCATAGCAAACATTTTGGCTAAAGTTTACTTTACGTATACATCGAGAAAATCATGTAAAGAGTATATATTTTGAAAATTTTTGAATGTCGGATTGTGTATCTATTGGTTTTAGGAGGGGGAAGCCAAATTTCTCTGGAAAATTACCTCATTTTCCAATAAAATTTTCACTTTTATAAAATATAACTGTAAGACCGGTTGGGATCTAATAACTAGGCAAATTGAATAATTTTGTATACTATATGCTGCGATGCACAAACTGAAATTGAGTAAAAACATGGCAAGAATTTGAAGAATTATAAGAACCATTTTAATTTCATTCGTATTTCATAATGTGGCTTGAAGGATAAATTTGTACGACTATATTGTGCCTATATTGAACTAATATCTTATCCGGTGCTAGGTTTTTTGACATTACCATAAGTTTGAGCGAAAAATTTCGCTCTGTTAAGTTGGGGTAAAGTGACAACTAAATTTAACGAAACTTAACGAAACGTTCTTAAAGTTTCGGTGGTCGGTTTTATGCAAAGTCCATATATCGTATTCTTACGTTCAGTTCTTACTGATTCGCTGTTCCAGCCTTTAGGCTAGAAACTTTTCATGCACCCAGTATATGCCGTTTAAAGTGTTTTGACATCACTTTAATTTTTATAAACTTAGCTTCTTGTGTTTAACTTTTATTATTTTGAATCATAAAGTGATACTTCGATCCGTTCTTGCATGCAATGTTGAAAATAATCTAATTTTAGTGCTTGGTCTATTGCCGTCGACTTTGCAAAATCTCAAATATTTTGATGTCAACTTTTGCGCTATTGCATTACAGCGTCGAGAAACGACGCTCTGTCTGGGACACAACCCTAATTAAAAATTAAATATGTATATAAATAAATGTTTTCAATTCATTCCACATTTAACTTCTTTGAGATTTCCGAGCATTTTCACTAAAACCACAGAAAATTTACATTTAGGAATGGTAAATTTTAATAGCAATCATAACCCAAAGGCCTATTTGTACTAATGTATAGTAATACAAAAAAAAAGTGCTTGCTAAAAAACAGCAATTGCTCTGTAATTATAAATTCATAAAATATTTCTTAATCTTAATCGAAAAAATGTTCAAATAGCAACAATTTTGTAAACCTATTTTTATTTTTATTTTTTTATTTAAGTCTGAACACCTGCATAACTCTGAGAACCTTATGTATTTCATAGTGTATATTGTATATATCTGCAAAAAAATTGTTTTTCTAGTGATCTAACACAATATGTACCACCAACGAATGTTGGTATAGTGACAAAATAATTAATAAGTTTTGAATGAAAATGAAATGTGTTGCAGGATTGAAACAATAACAACTAATTAATAACCGCACCTCTTGATAGAGGTATCATATATCTGATAATATCTCTAAGTACATACTTATATGCTATACACAAATTACCTAGCAGCACACGTAAATTGTTGTGCCGAAAATGGATGATGATTTTATTGTATTATCGTAAATTTTGTTTTCGTGATTATTTCGATTTTTACCTTGAGGTTAGGTTTTGCCATGTACAACTATAGCACGACTTTGCAATTTAGGTCGCGTATTATAACATATTTCACTTTTACAATGCTCTTCACATCCATCATATTATAATAATGTACATACCTTGAAATACTAATAAAATTGTTGTTTTGTCTATTACGCAGGTATCAGCAACCGATCCCGATTGTGGCGTTAATGCAATGGTCAACTATACGCTGGGGGAAGGATTTAAGAAAATTCGTGAATTTGATATACGGTCGGGTACCGGTGAAATATGCATTTCAGGCGATTTAGACTACGAAGCAAGGAATTCGTATGAATTCCCAATTATAGCAACGGATCGTGGTAAGTACCGTACATTAATTTTCAAATAATTCATCTGCTTTAACGTAAAAAAGTAAGAAATATAAATAAGAAAACCATTAAATCACGAAAAGTCGTGAATATTATTTCTTTTGTATGTACATCTTAAACGATAACACATGTACTTCTGTAGCTTCTTTTCTTAAGCACAGCAACAACAAAATAAATAAATAAATAATAATAAAAATTATAAGTAAATAAATAAAACAACCAAGTGAACACAAACATTCCCAATTCGTTTCAAGAAAATCAATACAAATCTTTTATTGTTCCTTCGCGTTCACAACCATTTGTAGTCCAATTAAGATCTTGTCAAGAATGTCATTGTATGTATTTTGTTTGTTATATTTATACGTACCTCTCATTACAGGTGGATTAAGTACGACAGCCATGGTTAAAATACAGCTAATTGATGTGAACGATAATCGACCGGTGTTCTATCCGCGCGAATATAATGTCTCACTGCGCGAATCCGGCCTAAGTGTTCTCGCAACAACACCCGTTGTAGTTGTGGTTGCTACCGATCCTGATTCAGGTCGTTTTGGTACCGTAACCTATTCCATTGCAAGCGGAAATGAGGCTGGAATTTTTCGTATCGATCATTCTTCAGGCGAAATATTTGTAACGCAACCGAATATGCTATCGAGTAGAAATCAACCTTACCATCGTTTGAATATATCGGCAAGTAATGGTGGTGCGATGCGTACAACACATGATGCTGAAGTTTTTATTAGTATCATAGATTCAACACAACGACCACCGATTTTCGAGAAACCACGCTACAACTATTATGTCAAAGAGGATGTTAAAAAAGGAACTGTTGTTGGGGCGGTGCTAGCGTCTAGTAGTGATTCGGGTGAGTACACATAATAAAAATAATTTATTTTATAAGTTTTAAACCAAATGTCATTCAAATATCCTCTGTATACGCTTACAAATGCAAAATGATATCTTTACTTAAAAATCTTTAAATGATGTCAACTGTACATTTTCTTAAATAAATGTAAATTTTCGCTGCGACAACAACAACAACACAAACGTATGTACAGACCAAACATTCGGAAAATAATTTGAATGATTTAAAATTGTTGATTCTTCTGTGATTTTTCTGTCTGTCGTCTGCAAATATACTATCTCAGCGCTGACGCTGATGCTGCTGCTGGTTTTTACTTTAATTGGTGATGAAAATTGTTTTTGAGAACAGCAAAGGTAAACGAAAAACTTCAATTTAATCATGATTTTTTTTTTATATTTTTGGATGTTGCTTGTAACTGAATACAGCAAAAAAAATTGAATAAGCAACCAAAACCGAATTCAAAAGACGTACAATAATAATTTATTATCTTATTTAAAATAATTGTCATTTGAATATAAGAGAAGAAAACAAATAAAATAGTTTTGTTTGAAACAGGCTGAAAATACAAAAACGCGGGAACGAATTACGAAATAATGTTACCAACAAGCTGCACCCTTTTTATTTTTTGATGATATATATAGTACATAGGTACCTACGTATATTGTACTTTAAATAATAGATCAACCAGTAATCCAACCTTCTTTAAAGAATTTCAAAGTACGTTGCGGTATTTAATTACTAGTACTTTATCTCCATGTGTTTGGTTATCCAGGCATTTATTTTCCAATATCGGTTTTACTTAAACATTAAAACTTAGAAGTCTAACTTTAACTGTGGGTTCACAAACCAATGTTCGCCCGTCCGGAGGTACGGACAAATAAAATGTTTTATGCAATGTACGTTTGAGCAAAACTGATAAAATATCACGATATTTTATGTCAGGTCATTGCCTGCTAAATTCAGTTTGTTAAATATTACGTCAAATCAAACCGAACAATCACAATAAAATAAAAATATTTATCCAATTTTAGATATCAACTATCTAAACATTTTTAAAACAGATGGATTTTAAATTTGAGAATTGACACTACAAGCACTGGATTTACTCCATGACTGTGCCGATTGAGAAGTCCATCGAATATTCTAAAATAATAATTACTCGAATGTTTCGCGTGAAACAAATGGAAAGTCAGACCACAACAGATTAACAGTATAGCAGGAATTTTTAAAATTATTTCAAAACAACATAGGTAATTACTTGATATGATGAAATTTCGGAACAACTTTATCTTTTTACAGCCATACAGTTTCGTTTTCATCCACCATAATGGCAAAAAACACACTAAAAATTAAATTAAAATTAAAAAAATTAAATACATACATATTATGATATTTGGAAAAACAAGTTTTAATTTTAAAATAAATAACATTTACAAAAAAAGCAGCAAACCGCTAGAAGAAAATGGGGCTGCGGTCAAATGGTTGCAGGGCGCTGCAAAATACTATTCCTGCTATACTTTTTTTACAGATTCTAAAGATATATTGTAGTATATGTATTATGGGTATATGACAATATTTTACCAACAATCGGGTTCTTCGATCGCGATGTAGTCGATTAAATTTCGCGATAATATTAATTTATTATATTACTTTTACATAATGCTCATCCCGGAATGTCTTAGGAAACTTGAAATGAGCCCCTTAGAGTTAAGACGCCTTTGAATAAAAACAACCTACAGTATGACAATACCTAATTATTGACGATTGGATTGGAATGCTTTTGATGGGGTCTATTGGTGTTCATTTTATGTTCGATAGTTCTATGCATAATGGATTTATTATGGTTTATTTTCTTTTCGATAGGCATCGCATTCTCTACCACTCTAGGTGTCGCAACTTTGCTAAAACTAATAAGTTTCAAAGCTCTTTTGCTTTCAAAGTAAGCAATTTTTTACTATTTTAGCTCATACATGCTCAATGGGATTTAGGTCGGGCTGTAGGCTGGCCATTCCAAGTATTAAATTCCCGGATGATCAACGAACCAATTCATTCCATAAGCAGACATGTACAATGTCAAATATCCTGCATGAATTGGAACAGCCGATCTCGGTAAAGTATTCGTGCGTTTGGTAACATCACATTATCGAGAATTGTTGTATATTCTATGCGCTATTCAATCGGCCAGTTATTTGACATAATTCGCCAATATCTCCTCGGCTAATCCACCCCACACCCCATAACTGATTTCACCACTTGGACCGTTTGCACAAACTTTTGGTTAAACCTTGAATTTTTGGGTCGGTATAGTTATATGGAGCTTTTCCCGTGAAGATCCGAATGAAATACTTTTTCGTTTGAGAATAAAACATTGCTAAAATCTTTATCTCGATGATTCTACGCAAACGCCAACCTCAATAACATGTGGGCTAATCGGTTTGTTTTACTTTCACTGCCGGTCTGTGATGAGATATACCATTTTTTCCAGATCCTGCTAATGGTTTTATTACTAATTTCGTAATTTCGCGCAACGTCTGTTCCATTGCCATTTTGGTAGGAATATGATAATTTATAAGACGCCCCAGGATTAGGTCGCCTCTCAACGGCATATAGTAGTTATCTTAAAGCAGGTGCCACGAAGCTCTTTGCTTAAGTATGTTCTATTACTTTGCCGTTGCATTTTGACAGACAAATAGAAAATAGTATTTGTAATAAACTGTAGTCTAATTTATTTCTAGTTGAGTACAGTTTAAAACATAATGAACTACGATCAAGAACTGAACAAAATACACTTTTAGATTTTCAAGTAATTATTTTTATAGAAACGATAGTACATATCAATTTCAGTTCTATGTACGTATAGATTGATACGAACTAGAAGAAATATTAAATATGTATAGGCAAACCTAAAATTCCAAGCAATAAACTGAATGTTGGCAATTTGAACTTATTGTTCTACATCAAAATTGGATTCAGATCAGCATTATTTGAAGCAAGTTGTATCACCTGAAATCAGGAAATGAGTATTGCAGTGAGAGATGGTCAGCGACTCGCTTAAATCTAGAGGGTTAGGAATATGATTATGTCCATCTTTACTTGAGTAAAAGGAAAGCCGCAAAAATTATTTTTGATTGATTATTGTGTTAGTATAAATTAGTAGCGCAAATAATTTAGTTTTCAAATAAATAACTACACAATGTACACTGTGAAACAAAATATTGTTTATAAAATTCAAAATTACAACAGAATTTGTCTCAACAAACTCTTTGATTTTGAAATGTTACTTTAAATTAAATGAGAAAGGCATTTCATTATCAGGACGACAACATTTAAAAATAAAATAAAATAAAAATTAACAAAATTTGGATTTATTTAACTCCTCTCAGGAATTATTTAGTGCTATTGTTGTAAATATTTCAAGTAAATAGATTTATGTTATTATTTGAGTGAAAACAATGAAATATACAAGTGAATTAAATAATTTTGTATGACAAAGGCTTCAACACATCTTAAAGTAACTAATAAACCAACCACGACTCGTCATAATTTGCCTATTTATCTGAATTCTAAATTATACACCCTGCGCCATTGAAATGTTCGGTTTAAATTTTTAAAGAAAATTTTGGAAATACCGCCGTTTGCTTCAAAAGTATACGGTAAAAATGATAGATTCTGATTATCAACACAATTTTTACACTATTCCAAATATATTCAAATACACAGAACGGTGATCCGCCATTTTTTTATTTTCGGATAAGGAATATTTCCGCCCTACCTCGTAAAAATTTGGTAGGTCTTTACATTTAAAAAGTTATTTCAATTGAAAAGCAGTTTGTTGTTGAAAATGGTCATTTTTATTCAAAATAGGATTAACAGAAATAAAATAATTCATCTCAACCAAAATAATTTAAGAGAAATTGCACTTTTTAAATTCAATAATTAATGACTCCGCCCTTGGCTTTAAGGATGACCTTAATCCGGATCGGCATTGAATTGTAAAGTTTGGTTAAATAATATATTGTTATTTCTTCAAACCAGATTTTTTCTATAAGTTTTTTCCGCTCTTTGGCCACTTTTCAGCTTGTAGTTTTTGATCTTCTTTCCCATGAAAGACGAAATATTTTCAACAATATTGAAGTCAGGATAACGACTCAACTGTCCATGATAACGACTCAATCCCAAGCTATTTTTAAATTCGGCTACCTACATAAAATAGACGTTAAAATTAAGCATTCTTACGTCACAAATAACGTCAATCACTTACAATGCGCGCCCTGTAACATACGCAGCTGAATCATCCTGGAAGAGTGGAATACCGATTGCTGTTTGGCTACACTAAATTACTCTTGCAATTTGTAAATGTGAGTCCTTTTTCGCCTTTAGTTGTAAAATTTTGGCTTTTTTGTCAGAATTTAATTTAGAGCGACCCATTCTAAAATTAACTCTTTGGCTACTTAATTGAAATCAAACGAATAAGTCATCCTTATTTTGGTTTTAAATACGTCATAAGACGTGGAATATGCAGAAAAAGTAAAAAACAAAAGAAAACAACAACAAAAAGTATTGAATGTGGTAAAATCTATGAGAGAACTGCATGAAATAGTAAATAATCGAAACCGAACATTTCAATGGCCCAGGGTGTACGTAAAAATAAATTATTATCACTTGGTGGATGGTTGCATTGAATATTTCCAATTCTACATTTTGTCCTATAGTATATGGCTATGATAAACAAGTCACTTTCATTAGTAAATTGAGATTTTCATTTTGCAAAAGAACTGATTAAGTTTTTTTTTTTCAATGTAACCAGGACAATTCTTTCAAATACGTAATGCAAATCATTTGCACTTGTTTCAGAATGTTTATTCAATTTTACTGCAAATTGGACATGATTTATTATATATTTAGGGCTCCGATCACAATTTATGATAAATACATATCATAAGTATTCTAGTTTTAATTAGAGTGTTTAACAATCGGATAAAGAATTTGGCCGTAACTTTCTATTATAACTAGTACGCTCCTGAAAATTGTCTCATTTTACGATCAAATTTCGTGCACGGATTTAATTTTCTAGAACCACATTAATAAATTTTAAATAATTTATTGACTGATTAACCCATAAACTTTAATTTATTGAATTTTTTGCAAAAACTGTTTACAAGAATTTTTTTGTGTTTTGTAATTATATTTGGCCAAACGTGTTTTTATGTTTTCAAAGGAGTTTTTGCTTAGTTACATAATTTTGAAATAGCTCGCTAAGAAACTCTAAAACTGGGTCTGAGAATCTAAGAAAATTTTCAATTAAAAGTGGTCTTCTAGTTTTCGAGATTTCTTTGACCTTATTGGCTAAAATAAGTAGAGATTTTTGAGAGTCTAACGGTTTAAAAAAGTTAGGGACAACTGCGCTTATTAATGACATTAATGAAAAAATTCAAGCAAAACAGTTTCTTTAGTTGTTTGTTTTTAAGGAGACGAAAACGAAGGAATTTTTCAAAAATTACAACAGCGAAAAAAAAGAAAGAAATTTACTGAGTGGAAAGTTTTTGAGCGACAGGTTTCGGACACAGTCAAAAATTTACATTAATGAGAGCGAGCAAAGGTCTAGATCGTCCGGTGTGCACATAATACTGTGTCAACTGTTCAGGGTACACGCAGATCAAACGGTGTGGATATGTTTCTATAAAGTAGAAAGTTTAAGATTTTATTTTTATTGAAATATATTACCAACCGATGAAAATTACAATTTTTATGAGATATAAGTACCTATATCTCTTTTATGTATACGATTATTACTATACCTACCAGCACCCGAATTCTGGTTCAATGATAAATGAAAATGAGAAATGATTTGATTTTTTATTTCGCCTACTCTAAATAAAAATGCAACCGAATAGTTGAAATAAAAAATCAAGTCATTTCTCATTATCATTTGTGATCGAACCGGAATTCGGGCCCAGGAAGGTGTACTGCTGGGATTCATATTTTACTTAATACCTTAATGTAAATTTTGTTTTTATGACGCTTCACAATAATATCCACAACAATTTCAAATAGTGAACTTTCACTTCAATTATACGGTATTTAAGTAAAAACAATAAAAAGGCCTGCCCTTAATATGTTTCTTCTAATTCTAATCTCACAAAAATATTAAAATCGATAATGTCAAAGTATCATAATTAAATTACTAGTATACTATAGTCTATATACTATAGTCTTATGCAAAAAGCAAAACTATTGCTTTTTATTACTAGTAAAGGCCTACCTGTTTTCGGACCAATTGCCTGTTTTAATCACTTTAGGAACAAAAATAGTGAATACCCAGAAACAACCGATGTTAAGCAACAATAAAACTGAATCGAATCTCTTCAGATGTAAGGTAACAGAGAAACAAAACATAAACATCAAGTTAAAGATGAAGATCGATATAAATCAAACAGTAAAACATCTCGATAAATGTATCGAGTCAAAAGCTGGAAGTCTATACCACTAAAAAATGAGAGAGGAAAGAATAGGGAATGCTAAAATATTGTCAAGGAAATGATTAAGGATAAAAGAAAGTTAAGACAGTATTGGCTACGATATCGACTAGCGAAGGATAAACGTAAGCTAAATAAAGCCGTCAAACAGTTAAAAGAACTGCATCACAATGAAAAAAAACAATCAATTCAACAATATTTTTCATGACTCTAACCAACATAAAACACAAATTATTCACTGTGGAAAATGACTAAGAAGCTGAAACAACCACAACAGCATATTCTGGCTATACGTAAAAGCGACGGCCTCTGGCGAGTAATAATGAAGAAAAGGCTGAAGTATTTGCAGACCAATTTGAAAGGCTATTTTACCCATATCCATCAGTAACTATGGGCGAAGAGAATAACAACATTCAAAACTACGAGTACTTGGAAACACCATTGCAAATGAACCGTAGAATCACGAAGTTTTCTATCTTAAACAGAAAGTTTACTCTATCATCTGTATCTCTTCTTTCTATCTTAAAGTGATACAGAAGTCGTGTTTTTCATGATAACTGCACTAGAACTCGATAAAATTTAAATTCCCTTTATTCTATGTAAAGAAACTGTTAAAAAATCATAAAGCTGCATTTAACATATTTTTTAGTTAGGGTAAAGTAGGGTAGTTTCGTCATCGGGGCACTTTCGTCAAGCTATGTTTAGCTACCTTCACAACGTTTAAAAAATCTTAAAAAATTACTGAATCATGCCATTATTATTTCAAATGTTTCTCTGTACTTTGACAGTCATCATTGAAAACGCAACTAGAATACACGTATGTATAATCGTGTTTTTCACCAGTATTGGGTAATATTTGGTATGTATAACGTAAGATTTGGTATTAAGAATTTTTTTAGTTTTGTTGAGTGTTTCATTGAATATAGTTAGATAAATTAATTATCTTTAAAGTGTTAGTGTGTGAATTAATCAATAAAAAATAATTAATTAAATTTCTTTATTTAATATTTTTTTGCTACTTGGGGCACATTCGCCAAGTTGTTACGGGGCAGTTTCGTCTTTGATAAATGCCCTTAATACTGTCGACCGTGCCACATTTATAAAATAAACGTGGGTAAAATAACCGAAGTAGAAGCTAATAACTCTTACATCGAAAGCTTCTTGCGCAGAAATGCTACAAGTCAACTATTTGTTGAACCAGGCAAAGAAGACATTTCATTAATTTATAGAAATTATGCTTATATGAAGCTGCCAACACCAGAGCATCCTCCTATACGTTTAAGTTTAAATTTAATATTTTATTGAATAAATATGTTTTTATTTTATTTATTTAAAAAAATTATTTTATTTATAATGTGTATTACTAATGATTCTACTAAAATAGTTACGTAGACGAAAGTGCCCCTTCATTTGGCGAAAGTACCCCGGGCCGGGGCACTTTCATCTTTCTATGGAGTTCCAGCAGAAATTAAAAAAAAATGTTTTGTAATAATAAGGAAAAATCCTTACATTCACAATTGGTTCAGAAAATATGGAAGTATTTATTACCGTTAACTGATTTAAAAAAATATCAATAGTAATTTTTCTACCGAGATTTTACTAAAAAGTGGCGAATCTGCCCCACTTTACCCTACACTTGATAAACCCTTGAATTTATAAATAAGAAAATATTGATGAAATAGCTGAAGTGGAAATTTTTGAACTTATACAGTACATATTCGTGCTTTATGAATTTATTTATTTTCGGTTTACATAAAATAAATAGAATTTAAAGTTTATCGAGTTCTAGTGCAGTTCTCATGGAGAAGAGAGAGTTAAATCCTAAAAAAGCGCAAGGACATGATCTTATCACAGGAACACAATTATTTTTAAATAAATCAATAATAGTTAAATTTATGTGTTGTGTCAATTTATACTAATCATAATGTAAGTGAAATACTCTGAAAAAACTAAATAAATGACATTCTTTTTGCTCCGGTTAATATCCTCAAAATAGTCGTGTTAACAAAGTATTTCGAATCTTGTAAATTAAAATTAAATTAATGTTCAATATTGCTTCATGATTTAAACCTTTAAGATGCCACTTCATATTGTTTTAGATCGTTACATTCCTACAGCAAAATACAGTTTTTGCACCGTTGCAAATTTATATTTTATGGTTGTGGCCGTCCCATTTAAAACACTGGTGCCCACCCCCGGCACATTAACTTTTTAAATATCATTGGATTATCTTCCACAATTGCATTGCATTTCTTTTAGTCTTTGGATTCTTTTCTTCGGGTAATTCTTCAACAACAGTTTCACAGTCTATATTTCATTTATAGCTGCGACTTATGATAGCAATTGATTAGCTGAATCTACATTCCTCTATACTAGCTAACCTATAACTCTGACTTCTTGGCTTGAATAACGTGAAAATTCGCTTTATAATAGTTTACAAATTTTAAAAAATGTTTGCGTTTGGTAAATTAAATATTTTCCAAGAACCAAATGAATAGAATTGAGAACAAATTATTATTTTGCTAATACATTAGTACTTGGCTAATATCAATTCTAACTTAAATCCAGACTTAACTTACTGAACGTCTGATGAGACCAACAATAACACAGCAACATTTGAAATCCAATTTTTACCGCACTTTCTCTTCCATCTTTGTAACGTGGCCTAGAATATATAGAGGACAATAAATCGTTCACGAATATCAATTCTCATGTCATTTTATTTCTATAAAGACAACCCATGTCATTTCACTTAAGATTTATGTGTATGTACATACCTTATACAAAGGGTTCTTTATCTCGTTGAGATTGGCCAAAAAATAAGAATAATAATAAAACCCCAAAACAATGCTTATTGACAGTTTAAGTCAAAAAATTAAAATTTAAATACGATAATGTGTATCATATAAAATTACCAATTTTCTTGAAATGAAAATCAAAAATACTTTTTTAAACAAATTTTATTTTTTATTTATTTCATGCTGTTTATATAACTATCTTAAAGACAACAGAATTAAAATAAAAGAAAAACTTGAACAGGTAGAGTAGACAATACCACACAAGGACAAATTAAAATCACTGTGACATGATGAAAAAAAATATCTTAAGAATAAAAAAATTGGTAAAAGAATTGTTTTGCACATTTGAATTGATTTTTTTTTTTCAAAACCACAAAAATATATATAAATTTTGAACTGTTATGCAGCTCTCCCCATTTAATTGACTGAAGGCTTTTTGGCTCTTATTCATTTTCTTTAAACAATTAAATGAAATAAATCGACAAAAACCAACCATCTCAGGATACCAATGGTAAAAAGCAAAAACAAAACAAAAATCTTAAGAAAAATCCAAATTGAAATTTTAGCATACGTTTTATGTATTTTATCTGCCTTTGATCTCTTGAGAAAATTGTATGCAAACAATTTTTTTTTTCGCGACATTTTTCTTAAAGTAGCACACAAGAAAATAAGACAACGAAAATATAAATAAATAAATAAAATAAAATAAAAAAAAAAATACGCGAAAAAGATTTGGAATTGAACGACAACAAACAACATAAATGAATTGTTTTTCTTATCGTCTTATTTTTGCATGCCTTTGCCATATCCATACGGCTTTAATAGATGGGTTGGTTGTTTTTGTTTTGGTGGAAAGTGATGCGCACATGTTATCACGCGTATATTTCCATTGGCCGGTAGCCTCATCTTACTCCTGTATCATAAATCACGATCGACAACGGAAATTTATGTATATATCTCTCAAATCTATAAATTCGTGCGGTTCGAAGAAAAATCCACTTATTTATTAACTAAATAAAACTCAAATGATTAAGATCAATTGAAATGTCCGTTTGAAGTTCTCATCATCATCATCAAATAAATTTAAATGTCCAATTAAAATTTTGGAGGCAAAAAAAACGTTTTTTTTTGTTCGAAATTTGCTTAAACCTTATTTAACTGCAAAAAACAAATGTCAAAGTGTAGCGAAAAAATGTCACTTCATCATGATTTTACCGAACACAGAAATTTTATTTTTTTAGTTTGTTTGGTTCGCATTTTTAATTTTTGCTACTGCTACTGTTCATGCGCAGCGCACTAAAAAATTCATGGAAATCGGGGAAAAATAATTTAAATTCAATTTTGTGAATTTTATATTTTTTCGTATTTTTCAAAAGGTCATACATATCTCCATTGTATTCAATTACGAGCGAAGAATTAAACGAAATGGCGAAATGTTAAATTTTAACACTTTTTCTGTTTTTTTCAATACAGTGTAAGATAGCGAGATGCGAGTATCTTTAACGAAATGAATGAAAGCAAACGCACGGTTCCTATTTCTGAATACACGATACGAACCTGTAAGTACGATCCGTAAATACTTTAGTATTTCTGAATATGACAGTGCAGTATGTATATTTAAAACTTTGTAGTGTAGGCAAAGGAAAATTTGTTTTTAAGTAAAACAACCTTAAAATGACAGTGTAAAACTGAAAACATCCGTTGTCAAATTGTTGATATCAAATTAGTTTCTAATTGTCTTTGTAAATAAAATTGAATATGCGCGTTGTTTGTTAAATATTATTTTATATCAAACTAAAATAATTAAAATGTATATCGCGTACTTCAAAAGCTTCGACAGCAATATTTTTTGCAACAGAAGAACTTGACGGTGAAAAATTGTATAGTAATTTTTAAAAAAAGATGAGGAAAAATTAATTCAGTCAAGTTCTTCTTCAGGATATCATGTATTAAATGAGATTTCAATTAAATACAAAAATTCGGAGTACATAAATTATGTAAAATATTACTAAATATGTAATATACCAGAAAGTTTTTTCGTTTTTTTTTTCATATTAAAATAAAATCCAATTAAAGATTTAAACTTGTACTTGTCACACTACGCCATCTACCAGACATACAAAATATTCCTGTTTTATAAATTCCTCGTTCTTTGTTAAAACGATCATTCAAGGGCTATTTTAATACGGTTCACATTGCCTCTTATTTCTTAAAAAATGTTATAATGACGGAAATAAGTGGTAGCCAAAGCGGCAAGGCACCCCACTCTGGCGAGTACGGAGGGTGAGAAAGAAAGTCATAACCAAATTCGGACATTTTTTCCCAAATCTTCTTAGCTGCTCGTGAGTTATCGTATTGAAGAATAACGCCAGCTCTATTTACAGTTTCTGGCCGTTTTCTACATCATATCATAAATAATTACTTTATAGAAATTCGGGATCGGGAACGTAGAGCAGTATCTTTCAAATTTCCTTAACTTTTCAATTTGGTAACAACTATTATTCATTACCTCCATCTTTCCATTTTTCATTACAATACGTTTTAAAAAATGGTTCAATGACGACTCTTATCTTGAACGTTGAAGTTTAAATTTTCACACACGTGTTGTGTTTATCCGAATTATTTTGTTTGCTTTAGTAAGATCGTGCGGTACCCAAACACCTTCTTGAATGAACTCGAAAAAACAAATTTCGAATGGTCGCCCCGCACTAAAGGCAAAAAGGGAAAAGACTTTGCGGTACTCCTAACATTTTCAAATAAAAAAAATGTCTTTTAGCTTCTAAAACTTTCTATTTCTTTTAAAAATAAAAAAAATCGTAACAATATAAATTTCTTGTGCACATCTTGCATTTTTGCTTATTAATTTTTGGTGTCGTTAAAATACTGTTCGAAATCATATCGAAGACCAAATTTTGTAACGAATCAAACATACACAAATTTCTATCAGATCTACTTATTCGTATTCAAAAATGTACGTATGCGTATTCAGAAATACGGGCAAAGAAATTAGAGAACCTGCCACTTTAAACAAATTGATGGATATTGCTTGGGTGAATGTTTCAAAAGGAACTGTTAAACAAAGGTGAGAAAAACCAGGTTTAGTCAAACCCTAAAAAAATTCAGTCGTATTGTAAGGTAAACCTATTTTCGTTCAATTTTCAGTCGGTAATTGTTAAAGCAATTTACGACTATTTAAGTTCAAAAATGAGTCAATTATATTTTTTTTTAAAATACGCAATTTAAAAAAAAGTAAACATAAAAAACATACTGAAAGTCAGAGGGATTCAAAGTTATGGTAAGAACCGTCTTTATTAAAAATTCAAAAGAGAAGATTGAATATTTTTCTCCGAAAATTTTAGAAACTGCAATAAATGCGGTTATTCAAAGTTCCTTGGCTTGAAACGGTGTTATATGCATAGTTCTTAACTAACCGAATGAAACCCAACTCAGTTACATATGACTCTTTTAAACATGGGAGATTTCTGCTTGCCGTCGTTTACTGGAAAATTTCAAAAGGGACTTGTTAAAAATTGAAATTTCTGATTTCCGAGAATTCCGTGTTATTTACTCTGAAAAAGTGCACCTGAATAGAAGAATTCGAAGGAACGTTCAAAACGTTCGCAATTGAAAGATCGAAAACTCCTCATTGTTATAGGAGCATTGTCCGACCGAACGTTCTGATCGTCGCAAAATACGTGGCAGACTCGAGAGAAAATCTGAAAATTCGAGGAATGGCGTTTAAAGCATTGTTGATAACTGCAACCTAACATTTAATTTAGATTTAATATTTTGTTTAATACAATATATAATTTCTGTGATCAAAAAGTAGTAAGACTTTTCCAATTAAATCGCGTGGGCTGATATCTAAAGGAGTAGTTTTTTTCCTTACGTTGGTAGCGGCCTAACGGACATCTGTGTCAAATTTTGTGACAATATCTGTTGTAGTTCATGAGATATGCTTGTTTACTTTGATCCAGTGGTGCAGTTTTCTATTTTTAAAAAGGTCAGCAAAAAAGTTGCATCAAATTTTACTTCGAAAATAAAACTTCGGCTTGGACCTTGACACCACATCAAGGAAGTCAAGGCTTTGGTATTCAAAAGCCGTTGATTGACACTTAGAGAACTTGTTGACACCACGTAAATATCGCTTGGGACAAAATGTTGGCCAGACAACTCTTGGTTTTTGCATCAAGATAATGCGCCTACTCTTACATCCATAGCTCCACTTCACTTCTGGCTATTCCCAAAACCTAACAACTGCCCCGGGGACATCGTTTTGACTCGATTGAAGAGATATGTACAAGCAGAATCGAAAAAGGTTCTGACGGTCATTCCGGAAATCGTTTGTAACAACTGTTTTGAAGACTGGAAAAAAGGTGGCATAAGGGTATTCTATACGAAGGGATTATAAAAAATGTTTTATTAAAAAAGTCTTTCTTACTTTTTGATCACAGTGTTTTATACTTTTGTTAAATATAAATTTACAAAGTGAGGTAGAGTTGAAAATCTTCAAAGATTGATGTGGTAATAAAACTAAATATGATTTTTAAAATTTTACTGAAAATTTTGATAAGTCATAAATACGATTATAAATTTTATAAAGTACACATATGTATGAAATGTCTAAATATTAAATTAAATATAAATTTAATCCAAAAATATTTCTTAAAATTTCTAAATCAATTTCAAATTTCAATGTTTATTCGCAGACAATATGTCATAAAAACCATTCGTAAGTTTTCAACCCACGTCTGTCACTTGATCAGAATCTAGTTCCGGAAGTAACAAAAACATTAAGTTTTTCCTGCGTGTTACGTTAGCGGAGTGTTTAATATCAAAATGTCTTCACTTACGTTACGTTTACACTTTGCCAAGTTTAGAGGAAAAATGGGAAAATATTTAATTTCGAAACTTTAGTTACGAAACTCAAAATTTGTTTGAAGCATTGACTAACATTTGAAACCATTTAAAAAAAACCTAATAAGGGTAGTTCAAATTTGAGGTATCTTTATAAATTTTATATAAAAGACATAAATTGTGTGAAATCTTATTTATTTTTATCGGAAATTAAAGTACATTGGTTCCGCTTAATAATGAAAAAGAATTTCGTTCAAGTGACCTCCTCTGCTAAATCGGCAGGCTGTCAATCATTTACCATAATTTTGAATAACTTTTCGCATTAGTGATATTTACTCGATGATGTTATCTAGGTGTTGAACAGTTTGAGGAGTATCCACATAAACTTTACTCTTCAAGAAACTCCATAAGAAGAAGTTCAATGGCGTTAAATCGCATGATCTTGGTGGCCATTCACGTCTGTTCTTAGAGAAATTATTCGATTATTAAACTTCTCGTTCAAAAGATCGATTGATTCCGTTGCTGTGCGGCATATTGCACCATCCTATTAAAACCACATATTCTGCACATCAATATCTTCCAATTGACTCCACAAAAAGTTTCTAATCATCTCTCGATATCGAGCTCCATTCACAGTAATTGCATTGCTATTTTGATTTTCGAAAAAATATGGACCAATTACACCACCACACCAAAATCCACACCATACAGTAGCTTTTTTTGGTTTCATTGTATTTTCAAACAATTGTCTAGGAGTTTCTTCAGCCGAAATGCGGCAGTTTTGTTTGTAGACATAACCGCCGATTTCAAAATGAGCTTCATCGGTGAAGATAATTTCATTGAAAAAAATCTCATTTTCTTCTTGTTTTTCTATGGCCCAATTAACGAATTGCCTACGTAATGCGTGCTCAGTTGCCTTTAATTTTTGTGTTAACTGTATTTTGTAAGCCCTTACATGAAGATCTTTGTGTAAAATATTGAACAAAGTTGTTGGTTTGAGGTTTCATTGCTGTGAACGACAATAAATTGATGTCATTGGCTCTTCAGCAATACATGTTCTAATAGCTGCAATATTTTCACTTGAACGACCGCTATACGATAACAAGTTCTGTTTCTCTGATTTTGAACTGAACCAGTTTCTTCAAATTTATCAATGATATGTTGAATACCACGGTTTGTCGGAACATACATCTATCGTATTTTGAACGAAATTTTCTTCCATCTTCTGAATAACTTTCACCATATTTAAAATAAATTTTTATAATGAAAACACGTTGTTCACTCGTGTAGCGATCCATTTTAACTAACCGGAATATTTGTACTTATCATCTATCGAATAACCTATATATATGTAAATGGCGGAATATTTAAAAAGATATACCTCAAATTTGAACACTCTTTAGAATGTGGAAAATATTTTTGTTTTCTTTCATTTCCTTTTAAAGAAAATGGAAAAAAATTATGGAATAGTGTACATCCCAAAAAGATGGTAAAACCCGAGATTTAGTCCTTTCAAATAACAAACTTTTTCATTTAGTACTCGGTAAAGTACTATATGACAACACTAAACTGAGTTTTAAAACAATTTTAAATATTTTCCAATTTGATTAGGTAGCCACGCAATCTATTTAATGACGGCTGGGATGCTAAATTTAAAACGAACCAAAGGTAATTGTTCATCAGTACCTTCAGCATGGTATAATTGCACAGCATACACCATTTTCTCATCGTAGGAGTATTATACATTATGTACATAGAGCGACTCTTCAAGCACAAAAAAAAATACCAACATCCTCTTCTTAAAGACCATCGTCATATCTGATTAATCTCATGTAAATTAGCATTAACTCTTTTGTGTAAACATGAATTTTTATTCATCCAATTCGACAAAAACAAATATTTTCTTTAAGATTTTGTGTGTGTCTTATAAACAACTTCTATACAGAGAAGAGTCGCGCCGCCGCTTCGTCGCTTTTTTACTATGTTATCTGAATGTTTAGTCTTTGAATAACCAAAATCGTTTAATTAAATTTTTTTTTATTAAGAATTAAATTATAATAAATTGGTGATAGTCCTTTCCTTTAAATGTTATTGTTGGTGATGTTGCTGCTGTTGCTGCCGCGCACTGCCTGCTGTTGATGTTACTAAACTACTACTGTTGTGTATTATTTTATTTGGAGGAGGGATTTAATTTAATTTAAAGATTGAGATATTTGCTTGTGGATTATTGCCAATTTTATTGATAAGACTGTGATATTATATGGGAATTAAATATACGTAATGTTGTTGTTGTCTGTATTTTGTATGAAGGGGCGACAATGCGGTGAAACAGTCGATTTATCGATTGATTGTAATTTTATATATTTCCTTCGTTGTACATATGTATGTTTTCTTTTTTAAAAGAGGTCAATAAGGTCAAATCGACGATATATTATTACGTTATTTACTTAAACATATTTTTATTTTTTTTTTTTTAATTTACAGGGAGCCGAAATTCCGTGAGATATTCAATTTATTCTGGGGATCCTGATGGCTATTTTACAATCGATCCAATATCAGGCAATATTCGTATAGCTGTTCCTCTGGACCATGAAACCAAGCCGCAAATATTGTTAAATATTCAGGCGCAAAGTGGTGATCCACCTGCTTATGGACATACTCAGGTAAGTCAAAACATTTTTTTTTTCGATTGTATTAAGGATTTATATTTGAACGATTTATTTCCCTGTGGTATTGTAGGTCAACATTGACGTAGAAGACGTTAACGATAATCCGCCTGAATTTGAATCATCAACTGTGCGAATTTCGGTACCCGAAAATGTTGAACTTGGTGCACCACTGTATGCCGCACATGCAAAAGATCGTGATTCTGGGAAAAGTGGACTTGTGACATACTATTTAACAAATTCTGGCTCGTCAACCATCTCATCATCGGCAACGGCATCCAAATCTTCTATGGGAAGTTCTTCTCAAGGAGGCTTATCTCAGACAGCAAACCAAGGAATATTTTCTATTGATGCCCAAACCGGTTACCTAACGTTAACCCACCATCTCGATTATGAAACAGCACAGAGACATTCGCTAATAGTAACGGCTATAGATTCAGGTGAACCACCACTATCGACGAATTTATCCATAATCGTAGAGGTACAAGACGTCAATGATAATCCCCCAGTATTTGAGCGCAACGATTATTCAGTGAAAGTCGTTGAGTCGATGCCGATTAATTCCCAAATACTACAAGTAACAGCTGTCGATTTGGATACGGGAAATAATGCGAGGCTCGCGTATAAAATTTTGACTGCCGAACATGCCAAGAAAAATCATCCTCATTTAAACGTGACTATTGCTCCGGAAACAACCGAACTTTTTGGAATATATCCGAATAGTGGTTGGCTGTATCTAAAAGGTAATTTGGATCGTGAATCAAAAGATCGTTATGAAATTATTATCACAGCTACAGATAACGGAACACCAACTGCAACCGCGACAACTCGCGTTGTTATTAACGTTTTAGATGCAAATGATAATGATCCACGGTTTAGTCGTGATTCCTATGAATTTAGTATTGAGGAGAATTTACGACGTGGTGCGGTTGTTGGTGTGCTAAGCGCAAACGATGCTGATTTGGATGCAAATGCTGCGATTCGATTTAGTTTAATCCCGAGTAATTCCAGTTTCCAAGTTAATCCGGTAACTGGTGAGATCATAACACGTGAACCATTAGATCGAGAAATTCGAATGTTGTACGATTTAGTGGCAGAAGCTCGAGATCAAGGTACACCATATCGAAGTGCTCGTGTCGCTGTTAAAATTACAGTGACCGATGTCAATGATAATGCCCCGGATATAGTTGATCCGCAGGAAGATGTTGTAAGTGTACGGGAAGAACAACCACCTGGTACCGAAGTCGTTAAAATACGGGCTATCGATCGGGACAATGGTTATAATGCAACCATAAGCTATTCGATACTGAAAGGTCGCGATTCAGATGGGTATGGAATTTTTACCATCGATCCAACTACTGGAGTAATTCGTACCCGAATGTCCTTAGATCATGAGGAGCGAAGTATTTACCGTCTTGCCGTGGCCGCAACTGATTCGGGTAAGCCACCAAAGCAAACTGTTCGCCTGCTCAGAGTTGAAGTGTTGGATTTAAACGATAATCGACCAACATTTACGAGCTCGAGTTTAATATTCAAGGTACGTGAAGATGTTCCCGTCGGATATGTGGTCGGCTCGATTAGCGGATCGGAAAATAATGACAATGAAAATTTAATCGCCGGTAATAACGGGCTACACATAACGTACACCCTAATACCATTAACGTCGGATGCCATTGAAGGAGCTTTCGACATGGACAGAAACACCGGATCGCTTGTGGTGGCTCGACGATTAGATCGCGAAATACAAAATGAATTTCGTCTGGAAGTACGGGCGCTCGATACAAGTGCCTCAAATAATCCGCAAAGCAGTGCCGTTACGGTGAAAGTAGAAATTGTCGACGTTAACGATAATGCGCCACATTGGAGTATCGACCCGATCACAATAAACATTGGTGAAGATACAGCAGTAGGTTCTTTTTTATATAATTTCACGGCAAGTGATTCAGATTTTGGCAGCAATGGTGATGTTCAATATAAGCTCGTTAAACAAATGCCATCCATTGAGGAAAAAGATACATTTGCTGTTGATCCACTTACCGGAAGCCTCTCGCTTTTGAGTCCACTCGATTATGAAACACTGTCTGAGTATTTGCTCGTCGTGCAAGCCATGGATCAATCAGCGAATATAACCGAGCGACTGGGTACCTCGGTGACAGCGCGGATTTCTATAATCGATTCGAATGATAACAGCCCTCAGTTTATATCCCCGAGTATCCAAAATGCAGTAGTTCTGCTAAGCGATTCTGCGACAGTTGGACAAACTGTCACTCATGTCGTAGCGATTGATAACGATTCAAACGATAATGGTCGAATTGCTTACAGTATTGTATCGGGGAATGAAGATGGTCGATTTAATATAAATTCAGAAACCGGTTTTATCGAACTAACCAAACCCCTATTCGGCGTGACTAACTCGCATCAAATAAATCAGCATAATGTGATGAGTTCGGGGAAATACAATCTGCTCATAAGTGCTACGGACCATGGGCTACCAATCCCCAAAGAAACTCGAATAATATTACAAATTTTGATTCAAAGTTCATCAAATAATCCACCACGATTTTTGGAGCCTGTTTATCATATCAACATTTCGGAAAATATCCCGACCGGAAGTTTTGCGGTTCGAGTTGCAGCCAAGTCATTTCAATCGGATAATGGTAAGTTGAAAATATGTCATATATGTAAAACACTATTGTTTTTTTCTTTATTATATTTGTATCTGCTTATAATTCGCGCAATAACCTTGATCTTGATTTTAAGACATAAATCTCAGCATTTATCTTTCATAAACAAACACAAAAAATCGAAGTTCTCTTGAGATCTATTTTGTTGAAAACAAAACGAACAATGGGCCAATATATTTTGATTTTTTTCTCTTCTTAATTTTATTCTGTTAACAAAACAAAAACCACGAAATTATTTTGTACGTATATATAAGAATAGGTTTGAAATTTAAGACAATTTTAAGAAACGAAAAATAAAATCGAGAACAAAAAAGGGAACTAAATAATAAAATAAAACGACGATGCAATTCCTTTAAAAGATTTTTTTTTTTTTTGGCGAAGGGAGAATACAAACCGTAACCGTAAATACGAATATAAAATTACCTTAAAATTAGTATCTTAAAGCAAGATACGATTATTTCATTCAGTATCGCGCATTCATTTTATTGTTTTGTTTGAATGCTGTGTGCAAAACGAGCCCTTTACTCTAGACTCTCGAATAAAAGAAATAGATTTATGCCTGTTTATGTTTTTCTGGCTAAATACGAAACTGGTTTCGTATCTGTGTTGTATTTATGTATAATGCGTAAGTACATAACGTTAGAATTTCTGTTGTATTCTTCTTTTTAATTCCTAAAGTTCTTTGCGGGTTTTTGTGGACTAATTTAAATATTTATTTACTTTGGTTTATATTTGAGAGAAAAAATTAACCAACAAAAAAAAAACGATTCTAATTAGGTAGTTGAATGAAGAAAGTACGGGCAATAAGTATGAATAATTGTTGATTAATTCAGTTTGCGGCGGTGGCCTTGCCAAGGATAGAGTGTTTTTAAAACACAACACGCGCTTTATTGTAAACAAATTACAAAAATAAATTAATCCCAAGACGTACTATAGTGCTAATATTACCTTATTCCAGAATCGTTAAATTAATAAAAATATTTTTGAAATTTCAATAAAAAATTCTAGCTTGAATTAAATAATCTTCATAATTTTCAAATCTCCTGCTTTTACTCGTCTAATTCAAATAATCTTTAATGCACATTCAAGTTTTAATTTATCTTAGGCTGAAACAGAAGCATTGTTTATAAGAATATTTAAATAACAACTGCCCTAAAATTATATATTAAATAATTTGTTCCCAAATTAGGCGTAGAATTATATATACGATAAGCACGCTAGTGTCCCACGCTAAGAAGTATACTGCCCTATCGCTTCCACCATCGGCTTATTACAGGGAAGTTTTCTTGTCATGCCTAGATAATTTTAAAAACCAATGCCAGCTATAGCAGTATAGCACTATAAAAGCGCTGAAGCCGCATACTATAAAAAAAAATTCAGTTACTGTTATGGTAATTTCGCAACAGAAGAACTTGACTGACATACAATTTTCTCATATAATTAGCATGTTCGGAAAAAGATCAAAGTAAATTTTGTAGTAAAATTCGATTTGGCAATCTTTTTCCGAACATGGGTAGTAAATTTATAGTAAATTTTTTTATTGTTGTATTTATTATTTTGGCATTTTTAATCTTTATGACCGGATTTATGTGATGAAAAATTAACTTCATATCGAATTAAATACAAAAAAATTGGGTCTATCCGACTCTCGGACGACACTTTTCCCAGAAACCATCCGTTAAAGATCACAAGACCAACCATTTATATTTTACAATATTAAAATTCCGTTAATTTGGGCTTTCATAATATGTCACGGCTTTTCTCAAATTTGGAGACCTCTACCACAATATACAATTGATCACGGAAATTTAAAATGTCTACCTTCATACCGCCAAATTACACACTCACAACTAATGCTAGATTTTTAGGACTGACACGTGTTGAGCAGCAATCAAAGTCGTATTCGCTATTTTTCATCTTCGACCTTTAACAATTAGATCCAATTATAAATCTCTAGTATACCGTTGAAAGTCCTTAAAAATTTAATTTACTCAATTCAGAGAGTATCCACAATGTTTAACAATTTATTATTTATTATATTTACAATATTATGTGAGCAACTTTATTCAGTGCTTCAGTCTGGACGGGGCATCGCTGTGGACCATTCGAAAATACAAAATAATACCTACACAAACACAATACAAAATCAGAATTAACGTTAATTATCATTTGTTACCGAATCCCACCTCTTTGTCATATAGCATTTCATTTTATATATCTTCCAGCTCTCCTAAACCTGCGCCACCCTAGTGGCGTGATATTATTTTAAAGCCTCCCATAGTAATTTTCTATTAGAGGTTATATACGACTTTGAATACCAAGAGAATTTATTATCCAGAAATAATACCTTTAAAGGCGATTTTATTCACAAATAATGTATCAATCAACATGTCGTTGATATTTCAATCATTAAAATGTCATAAAATGTCAATAAACCGTCACAGAAATGTCAATTTCAGAAATGTCAGTGCCATAGAAACGGGAATATCTTGCTATCTTTAAAAGCACACTAGATATCATTATTTTTAAATGTTGACGATATTATTTGCTACCAGCAAAGTATTTTATGCAAATTTAGAAATTTAAATTCCATATTACACGGTAATCTTTTCATTTTATCTTAAAGACACCTAGGGAACAATTGTTGAAATTTGCAAGGTGTATTAACTGTAAAAAATATTTCTTTGGAAAGTTCGACATTAGCTCGGTACCCAGATAAACAAATTTATATTACTCTTTTTGTCAAAATAACCCCCACGCAATACTTCAATCAACTTGAAATTCTCTGCACAAGTAGATGATGAATTGTCAAATTTATCATCAACATAAGAAAAAAATCGTCGGTCTCGTTTTTGAGAAAATCTGTTCGGCAGTTTTCTCTTCCTCTGCAACCTCCTCTATTTTATACTCGAATGGACCTAAAAGTTAACACAAACTGCTTATTACTGAAATCTATCTTTGTACAAAATTTGGACCAAAACTATAAATATTTGTGTGAATGGGAGGCAAAACAGAAATAATAAAAATGTGCGACTGGAAGGACGGACGGACGAAAAGTCGGAAGGACGGACACGACATTTTCTGATCGGTGTTTCGGGGTCCTGGTAACCTAATTCGTCGAGAAATGTGAAAATCTGGAACAAATTTTTTTCGCGATTACAATACTTACCCAATATAACTTCGTTATAGTGGGAAAAGTAAAAATATGTTTTAAATGGCAAGCGATTTATTATCCATGAAAATGCGTTGTTCGAATTTTTTCGATATTGGATTTTATATATTTTAACTTTTTGTATGGGCAAGGTAATTGTATACCGATTTTCCATCGTCAATAGTATAATAGCATAATAGTATAATACCACAGAATAATAAACAACCAGAACCGACATTAGGTGGACCAACAAATTTTTGCTCTTACCTTATATTTTACATATTAATTTTGAATTTTCAGCCACTGAACGATAATTTAATACCGAAAATCTTACCTTCTATAAACCAAGGTCAAAAAAATGAGCCCACTTTTCTCCATATAAAAACCGCGTTATGTCGCTTCTGGGTATTCTGTGATAATACTATTAAACTATGAGCTAGTTTACACCACGAAATATTTTGTGGACTAACCTAAATGTCGACCTATTTTAGTCCACTTACCGACCGTTTACATCACAATAAATATAGGTCGCATTTGGCCCATATGTCAAAAATTAAAATATTTCAATAAATGTATTTATATTTAATATTACATAATTTTGATATTTATTGATTTTAATTTTAATACTTTTATTTTTATATATTATTTGTGCCGTAAAAATTATAATTAACAAATAGCATCTATTGAAAAATTAGAAATTCCTTAGGTCTAACCATTTACACCATATTTCTAGTTGGCCTATTTTAGGTCAGGTTACTCATTTTGCTTGCCTAACCAATTTTGGGTAACAAGCGTTTACACCAAGTGACGTATCCAGTTTAGGTCGAATATAGTGTATAGTCCGGGACTAAATATGGCGGTGTAAACTACCTCTATAATTCCTTGTCGGGTTTCCATCGCGCCCGATGAAGTCAACACCAATTATAGTTTCTTGAAAATTTTAACGTATGTACATATATTCATAAATAAAAAAACAATTTTCCATGACTTTTAGAATTAAATGCCGACATTCAAATTTCACAAAAATAACTTTAAATTCCATTATAATATTTGAACAAGCTCTTCAGATTCACAAAAAAAAATCGAATGCTAATTTTGGGAATTGTCAAAATAATGCACTGTCAGATAAATTTACAATGTTAAAAACACAATTTGCTACTTATTATATTTTTGATAGCTACACAAGTATAACAAAACTGAATTCATCACCGACTTTTTTCAGCAATAATGTCCGACTTATTATAAGATTTACTATGAAATTGGCCAAAAAAATCGGAAAATGATGAAAAAAAAAGTTGCAAACCAAATTTCATCATTTTTCGATTTTTTTGGCCAAAATTCGGAAAAAATTCATGTTTTCAGCTAAATGTCAGGAAAATACAAAAATTGTCGGATATAAAAATACTTGGGTAGTATAACGAAATATTATAATTATACTGTTATACTATGAACTTCGGTTTTCCATCGTCATAGTATAATAGCAAAATACTATTATACTATGACGATGGAAAATCGGTATTAGTCAATTTTTTACCCACATAACAAAAATTAATTTTACTATAAATTTACTATGGTCTCTTTTCGAATGTGCTAAATTTGTAAATTTTTTTCCCTCCATACCAACTTAAAAAACATAATTTTTTTTCTTGTATGAAAAAAAGAATTTATTTTTGTTTAAGTTGGTATCGAGGGGAAAAAATTACCGAAAAGTTGAGAAAAGTGTATGTCCGTCAAGTTCTTCTGTTGCGAAATTACCATAAAAGTTACTGAATTTTTTTTGTAGTATGGGGCTTGAATAGGAATGATCGGGTGGTTCCTTTCAGAAGTTCTATGGCTTACTTGGTTTTCTTTCGATAATATTGGCAGTGTAACCATTCTGTTTTCCACTGTCCTACTCACAAGAATGAAGCAGTTGATTTCTTCCAGTCTCCCTAAAACCTAAACACAAAAAGTTCGGCAATCTTTAGCACAGTCGCACGAAAGAAAACAAAAATCGTTGTAGAACGGTCCTTTTATGGAAGTATTTAGGGGAGCACCATAGAAATTTAAATGGCCATTATAGTTTCGCCAAGGGTGAGCGCTACAACTTCCATTCCCAATCATTAAGCGCTATTGGCCTTTTTGCTATGAAGGCCGCGCGAATTACTATGAAGCTCGCCATAAGGGATATTTTATTACAATTCTTCATTGTTGTGAAGCCAATAGAGTTAAGTTCAACCACAACAAATTTCAAACCTGTTACTGATAAAACTGACGGTAATTCGGCATTCTTTG
Organism: Tipula helvola; assembly: GCA_963556165.1. Classification (NCBI taxonomy): domain Eukaryota; kingdom Metazoa; phylum Arthropoda; class Insecta; order Diptera; family Tipulidae; genus Tipula; species Tipula helvola. Next base: position 209,940,130 of record OY744482.1, read on the forward strand.
TAGTTGGTGCTTCCAGTTTGAGTACCAAAAACACAGTTGGCTGCACTCAACCGTATTCAAAGCCGAGCTAACCGAATGATTGTGAATAAAATCGTTGCCTCTAGTCTTGGTGTGCTTTGGTATGGGCTCCTCGGATCATTAATAATTTACTATTAGGCGTTTTCGGAAATAGATCCTGAATAACTTCAACTAACTATTTATTTTCTTATGTTGGTAAAAAGTTATCCATCACATACCTACAAAGGTTATGAATAAATTTTGATATGAAAACGAAAGGTCGAAAATGAATTTTGAGAGATAATTTAAAGAAATACAAAATAATTTGTCTAAAACGCATTCATATTGATTTTATTCGTTTGTTTATTTGTATTTACCGCTATAAAAAAAAAATAAAACCATAACATCTAAATTAGCCTGAATTTATCTTTTTTGTTCGTAAATAGGTGGATAAGTTTAATGGCCGAAAGTTAGCTTGAAGTTCAGGATCTATTTCCGAAAACGCCCGCCTATTAAATAAGATTTTAGAATAATTTGACGATTATCGAATTTGTGCAAAAATCCTTTTTGGGGCGATTTGCATATAAAAAAGGGGTACCTGAGTGTCAAAAAATAGTCAATGAGTCTGATCACCAATATGTATTTCCAATACATATGCATAAAACAGAAATGAGAAATCTTGGTTGAGACGCGATAAGGGCCTTTATGCCATAGTCAAGGTAATTTTTTTATAGTACAACAACAATTGAGAAAATTACCATCAATTTGATTGTATTATTTATTGGTTGTGCTTACGAGTCGATATATATTTCGTATGTGCATTCCTGTTCTGTTCTGCCATGATTTTCTGTTGTGCACTTAATGTATAATCATTAAGAATGTTACTGTGTTATTATAATTTTCTTCTTCCAGCCATCCGTCCAACCAATATAGTATATACATATAGCTTGCAAAAAAATTTCTTCAAGAAGATGCGTATTTCCAATATAATTCGGTTTACAAATGAAAATTGGCTTACAATTATTGACACCAGTAATTTTTATTTTTTCGTTCAAATAAATCGTAAAAAAATAAAAAGTTATATGTTGTTTTTTTGGTGAAAACAGATAAAGGAAAATGAAGAGCACACTTCCTCGGAGGGCATACAGAAAAATATATTTGTTTGATTTAAGCTAGACGATCGAGCAATTTGCATGTCGATTGATTTTTATTTTATTATGAATGAATGAATAATCAAAAAAAAAAAAAATAATACAAAAATTTAAAACTGATATGACGATCGCGATACGGATAATCAAACTACCGCGCATGATAAATAATTATAATACGCGCAACTAGAGCAATTTAAAATCGAAAAAAAAACGATCGAAGAAAACAATCGGCCATATTTAATATCAATGTAATTATCTTTTAGTGCTGGGCTGCTGTTTATATGATTATTATATATTTTCTTATCATTTTCTTATTATTTCTGATTCTCTTGCTGGCTTCTTCTCCTTCGTTTTATTTTTCGACACACAACACAACATACAAAAAGATTAAAGAACCACCAAACACAGACCAAAAGCACACAGCATACGCGATTTTTATTTTTATTAAAATTGATCGTTGTATATATTTCTTATGCAGTTCCTTACGTCCGTCCCGCGCTTATTGTAATATGCGCGGCTGGATTTTGTTGCTTTAGTTTAAGTTTGTTATTATTATTGTTAAGCCCAAAACATACATTTCTTATGTGCAATTTTAATAATATCTTATTGTATTTTGGTTGTTGTTGCTGTATTCGAACTTAAAGTTACTGCTTCTGATTTATTTTATGTATTTATATACATATGTACATACGTATATGCTATATTCCAAAATTGGATTGGGTGCACAATTTTTGAACCACTCTCCATGTCTTATCTCCAGCTAGCCCCTGGGCCAAACTTTATAATTTTATTATAGCCGATTGTTGTTGATTTTCTCCTATATTCATCCACAAGACCGTGATGTACTAAGAAGTCGCTTACACATGAACATAATGTACATATATAAACTTGATTGCGTCTGAAAATTTTCTAAAATGAAATATATAGCTAAGATCATATTATATAACTACATATATTATGTTATGTAACCAAAATCATATTTCAATCACAAACAACATGAATGATGATGATGATCTTGTTGTTTTACACACATATAAACATTTTTCATTCATAAAATTGTTAAGCGCTTATAAATATAGGTAGCACGCCATTTGTTTATAAAAAAAGCCCTTAAGGACCAAACAGGCGCGCATACATAAAACTGAAATAAATGTTTAATGGGAAGATAGCGCACATATGATGAGCATACATCGCACGATCGCACTTTTTTCGATCATCACATTATGGAAATCTATTTATTATCACTAAATTATTGATTTTCACTCTCTTTTCTTATTCACAGGCGGAAATTTAACATTCGAGATACCCAAAGGTGTCGGCAATGATCACTTTACTGTTGATCCAACACGAGGTATTGTTACGACCAAAGGTACATTTGATCGTGAAACAAACGATTTGTATACAGTGCCAATTTATGTGATCGAAACTAGTTACATAAATCAACCACTTGGTTCGCCCACCAAAAATCATTTGAATTCACAGTTTGATGTTGCCACACTTGTGATTAAGATTACCGATATGAATGATAATGCGCCCGGATTTCGTATTGGATCATGTTATCCGCTAGCCGTCCCCGAAAATAATGATTTATCAATTATACATACAGTGGTTGCCATGGATTTGGATGAAGGACCAAATGGGGACATAATTTATAGTATTACAGGTAAGAAAGATTATTTATTAAAGTCAAACGATCAAGATTTAAAACATTTTATTTTATTTGTAACACAGGTGGAAATGTTGGCAACAAGTTTAGTATCGATATGCACACCGGCGAACTAACAGCTCGACCACTAGATCGGGAATCTCATTCACGATATCTTTTGCAAATAACAGCACAAGATCGTGGCACACCGATGAATCAAGGCTCGTGCGATATCACCGTGATAGTAGAAGATCAAAACGATAATGATCCACGATTCGAACAAACGAAATATGTAACTACTATACCCGAGGATATTGAAATTGGGACATCAGTGCTGGCTGTAAAGGCAACGGATCCAGATTTAGGAGTTAACTCACGAATTGTCTATTCATTGGCTAATGAAACGCAATGGCTGTTTAACATTGATAATCGCAGTGGGCTAATTACAACGGCTGGGTGAGTAATATTTGTTTTATATCTTTTAAGTTATCAAACTTTAATTAAGACACAAAAACATAAATACGACATAATTATCGAAATGCAACTACTACACTATACATACATATACATAAAATTAGTGTCTGAGCAGATATTTGGTAGTTTTTCACACGTGTAGTATTTCTCTGCAACGCATCAAGACGGTGCACACTACTTCCTTTCAATATTCAAAATTAAACCGATTTATTACATTTTGGTGGTTGTTGAACGTCGTTCGTCTTATTGAATTTTTTTTATTTCAATTTCCATTGTTTGGTTTCTGATTATATTTTTATTTTTTTTTGCTTTATTCAATTTTTTTTAGGCATTTTTTGCTTAAGATTTATTCAACGGTGAAAAGAAAAGAGACATTCAAACAAGCATTATATGCAAATTAAGTGAATTTTCGATAATTCCAACAACAGCATAACCAAAAAGAAAATGTGCACCAAACCAGAACCAAATTGCAATTAGTTAAAATTTGGTTAGATATACATTATTGCGCATATTATGTATAATGGATGTAGTACTGAATGGGAAAAAATTCACGCCCAGAATTTTAGGAATTTCTAGCTTCATATAAATTTTTTGAACGTCAATATTGTTATTATATTTGCATTTTTAATTTAATAAACCTTACAGTCTTATTTTTTTCTTGTAAATTTTTTAATCCAATTCAAATGTCATTTGTACGTATACAAGAAGGGATTTTTTTTTTATTTTGGTTGACATGAACGATGAAATATGGTAGCAGCAGAAGAGGAGAGGTTTTTTAATGCAAGTCGTAGTATTCAAGAGATAGACATTCAAGTAAACAAAATAACTAACTTATTCTTATTCTTAATTTTTTTACCATCTCAAAGATGTCAATAAGAATAACAAAAAGTTTTTTTTTTTGTGTATTTATTTTGAATAAATCCAAAACAACAAGTATCATGAAGATGATGATCATGATGATCTTCTTCTTAAGCTTTTGGTTTGTTTATTTTTTTTTTCGACGAAATAAATAAACAAAAAATAAGCGATTTGCGAATGCAAAAGATGTTTAAATTGACATGCTGCTGCTGGAAACATTTTTTGTTTTTCGTTTTTTTTTTTCAATCGTAAATTTGAATAGATTCGTTTGTCAACTTTAGCGGTGGATGAGATGCTGAGTACCTCATTCTCTGCCTGCTATTGTTGTGATTAAAGTTTTTGTTTTTGGTGCCCATTGTCATTCCGATCGGATAAAGTTGACTCGATTACAACGACGATGATATGGACGAACAGGGTATTGTTTTAAATTTGATTTATTAAATTAAAACAATAAATGATTATTGTTGACGAAGACGACATATAATCTTAAATGATACATAAGCAAAATTCGTAGTACAAGCAAACCGTATATTACATATTTGTCAAGTTTATTTATTAGATTTTATTTAATATACATAGAAAAATATCTTTTACCAAACTTTTAGATATTCCATATTATACATAGATTACCACTTGGATTACCACATATCACAAGGTGAAACGGTTATTCAGCTTAACCCATCTAGCGATAAATAAACTGAGTTACCGGGAAATATTCCTTTAAAACGACTGGCAGATGTTTCACTAAGTTGAATAGCACAAACCTGAATACATTCAATATCCTCAAATATACATTAAGCAAACTACTTATGATCATCGAAACGATTCACAACGTTTGGGAATCAATTTCTAGTGCGAGTATACTGCGAAGTAGAATCTCGTCGTAGACTTAATTTAAAATTATTACGTCAATTGATCGATTAAATTTCTATCGAAATTGAACTAAACTCAATGTTCCACAATTGGACGTTTTTGATGTAAATTGGGCTTTTTGCATTTGTTTTTCTTTTTACTGAATTTTGCTGCAGTTTTATAACACATTTCACTATAATAACCAAACTTTAAGATTTTGCAACAAGAAATCCGCATTACTAAATTTTATGAAGCAGATCTGTATAGACTGTAAGTTAAAATTTTCTAATTCAAACTTTTTAAGGCTTCAAGGATACAATTTTCAAAATTTCTGGCTATCGTAACTTCTTATTTTTCAAATGGCTGAGTTTATTTAGTTATTAACCTTTCCAAACTTCTTTTCAAATTTGTTTTTGATATATTTAATGAAAACTCGGTCACTTTTATTGAGCTAGCGAGCTAGCTAATATGCCCTCCTCACCTCAATTAATAGGTGATGTTCCTAATATTATCCAGAAAGAGCCAAAAAAATACCTCCAATAATAGATGAAGTCAAAGACTACGATTTACTCTATGAGAAAATAAAAACAATAACTACTTACTCATAAGTTTAATGCAAAGGCAATGAATGGAAACGCCATCAAAATAAGCTTGGAAGATGGTGAAACTTAGAGAAAAATGACAAGAATGTCAAACCAGACCAATAAGGGTTATGGCTTAAAACCTAAACTCTGCGTGTAAACCAGAAAAAATAATTGATGACCTACTGAAAGCAAAAGATTTAATAAGGCAACTGAAGCATCAATTAAGCTAAAACGGAGAGGTAAAGTATCTCTCAACATGTTCATGTTGACCTTCGATACTGATGAAGATATCGAAAAAAATTATCAAATTAACTTCATATTGAGGTGTAAAGTGGTTATTCAGCGTCTAAGAAGATCTAAGCTTATACCACAATGTAAAGAATTTCAAATTGTCAAGCCTATAGACATACACAAACAAATTGCAACAAAGAACCCAGGTATGTCAAATGTTTAGGTAAACACCATACGAAAAGACTGTGTAAAAGGTGCAGCCTAAAAAAATTCATTGTGGAGAAAACCATCTGGCTAACTACAGAGGATGTAAAGATACTATTGAACTGCAAAACATCAAAAATAAGAATGCAATTGCAAAAAATCCAAGTTTATTAGAAAGCAAGTAGTTAAGATGAAGAGATGTAGAGTGTAGGAAGTTACTCATGGACAATTAGGTAAAATGAATTATGCTCAGATAACGATGAGTAACGGAAATTAAGGAAAAACTGCTCAAAATGACGATATAGGTAAGTAAAATACTTAAATTTATTTTAAGCTGACTCAATACGTTTGATGAGCGATTACAGAAACTAGAGTACAGCACTAAGAGAGCCATCCCTTAAGTAAAAGAAAAATAACCAAATGATCTTAGAATTTTATGCTGGAATGACAAAGAACTGATGCAACATCAACAAGAATTGCAGGTGGACACAGAAAAAAGTCGATGTATGCCTTATCACGGAAACACACTTCACTAGACAACCAATCATTAAATTTAAAAATCAAATACATCACACTATTCACCCTGAAAACACTGCTAAAGGAGGTAGTGCTGTTATAATTAGAAATATGTAGTATTCATTACTATGAAGAGTTAAAATATGTATGTAACAGAAGAAATACAAGCAACTGATGTTAATGTGAAAAACATTATCTCGAGTTCCTCAGTAAATTAGGAAAACGGTTTGTATTTGGAGGAGACTTTAATGCCAAAAATGTCCACTGGGACTCTAGGTTAACAACGACTAAAGGAAAAAAACTCCTAAAAGCGGTCAGTAAATGCAGTTGAAAAGCCCTATCAACTGGAAAACCAAACTTCTGGCGAACAAACCGAAACAAAGTACCAGATCTGATTGATTTCTCATAATAAAGGACACATATCTGTAAATTAGATACAAGTAGATGAAAGCCAGTACTTCAACTCTGATCATTTACCGGTACTCCTAACAATAAGTGAAAAAATCATTCAGAAAGAAAGAAACCCACTTCTAGTAAATAATCACTCTAATTGGGGAATGCGTTTTAGACTATCCTTATTAGACTACTAGTGGGCCCGGCAGACGTAGTCCTGCCACAAACCGCCTTCAATGTAGGCCTATGTCTGATATTTTATGCATTTGACATATATAGAACATATGCGCAAATCATATGCAAATAAAAATGTCGACCAAAGCATCCTGTTCTTCCCAAGATAACAGCGGATACTGAAGTGAGTCGTACGAACGGTGTATTGCCGAAATCGTATTCACAGTGCTGTCTCTAGATGTGTGATTTTGATGGCTCGGCCCTCAACTTAATCACCGACCATAATAACAGCAACTTCGTCTACGGTTGGTGCCAGCATATTCTCCTGATGGTACTTTGTCGGCCTTGATAGCGATTTGATAGGTCTCATTTCCCAATTGTGGTGACACGCTTTTAAACAATTGAATAAGTTGATTTCGATTCTCCATAAAATTCTGGAACAACTTCACAATTGCTCGCTTTTCTGCCTGTTCGATGAAATTGTACTGGCACCTGGTTGTCACGCGCTCTTCATCACTGTCCATGAAATATATTTGGAGAAGCTTCGGGTCCTCTTTAACAATGAACCAATGTTATGATACATCTGGCCTTGTATTTTTTAATGTACATAGACTCAAAGTTGCGTCCGTTGGATCTGTGGTCGTGAATTTTTGTTACTACAAACGACGTCATTTGGAAGCAACAGTTGAATTTGCGTATATTGCGCAAACACATTTTTTGAATCGTCTGATGTGCCAGCTATAAATGATTGTTAAGGATCCGGCGGAGTGGTAAGAGGTGGCAATACAATTTTTCCTGATGCGTAACAGATGCCGCGCCGGGTGCTTCATTGCGGATGTTTAGCGTGTGAAAATATTGGCATTCTTTGTCCATTGCACTGATTTTAGAATATACTTAATAAGTGATGTCTGGTTCACATTCGAACGAATTATGGACGTGTTAAAAAAGTTTGAAGATGCCGAATTACAAACATTATTGGATGAAAATGTATGTCAAGCGCAAAAGAAACTTACAATGCACGCAATGGAAAAGATTCGAAAGCTAGGAAGATGGGTCCCACATCAACTATCCAAAAATCATTGAGAGCACGAATTGAAGCATGCAAAAAAATCTTGCTGAGTACAAAAAACATAGTTTTTTGCATCGAATTGTTACTGGCGATGAAAAGTGGGTCTATTACGACAACCCCAAACGTAAAGCAGCTTACGTCAATCCAGGCCAAGCAGGACCATCGCAACCAAAACGAGATATTCATTGCGATAAGGTTATGCTGAGTATTTGGTGGGACCAGAAAGGTGTGATGTATTATGAGCTGTAAAATCCAAATGAAACGGTTACAGGTGATCGCTACTGACACCAACTGGACAATTTGGCACGTGCATTAGACGAAAAACGGCCAGCAATAGCGAACAAAAGCTATAAAGTTTTGTTTCATGATGACAATGTCAGACCACATCGTGCAAAAACCGCTCAAAACAAGGTACAACAACTCGGTTGGGATCGGCTTGAACAACCTGCGTATTCTCCAGACCTTGCAGGCACCTTCCGACTACCATTTGTTTCGATCAATGCAAATAGGCCTGGCTGACGTACGCTTACGAAACGCCGGAGAAGTGCGAAATTGGATCGATGGCTGGATAGCTGGGAAAGTTGAAGGCTTCTTCAAACGAGGAATCCACAAACTTCCTAGGAGATGGCAAGAAGTCATAGCTAACGATGGCGAATATATTGAATAAAATATACTGTATCGTTATCTTTTAATAAACATTTCTTTTTTATGAAAAAAGTCTAAAAATTAATTCACACACCCAATAGCATCAAGGAAATGTTTAAATCAGCACTTAAAAAGAAAACGATGTTTGAATGTCGTATTTTCTCTATATACGTAAGACGAATGTCAATAGATATGTTCACACCTTCATCTATTGAAAGCATAGTAAACAACTTCGAAATGAATAACGATTCTTTTTTTCCAATTTTTTGAAATCGCATTAAAAATTATTTATGGGGGGAGAGGGGAGTAAGGAAGTTAAATTTTGTGGTTGTATGTATTTTAAATGAGAAATCTCAAAATAATTAAAATACAAATTTTTGTTGAAAAAATTAAAATAATATTTTTAAATCTCAGCAGCACCACCTATCAGATCCAAGATCCAAAACTATCTTATCTTTTAAGCTTGAATTAACCATATACATTCACAAAATTTCATTGAAATCGGTTGGGCGTTTTCGGAGATTAGCGTGGTGTAGTAATGGACATCGTGACACGTGATTTTTAAGATTACTAGTTTGGTTATAATATCTAAATACCTAAATTGCTTCTTTGTTGCTGCATCAAAAACTTATCGATGCAAAAATTGCCGATAGGAGCTATTGCCACGGAGCGGGCGTATTTCTATTACATAACCCTTTTTTTCTATGAAAACATTTTCCTTCGATTTCGATCCTTTTGAAAATTCATACTCTTTGATTTAACAATGATTTAGTATAGCCTATATTTTTGTTGGCAAAATCGACAAGTTACTTTAGTTACGTTAATTTTTTAGAATTTAGAATAATTTATTTTCTGTTATCAGTATTAACATTTGACAATTCCCATATATTTAGAAAATGAGAATTTCGTTTGTAGGCGTTTTTTTTAGAATTCGTTTATATAGCGTAGTATGTGGTAGATTTAGAATTAAAGTTAAGTTCAAATATTTCAATTAGGATCTATAATGACAGGTAAACATTTCCTTCAATTTCATTTGAAATTCAAGAAATTGTTTACGTGTCATTATAGTATAGGACAATATTGAAATAACAAAGAGTTTGATCCTTAGTTTTTGATTTTGATAATTTTTTTTTTATGCTTATAGGCTGAACACTAATTTTATCAATTAAACATTAATTTAGATCCGAATCAAAAGTTGTATTCTGCACCTCTGAAGATTTTTATCATTACCTCTGTCGTTATTCTGTTTCGCGCTTACTTTGTATTTCGCAATTTATCATTTAGCGATCTTATGAACGATGTTGTTCAATTTTTATTATTTATTTGTCGACAATACAAACATTCGATTAAAATTTATATAAACTTTTGTGTACTCGAATATATAAAATGAAAATATGTATAATAAAAAAACATATTTTCCAAGCCATTTTTTTCATTTTATAAAAATCTTAATAAAAATGCGCTACTTGTCTTTTAACTCTGAAGAGAGGTAAACGAGCGAGAGAAAAAGAAATCGCCAAATCTCACAGCAGGAGCCTACCTATACATTATCCAATCAATATATAAATTTCATCGTTACATTATTCATTAGAAGTATTTTACGAAGACTAAACATTAATTTGTTTAAATGAATGTGTATCGTTACTTGTTGGCATACCCATAAATTGTGGGTGGTTGCATCGGGAGGAGTAACCGTTCATAGATCGGTATTATTTAATTAAAAGAAAGAAACGTACCTATCCGATCGTTTCGTTGTGAATTATTTTGTTTAAAGATAAACATTAATAAATTCTAATTGCATTTTAATTACTTATTAACATTTTGCCATCTCTATCGAACAAAAAACGGAAAAGCCCCAGAATAGTACAGAATAAATATTATTTTTGGTTTAAGAAACATAAAAATTGTGAACACAACAAAAATGTAAAAAATACACATATAAACCTCAAGTCTTAAGACATCACAAGGACGTTTAAAACATGTTATGTTCGTTTAATTTATGTTAATGTGTTCTTCTTATATATTTCTTAATGTTAATTCTTTCAACTTGTTCTTAATTTTAAAACATTTTTCATTTTCTTCCCATTTCCCAGATTATTTGATCGTGAACGCCAGCACATTTATAATTTTATGGTTGTAGCAACAGATGGTGGTAAATATGATGCACGATCGCAACGTGTCCCCATCCAAATAATAATCGACGATGTCAACGATAATAAGCCGATTTTTGAGCGGCATCCCTTTAAGGGTCAAGTCGGTGCATTAATTCAGCCTGGACAAATGTTGTTACAAATATCGGCTACTGATGCGGATCAAGGAACCAATGGCGAAATATTATACAGCCTTGTAAACGATCTGTCGAACGGTAAATTTCGTATTAATCCGAATACCGGTGTGTTAACAGCAAGCCAAAGTCTGGCCAGTGAAAACGGTAAACTATTGCATTTAGAGGTTATGGCTCGTGATAAAGGAAATCCACCACAAAGTGCTACTGGATTGATAGAGCTGCGTGTTGGCGATGTGCCTCAAGGATCGCCCACTCTACGGTTTCAAAATGACACATACACAGTAGAGCTGCTTGAAAATACTCCAGTCGGCTATTCAATACTCCATCTGAATGCGGTTCGTAGTGATGGACGTCGACAAAAAATTATCTACAGCCTTGACAGTGGTAATGAAGACGGTACATTTTCGATTGATGCATCGTCGGGAGAAATCAAAATTCGCAACTCTGATAAATTGGATTTTGAAAAGTATGACCAAAAAAACGGAATCAATATTATTGCGGTCGCCCGAACAGACAGTATGCCACAGCTATACGGATATTGTAAAATTAAAATAATTCTCCAGGATGAAAATGATAATTCGCCGAGATTCACCCAACAACAGTATTCGGCAGCCGTATGGGAGGGTAACAATAAGGGTACTTTTGTGATGCAAGTATCTGCATTCGATCTAGATCAAGGACCAAATTCACGATTGTTGTACCACATCGTCGATGGCAATCATGATAATGCCTTTATCATTGAGCCTGCGTTCAGTGGCATTGTGAAAACAAACATTGTACTTGATCGCGAAATTCGTGACCTCTATCGCTTAAAAGTGATCGCAACCGATGAAGGCGTACCACAAATGACTGGAACTGCTATAATACGAGTACATATTGTGGATGTTAACGATAATCAACCAACATTTCCACCGCACAGCATCATCACTGTTAGCGAAGGTACCGAGCTCGGATCAATCTTAACCACAATCACTGCAAATGATGTTGATACAAATCCAGCGCTAACATATAGTTTTTCTGATGATCTTGAAGATGCTGATGCTCTGGCGTCGTTTGCGATAGATCGATACAGCGGCAAAATTATCCTCAAAAAGAAATTAGACTATGAATTTCGGCAAGAATACCAGCTGAAAATTATAGCCTCGGACACAAGTCATACGGCTCAAACCACGCTTACAATTCGGGTCACGGACGTAAATGATAATCCACCAATATTCCAGCAACCAGCTTATCATGCAACCCTACCGGAGGACATTAGTAGCACAAATATTGAAATTTTAACGGTAAACGCCACCGATGCGGATAGTGATGATAATGCAAAAATAAGATACGCTTTGGTAACTCCTTATCCAGGATTTTCAGTTGGTGATGCATCCGGCATCGTATATGCAAATCTATCTAAAATTCCAAAACCGCTTGAAAACGATATTCAACTAACAATTTCGGCAACTGATTTTGGATCAACACCGCTCAGTTCCATCACAACGGTACGAATTCATGTGAACGCAAATTCCCGCTCTAGGCCGCAGTTTATCCAAGATCAATACCGAACTACAATATCGGAAGATGCACCACGAGGCACAACCATTCTAAAACTATCGTCGCAAGACGTGCTCGACTCGGAGTTATCACCAAATATTAATTTCAAAATAATTTCCGGGAATGAGGATGGTGTATTTGAGGTGACATATCCTGAAGGTGCAATAATTATAGCAAAATCATTAGATCGCGAGAAAGTTGATCAATATAATTTGAAACTGATTTTGAGTGAAAGAGGTGTGCCTGTAGGCAAAACAGATAATGAAACAACAGCCATCAATATTTTTATTACGATCGACGATGCAAACGATTGTACACCAGAATTTCAGAGTGCAAATTATGAGGCGACTATCAGTGAAGGATCTCCACTCCGATACTCAATCATACAGGTAATCGCAATCGATAACGATCAACAGAGTTCACCAAATTCTGAAATTGTTTACGACATAACATCTGGAAATGATGATGGAATGTTTTCGATCGATTTAATATCGGGTATCCTTTCGGTGAATAATCAACTGGATTATGACATTGGCCCAGCTGAGTATAATCTAGTAATACGTGCGTGTGATTCGGCTATCATCCCGAAATGTAATCTACAACCGTTTCACATAAAATTAACCGATGAAAACGATAATGAACCAAAATTCCCAGTGACAAAGTATCTCGAATTTGTAGGTGAAAATGAGCCTATCGGAGTAAGTGTATTTACGGCAAGGGCGACCGATTTGGATCGTGGACCATTCGGAAAATTGAACTACAGCATTATATCGAATAATGACTATTCGGATATCGATGAATCTTGGAAGTTATTTAAAATTGACCCGCTCAGCGGAATTGTGGTCACAAACGCGATATTTGATTATGAGCAACGAAATCGATATGATTTTATACTGAAGGCGAGTGACATCGGGGGAAAGTCGTCGAGTGTTAAAGTGCGCATTATGATTGAAAGTCGTGATGAATTTAGCCCACAGTTCACTGAGCGAACATATCGCTTCATATTAGCCACACCATCATCAGGACATTTACCAGTTGGATACGTAGTTGGGCATGTGACAGCTACAGATCGTGATAAGGGACCTGATGGCCGTGTCGTATATCAGTTAACCACGCAGCATCCGTATTTTAAAATGAATCGAACCACTGGAGCGGTTATTGTAAAAAAGAAGTTGGATAACGCTGCAGCCACTTTGGAGGCCGGTCGTGATATAAGTTTAGTGGTGACGGCTAGTTCGGGACGTCAAGGTTCGTTAACTAATATGACTGTAGTCGAAATAGCACTCGATCCATTAGCCGATCCAGCAACGAACCAACCTAGTACGGTAGGTGGTACAACTACGGGGACAACAAATTCAAATACATCGGGTGGACTCGCTGATTGGGTACTGGGCCTACTAATCTCCCTAATCCTAATTGTTTTATCATTTGCTGGCGTATTTTTGTTTTTGCATTTCCGAAATCGGCGTCATAAGTCAGGAACTAAACCCGGGTTGAGTAGTGAAACAGTCGGAAATTCAAATAGCTATGTAGACCCATCTGCTTTTGATACGATTCCAATACGATGTAGTGCAAGTGGTGTGGCCGGAAGTGGGCAGTTTGCACCGCCAAAATACGATGAAATTCCACCGTATGGGCCCCATACGGGTAGCTCAAATTCGGGCGCAGCTACAACCAGTGAATTATCGGGGTCTGAACAATCCGGATCGAGTGGACGGGGGTCCGCTGAAGATGGTGAGGACGGAGAAGATGAGGAAATTAGAATGATTAATGAAGGGCCACTTCAACGTGATAATGGAATGCATCAAGTTGATGGTCGATTATCAGACGTATCAGTGCATAACACACAGGAGTATCTGGCTCGGCTGGGTATTGTAGATAACACAACGACAACCGGTGGAGCGTCAACATCTTCACGGCGATGTTCGGAAAGTATGGGAGTTGGGAGCACAAAAGATTCAATACTTCATCATACACTCCCAATTGATACGTTGCATATGTTTGACGAAGAGCCCGGAGAGGCAGACATTACCAATTTAATTTATGCTAAATTAAATGAAGTTACTGGAGGCAGTGATCGAGGAAGTAGTGCGGATGAAGCGGCGACAACCGCCGGTAGTATAGGTGCCGCTGTTGACCATGTTATGGACATGGGTGGCTTTGGAAATGTTCCTGTTGTGGGCGGTGGAAATCAAGGTATGAATGGTTCACTTAGTTCGATTGTACATAGTGAAGAAGAATTGACCGGAAGCTATAACTGGGACTACCTGCTCGATTGGGGCCCACAATATCAACCGCTAGCACACGTATTTTCAGAAATTGCGCGGCTGAAGGATGACACACTATCGGTCCACAGCGCAAATAGTGGTGCATCGAGTGCCAAAAGTAAAGGAAGCCTACAGCATTCGAAGCACATACCACCGCCACTACTAACCAATGTAGCGCCTAGGTCAATAAATGTTCCTATATTATCGTCGCGCGGTAATGTTGGCCATCACTCATCCGCGGCTAATCAATATTTATTACCACGTTCACCAATTGGTCATGATGTTGCTGGGGCCGGCTTCTCAACCTCATCGGCCATGTCTCCAAGCTTCTCACCATCATTATCACCACTTGCAACACGCTCACCGTCAATATCACCGCACGTTGTAACCCCAGGTGTTGCCTCGCATCATATGGTCTCGCTGCCGCGACAACAAACGTCACAGCATCAGCAGCAACAACAGCAAAATCAAAGAAAAAATTTAGACTCCGAGATGAGAGTTCGAATATAACATTGAGCTAAAAATGTGTACTAGATTTGAATGTAGATCACTTTATTGTTAAAAACCCAGTTGCTAGTCCCTCTTTATACGTTATAGTTATACATAAAATAAAAAATTATTAATTTAAAAAAAAATGAGCAAATTTTCAAAAAATTCCAATCTAGTGCATTTTTTTAAATTAATTTACATTAATTAATTCAATAATTAATTGTTGTTGATCTGGCTGTGCTTCATACATATATATATATATATATATATATGTATATATTATATAGTATATATATATATATATATATATATATATATATATATATATATATATATATATATATATATTCCATACTGAGTGATTAGTTAGTATAGTTAGGACTTTGTTTGTATTGGTTTCAAACAAACTAAAAAAACATTTTATTGATATTATAAATAATTAATTAACTTGTAAATATTAATTTTAATTAGTTTGTGTACATACAAAATGACAAAAATTAAAAATTCACTAGACAGTTGAGACAGCGCATTTCATGTTACCAAAAATTAGTATTTTGTTACCAGTTTTGCGCGCCTTCAAAAGCTAGGTACGTTTCGGTAACGCCCTTCCTAGTGATTGATTGTCACCTCTCATCTCTCATTTTTTATTGCAGTTAACTAGTAATCCAGTAAATAAGTTTAAAATTATCAAGAATAATTTCTAAATTTTTCTAGAAATTAAATAATAATTAATTATAATTAATAATTTTAATAAAAACAAAAAATAAGACTGGAATTTGTGTAATATACTATTTTAAATAAAATTAAAAACAAAAAATATATTTCTCAGAGAATTTTTAATTAATTAATAATTATAAATAAATGCCATTTCTTATAATTATAAAAAACTATAAATAAAACTTAAAAAAAAAGAAAATTAATTAATAATTTATAATTTTAAAATTTTGTACAAATAACTAAAATAAATAAAAATAAACGAAATACAAGTATTTTAGTAGTATCTTAATTAATTAAATGATTTATTTAAATTGTAATTTTGTTTCCCTTTTTTATAAAAGTACATCTATGTGTAATTTTAATTAGTTATATTTTAATTTTTACTACTTTTAATAAAAGTAGACGAAATGTTTAGTAGATTAATATAAAAAAACGAAAAAAGAAAATTTAAAAAAAAAAAAAATCGAAATTAAAAATGAAAAAATAAAAACTTTAATTTAAAAAATTAAAAATTATTGAGTTTTCTTAATGGGTAATTTGTGTTTCCAGAATGAGTTTCTCTTGCATCACTTATATTATATACTTATGTGTATCAAACTGTATATAAAAAAATAATGAAAACCTAGAAGAGTAAACTAGAGATGATTGATTCTACTACACCTATTGCGAACCGAACTTACAGCAGCGAGAAGCTAATTACACTACTTAGATGCGAAAAAATATAATAACCGAAAATTCTTAACTAACACAATAACATTTTTAGTATTATAATAATATTGGCTAATTAGTGATTTATAATATTTGCATCCTTATATTATACGATCGAGAACAAGATTGTAAAAGAGTAAGCAGATTATTTACAGACATACTTGTATTATAAGGTTGTTACAGCCCAATTCCCTTTAGTCTTATTTATCGCTTGCCATATCCTTCTGCAAACCCTAGACGGCTATTATGAAAATATCGTATTATACTGGTTTTTTATGACTGAAATCATTTCAACTGGCTCCTCGTCACGATACAATTTCACATTAACAGTAGCTACACTACTTATTAGTAGTTTGAAACGACTATCGTCTAGGTTTTCATAAAAACACTGTTATTTGGCGTGTCAAAGGTGTGTTGTAAGTTTGGAGTGTAAGTTCCTTTGATATATTGTAACCAATACCTCAACCTTACTTTTTTAACTCCATATAATATAGGTCCATTTTCTTGCACCATAATGGCAAAAATCACATGGGAAAATAAATTAAAATTACAAAATTTAAACCAATTTTAACATAATTGAAAAATTGAGATTTCAGATGGAAGATACATAAAATTTACAAGAAAAGTAGCAAAACACTAGAGGAGCAGTCAAATAGCTGTAAGGTAAAGTTTAGCCGTCACAAAATTTCGTTTCATTATTTTTTGATTTTTTTTTTAATCATACCGTGCCTATGTACCTAAGTACATTATGTAGGTATATTCGGCAAACATCAATTTGTCAAATATTATGAATTAAAAATTGTTATTAATTTATAAACTATTACGTTTATTAAGCAATGAAATTACGAATGGCCAAACTTACAGCTCTGACAGTAAATACTCAGGAAACATACCCGAACGTTTAAAGCGAAGGTTTGGCGAGAAAAGTTTCTAGGCGAACTTGAATATTATTTCGAAGATAATCTCGATAATTAAGCAATTGAAATAGACGTTTACGCTGCCTCAAAGAAAGTTCAATAGCTGCATGATTTACAGAAACCTCATCAGACAACAATTTAAAAGCCATATTGCCATATTCTTCACAACCTCATCCAAAAATAATTTTTGTGTCACATTTCCATATATTAGTTGAAAACGTCAAAATTCATCATAATCGGTTAAAAATAGCTAAGGTATATCCTGATTGTCACATTCTATCATATAATTTAATCTTAAAATCATTTAAGAATGTAGTTTCCAACCCATTTGTCGGATTACCTCCAAATCGGTTAAGAAATAGAGAAGTTCCATCATACTTGGCCATAATCCCGAATTTCATCTAAAAATCATTTGAAAAACCAATTTCCATATCTCAGAACTTTATCCAAAAAAAACATTATAGAATCCAATTTGCAACAAACATATTAAATTTCATAATAATCGGTTTAGAAATAGGCAAATTCCATCATACTTGGCCATATTCCAGAATTTCATCCAAAAAAAAACATTTTAGAATCCCATTTCCAACGCACATGTCGAATTTCATCATAAACGGTTGAGAAATAGGCAATTTAAATCATACTTGGCCATTTTCTAGAACTTCATCCAAAATATATTTTAGAATCCCATTTCGAACACAAATGTCGAATTTCATTTTAATCAGTTTAGAAATAGGAAAGTTCCATCATACTTGGCCATATTCCAGAACTTCATCCAAAAGTCATTTTAGAATCCCATTTCCAATACATATGTTGAATTTCATCATAATCGGTTGAGCAATGGGCAAATTCCATCATACTTGGCCATATTCCAGAGCTTCATCCAAAAAACATTTTAGAATCGTATTTCCAACAAACATATCAAATTTCATAATAATCGGTTGAGAAATAGACAAGTTCCATCCATAGAAAAATAACAAAGAGAACAGAAACTAAACTAAAACACAGAATACCCAGAAGCGACATAACGCGGTTTTTATATGGAGAAAAATGGACTCATTTTTTTGACCTTGGTTTATACAAGGTAAGATTTTCGGCATTAAATTATTGTTCAGTCGCTGAAAATTCAAAATTAACATGTAAAATATAAGGTAAGAGCAAAAATTTATTGGTCCACGTAATGTCGGTTCTGGTTGTTTATTATTCTGTGACTAAAATAGTGAAGCAAATTCAAAAACCAAGATGGCCGACAAATTCATGATAGCCGACAAATTCTTTTATTTTTTTTTCAGTAGCGTCGCGCTTTTCTTTAGGTTTTATGCAAATACTTAGTAATAATTTATGTAAATGACGTAGGGTAAACTAAACATATTAAAAGGAGCATAATTAATATAAAAAAAGTTATTGTTATAAGTGTACCAACATAATTGTAATAATAATACTTATCTGTGTTGTGTAAACAACATACATAAGTATGTGTTATTACTATAATGGTTTACAGTTACTATAATGAACGTAAAAATACCAATTTAGAACATAGATAAAGTATTAAAACTTTTAAAACTTGTAATAAAGTCATATGGATTGCAAGATCTGACCTCAACAAATTTAAAAACAATCAATCAACTTGTAATAACGTATGAGGAATGAAATATGGACAAAAGTAAAATGTATTTGTATTTGTATTGTACAACCAAAAATAAAAATTTCCTTGTTTTTAAATAAGGTGGTTCCCGTATATTTTATAAAAAATACATTACAACTGCGTCATTTTACGATTAGTTACAAAAATGTCGTTGTTACAAGTAGATCGTCGTAAATTAATTTGTAAATTTTGTCAGGAAAATCCAGACAAAAAAAAGAACGAGATTTTTCACTACTTCAAGGATCTTGGATTCAAAAAATTCTTTATCTACAAAACAATTAAACTGTTTGAGAATAATGAACCTGTGGAAAGAAAACCCGACTCTGGTAAAAAATGTCAACTACAAGGTAGCAAAGTTCGAATGAAATTGAAAGGTGAAACAGTGGGTCGAACTGCAAAATCGTACAGAAAACTGGGTAAAAAATATCAAGTTGCCCCAAAAAATATCAAGAAATATTTACAAAGTATGAATATTCAACACAAACCCAAAAAATCGGCACCAGCAACTACAGGCAAACAATTAGCTACAATCAAATCTAGATTAAGAGTGCTTTCCCAAACATATTTCGCTGCTTCTTCAGCTTATAAATGTGTGATGGATGATTAAAGTTATTTCACTGTTGAAGGTGATGAATGGCAGCCAAAATACTACTACGAGTCTCCCGATCACAATGCACCAGAAAAGGAGAAGTTTATTCATAAGACCAAGTTTCCAGGTAAAGTTATGTTGTGGGTGGCTATTAGCGAACGAGGTGTCAGTGACCCAGTATTTTTCAAAAGTGGTTTGGCGGTTAATGCGCAAACATACACAAACAAATGTTTACCTGTGCTTCAGAAATTTATAAATAAATATCATAAAAATGATAAAACGATTTTTTGGCCTGATTTGGCATCCTCACATTATGCCAACGCAACGTTATCTGATTTACGTCAACGCAGAATCGAATTTATACCTAAAGACTATAACCCACCAAATGTTCCACAACTAAGGCCCATTGAAACTTTTTGGGCAAATCTGAAGAGAATGGTATACAGCAATGGATATCGTGCCAAAAATGTTGAATGTCTGATTAGAAAGATAAAAAGAGATTTCAAGAAGATTGATACATCAGGAACGCAGGCGGCAATGAAAAGAGTGCCAGAAAGGATCAGGAAAGCGAATCGATATGGAGCGCAAATTTTTCTGTAAATTTTATCTAAGAATTAAAGTTTTAAATAAATGATGGATTAAAATCATTTGATTAGTAAATAATTTTTTTTTTACTTTTTTTTGTTTGTCCATATTTTATTCCTCATACGTTAAAATTTTCTCATATGTGTTTTCGTTCATTAGACTCCCCTAATATTGAATATAACGGGACGAATATGGTTTTCTTGCTTCCGTCATGTTGCCATGATGATTCATATGCGTGGTCAAAATAAGATTTTTGTGTGAATGAAACTTGAAATTTTTACTTTAATTACAATTTTATGAAATAAACTTTTTTTAATTGTATTTTGAACATTTTAAAACATAGTGAATTTACTGATGTGTACAAAATAAGTGTAAAAAATATGAAAATATTTAAAAGGATTGTGTACAAGTGTTATAAATATTTGTAAACAAATAAAAATTTACTTACCGGTGAAATGTAATCCCTTTTTTCTCAATTTTTACTTAATGGGCCAGATACTCGATACTCTAGCAATTCGCAACTCTGCAAATATGGCGGATTTGCTAATCGAAAATTTGCTTGCTTAAACTACTCGATTATTTTAGCAAAGTAAAATATTTTTTTGTATTCAGCACTAACGTTAAAGTGCGTTAAAGTAGCCCATTTTCTGAAATTCTGAAACAAATTGGATTGCTAAATTTTCGTGTATAACATTTCTAGCAAATTCGCAAAAAAATAACTGCTTATCTGCTTATCTGAGTATCGAGTATCTAGCCCAATATCTGGTATTTTTGCACTTACACACACAACACTTATGCATCATTTTACCAAATAAATTTATTTTTTGAAAGAACACTTCGATTTTTTATTCAAGAAATGCCTTATAAACTTGTTAAATTAAAACCTCAAATGAAAAAATTTCTCTAGCTAATATGGCGTTGGTAAAAATAGAAAGAGAAAATTAAAAAAAACTGGCTTCAATTGTTTTTATGATTTTATATGGGACGTTTGTTTTATCTTCTATCCTTTTGGTTATTATCTGTGGTTCCATCATACTTGGCTATATTCCAGACCATCATCCAAAAATCATATTAGAATCCCAATTCCAATGCACATGTCAAATTTCATGATAATCGATTGAGAAATACACAAGTTACATCCTACTTGGCCATATTCCAGAACTTCATCTAAAAATAATTTGAGAATCCAATTTCCATTGGAAATACTGAATTTCATCAAAATCGGATAGGATATGGAAACCCAATAAAATTTTTATAAAAAATATCACAAATCTTTAGTTTAACTTTACACTAAACCCTAATCCAATCCCAACTCAATCCTAATGCAACCCGCAAACGGAACTCAACAGCATATACACTACTCCAAAAAATTAAAGGAACACAATTTTTTTTCAATTTTGTCAGTGTTTTTTGAAGAGCTGTATCTTTGTAAAATACGGTCGTACAGAGATGAAAAGGAAAGCATTTTAAAGCTTCAAATCTCTAGTTTTGAGATTTTTGAGCGGAAAATTTTGTGAGATACCGTTATTACGCAATCATAAGAAAGAGTGCGAAAAAAAATTACGATTTTTTTTTTTTTTTTTGTAAGGATCCATGGGCTTGGGAAATTTTTTTTAAGTTAACCAATGCATAGGTCAGTTAGCCTGTTAATTAGACGTAAATTTAATTTCTTTCTGGTCTCTCTATGTCAACTTTTTGCTGAGATATCTGACTTTGAATCAAAAAAGATCCTTTTGTCTTTGATAATCGATATCTCAGCAACCAATGATTGCACAGTAAATTTTAGGGCAACCTTAAAAACTTCAGTAAATTTCCTACAAGACTCTTTAATGATTAATTGAGAACAAATTTTTTTTCATCCTCAATACTGATTTGAAAAGTACAAAAAAACGATTTTTTAGGTTGTTTGAAATGTCTGATGATGTAGTCTATTACCACAGTACACATAATAAAGGTAACTCCGATGTTTCATTTTCGTTCTTTCTTGCGCATATGTCAAAAATATTTTAATATGGCAGACATTGTGACCAAACAAATCGTGTTTGTTAGTTTTGCGTAATAATTTTGAGTGTTGAGTGAATATAATTAAAATTGTGTGAAAAATTCTACTGACTTTAATTCAAAATAATTAACAATGTATCATTGTTTAAATAGTTCATACACATTACAGTCACAATCTCCGCCATTGTTGTTGTTATAATTTTTGACATCCTACGCAATATATTACCTGTGGGTGGCGGTCCACCAGGACATGGCATAGACACAAAAAGGTCCGTAGCCTTATCACAATTTAAAAATTTTCCTCCAACTCATTGAAACCACTTTGAGCTTGCTATGAAGCGCTGGATACTCGTGACGTCCCTCCCGATGAGCTCCGCCAGGTCGTTGAAAAGGGGTGCCCCTAGAAAATTCAGTCTGTTTCGTGCCAGACGAGGACAGGTGCAAAGAAGATGAAGTACTGTCTCTTCCTCCTCTTCGTCCTCGCAACTGCGACAGTAGTCATGTGAGAAGAAACCAAGTCTACTCGCATGTCTCCCTATGAGACAGTGCCCCGTAATCACTCCAACAACCACACTGATCTGACTCCGCTGAAGTGAGATCAGCTGTTTGGATCTCGCCAAGTTCAACTTTGGCCAGATCTGCCGAGTTATTACGCATGAGGTACTATTTGACCATCTGTCATTCGTCAACCTACTGGCTTCCTCCTGAAGCAGCAGTTTACATACCGCAAGAAGCATTTCAATATCCTTTTTGCTGTTTGAAATGTGGTCCGTTCTACCATGTCGAGCCAGTTCATCGGCTATAATGTTCCCCGTACTAACGAAATGTCCTGGCACAAATATGATATGGATGTTGAACTGATCTGTCTTCTCGTTAAGACAGTTCTGGACTACTCTCGACGTGAGAAGGTGTGATTGAAGCGCTTTAATGGCAGCCTGACTGTCCATATATATGCGAATATCACAAGTCGATATTACATTATACCTCAACCAGTCCACGACTTCCTTTATCGTTTAAGTTAAGTTATACAAGATTGAGAAATAAATACATCGTGGTGATAAATAATCAAAACAAAACCATGTGCCGGGATCTTGTTGAGCTGGAACGTACCTTTACCTCTTTGTTACAGTCACGAAAACCTGAGGTATTTCGGCTGGTGCTTGATGTCTGCTGCAATGTGGACCGCTTAGAAAAGGTAATTAACTTCATCAGTGGCATAATGTCTTCAAATGTCAAATGGATACTGAACATCCCATTTAACGATTCAGTTAAATATAAACGAGCTTTATCATCTAGATGGATTGTTGATATGCCACTACCGAATAGTGTTCATAATGCAGGTATACCTAACACCGCACCGCTTCCTACAACACCTAGTTACTATTCTGAAGAAGTATCTGATCATTACTATCGTAATTCTATAAAGGAAATTCTCCACTTTATGAAATTCTCCAACATCTTCACGAGTGATCAGCTGTCGAAACTTTATAATAAATCAATTGACAGTCTACCGTTTTCTGCGAGTTCCTTATCATCAATTAGAGTTTTTGCTTATGATAATCATAACAAAGCCTACATAGAAGAACCTGTAACTGATCACCAATTTGGATTCGATGGGAATGCGTTGGTACAACTCGATTCAGAAAAGAACAGCTTTATCACATCTAGCAGATACATTTTCTGCTCCAATGCTACTGAAATAATGCTAGACCAGAAAATATTTGAAAGATTAAATCAGCTTCTTTTTTAGTTGATAAAAATAAACCTGAAATTATATCTATTCAAGGAGTGCCAGGGTGGGGTAAATCAACATGGATCTTAAATTCACACATAATTGGAAAAGATCTCGTCCTCAGTTCTACGAAGCACGGCATTAATGATATAAAAATTATGGTAGTTTTCCAATGTAAAGAAGCTGGTAAAAACTTTGAAGATATTAAAACTAACTACCGAACGATTGCTTCTTACCTTTTAAATGGACTCAAAACATATGATACGGTTTATATCGACGAGTACATGATGGTACATGCTGGACTATTGGGCTTAGTGGCTTTGTTAAGTGACTACCGTAAAATGTTCATTCTGGGTGATCAAAACCAAATACCGTACATCGACCGGCTTAATTACGTCAACATGCTTTATTTTGATGCAAATAAGTTTACAACACGTTCTAAATATCTTAATACAACCTATAGATGCCCTGTGGATGTGGTACATGCATTACAATCAATTTATCATCAATTCTATACCACTAATAATAATAGGAAATCAGTCAGTTTTAACAAATGCCGGTTGATTTCTGATATTCCAGTTATGCCAAATTCACTGTACTTAACTTTCACAAAACGCGATAAAAGGCAATTAACTAACAATTTCAAATTACCTGATTCAAGTAAAATCTTAACTATTCATGAGGCTCAAGGCTTAACTTCAGCTAGCGTTAACTGTGTCCGACTGTCTGACAAAGAAATTAAACTATTCGATAGCTTACCACATGCTATAGTAGCATTAACCAGACACACACACAAATTTAACTACTTTTCACCGATTGAAGGAGACCAACTGCACTCTTTAATACGAATTGCTTTAATTGCAAACCAATATAACCTCGTTCATGTCATCGATAAATCTGGTTCCAGTACCAATCAAAGCCCAGCACATATTTTGGAAATATCAGACTACAAGAAGACTACAACAATGGAAAAACCACCAAGAATTAGGAACCATTCATTTTATTTCCAAAATGTAAATAAGATGTCTTCGAAAGCAGCTCAATTTCGCAATTTTGTGTTAAAAACGCTTTTCCCGGTTTTTATCATCTGTGAAACTTCATTTCACAAAGGAATCCTGAGCTCTGAATTCTTTCCTAGCCAATATGTGGTTTATAGATGCGACCGTTCACCGCTAACTAGTGCTAAAAAATCTGGCGGAGGAGTACTCATTGCGGTTGATGCATCATTATCGAATGAGTTAGTTGAAATATCTAACCTGTCCATCGAGCAATTGTGTGTTAAGATCGCAATCAACAAAAAGTCAATTTATATCTACGTTGCATATGTTCCGCCTGGCTCACCGATATCATCTTACACCGCCTGCTGCGACACAATAATGGAAATAAACAATGCTGCTAATTCAACTGACACCGTCTTGATCACGGGGGATTTTAATTGTCCAACTATTAGCTGGTCATATGACGAAGAAATGGATGAAATTTTACCATTGGAATCTATTTAAAGTAAATGAATCACCATCACCATTCGTTATTAATGATATTAACCACAAAGCCCTAGAAATAATTTTTGAAAGCAAGGGTAACAATATTATTGATAACCATCAAAACAGAGAGCCGTATTACAACTTTAGAAAAGCCGACAGAATAAACCTTCATCTTTATTTTGAGCAGATTAACTGGAAAAATGAACTAATCAGTAGCAACATAGATGTTAACGTGGAGAAATTCTACAAAATTATATCTAAGGGCATTGCACTATTTGTTCCTACTACTGCTGCGGCCGAATCGAAGAAATATCCACCATGGTACGACGATAAACTAATCAATCTTAAGAACAAGAAAGACAAAGCTTACAAAGCAAATCTCAAAATTAGTTCAGACGGAAGCAAACATAAATTCACTGTGTGTAATCTAAATTTCGAGAGATACTTTGAGATAAAGTATAATAGTTATATAAGCCGTATTAAGGAAAAAATAAGAAAGGATCCAAAACATTTTTGGAGATTTTTTAAAGAAAAACGTGAAACTAATGGTTACCCAGTGTGTATGACATTCAAAGAACGTAAATCCTGTGACCCGCAGGTTAAAACAACGTAACCATACTAACACCAAGGATTGAAACCGAGGATATTCATCGAGCTCTAGAAGTATTCGGAGATGGATGTGGTCCTGATGGCATTCCAGCTCCATTATTGAAAGATTTCACATCGTTGGTAACTCCTCTGTGTCTTCTATTTAATCAATCATTACGATTAGCCGTATTTCCAAAGAAATGGAAAGTAACAAGAGTAACACCAATTTTCAAAACAGGAGCAAGAAATGATGTCTATTGTTACAGAGGAATTACATCAATATCTTCAATACCCAAATTATTTGAACTGGTAGTATGCAACTCATTCAGATCTTTGGTTCCTCGATTCATCTCACAGTGTCAGCATGGTTTTATACCCAAGAGATCAACATCAACAAATCTTATTGAATTTACCAGCGACACCATTAAAGAAATTGAAATGCATAAGCAAGTTGATGTGGTGTATACTGACTTTGCCAAAGCCTTTGACTCCATCAGTCATTGTAAAACGTTGGAACAGTTATACAGATTCGGTTTTTCTAAACAGTTTGTTGCGTGGTTTAAATCATATTTGAGTAATCGCATTCAGTATATTGAGCTTAGTAATAGAAGATCAGAATCAATTCATGCTACTTCAGGAGTACCACAAGGCTCTCATGTTGGTCCTTGGATCTTCATAATTTTCATCAATGACGTTACTGAAGTAATACAACATTCTAAGATATTAATGTTTGCAGATGATCTCAAAATCTTTAAAACAGTAGAAAACATCGGCGATACTCATAAGCTTCAAGAGGACATCGACAATCTAGCGAAATAGTGTGAGTCTAACCTCCTCAGTCTCAACATCAACAAGTGTAAGGGTTTATCGTTCCATCGGAAAGTTAATCCTGTTACACAATAAAAAGTATTCGAGATTAAAGACCTAGGGGTTACTTTCGTTGAAAACATGTGCTTTACTAAGCATATTGAGCAATGCGTTGCTAGAGCCAATTCCATGCTTGGTTTTATTGCTTGGTAGATCTCAACTTGAATACGCTGTCAACATCTAGTGTCCTTTTTACGACGAACCTATCAGAAAAATCGATAGTGTCCAAAAAAAGTTTATACTGTATATAACTTGTAAAGACGGATGGGATTTCGACCATGACCTACCGCACCACGTTAACCTGAAGTGATTACCATCATATGCTACTGGATGCAAAACCTATCAAATGATAACATTGTCAAATAGACGAGAGCTTTTGAAGTGTTCGTTTATTGGAAATATTTTACTTGATCAAATCGATGCACCATCCGTACTGGAATCAATTAAAATAAAGGCACCGAGTAGGAATTTAAGAGATCATGAGTTACCTTATCTGAATAAAAACAGAACAAACTATGGTGACAATGAACCGGTAAACATGATGTCGAAGAGTTTTAATAAAATCGACCATTTGTTCGACTTTTACTTAAGTAAAGACAGCTTTAAACGTAGGTTGAAGCAACATTATGCTCCAACCTAAAAATATTTTTATGTCAATTTTAATTCTTTTTTTTGTTTAATTTAATCTTTATTCTACCCTGTTCAATATGTTATAAATTCAAGTCAAATTTGTAGACTTTTCTCTGTATAAATAAAATAAAAGAAATAAAAAAAATATCGCAATTACCTCAGCTTGAAAAATGCTACAGTAGTCAGGGAGACAAAAGGGTCTAACATGAGTTCCTCGCAGAACACCCCAGCCCCTACTCTTCTATCCCGTTTTGAACCATCAGTGAAAAAGTTTAAAACTACTGGTTCCAAAACTGCATTCATCATCCAGTCCTCTCTGGATGGGATAATAGTCCGGAACTTTCTATCAAAAGATAGTGACGGGACAGTATAGTCGGTGGTCTTGGGAAGCCCTTTGTTACAAAGTATAGATGAGTACTCTGTATTATTGCAGGTCCACATTAACGTGGATTTCAGTCGTATGGCAGTGCAAGTTGCCCACTTTTTCCCCAAGATATCTAGAGGAGTCAGAAATAGCAGAGTCTCCAGTGCCTGAGTGGATGTGCTCATCATTGCACTACTGATCCACAAAGAGATTGTTCTCTGAACTTTTGTCAACAACTTTAGGTTGACAGTTTTGTCCAGAGCAGGCCACCAAACTGTTACCCCATACAGAAGAATGGGTCTAACTACTGCTGTGTATAGCCAAAGGACCATGTGGGGCTCCAGCCCCCAACCTTTCCCAATTGCATTTTTACAAGAGTATAGCGCTACCGTAGCTTTCGTTATCCTTTCCATAATATTCGGTTTCCAGTTTAATTTACTGTCCAAGACGAGACCCAAGAACTTTGCTTCACCTATAAAAGCCAAGTTGAAACCATTTAAAGTAGGAGGATCGACATGAGGAATTTTATATTTCCTAGATAAGAGAACCAATTCGGTTTTGTGTGGGTTCACATTTAACCCACAACCATTGGTCCATAATGAAAGAATGTCCAGAGCATTTTGAATAATCTCACTAAGTGTGCCGGGATATTTTCCACGAACACCAATAGCGACGTCATCCGCATAGTGGCCACCTTGAAGCCACTATCCTCCAGTCTCAGCAACAGATCAGTTATGACCAAGTTCCAGAGCAGGGGGGACAGTACGCCACCCTGCGGCGTGCCTCTGCTTGCAAATCTTCTGGCGGAGGATTTCCCCAGACTGGCATTATGATACTGCCTCTTAGCATCTGATCTATCCAGTCCTTAAGAGAATCATCCACTTCTAGATTCGAAAGTGCCCGAGTTATAGCCCCTGTAAGCACGTTATTAAAGGCTCCCTCAATGTGCAAAAAGGTTACCATCGCGTAGTCTCCATATTCGAAAGATTTTTCAATAAAATATGTGAGAGAATGAAGAGCAGTTTCTACAGATCTCCCCTTGCAATAGGCATGTTGAGATTTGGACAGCTTTTCCGGCACAATCGTGCCTCTAGTATGAGCTTCTATTTGTCTTTCCAGTATTTTGAAAAGGAAAGAAGACAAACTGATCGGTCTAAGGTCTTTGGGACTGCAGAGTGGGCGTTTTCCCGCCTTAGGTATGAAAACAACCTTCTCTTCCGTCCATTTACTGGGAATGTGACAAAGTTTTAGGCTGCCTCTATAAATTACCTCTAACCAGGAAATGGTTAGATCCGTAGTTTTTTGTATATCCGCAGGGATAATACCATCAGGTCCTGGCGACTTATATGGTTTAAAACTGCTTATTGCCCACAGAATCTTTGTTCTGCTAATAATTTGGCATACGAGGCTACTTGCCCTTTTACCTGCTGATATAGTACGTGCAGATTCGGAACAATCAGGAAAGTGAGTCTTCAATAGTAGTTCCAGCGATTCCATACTATTCGTGGTCCATGCTCCATCCGGCCTTTTAAGAAAGCTTGGGATGGAAGGGCTAGTAGATAGTACTTTACGCAGCCTGGACATCTCTGAAGACTCCTGAATTTTACCACAGTATAGTCTCCAAGATCTGTTCTTTGCACTTCTTAGCTGATATTTGCAAATTTTGAGGATTTCCTTATAGGAGTCCCAGTCAACACCCAAGTAGCACCAAATAACTTTATAGTTAAATGACCCGTTCCTGACGTCGAGACATCGTCACAAATTTCAAGAAATTCACTTTTTTGACATTGAACTAAATATTTTAAGCTTCTCGTCGGCACGACCACAATGCCACGTTTTATATTACCAATGGGCAGGTCGTTATTTTATATCTACTTAACAACTTCTGTTTACAATTTTCAACTATTGACCGACTAATATAACTCTATTGTATTTTTTATAACCGTGTACCGTCTAATTAATTATGTGGTCGTAATATGTGGTTTTTAGAGACGCTAGATGACCTTTTTGTCGTATAAACAATCAATATCCAACTTAAATGTTTTCTTAACATTTTTGTCCATGCGCATTTCATCAAATTATTGACACGAAGTCAAAACCTACATTGACGAAATAATAGCGATCATTTAAAATTAACGGTTCGGTTTGTTTTGTTATTTGTAAACATCACACAAGAAGAAAATGAAAAATCTACATAATTAAAACATAATTTTATGTAAACCGATGACAGTAAATCCCATTCATTCGCTTAATTAATCGGATTTTTTTCATTTTCATCTTCATATTATCTCGCATTTTATTTATTTGAGGACTCACGGAAAATGTATTTTGCTTTATAAATATTTTTCAATTTTACCTTAGCCTGTTAATTAGGCGTAAATTTAATTTCATTCTGGTCTCTCTATGTCAACTTTTTGCTGAGATATCTGACTTTGCATCAAAAAAGATCCTTTTGCCTTTGATCATCGATATTTCAGCAACCAATGACTGCACAGTAAACTTTAGAGCAGCCTTAAAATCTTCAGTAAATTTCCTACAAGACCCTTTAATGATTAGTGGAGAACAAATTTTTTTTCAGCCTCAATACTGATTTGAAAAAAGTACAAAAAAACGACTTTTTAGGTTGTCTTAATAAATCTACCGTTACTTTACCGTTATTGATGAAAAGACTAATGTTGCCAGGTCATTTTACAATTTAATGTACTCCTAATAGCCCTGTATTATTTTCAAATTGATCCATCCAACCGTTTTTTCGGACAGATTGATCAAAGTTTTACAAAACAATTAAAGGAACAAGTATTCATCAAAATAAAAAAACGACTTTTTTCACATTTTGCGTTAGATATTTGTTAACCCTTAACGATCGTACGATTTTTTTTTGTAATACTCGCCGATAAGAGACGATAGAAAATTAAATAAAGTTCTGCGATATGACCAATTTTTTTTTTTTTTTTTTTTTTTTTTTTTTTATCAATTTTTTTAATTGGGTGCAGAGCGGACTTATTAACGGTCCTAGCTCCTTGTAACTGTCAGAGCTTCTGCACCCAATGCGCGATCCTGCAAGTAAAGATTAATAGCTACCTTAAATTTGATTCCACTTTTTTGATGTTCGGTATATAAATTCGCGCTTGATTTCTTCAGTTCGAGGTTTCGGGAGCTTCACCGTAAACCTATGTGCATTGGTTGTTCCTCTTGTTACTCTTGTTGTTGTAACGAATGGTGGTATTTTCTCCGATAGTTCTGCAGAACATTTACCATGTAAGCAATTATTATGGAACATGGCCATTTCTCATCTGATTTTAGTGAAATTTGGTATGCGTTATTGAAATGGGATTCTAAAACGATTCGTGGATGAAGTTCTGGAAAATGGCCAACTAGGAAGGAACTTGGCCATTTATTAACCGATTTTGATGAAATTTGGTATGCGCGATGGAAATGGGATTCTAAAATGATTTTTGGATAAAGTTCCAGAATTTGGCCAATTGTCATGGAACTTGGAAGTTTTGTATCTTATTTTTATGAATTTCAGCATTCACGATGAAAATGAGATTCTTAAATTATTGATAAAATAAATCATTAAATACATGGAATAACGAGTTTTTCACTTTTAAAGCACATATCGAATTTCTTTTATTCGTTTAAGGAATAGGCAAGCGCCTTCCAACTTTAACATATAACTTTAACCAAAAGTAATTTTAGAGTTTTATTTCTATAGTACATGCTGAATTTGTTTAAAATCCGATAAAAAATGGCCAAGTTCCATCCTAATACGGCTTATTCCAGAATTTCATCTAAACATAATTTTAAAACCCAATTTTCATTACAAATGCTGAATTTCATCAAAATCTTATAAGAAATGGCCAAGTTCCATCCTAATTGGACATATTCCAGAACTTTAGCTACAATTCATTATAGAATCCCATTTCCATCGCGAACACCAAATTTCATCAAAATCGGTTAAGAAATAGCCAAGTTCCATCCTAGTTGGCCATATTCCAGAACTTTATCCAAAAATCAGTTTAGAATCCCATTTCCATCGCTTATACCAAATTTCATCAAAATTGGATAAGAAATGGCCAATTTCCTTCCTAGTTGGCCATATACCAGAACTACATCCACAAATCATTTTAGAATCCCATTTCCATCGTACATACTAAATTTCATCAAAATCGGATAAGAAATGGCCAAGTTGAATCCTAGTTAGCCATATTCCAGAACTTTATCCAAAAATCATTTTAGAATCCCATTTCCATAGCGCATACCAAATTTCATCAAAATCGGATAAGAAATGGGAAAATTCCTTCCTAGTTGGCCATTTTCCAGAATTTCATCCAAAAATCAGTTTAGAGTCCCATTTCCATCGCGCATACCAAATTTCATCAAAATCGGATAAGAAATAGCCAAGTTCCTTCTTAGTTGGCCATTTTCCAGAACTTTATCCAAAAATCAGTTTAGAATCCCATTTCCATCGCCCATACCAAATTTCACTAAAATCGGATGAGCAATAGCCAAGTTCCATCCTAGTTGGCCATATTCCAGAACTTTATCCAAAAATCAGTTTAGAATCCCATTTCCATCGTACATGCTGAATTTCATCAAAATCGGATAAGAAATGGCCAAGTTCCTACCTAGTTGGCCATATTCCAGAACTTTATCCAAAAATCATTTTAGAATCCCATTTCCATCGCGCATACCAAATTTCATCAAAATCGGTTAAGAAATGGCCAAGTTCCATCCTAGTTGGCCATATTCCAGAACTTTATCCAAAAATCATTTTAGAATCCCATTTCCATCGCGCATACCAAATTTCATCAAAATCGGTTAAGAAATAGCCAAGTTCCATTCCAGTTGGCCATATTCCAGAACTTTATCCAAAAATCAGTTTAGAATCCCATTTCCATCGCTTATACCAAATTTCATCAAAATTGGATAAGAAATGGCCAAGTTCCTACCTAGTTGGCCATATTCCAGAACTTTATCCAAAAATCATTTTCGAATCCCATTTCCATTGCGCATACCAAATTTCATCAAAATCGGTTAATAAATGGCCAAGTTCCTTCCTAGTTGGCCATTTTCCAGAACTTCATCCACGAATCGTTTTAGAATCCCATTTCAATAACGCATACCAAATTTCACTAAAATCAGATGAGAAATGGCTATGTTCCATAATAATTAGTCATATTGCAGAACTTCATTTAATTTTCTATCGTCTCTTATCGGCAAGTATTACAAAAAAAAATCGTACGATCGTTAAGGGTTAACAAATATCTATCGCAAAATGTGAAAAAAGTCGTTTTTTTATTTTGATGAATACTTGTTCCTTTAATTGTTTTGTAAAACTTTGATCAATCTGTCCGAAAAAACGGTTGGATGGATCAATTTGAAAATAATACAGGGCTATTAGGAATACATTAAACTGTAAAATTATCTGGCAACATTAGTCTTTTCATCAATAACGGTAAAGTAACGGTAGATTTATTAAGACAACCTAAAAAGTCGTTTTCTTGCACTTTTTTCAAATCAGTATTGAGAGTGAAAAAAAAATTTTTTCTCCACTAATCATTAAAGGGTCTTGTAGGAAATTTACTGAAGTTTTTAAGGTTGCCCTAGAGTTTACTGTGCAGTCATTGGTTGCTGCGATATCGATGATCAAAGGCAAAAGGATCTTTTTTGATGCAAAGTCAGATATCTCAGCAAAAAGTTGACATAGAGAGACCAGAATGAAATTAAATTTACGCCTAATTAACAGGCTAACCAACCTATGCATTGGTTTAACTTTTAAAAAATTTCCCGAGCCCATGGCACCTTACAAAAAGAAAAAAAAATTCGAATTTTTTTTCTTCGCGCTCTTTCTTATGATTGCGTGATAACGGTATCTCACAAAAATTGTCCGTTCAAAAGTCTCAAAACTAGAGATTTGAAGCTTTAAAATGTTTTTCTTTTCATCTCTGTACGACCGTATTTGACTAAGATACAGCTCTTCAAAAAACACTAAAAAAATTGAAAAAAATTAGTGTACGTTTAATTTTTTGGAGTAGTGTATAATTATGATTTTCAAACTTCTCATAACTAAATATTATTGTAATATCATTATTTTAATGGTGGGGATTATTTCAATACGGTTTAAATTGATTTTAGAAAATTTTAATAAAATTAAAATAAAAATATTTTTGAAACAACAGAAATATATTTTTAAATAAAAGGAATTCATAAGGCGCATGAGTTTTTAGTTTAGTGATAAGATCACATTTACGATAAAACTTGCTTTGTTTATATAAATTTGTCATATCTTGCCAGATTTTTGGGTTACCATTATTACAGGGAATGTGAATATTACATTTACAATTATTATGAAGTATATTTTCATAAAGTCCTAAATAATGAAATAGATGTTAAAGGAAACAGACATATAATTATTATATTTATAGGATAAAAGAAGACAACAAGATTATTTATATATTTTATGAAAAATAGTTGCCCCGTCTGCTAAAATATAACCACAATGCCAAATAAAAATACTTATTTTACGAACAAAATAGTTGGCAATATATCTATCACCCGACTTGTATTCTATGATCAATTGACAAGTCAGATAATAGTTATTACGACGACGTTACAACCCAAGATTTATTCCCCAATAACGTCGTAACTTAGTTTTCATACCGGTAGCTCAACGTCGGCTAGCCGACCAGTAGTCATCTAGCCAACCATGATACAACGTTATCCCAACCCATCCGTGCTACTTGGGCAGCGGCTTTTGTTTTCCTTGCTGTTTTAAAGAGTCTTTTGCACCGTTGACGTATTTGTTGAATCTCCTTTGACCACCAAGGTGGCCGAGATTTACCCCTAGGCCTACTAAGAGGACAAGATCCTAGTACCGCTTCGTTAAAAGCGCTGGACAGTTCGTCCACTAAGCCATCGAGTTCTACCGTTGTTTTTGGAGGTTCAGGCACCTGCACTGGTAGTGAATTTCCCAGAATAATTCTGAAAATATCCCAGTCCTCTTGTTCCTGTAGAGAGGGCTGTTCGGAAAGACCAAGCTCATTTCAAATTGAAGATAACAGTGATCAGAAAAGGAGTGGTCTTCCGACACTTTCTAGTTTAATAGACTAGTCGTCAAAAAGTTTGAGACAAGTGTAATATCCAATACCTCCTGTCTTTTTCTAGTTATAAAAGTCGGCTTATTGCCTATGTTACATATATGAAGGTTAGTACTTAGAATGTAATCAAGGAGTAGCTCACCTCGTTCATTTGTGTCCGTACTTCCCCAGATTGTGTGATGAGAATTTGCATCACTCCCCAGGATGACTCCAACTTCCCTTTCTTCAGGGCGCCCAGATGAGCTTTCAACAGCTGCCTCAGACTTTGGAGCCTCCGGCTGGGAGGGAGAGCAATGAGCCCAGATAGTATGTCCCAGCAACTCGCAAGAGTAAAATCAAAACGGTAGACGAGGCACGGATAGGAATATACGAGAGTGGGTCTGCCCTCTCGAAGTCCTTGAGTCCCAATGCTACGTATTTCCTACAGTAGACATCTAGGAGGGAGAGCAATGAGCCCAGATAGTATGCATGACGTACCGGTCGGCAGTATTATCAGGTTCATTAAGAGCCTGAATATTGGCTGGACGGATAATTAAGTAGGGCTTGATGCACAAAAGATCTTTTAAGTCGCAGTGCGAGGTGGCTTAACGCCCACATGGCCCTCAAGTAATAATAATAATAATTGTCAATATAACAGAATTGCTAGTAATAAACGCTTATGTTTAAATGCATTTTCTTGCAAATTTAGCTATTGTGATTTATTATCGTATCTACGATGGGTATTACTAAAAATCCAGTTAACAGTCTTGTATACCATGGAACCTAGTTGCTAAATATGCAATTGAATTTAAATATCGATTTAAATAATTGCAGCTACATTGTTTGTCACGTTCTCCGTAAATTTGTAGTCGATAGCTTACCACGGGTAGGGGTATTTCTGTAGTTCTAATTCTTATTGGTCAAGTCAAGTAGTGCTATTTCTCAGCACAATTTGTTAGTAAAAAGTAAGGATACTTTAGAGGACAGAATAGTCGCTGGGAAAAACATATGCATAACACGTATTGGTTTCCTTTTCTGTTACTAAACAGAGGTTAGGCGCTATAATGTTGTAAAGCCTTTGCTAATGATAGTTAGTAGGTTGGGTATCTGTACAATACTTACCTAAAATCTGCTTTCACTCAGTCAGTTGAATTTAATTAAGTTACAGATGCTCGGCTACAACAGCAATGCCCGGAAAATAATAACAGTTTCTTGTTGATTTATGGTTAATTTTTATTGAATTACTTTTGGCACTAATGAATTGTACAACGGCTTATATTAGAAATTGCAGTATTGAGATACATATTGACCACTATATTCTTTTTTATTGAAATTGAATGAACTTAATTAAAATTTCGCGACAGCTTTAACGTTAAAATTTTTTTATAGACTAAAAAATAACAAGTAGACCGTTCTACTTTGATCGATGTACCGATGTTTTCTAACTTAAAATTTTTAGTTTATATACAATTTTTATGTTGGTGAAAAATACCAACAACTTTTAAATTTTAATTTTATAAGAAAAACTGATTTGTCAGCGTTTCCTGTGTTTCTACATGTGCAATGTATAATGTTAATTTTGTTCTCAAATTTTAAATTTTATTTTGATGGGAAAGACAACAAAAAATGCTTTACTGGCATTTCCATTTTGTAATTTGTAATATTATTCCTATTTTCAAGTTCAAATTTTTATAAAAAAGAAAAATGTTTTATTAGCATTTCTTGTGTGTATTACTGAGCCTAAATGTTTAAGCGAAAATTTTATTGTTACGAAAAAGAATTATTGATAAAATTACTACAATTCACCTGAATGTTTATTAATGAATCATTTTCATGGTGAATACAATTTGCATGTCACTCTTTACTGTGTACATACGTGTGTACATATATTTATTTGTATACATTTTTTTGCTTATTTGTTTTTGTGTTTTCATTAACACCATGCTTTTCTAATTAGGTCCAATTTCTTTATTTATTATTTTTGTTGTTGTTGCGAAATACGTCTGCTGACTTATATGTGAATTGTATGAAATTATATATTTATATAAGAAAAATTGGAATATCTTATCTAT
The DNA here is from genome assembly GCA_963556165.1 of Tipula helvola. Classification (NCBI taxonomy): domain Eukaryota; kingdom Metazoa; phylum Arthropoda; class Insecta; order Diptera; family Tipulidae; genus Tipula; species Tipula helvola. The sequence continues at coordinate 209,977,483 of OY744482.1, forward strand.
TTATGTGTCTCGATGTATTAATATTTAATAAATGAGGCAGGGTTATACAACAAGCCATCATCGCCAGTTTGTGTTTCGGGAATAAATTGACGGGGATATCTCTTCAAACACTTGCCGTTCATGCATGGTGAGGCTCGCCGCAAGGTTCATGTAACAGGGCATTCACAATGAAAAAACTTTTTACTTTTGACTTACAGGTTTGTATGAATTTCCAACATAACGAGCAAAAATTTTTGTTCGTCAAGTTGAAAATTCATACAAACCTGTAAGTAAAAGGTAAAAAGTTTTTGCATTGTGAATGCGCTGTAACATGTTTTTACACACTATCTCATATAAAAGAGGGTCACGTTCCCTGGCTGAATTTTTGGCTGCAACCACAAAAGTATATGGGAGTGGGGCGAACCCCGCTTTTGCCATTCTACACTAAACATGTAACATTTTACCGTACCAAATATTTCATTTTTGGTAAATAGCTTTATAAGCTTTTTCAATTTGAGGTTGAAAACTCTTGAAATTACATCGTGTCTATCGTGCAAGGTTTTTGACCTGGAAATAGTTCATTTTTTGTTTCCGGCCAATCGGAGTTACAGGTGAACGTCACGAATAAATCTGGACGTCCGTAGTTACGTACATACGACATGGCGTCCTGCGTCTTTTCTTGCATGTAACGTGGTGAGCCGGTAAATGAGGTCCGTAGGATAACGTACTGACCTATATTGGAAGCATTCTCGTTAGCAGCCTGATTCATTACATCTCGCAAATGTATGTAATCGTCAGAACGTATAGTGAAAATAATATCTCACCGAAAGTCTGACAGCTCTCGCGCATCAAAACAAATGGCGTAAACACCTGTGGCGTTTTTCCTCAAATTAATTCATAATAATTAATGTAATTTTAATTTAGATAACACACTAGCACTAGAACTTTTGAAAACATTTAAGATAATTTTAATGTCATTAGCTTGCCTCGAACAAATTGAAATTTAAAATCGAGTTTTTTTGTTGTTTTGCTTTAACACGAAAAATGACATTTCTTTGTAAATATGCCTAGTTCGTACCTTAAATGGGTATAACGTTACAAATCCAGTGGTGTTGTTAGTATTTTTTATATTTTTTTAATTTCGCATTTTGTTTTTTCTGTTCTGTATTAATATTAAATCCAAAAGACTACAATTGGGATGGTTTGAATTTAAAGCTCCCGCTAAAAGGCATTGAACTATTTAACAAAATTATATTTGGTAATTTGTTCATTTAATTTTACTTAAGTACATTTTCTATTATGTAATATTTTTTTATTTAATTACACAGAAGCCTGAAAAGTTAAATTTATCGAATATGCTCAATATTATAAGGGCATCAGATAGAAAGCAAATTTTCGATTCTCACGAATTTATATTAATTTTGAATTGATTTAAACATTATGTGTAAACATTATGTGTATACTAAAACTATATTGTGATTGTTTGAACTTAAAACTAAAGAAACAACAATAATATAGTTTCAAAATTATAAGTTTATTTAGTGAATTAAAAATAAATTTAATGAATTAAATTGAATTAATCTTTTATATATTTTTTCACCTAAAACGAAAGCGAAACGCCAATTAGACAAGTTACCAGCTACGATTACTAGTCATATTGCTAAAGGCCACCACCATACTTATTACCATAGACAAACATAATACATGTTACCAAATACTACCACCATACTTTTTACAAAAGACTACCGTTATACAGTTACAAAACAAAAATAAATCAAAAGTTACTAAAGACAACCACCAAACAGGTATTTAAAGACTACTACTACACATGTTACTAAATACAACCGCCGAACACATTATTAACGCCAACTATCATACGTTTCGCTGAAAACCACCACATAACAAATCTTACAAGACGTAGTGTCTCAAAATGCATAGAGTTGTCTTTTGACTGTCTTGTGTTTGTTACCGATCGATGTTACTTATCAGTCTGGTAAGTGTCTGTCAAGACACGATTGCTGGGTACTTCACTGTTGGCTGCGCACAACGATGTAAAAATGAGTTTCGCTGAGATATTATTTTCACTATAGTTTTTTTTGGTTTCGACGTATAAGAGGAGATCATTTTCGCCATCATGTCGATACAATAATGGTTAAAGGCGTACAACACATCGAACGCGAACTGCGAATTGCGAATAAATTCCACAATGCGATATTCGTAAATAGACGCATAGAGCATGGCACGAATTAAATAAACGTCAAATATAAAAAAATTTCCGAAACTTGACGTTTATTAAATTTGCGCCGCGCTCTATGTACGTCTATTTACGAATATCGCATTGTGGAATTTATTCACAATTCGCAGTTCGCGTTCGATATGTTGTACGCCTTACAGAAAATAGTAGGTTTTGGATTTAATAATATGCGTGCGTCACGGAATATGGCATAACGCAACAAGGTAATCCAAATTGAGCGCAAACCAAAACGGTCTCTTGCATGCAATATTATTCGCACAGACTCATGCTTAGAGCAAATAATATTAATCAAATAGATTTGTTCAAGAAATTGTTTGGCGTCTCACAAAATCTGGGCTTTTAGAAAATCTTGAATTTTCGAAAACTTTAAAATTAAATTCTCCATTTTTCAGAATTTATTGTTTGTTGATATTTTAATTTTAAAATTGAACTCCCCATTTTCCAGAATTTCAGTTATTTTCTTTTTAAAATGGAAAATCTCCATTTTCCAGAATTTTGAAAGGGATGGAGAGGATTTTGAAAACCCAGATTTTTTCAACTAAGAATACCCAACCCCATATACACAAACACACATATACAAACATACATACTCACTTTGCTGAAAATTTTCTCGGGAAATATAAAAAATTATGTAAAATGACTTCGGTTATTGAATACAGCTTCAAATTTTAAAACGAATTGCATCAAAAAATAACAAAAATGTTGTTTTGCAAATATCCAGATTTGGTTAATTCCACAGAATTTATACTAATGTTTGGTATGGAAAATAACTAATTCGACATAAACTTTATTATTTTGCTAAATTTTTCAATTTTGAATTTCGAGGAATTAACAAATAAATTTTTAATTAATAAAAACAATTAAAATTTTTTAGGGAACAGTTGGGTTTTCTAAGTTTTCTAAGCTTTCAAAAAAATCTGAAAAAATTCTGGGTTACTTCTTAAAGTGTCTACTATATAGTCCAGAAGTTGCGAAAATTCAAAGTTTAAAACCGTTGGTAATAAAAATTGAAGAATAGTCGAAAAGGGGATAAAATCGCATTTTGTTACAAAATTCGTAACTACACTAAACAAATACGTAAAAAATACGGTCAGAGGCTTTTGTAGCTTAGACTATGAGCTTTCAAAAAATATAGTGTCTTTGGCATAAAAGTTGAATTATTTAAGCACCTGAAAGTGGGGAATAGTTTACGGATTCAGGCATGTCATAATAAACGGAACGGTAATTATTTGGCACAAAATTAGTTTTATTGTTTCAAATACAAAAATTATAAAATACTAATAATAATTAGTGACAAAAAAGGAATTTACAGTGCGCAATTGTGGTAAAAGTGCGTTCGATGATTACTCAAACCGGCGCGGCTGCGGCGTTTCGAACGATGCACAAGAATACATACATTGTTTTTTGTTTTCCTTCCAACTGCAAAGAGAATTAGTTTTTATAAATTAATTTAATGTATAATTTATTATTTTGAACAATTTTATATTTTATTATTTAACACCATCAAAACGCGAAACAAAAAATATGGCCGAAAGGCAACACTATGGACCAACGTGTTGTTGTTTATAAATTTTAGACGAGAACGAGACTGAATAAATTTTATTTTGTTTTAACTTTTATTGTTTGTCTGTTTTTGTTGTTTTCGTGTTTTTGATTGGTCCCGGCAGAAAACGTACAATAAAAATGTGTACCGGATGACATCGGAGGCACCCTATGTGCGGCGAGCTCATGTTGGTGCCGGAGGAATATTATGAATGAATACTGTAGTGGTTTATTGGGTGAACCGCCACAAGTCCGTAAAAAATAGCCAAAACAGCATCAAGTTACATAAAACATTTATTTTAGCCATGAAAAAACTGAAAAACTACGAGAAACGCAAAAAATCTGCTTGCATTTACCTTCGAAAATACCGACGTCGCGGTCGTGTGTACACTGACCCTTTTAGGGAATGAACATGACTTGGACTGGCTGGCGTTTGCAAGTAAACTGCCAGACTCTGGCGTCATTTCGGCCTTTAGTGCCCACTACTACCCAGATTTTTTAGAGGAGGTAACCGAAGCCCGCTCTCTATTCATGAGAGAGAAATTTGAGATTTGAGTTTCAAATTTCGACTGTTCCTTCAAAGACCCACCAGTGTACACACGGAGGGTTAATACTCACATCAGAATTTCATTTTTTCGAACAATTTCCGTCACAGAATAAAAAATTTAAAAAAATCTCTACCATAAAATCGTCATCCTATTAAAATTATTCGTGTCTGAGAGAATTATTTTTTATCATATACAAATTTTATGTACGTGTGTTAGTGACACTCCTATAAAAAGTTCTCGATTTGATAATTTTAGAGGAGTGTCACCACTACAGACACAAATATTTGTTTACTGATTCGGTTTTTTGTTTCATTCCCCCATATAGCAAATATATATTTTTTTCTTTCTTTAATTTTACTATTCAGTAAAATATTTCCATTTGCGTTCCTATAAAATAAAATAAAAATATTACTGTAACAAATCTTCACAAAATTTTTATACATTTATTATGTATAGATCTACAATATTGTGAGTTGTGTATGAAATATGAATGACATTTAAAAAGTTTAGTTGTGTATAAGGCCAAAACCAACACAAATGTCTTATACAAGCCATATTATTGCCATACAAACACAAAATAAAACCTACTATTTCTGTAAGTATTGGCGTCATAAAACAGTATAATCTTTACATACTTCGATTTTAAATTGTAGTTTGTATCAAAAACAGTATAAAATATCACTAATACTTGTAGAAATAGTAGGTTTGGGATTTAATAATATGCGTGCGTCACGGAAATAATATGGATTATATCAAAACCAACACAAATGTCTTATTGACGATTGTAAAAGTAGAGAAAGCGCCTCTCAATAGTTAAAATGATGCACCTGATAAAATGACATTTGCCACAAATACGACGAAAGAAAATTTAGCAATGCGCTAATTAAAAATTGTTTTTATAGTTCAAAATTGGAATTATTTACAATACGATTGGTGCATCACGGATTCCACTAGTGGAACATTTTTAAACTGAGCTACCTGATAATTTGACGTTCGAAATTGTTGTAAATAATTCCAATTTTGAACTGTAAACACAATTTTTACTTACCGGATTGCTAATAATTGTAAATAATTCCAATTTTGGACTATAAAAACAATTTTTAATTACCGCATTGCTAAATTTTCTTTCGTCGCATTTGTAACAAATGTCATTTTATCAGGTGCATCATTTTAACTATTGTCCTCGAGAGGCGCTTTCTTTACTTTTACAATCGTCAATAGCCATAGAGAAAAATAGAATAAGAGAGATGTGAACTTCGGTGAACTAGTTATTTATTCTTTAACGAAACTAGCGACAAAGCATTATATCCTATTTTTTTGTGCTCAATTCAAGATCCGAAAAAACAAAAACAACAAGCAAAATAATTGTTCTATTATTCTATTCCAAAACCAACACGACACTATTGACGATTGTAAAAGTAAAGAAAGCGCCTCTCGAGGACAATAGTTAAAATGATGCACCTGATAAAATGACATTTGTCACAAATGCGACGAAAGAAAATTTAGCATTGTGGTAATTAAAAATTGTTTTTATAGACCAAAATTGGAATTATTTACAATTATTAGCAATCCGATAAGTAAAAATTGTGTTTACAGATCAAAATTGGAATTATTTACAACAATTTCGAACGTCAAATTATCAGGTAGCTCAGTTTAAAAATATTCCACTAGGTGGAATCCGTGATGCTCCAATCGTCAATAGCGTTGGAGTGCAAACAAATTTTTTTATTTTTTTATTTTGTAGACGGAGACGCCATTACGATTAAGAATTCGTAATTGCCTACATAATGTAATAAGTATTTTATTAAGGTCGTGATAATTATAATATTAAAAAATAGTAATAAAAATAAAATCGGTAAATTGAAGGTAATTAAATCGGCGAATTTCAAGACAAAAACAAATATATAAACAAACAAAATTTTGTTGGAGTTTTTTTCTCTTTTTTTTAACTTTTTTTCCATAAAAAAAATTGTTTGACTATAAAATATACTCGACCCGAGTATATTTTATGGAAACAAAAATAATCAAAATGGGGATTTGTGAAATTTTTATTGCGCTTTATTTTTATTTTTTAAAAGTTTTAATTCATAATTAAAATTTACGTTTGAAAAGTTTTTATTTTTGCCAAAAAACTGGTAATTTTGATAAATAAAGCGGAATTCGTCAAAAATTACATTATCGATTTTATACATAGAAAAATAACAAAGAGAACAGAAACTAAACAAAAACAACGGGCGAGTTCACGCTCAACTCGCAAAAGAATTATGTGAAAACGTTTAACTATTGATTCATTTCAAGTCTCTTCAATGGGCCTGAGAAGCCAATGCATATAGACGGCTGCTGTTCGCTCAGTATTTAAATTACACTACAATTTTGGTTTAAAATGTCAATAAGTTATTCTATTCTGGATTTGGAGGGCGAATCTTACCGACATTAATTGTTTAATTGAAAATTGAAATTTATAACCGACTATATTTCAGTCTAGCCATGGCTTCGTGAGCTTGAACAAAGTACAGTTCCGTTAAGTTAATCATCTAAACCTGCCCTGAACGCTTTAAAATTCATCAAGTAATGATATACAGCAATTGTTGAAGATTCCATATTTAGACTTTTGAGAATGGTTACGGCAATCTATATGAACAAAGCAAAATTGCATCGCTGATTTGATTGATTTAAACTAAAACGCGCTATTTTGACTGTAATATCATAGCAGCTGGAAAGACGGTAGCATGTCTCCCTGCGGCTTCTTCCTTGCGCGTATCTTTAGAAAATAGCATTCGAATCTGTTTACTATTATTATAGTTTTTGTTTTCTATATCCCCCACATAACCAAACTCAGCAACAGCATGAGCAATACTAAACAATAAACATTGCATACCGATTAAACAATTTCAAAATTATTATTTTATTATGTATCAATGTATAAGTATCTTTTTCACAGCTCGCTATAAGACGTATAATATTTAATATTTAAAGTATGGGTGCATATGTCTTTGTTTAACGTACTTCCATTTCAGATTTTTTTAATCACTTGTACTACACATGCATACTTTTTGTGTCTTTTCATTTTAATCTGACGGAAATTGCAATTCGAATTATATCGTATGCAAGTTCGGTGCATTTCGTGATCGTTAATTTGCAATTTCAGTCGTACCGGATTTTCCGTTCCTTTTTTTACATGAAATTTTTGACTTACCGCCGATGTTTTCACATCAAAAATAGTGAAGCATATTCAAAAACCAAGATGGCCGAAAAATTCATGATGGCCGACAAATTCTTTGGTTTTGTTTTCAGTAGCGTCGCATATTTCTTTAGGTTTTATGCAAATAGTAATAATTTATGTAAATGACGTAGGGTAAATATATATTAAAAGGAGCATAATTAATATAAAAAAGTTATTGTTATAAGTGAACCAACATAATTATAATAATAATACTTATGTTTGTTGTGTAAAAAATGGTTTACAGTTACTATAATGAACATAAAAATACCAATTTAGAACATAGCTAAAGTATTAAAACTTTTAAAACTTGTAATAAAGTCATATGGAATGCAAGATCTGACTTCAACAAATTTAAAAACAATCAATACACTTGTAATAAAATTTTCTCATATGTGATTTCGTTCATTAGACTCCCCTAATATTGAATATAACGGGACGCCTATGTTTTTTTTTGCTTTCGTCATGTTGCCATGACGATTCATATACGTGGTCAAAATAAGATTTTTGTGAGAATGAAACATGAAATTTTTACTTTAATTACAATTTTATGAAATAATTTTTTTTTAATTTTGTATTTTGAACATTTTAAAACATAGTGAATTTACTAATATGTACAAAATAAGTGTAAAAAATTCGAAAATTTTAAAATGAGTGTGTACAAGTGTATAAATATTTGTAAACAAATAAAAATTTATTTACCGGTGAAATGTAATCCCTTTTTTCTCAATTTTTACTTTATATCTGGTATTTTTACACTTACACACACAACACTTATGCATGATTTTAACAAATAAATTTATTTTTTGAAAGTACACTTTTATTTTTCATTCAAGAAATGCCTTATAAACTTTAAAAAACTAAAACCTCCAATTACAAAATTTCTCTAACCAATATGTCGTTGGTTAATATAGAAAGAGAAAAAACAAAAAACCTGGCTTCAATTGTTTTTATGATTTTATATGGAATTTTTGTTTTATCTTCTATCCTTTTGTTTATAATCTGTGATTTTATACTGCCAAAAAATTATAGCATGCCCGACATTTTTGTGTTATTTTTTATTTAATTTTATTTAAAAATTGAATTTTACGTTTGGAAAGTTTTCATTTTAGCCAAAAAAGTCGTAATTTTGATAAATAAAGTAGAATTATCGCCCTATTCGTCAAAAATATTGCATCGTCGATTTTATACCGCCAAAAAATTATAGCATGTTCGACATTTTTGTTTTATACTTTTCTCTTTTAATCGTATGAACATTTTTTCTATTGCGTGTAGCTCTAAGTCTCCAACAAAAAAAGTTGGAAAAACATTGTTGGAACGTGTAAATCACGCATAATAATTTATTTGCAAAAAACCGATATTTTTTAATTTGGCTATTCGGCACCAGATATCACTAACATTTAAAAAACAATAAAAATTTCAAAACACAATAGTCAGGTCCAGTCGACCACTTCAAGTACTTATGAGTAGTTAGGTTTATGTCTTTGCTTAAATTTAACTACTTATATAATAATAAATAAATAAATCTAGTTTCATTGTGCTAATTTTCATAAAAATCCGAAGTTGTGTATGAAAATGGACTTGTTCCTTGGTAGTTAAAGAAATTGTTTTAATTTTTCAATCTTAAAATGTAAAATTTTTAGAGAATTTGTTAAAAAGAATTTCACTAACAAGCCGCTCACAAACATGACATCAACCAGCCTTAAACCATAGACAGACTGCGGTTTAATAAATCCCATTTAGCTAAACTTGTTCAATACTATATGCAAAACACAGAGATTAACTAAAATTGAGGCTGACATACTGACACTAAATTCGATAACTTCATTAAATCGGATATATTAAACCGCAGTCTGTCAGAGCTATTAAGAAAGGACCGTGTGAACATTAAGATCAATGATCAAATCACGCTTCTTGTTTTGATGTATATTGCGTTGAAGAAAATTAATCATCATTTGGTTCTAAATTATAACTGATCTGAAAGTTAGTACTATTAGATATTTGAAGATTTATATTTTGTTTTTAAATCCGTGCACAATTTTCATAATTCTCAGTTAATTTAAATTTGCTTTTTATATTTTATTAAGCAAGACCTAGATTTTCCATATAAATATTTAGTATTTTGACAATCTTGACATAAACCAACAACAGAGACATCTACTTAAGTTGTGTTTCATATCGCGTATTGTGAATACTGTTAATACGAAAAAACCAATATTGTTACTTACACAGTTAGACTGCTACCTGTTGTTACTATCACGGTACTAATGTCGGCGAATTGATAAAAGTTACTACATAATATAAAAATGTATTAACAGATTATAGGTACATAATTTACAGTCATTTTTAAAATAAAACTCTATTAAATTGACAGATTTTAACTTATAAAATGACGGTAGACTTTATATTTGTAATAAAATATTTGCTAAGTACATTTGATAGTTAATCTATTATAATGTAGAGGCGCTAATTTTCAAACTCAAAATTCGCCGTATATATATGAATATAAAAACTCAAACGTCCATTTCACAATTCCAAATTCTGTCAAGTTATAGAGTCAAAACGAGTAGTGCTTATTTAATTTACTTTAAAATAAACGATTTATTCAATTAAATTGCGATAAATAATTAATTGATATTAGATAGTGTGTTCTATTGTTTATGTTATGAAAATGAGCAGTAAAGAAATATATTACTCTGATAAATATTGCGATGACAAATTCGAGTACAGGTTTGTTTGAGCAATTCTACTCTTAAATTTTGTAATAACATTTTATACTTTTAGGCATGTAGTTCTGCCAAAAGAGCTAATAAAATTGGTACCAACATCTCATTTAATGAGCGAAAGTGAATGGCGGGCTATTGGCGTACAACAATCTCGCGGATGGATCCACTACATGATACATCAACCAGAACCACATATCCTCCTCTTTCGTCGGCCAATTACTGATTAATTTGCAGCGTAATAGTTTTAAGCATAAGCCTCATTCTTCTACACTGGTTGTATATCGATATGTGAGCATTAAGTTCCCAAAATGAAATTGTTTTTTCGTTTATTTTAAATTCCAACAACTCGAATTCAAAATCGGAAATCTACATATCAATTATTTTTGTATTTTTAATTAGTCGTAAACAAAATATTTCGTTTTTTAATCTGTATATATGTATTAATAAAAATAATATTAGAATAAAATTAAGTTTTGGATAAATAAATTTATTTGATTAATTGATGTTGGAATGCATATACATACTTGCAAAATAGTGTAATTATAAAAGTTATTTTGAGGTTATGTTTACTATTATGTAGAAATTGTTTCGATTTTAGCTTGTTTATAGGTGTACATTGACTTGACATGTAGTAAAATCTCATAGGCGGAATCGGCTTATCGTTGAAACTCGTCAAATACGGAAAATATTGGTTACGAAATTTACTTTATCGCGGGGAAATTATATTGTATATGCTGCGAGTCGAGTCGAGTTTAATCCTAGTTTAACTCTCACTATATACAGAGTCGAGTTATTTTCTAACCAACTCTTGGTGTATATACTGCAGAGTTAAAAATATGCAGAGTTCAAATAGGATTAAAACCGAGTTAAAATAAACGATAAATTTTTTACAAAAAATCATTTCAGATTAATTATTCTTTTTGTTGATCACCATATGTGTTGTTTTAATTTTTCCAGCGATATTTTGTCTAAAAAATTGTAATTTCCAAATCCTGATAAAAAAAAATATTTATGCAAATTAATTAATTAAAATCTTAAGGCCGTGATACATGTTCAATTTTTGCCTTTAAGGCAAAAAAAATCTTCTCGCTGATTGGTTAACTTTTTTTGCCTTACACGGCATAATTGAAATTTCTTTTGTACCGATACATGTAACATTTTGCCGTAAGGGTCTTTTTACCATCGTATAAAACATAACCTAAAATTTATTCAAATCAAAATTTTGAAATTGACGGTTGCCAAGTTTTAGTTGGCAGTGAAAATGAATAAAAACCAGAATAGAAAGCAACGAATTATAAATATCGGTCTTTATACTTTCTAAAAGAAAATATTAAAGAAGATCATATTTTTAAAAGGAAACCAAAGACTTGATGGGTTTCACCTATTTTATTAAAAATTTGATACCGAAATGCGATTAACCGATCACCAAAATTTTAAATGAGCGTAACTCAATTTGACAAGTTAGCAATTGTAGGTCCAAGTATCGAAAAATGCTATTTAGTTCGAGAGCCCTTTCGACCTGAATTAAGATTAAGGATTATAAAAAGGTTTTTTGTATTTAATAGCATTAAAAACGTGTAACATAACTACAAGCAAAATTAAAAATCAACAGAACTAACTTTGCACGTTCATTTTCAATTTTAGGTCTTTTAAATTAATTGTTATACAAATTTAATTTTTTAACCTTTGTAACCGACAAATCACAACATGGAAATTTCAAAATATTTTGAGGTTAGGTAATTTTTGCCATATGGAGAATTAAGCAATGTTCAATTTTAAAATTTTGCCTTAAAGACATTTCAAGATGGCCGACATTTAACCAATCAACGCACAGAATTATTTTGCCTTAAAGGCAAAAATTGAACATGTATCACGGCCTTTATTAAACAAGGGATTTAAAATAAAATATCGAATTTGATTGAAAAAATTAAAAAGAAAATTGTTTATGATATTTAAATATATTTTTTGTATATTGCTTTCATTCTTCAATAATATAAACTGAAATAAATAAATAAAATGGTGTGTATGAATTTTACATTAATTTTATTGTTGTTTTTTTAACTCTACTCTACTCTGCGCATATAGTGCATTTTTAGAGTAGAGTTTAACTCGACTCGGCAAATTATTAGGTCGAGTCGAGTTTAACTCGACAGCGCATATAGTGAGAGTTAAACTAGGATTAAACTCGACTCGACTCGCAGCATATACAATATAACTGTGTTCGCTGATGACCACCGGGGTAAAAAAAGATCGGAGTTTTTTTTGAGCAAAAAAAACGAACCCATAAAAAGAGTCGGTGTATTTTTAACTCTACTTTTACTTGGGTTTTTGTAGAGTTTTTTTGACAACCGAAAATTATTTCTTTTATCAGCGAAAAAAAATCCAAAATTTCTGTGAATTGAAAAATTTAAAATAAAATAATATGAAATGCTTCGATTTGGATAACGATATTAATAAAAAATATTAAAATAATAAAAAGAAAATGTAATGTTGACATTTAAAACACCAAAATTATTTGTCAAGTAAAAAGTTGTTCGCTGATGTCATCAAAAAAAACCAGAGTTTTTTATTGATGTGAAGTTTGCGGGGGTAAAATCTGTCAAAAAGCCATCAGCGAACACACGGACTAGGATAATATCGAAATCGAAACTGTAAAGCTGAATTCACCAAATTTGTCCATTGAGCTCGTCAAGAAAATGACAACTTGACGGAGTTAAAAACCGAGTTCAAAATATGTTATCTCGCTTTTTTTTAGAAATTTCAGAATTAGCAAAACCTAAAATAGGAATGGCGAAAGAAAAAACAATTTTGGTATGCCTGAAATTTTGTGTCCAGCGATATAACATATTTTTAACTCGGTTTTTAACTCCGTCAAGTTGTCATTTTCTTGACGAGCTCAATGGATAAATCTGGTGGGGTCAAGACGGCGGAATACCAATAGACTTCGATTTTTTAACACGAAGTATACTAATGTCACTTTCTTTTGATTTTTGAAAAAATTCTATATTTTCGTGTCCCAAAAGAAAATGAAAAAAAAACATCAATTTGTTTTCAATAGGCATTTTCGGATATAGACCAAAGTAACTTCAGAGTAAGTTTTAATTTTTATTATGTTGGTAACAAAGTTACTCAAGTTACCTTTCACATACAAAAAAGTAAGATAGAATTTTGAGTGCGTTTGTTTCATGAAGTTACTTTTTTCAGTACTGAACTTTGATCGTTCGTAAATAGATGGGTAACTTTAAAGTTTGAAACTTACTATGAAGTTACTTTAGTCTATTTCCGAAAATGCATATTGTATTGGTGATTTGTTTTTGCCCAGCAAACGTGTCTTAAGTAACACATGCAAGACAAACTCAAGACTTGTTATGGTAACAAACCCAAGTCAGTTAAAAGATAACTCCATGTATTTGGGACGAAGAGTCTTCAAAGAAATGCCTTGTGGTCGTTATTGGTAAACATGTATACAAGATGTCTTGGGTAACATATCTCTAGGTTTTCATAGGTAACATGTCTGGTGGTCGTTATTGGTAACATGTCTGGATGTTGACTTTTGTAACATGTTTAGTGGTCGTATTAGGCAACATGCCTAGCGTTTTTCATTGATAACATGTGTCGGGTTTGTCTTTAGCAAGATGTATGACGACCGTCTTAGGTAACATGTTTGAAACTTTGAAGCAGTCACACTCGTTCGTAATATATCTACCCAGCAAAAGTAGAAAATATCTGTGGTACTAAACAAAAACAGGATATCTGCAAATATCAAAGTTTTGAGAAAACGCATTTAAAGTTTAAGTTGAGTTTTTTTTTTAATATTTTGAATTATTTTACGTATTGCATAATGTTAAACTTTTTAATTACATTGAATTCAATTATCAATTATGGATAAAATGTATTAATTAAAACAGTAAAATATAGCTTTATTCCAATAATTGCTAAGATACCTAATTTTGCCTTTCCAGTCCACATATTGTTTCGAAAATAATGAAGCCTTTGGAAAATTACTTAGATTATAAGGTGACGCTTCAGATGCTGGAACGAACAGCAGCAAAAACTGAAAAAGTGAATTTTTGCAGATATCCTGTTTTTGTTTAATACCATATACATACCACAGATATTATTCCTCTCCCCCTTTCTTTACCCCAGAATCAATACAAAATGTACCGACTCTCAAAAATGAGAACCTCTTTGAGATTTTTGTGTCGCTAATTCTACGACCAAACTACAAAAATTCAACTCTCGCTAAATACATTAAGTATATAACCAGAGTATATTGACTTAGCGAATTATATTTACTAACTCAAAATCAAAAAACCCAAGCAGAAATCTCATTTATGTGTGTATCATGCCCACACGAATAATTACGAAGTTTAAAATTTGTCTGATTAAATATGAAAAAATGTTTTCGACAACATATTATTTTATAAATGCATTTTGTATGAAAAGCTTGGTATGCAAAGAACTTAATACGACCACCAAACCACAGAATACCCAGAAGCGACATAACGCGGTTTTTATATGGAGAAAAATGGACTCATTTTTTTGACCTTGGTTTATAGAAGGTAAGATTTTCGGTATTAAATTATCGTTCAGTGGCTGAAAATTCAAAATTAACATGTAAAATATAAGGTAAGAGCGAAAATTTCTTGGTCCACGTAATGTCGGTTCTGGTTGTTTATTATTCTGTGACCAAACATAATACAAAAGTCAACATCCAGACATGTTACCAATAACGACCACCAGACATGTTACCTATGAAGACCTTGAGATATGTTACCGAAGACATCTTGTATACATGTTAACAATAACGACCACAAGACATTTCTTTGAAGACTCTTCGTCCCAAATACATGGAGTTGTCTTTTAACTGACTTGGGTTTGTTACCATAACAAGTCTTGAGTTTGTCTTGCATGTGTTAATTAAGACACGTTTGCTGGGTTTGTTAACACTTTTTGTTTTAGTTTTTTTCACCAATAAATATTCTATTGAATTTAAAATGTTTTATAAGAAAAATATTTTTTATATTTAAATTAAATAATATTTATTTAACCAACAAAAAAAATGAACGCATCACCATCCGCACAAAAATAATAATAAAAACTACAAAAAATGGCGAAATATTATGCTTTTTGTGCGTTGGTGTCGAAAACGAAGCTGTTTTTGAAGACATTTTCAAGGCAACCAGAAGACTTGTTACCATTCCTTCTATTTCCCACCGATACGAGCGCTTTAAATTACATAATGTCTGTGTCTCTAGTAACATACTGAAGACAACCGCAAAACATGTTGCCTAAGAAATTTGTCTCTTTTTAACTAGTGTAATCCCATATTATTTTCTCTATCCCAGACAAGTAAAAGACTTGTTACCAAAGACAAAAAAATTGCTGGGTGGTTATTTATACGATTTCCGCCATTTTGAAATGTCAATTTGTATAAAATGATATGTCAGTAATGTCAGATTGACATTTATCATTTCTTGGTGTTAGTATTTTGTAGTAAAGTGGGGGTAAATTTATAAAAAAATAGAAATTTCAGAAAATAAAAATAAAAAATAAAAATTTGCCGTTTTTGCGTCAAAAGACGGTAAATCAAATTATTTGCTGCACATCAAAAATTTTTGATGCAATTGCGTCAAAAGAATACCACATAAAAAAATTAATTTTTTTTATCTCACTTGTATTAAGCCCGTCTCATGAAATTAAAAATATGAGATCTCACAACACCCAAGTATAACAAAATTGAATTCATCACCGACTTTTTTCAGCAATAATGTCCGACTTATTATAAGATTTACTATGAAAGTTGGCCAAAAACATCGGAAAATGATGAAAAAAAAAAAAAAGTTGCAAACCAAATTTTATCATTTTCCGATTTTTTTGGCCAACATTCGGAAAAAAAATTCATGTTTTCAGCTAAATGTCAGAAAAATACAAAAATTGTCGGATATAATCGAATCTTATCCCCTCACATCAGTTTGGATTTAGGGAAAAACATTCTACTATAGAACAAGTACATCGAATTACTGATGTAATCGAGAAATCACTAGAAAGCAAACAAATATGCTCAACTATATTCCTTGATGTAGCGCAAGCATTTGACAAAGTATGGCACCAGGGGTTAGAATTCAAACTTTATCGAGATCTTCCGGAGCAATTTTTTCAAATTCTAAAATCCTACATATCAGAGAGGCATTTCCGAGTAAAGTATGAGAATGAATACTCCCAGCTAAAAAGAATAACAGCAGGAGTTCCACAAGGGAGTGTTCTTGGAGCGATCCTTTATCTCCTATATACTAGAGAAATACCAATTACACAAGCAACAATGGGGTCTTTTGCAGATGATACGGCAATACTTGCAACAGCAAAAAACATCAATGAATCCACTAGTAAATTACAGAAGGCTACTAACCTGATATGTCAATGGACAGAGAAATGGCGAATTAAATTAAATCAGATATCACTAACATTTAAAAAACAATAAAAATTTCAAAACACAATAATTGTTTAGTAGAGACACCATTACATGTAATAAATTGTTATTTTTAAAATCTAAATATCTCGTGAATCAATCTCGTCCTGAAAAAAAATTATACCAAAATTATCACGAATAAATCTAGTTTCATTGTGCTAATTTTCATAAAAATCCGAAGTTGTGTATGAAAATGGACTTGTTCCTTGGTAGTTAAAGAAATTGTTTTAATTTTTCAATCTTAAAATGTAAAATTTTTAGAGAATTTGTTAAAAAGAATTTCACTAACAAGCCGCTCACAAACATGACATCAACCAGCCTTAAACCATAGACAGACTGCGGTTTAATAAATCCCATTTAGCTAAACTTGTTCAATACTCTATGCAAAACACAGAGATTAACTAAAATTGAGGCTGACATACTGACACTAAATTCGATAACTTCATTAAATCGGATTTATTAAACCGCAGTCTGTCAGAGCTATTAAGAAAGGACCGTGTGAACATTAAGATCTATGATCAAATCAAGCTTCTTGTTTTGATGTATACTGCGTTGAAGAAAATTAATCATCATTTGGTTCTAAATTATAACTGATCTGGAAGTTCATTTTGTAGTAAAGTGGGGGTAAATTTATAAAAAAATAGAAATTTCAGAAAATAAAAATAAAAAATAAAAAATTGCCGTTTTTGCGTCAAAAGGCGATAAATCAAATTATTTGCTGCACAACAAAAATTTTTGATGCAATTGCGTCAAAAGAATACCACATAAAAAAATTAATTTTTTTTATCTCACTTGTGTTAAGCCCGTCTCATGAAATTAAAAATATGAGATCTCACAACACCCAAGTATAACAAAATTGAATTCATCACCGACTTTTTTCAGCAATAATGTCCGACTTATTATAAGATTTACTATGAAAGTTGGCCAAAAAAATCGGAAAATGATGAAAAAAAAAAAGTTGCAAACCAAATTTCATCATTTTCCGATTTTTTTGGCCAACATTCGGAAAAAAAATTTATGTTTTCAGCTAAATGTCAGAAAAATACAATAATTGTCGGATATAATCGAATCTTATCCCCTCACATCAGTTTGGATTTAGGGAAAAACATTCTACTATAGAACAAGTACATCGAATTACTGATGTAATCGAGAAATCACTAGAAAGCAAACAAATATGCTCAACTATATTCCTTGATGTAGCGCAAGCATTTGACAAAGTATGGCACCAGGGGTTAGAATTCAAACTTTATCGAGATCTTCCGGAGCAATTTTTTCAAATTCTAAAATCCTACATATCAGAGAGGCATTTCCGAGTAAAGTATGAGAATGAATACTCCCAGCTAAAAAGAATAACAGCAGGAGTTCCACAAGGGAGTGTTCTTGGAGCGATCCTTTATCTCCTATATACTAGAGATATACCAATTACAGAAGCAACAATGGGGACTTTTGCAGATGATACGGCAATACTTGCAACAGCAAAAAACATCAATGAATCCACTAGTAAATTACAGAAGGCTACTAACCTGATATGTAAATGGACAGAGAAATGGCGAATTAAATTAAATCAGATATCACTAACATTTAAAAAACAATAAAAATTTCAAAACACAATAATTGTTTAGTAGAGACACCATTACATGTAATAAATTGTTATTTTTAAAATCTAAATATCTCGTGAATCAATCTCGTCCTGAAAAAAAATTATACCAAAATTATCACGAATAAATCTAGTTTCATTGTGCTAATTTTCATAAAAATCCGAAGTTGTGTATGAAAATGGACTTGTTCCTTGGTAGTTAAAGAAATTGTTTTAATTTTTCAATCTTAAAATGTAAAATTTTTAGAGAATTTGTTAAAAAGAATTTCACTAACAAGCCGCTCACAAACATGACATCAACCAGCCTTAAACCATAGACAGACTACGGTTTAATAAATCCCATTTAGCTAAACTTGTTCAATACTCTATGCAAAACACAGAGATTAACTAAAATTGAGGCTGACATACTGACACTAAATTCGATAACTTCATTAAATCGGATTTATTAAACCGCAGTCTGTCAGAGCTATTAAGAAAGGACCGTGTGAACATTAAGATCAATGATCAAATCAAGCTTCTTGTTTTGATGTATACTGCGTTGAAGAAAATTAATCATCATTTGGTTCTAAATTATAACTGATCTGGAAGTTCATTTTGTAGTAAAGTGGGGGTAAATTTATAAAAAAATAGAAATTTCAGAAAATAAAAATAAAAAATAAAAAATTGCCGTTTTTGCGTCAAAAGGCGATAAATCAAATTATTTGCTGCACAACAAAAATTTTTGATGCAATTGCGTCAAAAGAATACCACATAAAAAAATTAATTTTTTTTATCTCACTTGTGTTAAGCCCGTCTCATGAAATTAAAAATATGAGATCTCACAACACCTAAGTATAACAAAATTGAATTCATCACCGACTTTTTTCAGCAATAATGTCCGACTTATTATAAGATTTACTATGAAAGTTGGCCAAAAACATCGGAAAATGATGAAAAAAAAAAAAGTTGCAAACCAAATTTCATCATTTTCCGATTTTTTTGGCCAACATTCGGAAAAAAAATTTATGTTTTCAGCTAAATGTCAGAAAAATACAAAAATTGTCGGATATAATCGAATCTTATCCCCTCACATCAGTTTGGATTTAGGGAAAAACATTCTACTATAGAACAAGTACATCGAATTACTGATGTAATCGAGAAATCACTAGAAAGCAAACAAATATGCTCAACTATATTCCTTGATGTAGCGCAAGCATTTGACAAAGTATGGCACCAGGGGTTAGAATTCAAACTTTATCGAGATCTTCCGGAGCAATTTTTTCAAATTCTAAAATCCTACATATCAGAGAGGCATTTCCGAGTAAAGTATGAGAATGAATACTCCCAGCTAAAAAGAATAACAGCAGGAGTTCCACAAGGGAGTGTTCTTGGAGCGATCCTTTATCTCCTATATACTAGAGATATACCAATTACAGAAGCAACAATGGGGACTTTTGCAGATGATACGGCAATACTTGCAACAGCAAAAAACATCAATGAATCCACTAGTAAATTACAGAAGGCTACTAACCTGATATGTAAATGGACAGAGAAATGGCGAATTAAATTAAATGAATCAAAATCAGTCCAAGTGAACTTTACAAATCTAAAAGTTAATCATATACCAATAATGATAAACTCTATAGTAGTACCGCATGCGAATACTGCTAAGTATCTTGGCATGACTTTAGATGCTAAACTTAGATGGAAGGAACACATAAAAAAAAGAGAGAAGAACTAAACATAAAATTTAGAAAGATGCATTGGCTCTTAGGGAGACAATCTGAACTAGCGATCCATAACAAACTGCTGTTATACAAACAAATCCTGAAACCTGTATGGACGTACGGTAGCCAACTCTGGGGTTGTGCCAAGAGGACAAATATTAAAATCATACAAACAGTTCAAAATAAAATCCTGCGATGTATTGTTAATGCACCGTGGTACATTCGAAACGACAACCTCCATCGAGATCAAAGATCGAGCTTGTCGCGGATGAAATTAAGCATCATGCAACAAAACACCTACAACGTCTGCACCAGCATGAAAATCTGGACATACGCTGTATGCTGATTACCTCACCAACAAGAAGACTGCAAAGAATAAAACCATTGAACTTATCGCGACCAGGAGGTCAGTAGACTTACTGTGGCGAAAATCCAGGGGATGAGTTATATGAAATGGGGATAATCATGTGATTGTGCCGACTAATTAAATACTTTATTATGCAATGTAAATTACTAAATGGGTACAAGACTCAGTCGTAATATAAATAAAAAAATAAATAAAAATAAAAAAAAAATAAAAAAAAAAAAAAAAATTATACGTATGTAACACCGATAACATCACAAGAAACGTTTTAAAAATAGCAAAAATTATCAAAACACAAAAAGTAAAATTACCCAAGTATTTTTACTTAAGACTTTTTTGTCAAAAAACCTAGAATAAGTCTTAACTTAGTTAAGACTTTTTCTAGGTTTGAGTTAGGACTTATTCTAAAAAGTCGTATGAAACTTGTCGCGAAAAGTCTTAACTGGACTAAACTCAATATTATGAAAATGTATGAATGTGTGCGTGTGTAAATGTCAAAAACAAAATGGAGGGGGGAATTTTTGTGTATGTATGCGTGGGGCAACGACAGCAAAATTTCGCGGGTAAATTAAACTTTTGAAATGAAACAAAATTAAAAATTCAATACGGAAAATTAATAAAACTTGTTTATTTTATTTAACATTAATATTACATATTATTATATTAATACCATTATTCGAAATAACTTAAAAATATTATGATTACGGTTAAACTTATAAACTCTATTTTACAATGTAAAAATTAATTGAATTGCAAATCACACTAAATTTCAAATTGACTGGAAAATATTGAAATGAGAAATATTGAATGAGATGGGTTGCTGTTTCTGCTTAATGCTGCGTTGATTTTCGTTAAGTTAATCTAATACTGCAATAAAAAATTATAACAATTTATATCCGAAATAGCATTATTTTTTAATTAATTAACTTTTACCTTCAAGTTCAGTGACATTTTCTTTATCGCTATTTACGTAATAAATACAATAAAACTTCACCAAAAAAACACAATATGGCGTCTAGCGTCCAATTCACAACATAAAATATTAAAATGTCGTTTATTAAAAAATCACTACCTCTATCACACTATCGCACAGCATATGCACACAACAATTTAAAAAGTAGATTTTCTATACATATACACACGACAAAAACATGAAGTTAACTTCGAATTTTTTCATCAAAAAATTTAGGAAAAACTTATTGCTCAATTTGAGTTAGACGTTTTGTTATACTTGGGTAGTAACAAAAAAAAAAAAAATTGAATTGGTAACACTGTCGTGAGATCTCATATTTTTAATTTCATGAGACCGGCCTTATATTTTAAAAAATTTACCAAAAATAATATATGTAACAACAAAAAAATGTAGTAACTTTTTAGTACGATATTTCAACTAGAAAAGGTATGATGGAAGCGATTTAAAATTCTATCGCTTTCTTTTTCTATAAAAAATTACGATTTTGTTTATTTAAATCATTTAAATTATGAATTAAAAACTGAAATATTTATAATTATCAACCTGTTGTGTGTAGAACATTTCAATAATCAAAATTATAAAAAAAATGGAACACAAAATGTCGTACTCAAAATAAAACGGTTTTTTAGTATTTGCATTTAGGAAATAAGGGGTGGGATGTTGCAACATCATTTTCGATTCGAATTCGATAGATTTTATATCTCAGGAATAAAATTGTACAGTCGTTCAGTTTTCATGTTTCAAGAATAAAATGGTACAGTCAAACCTGTTTTTGTGCGGTCCTTTTGTATACGATTTTTTTTACCCGATTATTTTCTATGAGATTTTATTTGTGAGATTTTTTTTATGCATTCATATACCGCATAAACAACATCGCACAAAAAATATCGCATAAAAAAAAATCGCATAAAAAAAGGCCGCACAAAAACAAGGGTGAGTTTCCAGAAGGTGATCGGTGATTATTCTTTTGGTGATAGCAAAAAGTGATCACCACAGGGGTGATCACCACCTAAATTGGTATTTTATAAAGTGATCACTAAAAAATTGTACTAAAAGTACTAAACGTGTTGTATCGGGCAACAAAAACACTTGAATAGGCAATAAAATGTAAACTTTTTAAATGTAACCGAAATTAAAATTTTTAAGGCTTTTAACAACGATTAGTAGAAATGTTAATTTGACTGGGTCGAAATAAAATTGAAATAATAATAATAATAAATTATTAATGTACCTCATTCGGCATATCCGCGCGGGGTGGAACAGTTGAGAGACAAACTTAACCATATCTTAAACGGACAATTTTTTTTTTTTATAAAATTCATAAAGTTGGGGATAAAATACGGCCTATAGTTACCAATATCGACGCACCTATACGTACCGAATAGCAAAGTGGTTAGTATCCGAATTGAACAAGCTCAACCCACCTTGTGGACTTGCTGTAAAAAACTCGTTGGAATTCGTCGAAAAAACATCGAAAATAAAATTCGAAGACTCTGAGATTATGATATCATTTGATGTTGTATCATTGTACCCCAATGTACCCATCAAAGAAGCGTTGGAGTTTGTTGATGACTGGCTAGTGAATTGCGATATATCAAATGCCAAAACCGAGATCTATTCAAGAGCTATAAAACTGTGTATGACTCAAAACCAGTTTCAATATAATAATAATTTCTACGAGCTTTCACAGGGAACATTTCACAGGGTAATCCGTTATCGTGCCTCATTTCAAATATTTTTATGAGCAATTTTGAAGAAAATCTACAAGCACAAAATAGGCTACCACGCATTTGGACTCGGTACGTGGATGACGTGTTTGCCATCGTAAAAAGAGATGACGTAAATAAAATTCTTCAAATAATCAATAATGTATATCCTACAATAAAGTTCACGGTCGAAGAAGAGAATAATGGGAAGCTTCCTTTCCTCGACCTGCTTCTGACGCGCAACAACCAGAAAATCGAATACGACATTTTTAGGAAACCTACAACAACTCGAAGATACATTACTAACAATTCTTATTCAACACCATCGCATAAAATGGCAGCGTTTAATAGTATGATCAACAGAATGATCAAAGTACCATTATCAGCCTCAAACTACATAAAGGAATTAAATGAAATAAAACTAATAGCCAAATTGAATGGGTATAGTCCGATATTAATTGATAAGTTAGTGGCGAAGCAGACGAGAAATATCAGAAGGCAATCGTTCACATCCTTTCAAACTACAACAGAGGAACAGAATAAGCGAGTAAGCTTCAACTTCGAACCCTACGTCACTGATAAATTCAAAAAGATATTCAAAAGGCACAAAATGGAATTGGTATTCAATAACAAGAATAAATTGAAAACTGCCCTGGGGAACCCGAAAGATGAAATACCAAAACTAAAAAAGTCGGGTATTTATAAAATAACCTGTAATGATTGTAATGGGGTGTATATAGGACAAACTAGGAGGAATATAGAAAAACGTATTAAAGAACACTTGTCACACATAAAATACAATAGATTAAATAAGTCAGCATTTGCAGATCATGCCCTTCAAAATAATCATTTAAACATAAATATCGATAACCTTGAACTCGTTGCTGAACTGGATGCTTACGAGAGTATGTACATAAAAAGGAACCAACACAACGCAGTCAATAATGATCTCGCCCCAATTGTTTCGCAATTATTCGGTCTGTAATTGTTTTTAAATTTTTTTAAATTTTCTTAATTAATTTGTTAATTCTTTAATTCTTAAATAACCTTGCCACATAAATGCACGCACAGAAATGTACGTATATTTATTGGAAATTGGGTTTGCTTTTGGCTCAGTCATTTTATGTTAGAGTAATTTTGCCCATACTCAATGTTATTGGGGTCCATATCTGAGTTCAGTAATTTTATTTTATGTTATTTTGTTTATGTTTTTCCAATACAAATATAGGCAGGAAGCCAGGAAACAAAATGACATAACATGAATTTGAGAATCGGGTATATTGTGAAAAAAAATTTTTAGTTGCATTAAAGCTGATGATGATAATCAACGATTATCGAAATGCATCCTACCTAATAAAAATAAAATAAAATAATTTAATTTGTTTTTGTTTTTATTATAAACTAAAGTAAAAACCATTAAGGTGGTGTATGAAAAAAAAAAAAAATGTTGTTCATCTTCGATAACGGTTTTTACGGTACTGTTCGAATAATAGTATATAAAATAATTTGGTAGTAATTTTTATTTATGTCGTTTTCGATTGACCACAAAAAACTAAACTCGGTGCAAAAAAAAAACTAAACTCGACATAATAAAAAAATAGTAATCGAAAATGACATTAGGCTTGGTGGCTCGGCTATAATTTTATTAAACATTAAAATTACATATTCAAAATTCAAAATACCCTATGCCACTCAACTGATTTTATTTAAGGACCGTTTCCGTTAAAACTTGTTTTTTATTAACATTTTTAAGATTTGTTTTGCTTTAAATTTAAATATATAATATTAAGAAAATAATGAAATATTCATAAATAACCCATTTTATATAAATAAAGCATAAAATACTTTTTTGTAGGTTGTTCTCTGGTTGGTGATAATGAAAGTGATAGCTAAAACACAATCACCAAAAAGTGATCACCAAAAGGTGATAATTGTGGTGATAATCACCATACGGAATGTCAATTTTGAAAAAGTGATAGGTGACTATCACTTATCAGTTTATCACCTTATGGAATCCCACCCCAGGTTTGATTGTATTCTATTTCGCTTTTTGATTACGCTTTTTTTGTTGTGATCTCTTTTTGTTGGGTACTTTTCTTTTCGTTCAATTCGATAAAGTATCACTAAACAAAAATTCGGGGTAGGCTGTGTCTTCTACACGGCCGTAGGTGTTTTCCGTGATAACGTTTATAAGAGGTGCGAGAAATGGCACGATGTATGGGTTTGTTAAAATAAATTTATTTATTATTAGCATCATGAAATGTGAGTACAGTGATTGTTTGCAAACGATTAAGTACTGGGCGATGGTATGAGAAGTACGATATGAACCGCAGGGTCTTAGCGGAGATGTGCCTGATGAATGTGAGTTCCGCAGACAAGTGCCTCCCAAAGTCGCCGAGACTAGTGTGGTGGATACGCAGTCTAGGGGCCTGCTCGAATTCTGTAGTAATTGTTGTCTCGTAGTAATTTTTGGCATATAATGGGGTATAAAACGCACTCATCAGAATTACTACAGTCTTACCCTGTAGTAGAGTTTGACAGATCGGAAGTAATTAACGTTCGTTTCGATTTAAACATAAAATTACTTAATTTAGACTTTATAAAATTTAATTTAAATTAATTAATATTATGTACAATAAAATTCTAAACTAAATAAATGATTTTATTTAGTGATCCTCCAAAATATAGTTTATGTACTATGACTATAAGTAGCACCACATTTTACTTGCTAAAATGTTAGTTTTATTTCTCGAAAAGAAAAAATATAAATTTCAGAGCCTTTAGGGAATTTATAGTTTCACGACAAGTTATACTCATTTTCAGTTATCTTGGAATTATTTGTGTAACTGGAAATGAACCGTCTTGAATGATTGTGTCTTTTAACAAACTACAATTAATATAAAAACTACATAAGTTTGAATGTTTGATTGTTTGATCATATTCATCCATCTTTATTAATTAAAACAACATAATTCAACAATCGAAAATAGTTAAATTATTCAATTCCAATTTACACAATTAACGTCAAACAAAAATAGTATTCGGGCAGCGTAAAAAGCAAAGGAGAATGTTTTACTTTTAAAGTGTCAAAAATTACTACGAGACAACAATTACTACAGAATTTTCAGGCATTCCCCCTTTATAGTGCTCTCTAGCATTGTAAATCGCCACTTTGTAGATCTAAATGTTAATTAAAATTTATGTGAAAATTAATTATTTTAATTTACAATAAATGATCTGCCACAGTTTCTTTACGCACAAATTAGCACTAGAATTGCTCCGATCAGATGAGGTATGAGGGGTTGTCTCGCTACAGTGATCTCAAGCATTGTAAATCGCTACTTTGTAGTTTGTAATTTTAATTAAAATTTATGTGGAAGTTAATTAATTTAATTAACAATAAGTTATCTGCCACAGTTTCTTTACGCACAAATTGACACCAGAATTACTCCGGTCAGATAAGTGATTCTCATGGTTGGTTGTAAATCGCTGTTTTGTACTTTGTAATTTTAATTAAAATTGTGGAGAATTATTATTTTAATTTAAAATAAATTATCTGCCACAGTATTATTAAGCACAAATTAATAACTGAATTGCTCCGATCTTACGAGGCATTCTCTTGCTATAGTACCCTCAATCTCTATAAATCCCTATTTTGTAGTTTGAATTTTTAATTTCAATTTATGTAGAGATTAATTAATTTAATTTAAAATAAATTAGCTACAACTGGTTTTTTACGCAAAAATTGACACCATCGGATCTCCGATCGGATAAGCCGTACTCTCGCTACACTGGTTGAAGCATTTAAATCGGCCGAAATCAGAGGTTCGCGGCGCGGGTTCCTGTGCCGCCCGATGATGTAATTGATAAAATATTATGCATGACACATAAAGCCGAAGGACCAATCTAAACAATCATATCTTTAAATTAAAGGTAGTGCTTATAGTGGATGAGTAATTGCCCCCGACCAAGGGCTAAACTACAATCGCTATTTTCTAGTTTGAATTTTTAATTAAAATTTATGTGATGATTAATTAATATAATTTAAAATAAATTAACCACCACTGGGGTGCGATTCCGGTTCGATGATATGATAATGAAAAAACAAAAATATCATCGAATTTATCAATTGTTTTTGTCATTTTGCTTTCGCCTTTGCTTTTTATCTTTTTATTCTATTTGATCATCAACATATCAAAAGCGATTCTGGTTCGATGATAATGAAAAATGATAAAATTATTATTCTTCAAAGAGAGTTTCCTCTCTTGATGATAGTAAATGAGGAGTGTCTGATCAAAAGTAGCTATTTACGTTTTCCAACATGTAATTATTTTTTTTCTATAATTTTTTTTATCGACATCAGAATGGACCAAAAGTGGCTATTTTCTCTATCAAAAATGTTCATAAATTCAGAAACAGTCGAAACAGTCGCTATTTACTACAAAAACGTAATGCTTAAATGTGCGTTTAAAACATTTAGATCAAAACAAAATATTTTTCGAATAACGTAAATAGCCACTTTTGATCAGACACTCCTCAAATATTGGTTAATTGGTTTCGTTTTCCAAAAAAATGGGTTTGAGTATGCGCACTGCACATTAACATTTTGTCAAGAGAGTTTCTCTCTTTACAATCATAAATATTCATATTGGTTTTCAAATCGGAAATATTTATATTTTCATCATAGTCGTTATATCGGATAAGAAATAATACCCCAAAAATTATTTAAAACTGTTCAATCTTCTTTAAAATTAAGATCTATTTTACAAATATTCTGGAAAATGGACATTTAGATTTAAAATTAGAATGAAAATCTCCATTTTACAGAATATTTCAAAGTTAAATCTTCCTTTTCCATTAATTATTGTTTTTAATTTTTAATAAATCAGTAAAACTATTAAATATTATTTTCTTAGAAAATTATTTTTACTTTTTCAATGTTGTAGGTAGTATAAATTGTATATTTGTTAATCGATTAATCTAACCATGTGCTACTAAAAACACGAATAGGCGAAGAAAATAATTTTTATCATCGGCCATAAAGCGACAAAAATAAAATGAAAAAATATTCATTTTTTTCACCAATTTTGACATAAGTTTATCATACATCGTCAAATCGGAATCGCTATTTGTATTTCATGGATGATAATGATATAATTTTTAATTATCATCGAACCAGAATCGCTTTTTATTATGGTGAAATCTACTATGATAAAATACAATGATAAAAGCAAATAAAAAATCCGATGATATTTTTATTTTATCATTATCATATCATCGAACCAGAATCGTACCCCTGTACATACTTTTCTATTATTACTTACTATATATTATTAATAAGTATTATTTACCATGAGCTGAGTACAAAACAAGTTCTATTAAATTAAATTTTAAAATTTATTTTCTTGAAATGTAATTTAAATATTTACTTACGAGAAGCGATTATAATAATTGCACCTCCCCGAGTTCGATTCTCGCCGGTGACAAAAATTTAATTAATTACAACGAGCTTTGACTAGACATTAAAAAAATGATTGTTTGTTTGTAAAAGCGTTCGTTGAGCTGACCACCGCCAACGTTCACCGTTATAATGCAGTTCGAATTATTGTGTACAATGAACAAAATATATACATATTTTTATAAAATTCGTACAAAAAACAATTCTTTTATTTAACACAGAAAATATTGAAACAAAATATAATTAACCCTGAATTTTGAAATGCCGCAATTCGCGCCAATTTTTATATTATTCAACCTAACCTCAAATTACTAATTCCCGCCAAATTCTATTTTGAACACATACAATCAAACATATTTAGTTTCATTAGTTTAGGGTTTTTGTTCCACTGTTCATAGAAAATATTATAATAAAATGAAACTCAAATGTCATTCACAGTTCCAGAAAAAGTTCCAAAAAAACAAAAATAAATTTGAAGTAGTAACACTTGGGATACAGAGTCGAGTTATTTTCTAACCAACTCTTGGTGTATATACTGCAGAGATAAAAATATGCAGAGTTCAAATAGGATTGAAACCGAGTTAAAATAATCGAAAAAAAATTTAACAAAAAATCATTTCAAATGATCATCAGATTGATTATTCTTTTTGTTGATCACCATATATGTGTAATTTTAATTTTTCCAGCGATATTTTGTCTAAAAAATTGTAATTTTCAAATCCTTGAAAATTAAAGGATATAGACCACCGATATTTCTGAATAATCTTTTTCGAAAAAAAAAAAATATTATGCAAATTTATTAATTAAAATCTTATTGTTTAATATATTTAAATATATTATTTGTATATAGCTTTCATTTTTCAATAACATAGCTAATTTAAAATAAAAATGACGAATTGGTGTGTACGAATTTTTCTTTAATTTTGTTGTTGTTTTTTCAACTCTACTCTACTCTGCGTATATAGTGCATTTCTAGAGTAGAGTTTAACTCGACTCGACAAATTATTAGGTCGAGTCGAGTTTAACTCGACTCCGTATATAGTGAGAGTTAAACTAGGATTAAACTCGACTCGACTCGCAGCATATACAATATAAATGAAAAAAAAAAAGTAAAAAAAATTGTATATGCACATAAAATTGCTCCCTACCTTTCAACCGAGATTTTATTTTTTTATTTCGTTTAAGCTGAATTCACCAGATTTGTCCATTGAGCTCGTCAGGAAAATGACAACTTGACGGAGTTAAAAACCGAGTTAAAAATATGTTATCTCGCTGGACACAAAATTTCAGGCATACCAAAATTGTTTTTTCTTTTGCTCATTCTCGTTTCAGACATATTTTACACATTTTTAATTATGCTTTTACATATTTTTAACTCGGTTTTTAACTCCGTTAAGTTGTCATTTTCTTGACGAGCTCAAGCCGGTCTCATGAAATTAAAAATGTGAGATCTCACGTCAGTAATACCAATTTTTTTTTTTTTTACGAATTTTACTTTTTGTGTTTTGCTAATTTTTGGCATTTTTTAAAACTTATTTTTTGATGTTTACATTTATACGTAGTATAAACATCGATAGCATCCCAAGAAAAGTTTTAAAAATTAACAAAACACAAAAAGTAAAATGCGTAAAAAAAAAAAAATTGGTATTACTGACGTGAGATCTCACATTTTTAATTTCATGAGACCGCCTTCAATGGACAAATCTGGTGAATTCAGCTTTAATATTAATATTATATTCGCTTTAATATTTAATTGAGTTGCTTATTGGGCTTCGTTCAATTACTAGTAATGCCATCTCTACCTAAGATTCATGTTGTCTTCAAAATTTGTTAGCGATTTCCCTTATAGTTTTCCGATCAAACAGATAAGCGGCGCTAATTTAGAATACATGGATTTCCATAAGAGCGAACAGATAGAGCGGCGCTAAACTCCCAAAGTTTCTATTTTTTGAGGCGTTCAATGACATTTAGATTTGTTGTTGTTGCTTTTATAGTAAATACTTGGAAACACGTAATTTTAGCTGAAATGTATCAAATACTGTTTTCCAGTTACACAAAAAAAAAAAAAACCGGGGCGATATTCGTCGCCCCGAAAAATTTTACCGGGCGACGAATGACAGCTGCTATCGCCCCGGTTTCGCCCGGGTTTTTTTTTTTTGTATAACTGGAAAACAGTAGCCCTCGTCACGAGCTTGCGTATTTGCGTATTTCGTAACTTCGTAAATTTGACGTTTCTTCTGATTGGTTGAAATTGTTTCCCCTAAATAAGCAAGAAACGTCAAAAATAAACACGCTCACAGGCTACTTTTCTTCTGCGTATTGTGACAACTGTGATTACTTGTGATTTTTAATAAATAAAAATAAATAATATGGAACAAAATATTAAAAAACGGGCAAGATTATCTACCAAAAAATGGAAAGAAGAAGAAAAGATGGATATATTGAATTATTTTTAAAAAAATTACTCAAAATAATTTAGAAATAGAGGTTTGTTTTATTAGGTGCCTACATTTATATGTAAATATTTATGTGATTTGTATTTTGATCCATATTATTTATTTTTATTTATTAAAAATCAGAAGTAATCACAATTGTCAAAATACGCTGAAGAAAAGTAGCCTGAAAACGATGTGAAATTATTAAAGAGAATAAAGTGAAGGCATTATGTGCTAACGAGAGATTTTGGTGGAAAAAAGCAATGTGCAAACTGCAAAGAGTTGATTCACCTGTTACAGTTTGTGGCGATATTCATGAGCAATTTTATGATTTGAAAGAGTTATTCAAGGTGGGCGGTGATGTTCCAAAACAAATTATTTATTTATGGGCGATTTTGTTGATCGCGACTACTACAGTATTGAAACATTCTTGCTGCTTTTGGCGCTAAAGGTGAGTTTATTGATTCCGATTCAAACCTCTTACTAATATTTATATTTTTCTTATTTAGGTACGTTATTTATCCCATTCGAATAACCCTGATACGTGGTAATCATCAATCACGTCAAATAACATAGGTATAAGGATTTTATGATGAATGTGTAATAAAAATACGGCTCGAACACGGTATGGCGACATTGCACTGAGATTTTCGACTATATTAGCCTATCGGCCTTAATCGATGGCAAAATATTTTGTGTGCACGGTGGTTTAAGTCCATCAATACAGTATTTAGACCAAATCCGTTCCATCGATCGCAAACAGGAGGTGCCACATGACGGCCCAATGTGCGATTTGTTATGGAGTGATCCCGAAGACACTCAAGGTTGGGGTGTATCACCAAGGGGTGCATATATAAATTAAAATTTTTGAATTCTGATTCAAGGATTCAGCAAACAAACATGCGATCACTTCATATTCCTCCCACAAATGATTTATAATTTAAATAAAAAAATATAATTTTAAATAAGTTTCTTTAATTTCCAGTTTTCTTTTATATTTTGTTTCCTAAATACATAATTAAAAAAATTGTAATTCATAGAGCTAATTTTGGGATTATTTCACCGCATTTTGCAATCATTTTTAGCGTGGCCTTGTCATCGGCTCGCGTCTTCCCATTATTTACCATAGCTACGGGTAATTGGCAATCGATAGTTTGTAGAGTAATTCGACACTTTTCTTCAGCGTATTTTGACAATTGTGATTACTTCTGATTTTTAATAAATAAAAATAAATAATATGGATCAAAATACAAATCACATAAATATTTACATATAAATATAGGCACCTAATAAAACAAATCTCTATTTCTAAATTATTTTGAATAATTTTTTTAAAAATAATTCAATATATCCATCTTTTCCTCTTCTTTCCATTTTTTGGTAGATATTCTTGGCCGTTTTTTAATATTTTGTTCCATATTATTTATTTTTATTTATTAAAAATCACAAGTAATTACAGTTGTCACAATACGCAGAAGAAAAATAGCCTGTGAGCGTGTTTATTTTTGACGTTTCTTGCTTATTTAGGGGAAACAATTTCAACCAATCAGAAGAAACGTCAAATTTACGAAGTTACGAAATACGCAAATACGCAAGCTCGTGACGAGGGCTAGTAAAACTCTACTACAGGGCAAGACTGTAGTAATTCTGATGAGTGCGTTTTATACCCTATTATATGCCAAAAATTACTACGAGACAACAATTACTCCAGAATTCGAGCAGGCCCTAAGTAGCAGTTAAGCATTGACCAGTCAGTCTTTAAGAAATTTAAGTAAGAATGCGACCATATATATTGTATATGCTGCGAGTCGAGTCGAGTTTAATCCTAGTTTAACTCTCACTATATACAGGGCCTGCTCGAATTCTGTAGTAATTGTTGTCTCGTAGTAATTTTTGGCTCATAATAGGGTATAAAACGCACTCATCAGAATTACTACAGTCTTGCCCTGTAGTAGAGTTTGACAGATCGGAAGTAATTAACGTTCGTTTGGATTTAAACATAAAATTACTTAATTTAGACTTTATAAAATTTAATTTAAATTAATTAATATTATGTACAATAAAATTCTAAACTAAATAAATGATTTTATTTAGTGATCCTCCAAAATATAGTTTATGTACTATGACTATAAGTAGCACCACATTTTACTTGGTAAAATGTTAGTTTTATTTCTCGAAAAGAAAAAATATAAATTTCAGAGCCTTTAGGGAATTTATAGTTTCACGACAAGTTATACTCATTTTCAGTTATCTTGGAATTATTTGTGTAACTGGAAATGAACCGTCTTGAATGATTGTGTCTTTTACCAACTACAATTAATATAACAACTATATAAGTTTGAATGTTTGATTGTTTGATCATATTCATCCATCTTTATTAATTAAAACAACATAATTCAACAATCGAAAATAGTTAAATTATTCAATTCAAATTTACACAATTAACGTCAAACCAAAATAGTATTCGGGCAGCGAAAAAAGCAAAGGAGAATGTTTTACTTTTAAAGTGTCAAAAATTACTACGAGACAACAATTACTACAGAATTCGAGCAGACCCACAGAGTCGAGTTATTTTCTAACCAACTCTTGGTGTATATACTGCAGAGTTAAAAATATGCAGAGTTCAAATAGGATTAAAACCGAGTTCAAATAATCGAAAAAAAATTAACAAAAAATCATTAGATGATTATCAGATTGATTATTCTTTTTGTTTATCACCATATTATGTGTTGTTTTAATTTTCCAGTGATATTTTGTCGAAAAAATTGTTATTTTCAAATCCTGAAAAAAAAAAAATATTTATGCAAATTAATTAATTAAAATCTTAATAAGCAAGAGATTTAAAATAAAACATCGAATTTGATTGAAAAAATTAAAAAGAAAATTGTTTATTATATTTAAATATATTTTTTGTATATCGCTTTCATTCTTCAATAACATAATCTGAAATAAATAAATAAAATGGTGTATACGAATTTTGCATTAATTTTGTTGTTGTTTTTTTAACTCTACTCTACTCTGCGTATATAGTGCATTTTTAGAGTAGAGTTTAACTCGACTCGGCAAATTATTAGGTCGAGTCGAGTTTAACTCGACTCCGTATATAGTGAGAGTTAAACTAGGATTAAACTCGACTCGACTCGCAGCATATACAATGTAATAGAAACCTGCATGTTACTGACCACCGAAACTTTAAGAACTTTTCGTTCAGTTTCGTTAAATTGAATTGTCAGTTAACAATCTTAAGCATTGTCCAGTCAGTCATTAAGAATCCGTAATAAAACCTTACAGAATCTAACGAAAGTGTATTATTACGGAAATTTTGACAGATCGCCCAGCGAATCTTTAACACGATTTGACAAAAAAAATTCAAAATAATTTTATTTTATTATTTTTAATACATATTACACTACATAATATTCTATGTACATGTTTAAAATGCATTTAAATTATTATTTTAATTAATAAAACATAAATACATAATATTAATTCACAAATATCACAATACTGAATACATTGACGTTTCTTCCTTCAGTTTGGGCGATAGTTTTCGCTCTTGTTAAAGATTGTTAAATGACAATTCAAATTTAACGAAACTGAACGAAAAGTTCTTAAAGTTTCGCTGGTCAGTAACATGCATTTTCCTATGGTCGCATTCTTACTTAAATTTCTTAAAGACTGACTGGTCAATGCTTAACAAGAGCGAAAACTGAAGGAAAAAACGTCAAACATTGTTTATTTTTATTTTATTAATTAAAATAATATTATATATATATTTTAAATATGTACATAATGTAATGTGATAAAACAATGATTATATGTATTAAAAATAATAAAATACAAATATTTTTGGTTTTTTCTTGTCAAATCGCGTTACAGATTCGCTGGGCGATCTGTCAAAATTTCCTTAACAACACATTTTCGTTAAATTCTGTAATACCATAGATACACACAAAAATTATCGCGATAATCTTCGATCACGATTTCGAATGACGTTTTCGTGATCGCGATCTGCAAATTATGGTGACACACAAAAGTCCAATTAAAAATAAAAATTTTAGTTATAAACGATGGTTGTATCGTGTCAAACTTTAATTTTACAAGAAAATGACAATAAGTTTATACAAGTTACTAAAAATGACATGTATACAATTATATTGTTATCCCATTTACACTTTCATTGTTTCTTTTTTGTACATATTTCATGATTATCTTGTTTCTACAACTAGATTTTGAAATCGAGTTATCAATCCTGATTTGCAAAATCGTGCAGTGACAGATTGAGAAAATTAACTAGATAATGTAGAATATGCGATTATCTAGTTTGTGTGTATCTATAGTATAAGGTTTTATTACGGATGCTTAAAGTCTCGCTGGTCAATGCTTTAAAATTTTAGTAGTAAAAAAAATGTCATTCCATTTATGTCACTTGATCAGAATCTAGGCCCTGAAAATAATTTTAGAGGTTAGGTTTGAGTTTGTCAACAGAATTGCTTATGTACGTAAAAATCCCGACACAGCTTACAAATTAAAAATTCATAATATAAAATAATAAGTTAAAACATAATCCTAATTTTCAGTTATTTTGCATCGAAACAGTAAAATATGTGGTTCAGGTTGGTGTCAGAGTCTGAATCGATTGGGGTACAACCATCAATAGGATGGGTCACGTCGATTATAGGATCCGCGGTTGCGGATCGAAAACTACATATTAAAAAAATTGGAAACAATAATTTTATATCATAGTTTCATTGAAATTCCTTAGGATATTTTTACAATTCATCAAAAAAAATTGTTTTAGAAACGCAATAAAACTTGCGTTTGTACGGGGAATCAAAAAATGTAAATCAATACAAGTTTTCCAGGATACTTTGATTTACACCAATTGTTTCCTATTTTTTTATATGCAGTTTTCGATCCGCAACCGCGGATTCTATAATCGACGTGATAATGTACCCATCCTTTTGATTGTTGTACCCCAATTCACCTCCATTCCGACTCCGACACTAAATGGTTTTTGTATGTAAAAATGCCGACATAGCTTAAATATATATTTACTTAAAATTTAAGAATGGCATAATATATTTACAATATGTATACAAATTAAAAATTCAATTATATAAAATAATAAGTTAAAACATCTAAAAGATAATCCTAATTTTCAGTTATTTTACGTCGGAACAGTAAAATATGTGGTTCAGGTTGGTGTATCATATAATGCACCCATCCTTTTGATTGTTGTACCCCAATTGATCTCCACTCAGACTCTGACATTAAGTGGTTTTTAGGTACTATGCGCTTCATTTCTTTCGGTAGGACTACATGCCTTTATATGAAACAAAAATAAAAAATCAATCAATCATATTAGTAAATAAATTAAATGCATTACCTGTATTCATAAATATCATCGCAATATTTATCCGAATAATATATATTTTGATTAACCATTTTTTATTGTATTTGTATTACTTCGTCTTGATTCAAAAATCCGTTTGAATTTTAAACACCAATTTTGACATTAAATTAATTTGTGCACTGAACTGTATTATATATGAAAGCAACCCTGCCGGCCACGCGTAACACAAACGTACATTTTACGAAGAGACTCTTCACCATCAAACAGATAAGCGGCGCTAATTTAGAATACATGGATTTCCATAAGAGCGAACAGATAGAGCGGCGCTAAACTCGCAAAGTTTCTATTTTTTGAGGCGTTCAATGACATTTAGATTTGTTGTTGTTGCTTTTATAGTAAATACTTGGAAACACGTAATTTTAGCTGAAATGTATATCCAAATTGGGCATAAGAGAAAAACAATTGTAAAACAAATCTAAATTTGAACATAAATTTGGTCATAATAAATCATTAAACAAATATTTTTTTATGAAAATTTTTTGTTTACAAAACCCAGAGAACAATTTTCATATATGTAAATGTCAGATTAGCGGCGTCTATGTGGTTGCAAAAAATCATAAAGACGAATAGAAGCGAAGAGAAACGCAGCTAAGCGTAGAGCGCCGCTTATCTGTTTGATGCTTTCTACTAAACAAATAAATTCCCTTCAAACATAGCGTAACATAAACGTAACATTTGCGAAGGCTTCCTAATACTAACCTCTTCGTAAACGTAACGTATTTGTGTAATAGAAATGATACGTAACCGAAACATTTGTCACAAGAGAAATGAAACAAATAAATGTTACATTTTGTATTCACTTAGGCATAACATAATTGAACCGTTTCTGTATAACTTTTACGAATAGCAATTATGTAACATATTTGATATCTTGTACTAAAATAGAAAATGTATCTTTTGGAAAATGCGCATTTCATTTTTTTTTTCTTGAAAAATACAACAAAATAAATATTTGGAAAATGAAAATTTCATGTTTTTCCCTAAAAATAAAATTGGAAAACACACAATTTAAATGCGCATTTAGTTAAAAAAAAATCTGCTTTTTAAAAATTGGCGCTGAATTTCATTTCGCGTCGAATATGTAAACCTTAAGGCATTGCCACAGCTATTTTTCGTGCGATGCGATTTTTTTTCTATTTTCAAATTTTACTGTAATTAAAACAAATTTGATTATAAATGTTTGAAGACACTATTAAATTCAATTTCAATCTATAACATCTTTTAATAATTTTTTAGGAACTTAATAATTTTTATTGAAAAATATTAATTATTCAAAATTCGCGTGCGAAATTTTAATATTCGCGCGATAAAATTTAAAAGTTATAATTTATCAATAAAAATTATGAAGTTCCTAAAAAATTAATAAGACGTTTTATAGAATGCAATTTAATTTGACTGTTTCTTCAAACATTTAGAATCAAATTTGGTTTAATTCCAGTAAAATTTGAAAATAGAAAAAAAATCGCATCGCACGAAAAATAGCTGTGGCAATGCCTTTAGTCAAAATAAAATCTCGGTTGAAAGGTAGGGAACAATTTTATGTGCAAATACAATTTTTTTGAATTTTTTTTTCATTTTCTTTGCTCAACGGTTAGTGGTGCCATCTCTACCCAAGGCACAGGTACTAGCATTTTAACTCACCCCAACAAGCAGATGTTTGCTTCAAGCTTTACTATTTACATTGTATATGCTGCGAGTCGAGTCGAGTTTAATCCTAGTTTAACTCTCACTATATACGGAGTCGAGTTAAACTCGACTCGACCTAATAATTTGCCGAGTCGAGTTAAACTCTACTCTAAAAATGCACTATATACGCAGAGTAGAGTAGAGTTAAAAAAACAACAACAAAATTAATGCAAAATTCGTATACACCATTTTATTTATTTATTTCAGATTATGTTATTGAAGAATGAAAGCGATATACAAAAAATATATTTAAATATAATAAACAATTTTCTTTTTAATTTTTTCAATCAAATTCAATGTTTTATTTTAAATCTCTTGCTTATTAAGATTTTAATTAATTAATTTGCATAAATATTTTTTTTTTTTTCAGGATTTGAAAATAACAATTTTTTCGACAAAATATCACTGGAAAATTAAAACAACACATAATATGGTGATAAACAAAAAGAATAATCAATCTGATAATCATCTAATGATTTTTTGTTAATTTTTTTTCGATTATTTTAACTCGGTTTTAATCCTATTTGAACTCTGCATATTTTTAACTCTGCAGTATATACACCAAGAGTTGGTTAGAAAATAACTCGACTCTGTATATAGTGAGAGTTAAACTAGGATTAAACTCGACTCGACTCGCAGCATATACAATATAATTGTCGTTTTCGATTGATTTTTTTTCCCTCTATGAAAAGCAATCTCAATTTCGGCGTCAATCGAACAATAACATCTCATTGCTCTTTTATGTTTGTGGGTTATCTGTCAAAATATAAAAAACTACAAAATTGCAAATATAAAATCTAAAAAATTCGTTTTCGATGCAATGTTGAGTTTAATTTAATGACACATCTAAACAAACAATAGCCATAATATAAGTTTTCAAACTATAAATTCCAACCAATCAGCCAAATGGCAGAACCAGAATATATACCTACAAACATATTTATGTAAAATGATAACTTATTATATGTCTTATTATACTATGTTTCCAATACTATGTTATTATTATTCTGTGGTTCAACCTAGGTTGAACCTATGTTAGCGTTCATGGAAACGGGGTTGAGTTGGATTTTCGTAGAGTTAATTTGAACTCAATGAAAATACCTGAGTTGAGTAGAGTTGAAATTCAAAATGGCGCGGCGAATAAAATATTAAGGATTTTTATTATTAACACCATAAAAAAATATTACAATACCTAAATACAACAAAAGAATATGACAAAAAATGCAATAAAAAGCCTAAATGTATATAATATAACGGGCTGTTAACAAAAACTTTCAACTCAACCTAACTCAATTTCATGGAAACGATCGACGCCATTTTGAAATTTAACGAAAACCTAATTTCAATCCAACCTAAATCAACCTCGTTCATGGAAACATGATAGTATATGTTTCCATGAACGAGGTTGAGTTAGGTTGGATTGAAATTAGGTTTTCGTTAAATTTCAAAATGGCGTCGATCGTTTCCATGAAATTGAGTTAGGTGGAGTTGACAGTTTTTGACAGCCCATTATATAATATACATTTAGGACATTTTTACAACATCCTTAATTTTTTTCAATATTTTTTTGTAGTATTTAAGTATTTTAATATTTTTTTATGGTGTTAATAATGAAAAATCTTAATATTTATCCGCCGCGCCATTTTGAATTTCAACTCTACTCAACTCAGGTATTTTCGTTGAGTTCAAATTAACTCAACGAAAATCCAACTCAACCCCGTTTCTATACCATGTTTCCATGTACCGAGTTCAAATAGGTTTAGGTTTCGTTGAGTTGAAAATATGGCGACGCTAATCTGTACCGTTTCCATGAACAGAGTTAAGTACTTTTCATACCAGGCGCCTCACCTCGAAATTTTTAGTTACCACAAATGAGAAGCTGAGACCCTTTCATGCCGGTGGCGTCGGCTTTGCACATTTAGTTGCTATCAAATATTTTATTTAGGTCCATTTTACACGTGAATTATAGCAAGAAATGAGATATTATGAATTTGTAAGCTACATATGTGCTAGATTTTTCTGTAAATATAAAACAGTTGTACCAAACATGTGATTTGTAGGTTATGTTGACAAAGCGCTTCGCTTTGTGCTACTTTAAAATGTCGCAGTCGAGTGTGGAACGCATTGCCTTGGCTTTGTAGATAACTTCATTGCAATATATTTTGATTTTTTTTTAATTTATCACTTAAAATAGATTATTTCTCAACAAATTGAATTTATTTCTATAAAATTAAACGTTATCAATCAAATAAAACTAATTTGCATAATTGAAAAATGAAGTGAAGAATTTTTATTTTTGAAGCTCAAAGCCGAGGCGCCTGGTATGAAAAGTACTTTAGGATTTACAGATAAAAAAAATATAAAATTGCTTGTTGAACAAAACTAAATTTTTTATTTCGCTCTGGTATATCGTCATTACGTTGTCATCGACATTTTTGTGTATTTTTTTAATTATTTTGAGGAAATATAATTAATAATATGCGAAGCGCCATTTTTAATTTTCAAAATTCTTTGACAGATAGAATCTAACTCAAACGAACAAGATTCGTCGAGTTTATTTGGATTTAACGAAACTCTACCCTAATAAGCGTTTCCATACACATATTCCGAGTTGAACCTAGGTTAACCCTATCATGGAAACATGGTATATGAACGCTAACCTAGGTTGATCTCCGCATGGAAACAAAGTAAATGTATTTAGTTTGCTCATGGTTTAAGGGGAGGTTCTCATCAAGCGACCAAAAAATAAGGTGATTTTCTCGATTTTTTTTTTTCATAGAAGGAAGTAAATAAACAACTTAATAATTTTCGAGACTTATTTATTGAGTTTTAAAGTATAAAAAAATTAAACAAATTTAGAATATGTCATGAGAATTGCTTATACGTATTGTCACGTGCAAAAATTTTTATAAAATATATAATATTTGCTGGAGGTTGTACCAGCAATATCAATAAAAAATCGAAAGTTAAAAAATGGTGGACGTGCAATTTTTCTGTACCGATTTTTCACGTCTTTTTCGTTCTTTAATGTGCTATAAAAATAAAAAAAACGTCAAATATTATCTGCATTTCCTCCAATAAATTAAATGAACTTCAAAATAAAAACAAAAAAACTGTGATCCATTGAGTAGTTTTTGAGTTATCGTGGAGACAGATATAAAAAACATCGTTTGTCAGGAAATGCATTTAAAGATTTTGTTAACGATTTTTTTTAGTTGAAAAGTAGAAAAGTGGGTCGAATTATTATGCCAAAACTTTTCTATGAAATTTATTTCAATCAAACCGGTTTGGGGAATATATTCTACACATAATAGGCTATCAAAAAATGAAATTAAAAAAATCGAATTTTCGGACCGAGTTTCATGAGAACCTCCTCTTAATAGGAGCAGATTTTGAGGGTCCGTATATCGCGTTTTATTCGATAGAGCAATATGTCAAGAGATTTGTAGTGGCACGTAATGCATCACATAACAAGTGATAACTTAACTGATAATTTGTTCCATCAATGTACTAGTGTTACGAGAGAGAAGATCGGTTTGGTAATTATTTTTTATTCCGAATCCGTTCAACATGGCATATTTCAAAACGGAATATTTCAAAATGGAATATGAAAATATGACATATGGTACACTATGGCATATTTTAAAATGGCATATTTAAAAACGACATGTGATACACTATGGCATAAGGTAGGTACACTACGGCATATTTCAAAACGGCATATTTCAAATCGGCATATGGTACGCTACGGCATATGGTACACTATGGCATATCTCAAAACGGCATATTTTAATACGGCATATGGTACACTATGGCATAAGGTACACGACGGAATATTTTCATATGGCATATGGTATATTAAGGCATTTTGTAAAACTTGGCTATTTCTTAGCCGAGTATGATGAAATTTGGGAAGTACAATGAAAATGGAATACTAAACCGGATTTTAGCCGAAGTTCTGTAATATGGCCAATTAGGGAGGAACTAACCTATTAATTAACCGAATATGATGAAATTCAACACATACGTTAGAAATGGTCTTCTAAAAAGAATTTTAGATGAATTTCTAGAACATGGCCAATCATGATGGAACTTGGGTATTTCTTAACCGATTATGATCAAACTTAACAGTGCGATGGAAATGGGATCCTAAAATGGTTTTACTTTTAATCATAAACTTATAAAGTTACCTTATACTTATTAAAATTGCCCTTTACCTATTGGAATTTTATTTCGCTTAATATAATTTTCCTTCACTTTAATGCAATTAAATTTATTCTCCCAACGGAAATAAAAATATTGGTAATAAAGAGATAATAGGGTAGTGCTATTAATATCTATAATTTTTCATTTTTATTTAAATCTAATTTTAAAAGTAAAAATTTGTACATATATTGGCCCTTCCGGTTTATTCTTTTGAACTAATTTTATACCAACATCAAAATTTAGCAACTTAATTGGATAATAGCGCATTTATTCAGGGATTTTTGAAGTGAAACTTCTTTAGTATCGGGGTGATTTTTAAAATCGATGAAACAAAACAAAAATTACAAGCAAAAAATGAAGAAGCGATATGAAACGAAAAACGCGACAGTATTTCTTTTATTTTTGAGAATTTTTTTTAGGCAGGGTATAATTTGAAAAAAAAAAAAAACAAAAGAATATTGAAACGAAATTGAATGAATTTGCAAGCATGATAAACCAATTTAAGAGATATGATCAAGCGCATGTATTGCTATCTCTTTCACTAAAAAATTGTGTCATTCGGTGATTTTTGCTATAGAATATTTTTTTTAAACAAAAACAAATCGAATTGTTTTGCGGTGATAGTTTTTGTGAAAATTTTGTGAAAACAACGTAGCCTCGTGATTTAATCGCACCGAATGACGACATGCGCAAGAAAAGACGATTTTGAAACAGCTCTCAATCATACCTTTCAATTGGTTTATCATGATTTACAAGCAATACAAAAACAACATCTACGAACAGTCGAATCAATGCCTCCTAGATTTATAATATTGAGGCATTGATTGCAATTTACAAGTATATTATATAAAACAAGTATAAAAATTGTGTTTGTAAATAATTTGCTTGTACACAAATATCGCAAACTTAATGTTTTTGTACTATTTAGATGTAGGCGGTTATTATGTTAAATAACCTTTTGTAAATTTACAATAAATAGAGAAGTGAAGTTTATAAAACTTAAATTTGTATAGATATTTAAAGGATCATACAATGAGAGTTGGCAAATTAAGATTAAATTTAATACTTTTAAACTAAATACAAAATGTATTTCTTTTTCTCGCGCAATTCAAAAATGAAACAATTGGTTTATGCTAGCTACAAAATGAGACATGGAAATTATACTCTGCAATAGTTCCAAATGACATGAGAAAACTGCACCTATGCATCAATCGCTGGTTGCATTACTTAAGGGAAATTATTTAGTATTCTGAATTTCTCTTGAAGAAAATGTTTGTCTTAAGCAAAATTCACTTTAAAGTATAAACCGAACAATACACCATCACAATTTCGCTTGCGTTCTCAAGCTAAAATGTTGCTTTAATATCAGTATTAGTGAATAATATTGTTTTTATTCCGTTTATCGTGCCGCTATAGATAGATTTTGTATCGAGTTGTGATAATCCTGTTTTACCAGATCATGGAGTAACAGAGATTGAGAAAAATAACTAGATAATGTAGAATGTGCAATTATCTAATTTGGATGTATCTACTCTG
The DNA here is from genome assembly GCA_963556165.1 of Tipula helvola. Lineage (NCBI taxonomy): Eukaryota > Metazoa > Arthropoda > Insecta > Diptera > Tipulidae > Tipula > Tipula helvola. Next base: position 210,021,304 of record OY744482.1, read on the forward strand.
ACTTTGTATAATACTCCTATAACACTTAAGGATCAATTGACTATTTCTTCAATTATTGCTGCGCAAAAGCTACACATTTTACTGTATATGCCAGCCGGTCATTGAACGATAAATTATAGTAATTACAAATTTACAGCTTAAAAAGTTTCACTTCTGTTGCGCGTAGAGGCTACACACATATTTGTTTATTATTTTAGTAATGACTCTTTTCGAATCACTAGTATGAACTCGTTTATAAGACGAAAATAGGGTTCTAAAATGGTTTTTAGATAAAACCACAGAGAATTTTCTTCTTAATTATCTGTAATAAAACTCTAGAATGTTGTTAATTAGGATGAAACTTGGCTATTTTTAACCGATTATTATGAAATTCGACAAATGCGATGGAAATGGGATCTTAAAATAATTTGTAAGTTCTGGAATAAAATAAATTAATCTGGAACTTGGCGATTTTTTAACCGATTATGCTGAAATCCATTCTCTTAATAGAATTTTCCTTTACTTAACGGATTTCCCTTTAAACCTTTACCTAACAGAATTATCCTTCAATTAGGTAGTAGAATTATGCTTCATTTACTTAAATTTTCCTTCACCTTTGCGATTATTATGAAATTCGACAAGTGCGAGGGAAATGGGATTACAACTGCAAAATATTGCATAATAAAATAGTGCAATTATTTTGCTGTTTAGTAATGTCATTAATAGATTCTATGTAATCCGCTCCTACGTGCGGCACGCAGTGCGACATGTTTGCTGATCCCGGCTCCTACGTCCCCCGAACTCAAATCTAAAGCCCCTCGGAGGACTAAGCGAGGGGGAGCGCAGCGACCTCCCGCGTGCCCGTGAGAGTTACCGTAGCCGTTAGCCTCTACAGTTCTAAGTTAAGTTAGTCGATGTCATTTTTCTTCAATTTATTTTCCTCAGAATAGAGAAAAAAAATGTACGGGAAACTTGCATAACAGTTTCCCGTACATTACAGGATTTTGTATTGCAATATTTTATAATTGCAACATTTTGTAATTGCAACAATAATGCAAAATTTAGTATGCGAAATTTTGTAATGCAAGATTACATACCCAACCCAGTTTTTCAATGTCCCTTATTTTAAGTTAATTTTTCACATGAGCAGGCATTTATGTACATTAAGATGGTTCAGATTCAATTAATAAAAAACAAATTTTAATAATTAATTTGCATACACACATTTTATTTAAAATTATAATTTTACAAGTTAGTTTCTCTTCTTCCGTTTGAAAAAATATAATAAAAATTAAACTAAATTTAATGGATTAGTTAGTGCTACAAATCAATAAAAAGCTATATTATTTGCGATGCCTTTAATGGAAGACGTTTCCTCTTTAGGCCGTCGATTTATCATGATATATTTCAGTTTTTTTTTCTTTTTCTAGATATTTTATTTGGAAATAATTGCTCACCAGATCTCATTTAGTCGATTCGAATTTTAATAAATATTTGTTCTTTGCCTAATTCATCTATTAACTTATAAAGTCCAACTTGCAATTTTCTAACAACAACTTGCAGCCTCCTATGCCAAGCTTCTAAATTGTTTTGAGTTCGTGAAAAGTTATTCTCAAAAGAGTCAGCAATAGCCCAAAAATTGGGCCACATTGTAGGCAGTTTATTGTTTTTACCAGCACGACCCGAAATATAATTTGTATTTATTCATGATGCAATAATTTTTCCATCTTCATCCAAAACATCCTCGAATTTATATCTATATAAAAGTAAACATAAAAGTAAACAAGATTTTAGTGACAAGATTTTGTAAAACAAGATTTTGGAGAAAAAATTTTAAAAACAGTCTTTTGTAAACAGTCTTTTGAAAAACAGTAATACGTGGCCAACCCTATGCCGTTACGTACCATATGTCGTTTTAAAATATGCCGTTTTTAAATATGCCATAGTGTACCATATGCCGTAGTGTACCATATGCCGTAGTGAACTTTATGCCGTTTTGAAATATGCCGTAGTGTACCTTATGCCGTAGTGTACCATATGTCGATTTGAAATATGCCGTTTTGAAATATGCCATAGTGTATCATATGCCGTAGTGTACAATATGCCGTTTTGAAATATGCCGTTTTTTCATATTCCGTAATGAAATATGCCGTATCGACCGGGATCCTTTTTATTGGGTTTGATTCAATATTGAAATTTAAAAATAAAAAACAAAGTCATTAAGTACCCAGCAGCCGAAACAGATATATTAGATACCGGTGTAGTGAACGGTGGTGATTATAAAAACGGTTTGCCTAATTATAATGTATAAGACGTTTAAGATGGATATATAAACTCGCCTGTTAAAATAAATTTGTAATGATTATTTGTGCAATAATAATAATAATGAAAATCTTGTAATACAAATAATAATAATCCAAAATAAAAACATTAATTGTATATTTTTTTTTTTTTTTTTTTTTTTTTAATTTTTTATTTTATTTGTACGAGATAAAAAAGAAAAAAAAGATACATTACAAAATACACTAAAATATAACAAATAAAATAAATAAGTTGATCCTGAATGAGTATCATCTCAAAGTATCGGATCAACTTTTAGTTAATTATAATATGAGAATAAAATTTGGTGGGTGCCAAATAAAAGTTTACATTGATAATTTAATAATGTTATGCTAGTATTAGTAATTACATTGTTGTTTTCCGTATTACTTATTAGTTAACAAATCACAAAATAAATAAATTATGCAGTTGCAATAATACAAAATATCAAATAGAGTGGTCAGTCATCTTAAATAGTTCTATTTTTTTTTTAAACCGGCTTCAAAGAGTACCCCTTAAAAAATCTTCTGCATTCTTTAGATTAAGAAGCCATGATTTAATTGCTTTCATAGTATCTTTAATATTATCAAAACTTTTCAAATATGCAGGAATTTTATTATAACGAAAAGGCGCCATATAAATAAGATTTCTACGAGACATTTCCGATTTGATCTTTGGCGTCATACAGGAATTTAGATTTCTTAAATTGTAAACATTTACTTTCAAATCCAAATTACCACTTCTATTAAAGAACATTTTCAGGACTTTGTATATATAAAGATTTCTGAGCTGTAATATATTTGATTTGCAGAACAAAGGAAATGACGGAGACATGCGGGATTTGTAATGTATTAATCTTAAACAATGTTTCTGTGCAATTATTATATTTTTTAAGCTTGTAAAATACGTACCACCCCAAAATACAATACCATACTGAAATTGCGAATCAATCATTGCACAATAATACGTCTTTAGTATTTCAGTTGGACAATAACTACGCAACAAATAAAATTTTCTGATTGAGTTTAACAAATTATTATACATTTTTTGAATATGAATTTTCCAAGTGCCATCACTGCTGATGTTCAAGCCTAGGTACTTAAAATTTGTAACCGTTTCAATTTTGACGCATTTTTGATTATAGCATCCATGCATGGAACAACTTTGTTCATGATGAATAACATCATGTACAGGAGTATAATCATGTTTGCCGAAAAACATCAGTTTAGTTTTGGAACTAAGAATCATACAATGATTGTCAAACCATTTACGTAAACATTTTAGATCACTTGCAATTGAATGTTCAATGTCCAAATTTGTATCACCCGTGTACAAAATGGCAGTATCATCAGCAAAAGCAATCAGTTCACCAGAAAGTCCACTTAAAAAAATAGAGTTTATATAGATTAAGAATAAAATTGGGCCGAGAACTGAGCCTTGCGGAACACCAATGTCAATCGTACCTACAGAACTAAACGATTCATTAAATCTAACTTTCTGGGTTCTGTTTTCTAAGTAACTCTTGAACCACAGCAGTGAAGTACCTCTGAAACCAATATTCTCAAGTTTCATCAGCAATATATCATGATTCACGGTATCAAACGCTTTGGTGATATCAATGAATAACGAAGCTACCTTTTTATGATTAGTTATGTTACTATAAACAAACTTATTGAACTTAACAAGAGCATGTTCAGTGGACCGCCCTTTAATGAAACCGAATTGGTTCGAGTTTAAAAAATTTATTTTTCCAAGGAAACACATTATACGTTTTTTCACAATTTTCTCAAGAACTTTGGAAATGATAGGCAGTAATGATATTGGACGATAGTTGTTAGGATCAATCATGGGCCCCTTTTTGTGAAGCGGGATTGTTATGGCAGATTTTAATTTATCAGGAAATACACCATGAAAGAAGCTTAGGTTAAAAATGTGGGTTAAAACATCACAAACATAGATTAATCGTGATTAATTTGTAACAAACAATTTATAGTAATAAATTATAAATATTGATAAGTGTTTAGTGTACCGTGTCATAAAAAAAATTAATTCATGAAAATAAAGTTAATTGATCAAAATAGAGAAAAATAAAAACATTTCATATAACGTGTAAAATTTTGCATGACTAACAGCCCTATTCCCATAGTCGCATCACTTCATCCTTCATGTGATGTGATAACTAGCACATCACTTCAATTTTGGTATTCGCTTAGTCGCTTGAAGCGACGTTTATCGTTTGGAGTGATAAGTATCACTTGTTGAAACCATATTCTCTGAGTCTTATAAAAGTTAAACATCACTTGAAATGATATACTCATCACCTGAAAATTGTAAGTGACAGATCAAAATGGAGGGAAAGAAAACGTATGTTTTTAATTTTCAGTTACATTTTATTGAAAACAAAGTTTCTGTTATTTGTTGTATCATGAATCGACTAAGAGCATACCGATTTATACTTGAAGTGATATGATAGTTGTCACCAGGGCCGGCTTGATACCAGAGCGAACGGCGCAACTGGACAGAGCCTCCCGCTTCAAGAAGGCCTCGCACAAACATTCCGAAAAATATTTTAATAGATTTATTCCTCGCGTAAAATTTTTTAATTTTTGCAATCATGTATATTATTAAAAATACAAACTAAAAAACTAAACAAAATAATTTATAAAAGAAACTTTAAAAAAAACAATGTTATAAAAAATATTTTTATCATACAAACTCGTATTATGTACTCGTACGTACATAATACATATTAGAAAATTTAAAGTTTCCATTAAATTCGAAATATTCTGTTTATACTCTTAGATATTTCTGTTTAGACTGTTTAGATGCTTTAAAGCTCTCAATTTTTTGGTATTCTTCAGAAAGTGATATGCAACGGCACGATGGAATCTCTTAATAAAACATGTGAAATATCTAACACCGAAACTTCTTTCAGATACCAGATGGGAATGCCGTAATGATAGAGTCAAAGCTATACATATATCTACAATTTCCAAAAATTTAGATGTTTTGACTGAGCTTGGAAATACCGTAATTGACAATAAAATTAATCACGAAGTTTTGTCAATATATAACCAGTTGGATTCTTATGAGTTCCTTGTATTTTAACCTTACGATTTGGTATAATTTGCTGAGTAAAGTTGGTATCGTCAGTAAAATATTGCAAAGCCCGACCATGCAAATATATTTGGCAATCAAACATCTAACAGAATTGTTATCGTTTTTTGAAGAATTTAGAGAATCTCGTTTCACTCTGTCTTTGGCTAAAGCCAAGGAGATTGCGTTAGAATTAAATAATGCCCAAATATTTAAAATTGTGCGACATAAGAAAATTCGACCATTATTTGATTATGAAGCTATAAATGATGCAAAATAAAATTTTAAAACCGATTATTTTTTGAGAATTGTCGATTCTGCTATTGTGTCATTTATGAAGCGATTCGAATTATATGAAAAGCACAACAATATATTTGGATTTTTATATAATGTAGAGAACTTAAAAATTATCAAAGAATTAGAACTTTTATTAACCCGTAAAGCGCGTTGTGCGGTCCGAGGAACCGCTCTACTTTTCAAAAAACCAAATTATACCCACTCCGTTTAATTTTTTTTCTGAAATTTTTAGTATCTTCCTAATTGAAATTTTCAGTATCGTTCTAATTGAATAAAAAAAAATGGAGGTGTGGCCAACACACGACTTTCTTTTACGAACAACGAATTTTAAGAAACTATTATAATACAAATTTCTTGCAAACTTAATTAAGATTGTTTTTATTTTTTCATGTTTTCTGTGATTTGTATATTTTTGAAATATTTGCAAAATAAATTTTCTGTTTCGTGGAATCTGGGAGCTGTAACCCCAAATATTATGTAAGGCATTAATGAAGATATATCTGTTTTGAGGTCCCCTGAGTCCGAAAAAGTAGGTTTCGAAATGATGTCTGTCTGTCAGTCTGTCCGTTTGTCCGTCTGTCTATCAGTCTGTGTCTTCTCTATAGACCAGATGGCGTAACCAATCGAACAAAAGCTTTAGATTTAAGCTTTACTTATGTATGTAAAAGAAAGTAATAAAAAATAATAAATTTGTAAGAAGTTTGCGTAATTGGTTTCTCAAAATTCCCTGTTCGTAGAAGAAATGTGTTGGCCACACATCAATTTAGTTTTTTTTATAAAATTTTTTAATTTTTTTTTTTTAATTTTTTTTTTTTTAATTTTTAAATTTTTTTTTTTTAATTTTTAATTTTTATTTTTTATTTTTTTTTACTTTTATTTTTTGGAAACATTTTGTTTTAGAAGTTTGGACAAAATTCACTGGGGCCTCCCAATTTATCAAAAAAGCTTAAATCTGAAATTTCAGTTCGATTGGTTAAGCCATCTGGGCTGTAGAGCGGACACAGACGGACAGACAGACAGACGGACAGACTGACAGACAGACATCATTTCGAAACCCACTTTTTCGGACTCAGGGGACCTCAAAACAGATAATTCTTCAATAATCTCAAGGTCAAAAATTTTCATAATTACTATACTTTATTTTACTTCGCAAAAGAAAGTAATAATTACATAATATAAAATTGCGGTCCGCTGGAATGCACCACTCTTTCCATGTAACTTTTTCCACGACGAACTTTACGGGTTAATTGTAGAAGTTTACATGCTGCACTCGAAGGAGACTTTCATCCCGATGATTTAATTCAGGAATTGTTGTTCTTTCGAAATATTGTCCCAGAAAAATCTACTTGTTTAGAAGTTCTACGGAACATCCTTTCTAACAATTTATCTGAAATGTATCCAAACCTAATCACTGTACTGAAAATATTATTAACAATACCGGTTACAGTTGTATCCGCCGAAAGATCTTTTTTAAAATTGAAAATTATTAAAAATTATCTTCGCTCCACCATTAGTCAAAATAGATTTACATCATTATCAATCTTGTCAACAGAAAATGGAACAGTAAAAAATACCGACTTCGCCGATGTTATTTCTGAGTTTGCTTCAAAAAGAGCAAGAGAACTTTTTTAAAATGATTTTTTAATGAACTTTTTATTATTAATTAAATTAAGCATAATTTGTTTTATGATAATTGCCGCTCGCTTAGGAAATACCGTATTTTTTATTTATTACGTTCAGCTATTAATTTTTGAATTTGAAATACATTAAATACTTGTCCTTATTTCCATTGTTTAATATTTAAGTACTATCTATAATAACAGGTACTCTGTAATTTTTTTTTGATAATTAATCTTGTGTAAAATTAATTTTTTTTGTATAATATAAAGATACGATGTTTTCTATATTGAAAATAATTACTATTTGCCGAAATCATGAAATAGATTTGTGTTTGTATTACAAAATGAATTCTTATATTAGGCTTGTAACGGGTGCTTGTCATCCCCGTCACAAAATAATCTTATCCATCAAATTCGCGTATAAAACTGTACCCCACATTTGAAGATTTTTTTTTCTTCTAATAAATACCAATTTACATGACTAAATCCGGGTACAGTTCACATTACATTTACATTAATTGTGTTGGAATAATCTTGTCTGTACATATTAAAACATGCACATAAGCAAGATTCATAACCAACAACTAAATTAATGTAAAATCCTATTATCTCCAATGGCGCGTGCCCATATGACTTGGTTTTCATTTATGTTTATTTGCGGAAGCTCAAGTTTCGGTAAACAAACATAAGAATATTTTTTTTTATTATCACACATTCTTTAATCAGTGTGGAGACACATTTGTTTTGTTGAAGTCTCAATTTTCGTTTCCGTTTATTCAACCTGGGTCATTGTCAATGTAATTGAATTTCTCAAGGTAAAAATAAGCGTGAAAATATAATTTTTTTTTTTTGCGACTTGGGCAGTTCATGTGGTTACACATGCAGCCAAAACGTGCCTCATGTTTACAGTTCGTGCATATTGTCCGGAAATTCGGATAAAATGTCAGTGGGGTGATTATGGAATTTTTCAAGTTTATTGGAAAAGAAAAAGAAAATATGTGTTTTTTTTTTTTCGATCAGCAGAAAAATTGTATAAAAACCCCACAAACATTTTATTCGAGGCTTTTTTGTTTGATTTTTGCTAACCGTCAGGTTAGAAGTTTTCTATGTAAAAAAAATTTTTTTTTTTTGGATAATAAATATTTTTTTCTTCAATTTATAAATTAAATTTTTTTGTGTTTTTTTTTTTTTTGCGGTCTAAACCAAGGAGAACAAAGGGTAAATATAAGAAGAAAAAAAAACAATATAACTAACTAAAGAGGTCCAGTCAGTATAGTAGGGAGTCAATAGCCTCATTAGAGGCAGGTGAATGTACAGCTTCAACCGCGTCATTTACCCTTTCTTTTGACTACCTACTTACTGACCAAGTTTACTTACTAATTGAACCCCACATGAAGTGATGCGACTATGGGAATAGGGCTGTAAAACACTTACAGATTCAGCTTATGCTTAATAATACCGTAACCATTATCTTCGGTGAATAGAATTAGAAATCAGATTGCCTTAACAAGAGTGGCCAGACTAATATGTTTTGGCAAGATTTATTAAATAGGGCAGTATACCAAAATGTTGACAGAGTCGTTAGTTACTTTAACTCGTTCAGAGTTAAGCTACTATAATTATTCTAGCTATATATCATAAAAAAGCAAGATGTAGAAATTTTGATTTCTGAACTAGTATGTAGTGCAGAAACAAGTGGTTATATTTGCAATAAATAAATAAAATCGTTAACACATTATTTTAAATACATTTTATTCTTTCAATTTAGTTTTAGCCGTATTAGAATTAGTTCCTTCACCCGTCGAATACTTTACTGTGTTATATTTAAATAAAGTGCTTCTGTTATATGCCTTAGGATTAAATTTCTTATTACGACAAAGAGGTGTAAGTAGAATCTCTTCTACATTATGACATCCTCCAGTCCATAAACTCACTGGAACTCCAACAATAAATACAATGAGTACACCAATAAACGAATAGTACATAAAACTTATTCGAAACAACCAATGGTAGTCCTCTATATTTTGGTCTGGACTTAAATCAAAAATTGTTTCAATTCGTGTGGTATCTAGCGTTTCATTTAGACAACTCTCTGCGTTTAGCGGAAGTGGGGCGAATTTAGGTAGAGAATGCGCTCCGATTACGATCATCAAGACGAAGCAAAATGATGTTATAGACCCAGCAATAACTCCTGTTGTATTTGCTTTACGGTAAACCATGCCAATAGTGAATATCCCCAAAAGTGTACCGGCTGTAAGTCCCGATAAAGATAATGCCATTGAAAATATTGCACCCAATTTCTCAACAATAAAAACCAATGATAACTGTATTACGCCCAATATAATTACCAAAACCTTCATCCAATTACTCGCTGTTTTTTCTGAAATATTTGGATTTCTAGGTCTCATAAAATCCTCATAAATTGTTCCAGCTAATGTATTCAGTACTGTCGACATGCTCGAAAGAGCAGCCGAAAATATTCCAGCAATAAATAGTCCTGGCAAACCAGGTATTTTACTAGCAACGTCCATAACGAAATATGGTAGCATTTGGTCTAGTTTTCGGACAGCACCTTGCTGAATGGGATCACATGTTTCGTATTTGGCATACATTAAAAGTCCAGTGAAACACGTAAATCCTTTTATAACGATTAGCCCCGCGGCAAAAATCCAAACTGATCGCCTGGCCTGTTTTATATTCGGAACGGCTAAAAATCGTTGTACACTTGCTTGGTTCACACCTAAATTCGATAACCATGTGGTTGTTAATCCGATCGAAACAGTCCAAAATGATGTCCGCACTAGAGGATTTGGATCCATACTTAAAATAAATCGTTAATATTAATATCGGCCGATAGCATTATGAATTTGAAAACATACTTGAAAAAAATTAATCGCCCACCTTTATCAGCTATACGCCAAACGTCAATGAATCCACCAACTGCCAAAATTCCTAAAAAGCATGTGATAATCATAGCCAATGCCATTAATACAAATTGAAGTGTGTCGGTCCACACTACTGCCCTTAAAAATTAATGGTTTATGTATTTTTAATGGAATATGCAACAAATTTATTTTAAACTCACTTAAGTCCACCCACCGTTGTGTAAAATATACAAATAAAACTAATAATTGGTGTTATTATATGTACGTTTATACCAGTTACTTGATTAAATGCCAGCGCGGGAACATATATCACAATCGGTGTAAATATTAAACACGATAAGGCGTAAACTGCACTAGCGGTTAAACGAACACGTCGATCAAATCGTTTCTCCAAGTAAGTAAAGCAAGAAGTTAGTTGTAAATCATAAAATACCGGCAGATAAATATAAACCAGCAAAAGTGCGATCTTTAAAAAAGTTTAGAGATATTACAATGGTTGAGGTTTACTCATCATGGCACAAATTTCTTACCATGATCGCTGAAAATATATGCACCCAATACTGCGTTCCATAAGCATAAATTTCTGCCGGGACACCTAGTAATGTTATTCCTGAAATATGACTAAAATCTAAAATGAAAGTTATTTAAATCGCGACCATTTTTAACATTCATATTACCTTGCGATGAGCGACAGAGATATTGGGAATGTGCTCATATTTTTGCTGCCCAGCAAATATTCTTCAGTATTGTCTTGCTTTTGATTGGCTATAAAACCGAAATATATCCCAATCAGAATGGATAAACTTAGCATTACCGAGAAAATTGTGTAGTCCACTCCTGAAAATTGTATTGTATTGGGGGTAACTGAAACTGTGCTTAATAGCTCTCGGGCCGTTGAGTTGATAGTCGTCATATCCCGTTATTCTTAAAATAAAATAACATTTATTGTTGGAGGTTTAGTTCTTTATGGCAATAATTAATAATAATTATAAAACAGTATTTTACAATTAATAGACTCAGACGATTAAAATAGTTGCGAATACGTACGCGAGGTGAATGCGATTAAAATAAATTAAATGAATTGTTAACTTTTGTGCGTATAGCTGTATATATAAGCTTATTCAATTTGATTGCTTGCCACTAGAGTATCCACTTACACCTAAATGTAACAGAACGGAAAAGTATAAGTAAAATAAATAAAACCCAGTAAATTTATCTTGGCTGAAATAATACCTGCCGCCTCAAATAAACAGGTGAGTCCAGTTTAGAAGGGGGGACCAATAAAACTAAATTTAATCCAACAAAAAAGTGCTTCTACTTTAGATAAGGGCCGTCGCACCTTAAACCTCACTGTTTGCTTTCTAATCTATGATTTATAAGAATTTGAAGTTAGATAAGGAGGCGGAATAAACGATTGGATAAATTTATAATGTTTTACGATTAAATTACAAATTCATCCAATCTTTTAAGGTTCTCAACGACAAACTTTGGTTATTATTTATTATAAACATGGAATACTTAAATATAAAACTCGATAGAACTAGGCTATATATTTTATTTAAATAAATATCTATAAAAATAGCGCCCATTAACGTGGATTCATAGTTCTGTGTAACTAGTTATGAAATTCGAATATTAATATTTCAATCGAATTCAAGAATTCCGAAATTTTTAATAATAATTTTTCCAGTCCAAACTTTGAAAACTTAATTCAAGAAGTATCTTTATTAATACATAGTTCGTGGAGTGTGAGATACATGAATAGCTACAAAATAGAGACAGATTTTTATTTAAATTTGGATTTTAAATTGGGTTGTATTGATACTGTTTACTCGATAATTCAAATATGCGGTAAATAGTGCACGCAAATAGAGGTTCATTAATCACTTCACTTAACCAATTGCCCATTTTGATATTCCTGATCAACCAAATTATTGAAAATAGTTTCTATTGTAAGTGTAACTAAATAAATAATCTCTCCCTAACTACTTTAACTTCGGCCTCGCACTCTAATCATAAATTTACAAAACTAGCTTATCTTTAGGCATTCAATGTAAAAAAATGCAAGTAAGCCAAATTTAGTTTTATTGTTATTATTTAACCTAATATCTCAATTTTAAAACAACATGGATTAATAAATTTGATATCGCGTCAAGCGCCGGCTTAGTAAGTTCACAAACATAATACAGGAAAATTATACCTATACCGATCGTTTACTGAATTTTGAATGAGTATTTTTAATTAACTTTATTTTTTTATTTTAACCACTAAACTGCTCCATTCACTTTCAATACACTTTGTTGACTGATAACTCGTATAAACTAAAATATATCGCAAAAAATATTATGCTAGGGTCTGCCGAATTTGAGCATACCAAGGTCGATTTTAAAGCTTTGTGAATATTAGGGAAATTTACAGTTTGTTTGTACATCACCATTATGTCTTTGAAGTGATCTAAAATATTATTATAATTTCTAATTGAGCCGACTTGAAAGTCGATAAAATATATTTATCACCGTTGCATGAAAACTAATATTTAACGATGTGGCGTGGAACGAGACTTAGAGTTATTTGTAAATGTCGACAATAAAAAATTAAAACGCCGGACTTCGGAAGTGCTTGTAGTGCTCTAAAATAACAAAAGTAGATGAACTTCCAATTTTACTTTACACTTCAAATTGTGTTTTTATGATAAGCAGTAAATTCATCACATGAGTGAAAACGATAACTTATGTTCTGATAACAATATAAATCCCTCACGTCTAGCCCATTGTAAATTTACTTCAGGATTAATAAGAATATTGATTAATAGGAATATTGATCTGCTGTACATATAATGATTGATTTTTATAATGATTAGTTGGCGAATAACTTTATTTAATGGAATGATAAAGAGGGATTTAGACAGAGTGGATCTGCATTTTGTGTCATAGGTGGTGGATATTTGTTCGTGGGACCTCAGAAATGAAAACATTTCAATTTTTTCCTTCTCCGGAATCGTTTACACTGGATTATTGTGATGTACTTTCTTCCCTAATTATGAAATATTAAAGCAAGTTGTTAATATTAAAGTTGGCATGTATACTGTAATTCTTTTGTCAAATAATTGCAACATGGGCTGAAAAGTTTCCTGTATCGATACACACAAGGCGCTGTAATGAGTTATCATTATTAACCCTTAAATGACACATGGGGTCCAGTGGACCCCAGAACTTTTTCAATCGTTCATATTTAAATGTTTCCTAGGGAAATGCATCTCGTGTCCCCTCCCTTGCTAAAGTTGAGATATTGCACTACCTGTTTACGTACTCAGCGCAAGCCGGTTGACTGATAGCAGCAGTGTAGAAATGACCAAAATCACAGTGGGGTCCAACGGACCCCAGTGTGTCATATACGTATATTTGTGTGAAAATCGGAATAATATTTAGGCATCTCAACTCTAGCATACCTAGAGCGAGAGAGATGCCTTATATCTCCGCTGCTGATATCTGTCTGTAAACAAAGTAATTCGAAAGGTATGTACTTATCCGATTTTCAAGAAACAGAGACATACTAATAGACTTTGACCAGACAAGAGAAATGTGATATGACTAAGATCTCTAGGTGATCGGATTTGATCAAAATTGAATGAAAATATTTGTATTATGTACGAAATAATTTTTCAAAGTTGTTTTTGCCGTTTTTTGTGTTGTTTTATTGTTTTTGGTCGTGAGTAAGACTGCGCTCGTTGTTAAAATTTATTTAGTTTATCATATTTCTTTTGATTTTGACGTATTATTAGATGGCAAATAATTTGCAGAGTCGAACCGTCCGAGAAGTGCTAGAACCCATCGCCGAAGCATCTTCAGGAGGACAAGATAACGTGTTTGAGGACAGTAAAAACATTGATTCAGATTTTTCGATGTGCAGTGCTCCAGAGAGTGCCATGGAAGTAGACCAGAAAGATATGGAAGAGGGTACTTTGGATTAACGGCTTTTGTATGTAGGAGAGCGTCAAGCGGCTGGCCAGAGCCGTGGTCGGCCATCTTCGATGTTAAGAAAAAATTCAACTTTGATATTGCAAAATAAATATCTTTTTTTAAAGATTCAGTATCGAACTTATTTTTATCTAAAAAGATACTATCTCAATGGTATACCGCTAAACTTTTAGCTAAAAATATTGAAAATTAAAAAATTACGGTTATTTTATGTAAAACAAGTCATTTTCTTATTTTTTTCACAAACCTTTTTTTCTTTTGGCACCATAAAATTAAAATTTCATTAATGTAATAATTTGATCTCCTTTATTAAGCTTTAAACTATATTGGAAAAGTTATCAAAGCTAAATATAGAAAAATTCAAGGAATAATAGGCAATTTTCATGCTGGGGTCTAAAAGACCCCAGTGTGGCATTTATGTGATTTTTCTTAAGTGTGTCATTTAAGAGTTAAATTTCGATAATCAAATATTTTATTAGGCGCCTTTTTTATTTTCAAGTCGATCATTTATTTATTTTGCATTTTACAAGCAACAAAATTGACGTATTCCGCATTTTGTGAAGAACGAATACATTTGAAATTCATGATGCAATTCATTATCTTTATTTGAAACAAAATAAAATATTTTTATCCTATGAATCTAACTTTGGGCGAGTCTACACCATCCTATGAAACTGTTCGTTTTTGGGTAGTGAATTTAACCGGATCATAAAGTGTTTTTGATACTGAACGCAGTGGAGGGCCAAAAAAGCTGATAACACGAGAAATGATTGAATAAATCCATGTTATTGTATTGAGTAATCGTAAAATGAAGTTGAACCAGTTTGTTGACATCGCAAACATCTTAAAAGAGCTTATAGAAAATATATCTTGTATGATTATTAACATGTGAAAAAGCTTAAAGCTCACCAGCGATCAAAAACCCAAACGAGTAGCCACTTCACAACAACGTTTGGGGGAGAAAAATGCTAGAAAATCGCTGAATGAAAATTAATGAGTTAAGAGGAGATTATATCACAGATTAAATAAAATATTGCTAAAACAGGTCCATTTTATTATCAATACAGGAAACTTTTTAGCCCGTCTAAATTAACGACATTCTTGTAGCTTCGCATAATGAGGAGCCACACGAAATTCACCTGGAACAACTCTTCCACAGGTTGACTCAGTTTGATGTTCATATCAAGAGTTCAAAATGCGTGCGTATCCACTCTTGATTTCCTTAACCATAAGATCACCCCTAATGGTATTCTACCGTCTAAAGAACGAATTAACGCCATTAGGGAGTTTTCAGTTCCAACATCAATCCAAAGCATACACCGATTCGCCGGTATGATAAATTACTACCACCGATTTATACCAAAGCTCGCTGAAACACTAGTACCAATTCATACTCACTTGGCAGCTTTACTAACAAAGCCCAAGATAGCCAAGAACTTCTCTTGGCCCGATGAATGTTAACACGTATTCTCGTCGCTTAAAGCTGAATTGGCCCAGATAACACTTCTGGAACACCCGCTGAGTGACTCAAAACTCAGTTTAATCACTAACGCATCAAACACTGTTGGGAGCCACTGGGATTCTTTTCCACGAAACTCTCAGATGCCGAAAAGAAATATTCCGCATTCGATCGGGAATTACTCGCAATATATCTAGCAGTCAAACACTTTAGATATTTTGTCGAGGTTCAGGACTTCACCATTTACACCGACCACAAGCCTCTGAATAGAGCAATTCAGTCAAAAACTGAACGCAATCTAAGTCTCGCCACTTGGATTATATCAGTCAATTTACAACGGACATTCTACAAGCCCACGGACATAACAATGTTGTCGCGGATACCGACAATAAAACGGCCGCATTCGACAAAAATCAAATAGCAAACACACAAAAAGCTAACACGATTTCTGCTCGCTAATTTTGGCCTAACATAAACAAAGACGTAAGCAATTGGGCTCAGTCTTGTTTATCCGACCAACGTGCCAATCCAACGGCACACTAAATCACGTCATGGGCAATTCGAAATTCCACCTGGTCGATTCGAACATATCCATTTAGACATCGTAGGACCACTTCCTCCATCTAATGGATATTCTTACTTGCTCACCTGGGTCGATCGCTTTAACCGCTGGCCCAGAGCTTACTGCATAACAAACATGTCAGCTGCAACCTTAGCCACCACTTTTATCAACAATTACGTATCACGATTCGGCATACCCTTCATATTACAACTGATCAAGGAACGCAATTCGAGTCCAAACTTTTCACAGAGTTAACGAAACTCTTCGGATCACATCGGATACGGACAACGGCTTACCATCCATAAGTCAATGGCATGGTCGAACGCTTCCATCGGCAACTCAAAGCCACACTAATGGCCAGAAGCAACACAATCAATTGGAGCTCGGAAATACCAATCATACACGGGATTAACTCCTCCCTATCGATTAATGATAAAAACTACAACATTTCAATCGATCGACTCAAACCAGCTTACGGGATCCTTAGTTCGGCTGAGGTAACATCAAACCACCGAACACACAAAACCGTCCGTATTGTCTCAACTAATTCAATTATTCCCTAGAGAGGCGAAGATCACTTGCGGGGGAGTCCTATAGCGGCTCACGCATTCAATTATCACCACCACAGATATATCAACTAAATATATCAGCGCTTACTACCACCATCATTTTCTAAAAACACTAACTCTAGTGTTGCGTAAACTCTTCGCTGTTCTTGTTTTACTAAACTCTCAAATGAATTAACTTTGTACAGTCAGCTCATACATGCATTCTCAGTAATAAGTACATTTTTCATTCTATTAAAAAAAAAAAAATCGCAAGCAAAATGTCGGTCGCATATTAATATTCCGTGGTGCATAAATTCGAATTAAATTTAAGTGCGCGAAAGTTTTACCAGCAGCATATTAATTGTATTACTTTCACCAAAATAAACAAATTACAACAACAATCGCACTAGATAGGCCAACAAATAGTTTAGCTAACCCAAAACAAAAAATTAGTAGTTAAACAAATCTTAACCAAATTTTTAGTTTAAATACCTGCCACAAGAGTCGAATTGACAAGAAAATGCAAGAAAAAATATTAGACCAAAATTTGGTTAATTTTTGGTGTTGCTGTGACCGTTAACCAAAAGAATACCTAACTCATTTTGGTTGAAAGCAATACGCTTATTGTTGGATGTCAACAACAAGACATGACGACAACAATTTAGTACCAACAGATATCACTGCAACTTCATCCATCGTAAATCTTATAAATCTAAAATCTTAAGTTAGAACAAAGTTAACTAAAATTAGCCATTTTATGGGTGAATAAAATAATTTTTTTTGAATTATCGTTTTTTATTTTATTTATATGTAAATTGAAACTTGCGGTCAAGTCAGGGCTGCGGAGTCGGTAAAATAATTCTTCGACTCCGACTCCGATGTATAAAAATTGACTATCCGACTCCGACTCCAACTCCAACTTCAACTTCTCCATGTAATCAAAATACTCTTCGTCTTCGGAATCAAAATACTTGTAGTCTTATGCCCGTCTCATGAAATAAATCGACGAGCGAGACACAACATGACGGAGTTAAAAATTCGTCATCTCGAAATCTAGTACAACGTTTCTTGTTTTTTGTTTTTGCAAAAATAAGTTTTTAGCCCTTTATGTTAACTAATAATTATAATTATTAGTTAACATAAAGGGCTAAAAACTTATTTTTGCAAGAACAAAAAACAAGAAACGTTGTACTAGATTTCGAGATCACGTATTTTTAACTCCGTCATGTTGTGTCTCGCTCGTCGATTTATTTTATGAGACGGGCAATACTTTGGCAATTTTACAACAACAATGCCGTGTATTTTCATTCCGGAATGAAGAGTTTCATTCCGCTGAGAAGAAGATATAGAAAAATTCTCTTCTTCACCCAGTTGCAGTGTTTACCACTAGAGTAAATATATTAAATATATTTAGTTTTATGAGTTGGTATTAAATAACAATTATCAATTTATCGATAAATCAGAATTTTAAATTTTGTTAATTATCATTTGGAATTAATTATACTTTATTCAATAATTTGTTATCACTATTTAATGTTTGTTAAAATTCTAAATAATAAATTATATTTTGTTTGATTTTGTTATAATTTGTTCTTAAAATTAGTACATATGGCCTCAAGAATATTCAGACTAGTACTGCTGTGGATTTTTTCCACTATCTTCAAGCTACCAAAAAATAAATTCTGAATTTTTGTAATCCGAAGTCGTTTCGATTTCTCATGGTCATCTAGAAATTTTTAGAATTCTTGTTTCGCTTCTACTTCTTCAACAGGATTTCCTTGGTGGTTAATAGGTGAAGATTACGGCTGGTCAATATGACTGTGAGCTTTTCGGCAATATTAAAAATTTATTTTAATCGATTGCCAAATTACTTAGCGCCGTGTTGAAGATACTGTTGAGATTACTCTAGTGTCTTCTAAATCTAATCTACTTATAATCTATGTATTTGATTTAACTCACTTACAGCTTGCCACTGGTAAGAACGCTTCTTTTAGTGTTAAGTTTCAAGAAATGCTCTTACTGAAGACTGTTCGTGTTATTGTCATGGCAACATTGCTGTTGTCACCAGCGTAGAATGAATACGAAATTTAAATCGCTATCATACCTCTTAAGCCGCATCCACACGAGGTGTGAAGTACACTTATGCGTGCGAATTCGCTAATTTAGCGAATGTAGGCGGTTATGCGGGATGTGTACATTTATCAAATCTCTGTACACACGATTCGTTAAATGTTCATTGATCACATGTAGGCGAATGTTAATGAACATTTCTACTCTGGTATATATTTTTAGTACCTTGATCATACATTTTTTAATGAAAATATTCAATCACATTCGTCATGTCAAAACCATCCACACGACGTTTACATTCGCTAAATGCGCGCATAAGTGTACATTTCACACCCCGTGTGGACGCGGCTTTATAGTTAAAGTACCCTGAAGGCCCGTCTCCACTCGCCACGACGAAGAAAAATTGGCACGAGCTTGTGCCAATTATTGTTTATTGGGTAAAATTGGTATGAATACATAAACAAAACTGATTGGCTCATGCGCATTTCTCGTGACGAAGAGGACCAAAACATCACCACAATATCCATCTTTTTTGAAATTTTGCCATGACGAAGTGAGCGTAATTTGTGTTTTACTCTCTTATTTGTGCCAATGTCAGAAACATTTTTGTTTGTCCAAAATTATTAGAGAATTAATAATAATTGTCAGCAGTGGAAGTTTAAAATTGTACTAAATACTTAAAGTAACTGAATTGTACTGAATTTTTTGTTTCCGAAAAATATTATTTTGTTAAAATTATATTAATTCATTTAAATTAGCTTCTATTTGCTGCAAAATTATAATAAAACTAATGCCATATTCTATTGACTCATAAAAACGGAACCTAGATCAAAAAATGCTGAACTCTTCATAGTAGAAATTGATCTCAGTTTAGTGTTTTTTGATCTAGATTCGTTTTTTTGCGTTCAGTAGAATTTAATATAATTCTGTTTTCAATAAATATTAGGAAAATATAAATAAAAAATCGCAATCATTGGAAACGGACCATTTCTTTTTTTTCGTTTTTATTCTTTGCAATTTTCTCTGGGGCTCAAGGCACTTCCCAACTCTTTCTTTAGCAGTTAAATTTTACCATCCTACTCTTTACGCAGTAGTAGGCCAAACCGAGGACGTACGGTGCCCGTTTTGTATAAACCACCTGTCCATTGCATTGCTTCATGCCAGCCTATAGTACTGATATGAAAGGTGGGTCGGCCCATGGATTCCTCACTCTCGACAGGGGGTCAAAGTTGTCTTCATCAGTACCTCCTGATCCAGACGCCCTAGCTTTAACCACTGAGCCGTTCTATTTTACTTAAATTATAATCAATTAATCTAATAATTCATTTTCATTTTATTGTGAGGCTGGTTTGAAAGAAATGGTTTGGAATTTTAAAGCTCATATAACAAAACTCATTCTTAATCAAATCTTTCGGTTGTATTAAAGATAAACGCGTACCAACGTGAAGTCGATATCGGCATTTCGTTTTTATTAAATTTTTTATGGAAAAGATACGTGAAAAATGAAGTGTTCTACATTTAGATATTTAGAGATATGAATTAAAAATTGAGTTCTTAATTATAGGATGATAGCATTTTTTTTAAACATCCGATATTTTTTAGTGTTCTGTATAATAAAACTGAATTTCGCTTGAATTGTACTGAATTTGGCTTAAGTGTACTGATTGTCAGTCGCAATATAGATCTTGTAGAGTGAACATCTTTATTAAGCTGGTGGTCCCGAGTACTGCGCATTATCGTATAAGGCCCGTTATATCGTGTAAATAAGACAGGGTATCACAATATACAGTTTAATAAAATAGATAGTGGTTCCGGGTACTGCATTTTTATATGTATAAGGCCCATAATATCCGTGCTAGTCGGAGGTGTCACAAAGTGCGACTCAGTGAAAGTTATAAAAAGAATAGGGGCGTCCATTACTTCTAGAAGTTTTGGATTTATCCGTTTGAAAGTTATGTATTGAGTCATATACAGCTATTTATTGCTAGTCGACCTAAATAAACGAAAAAAACAACAACAACAATAATAATTGTAACATAACAATAAACATAATTTATTAATAATGAAATGTTACTTTTGAATTATTTTAATTCTAATAATGGTTTTTGTAAAAAGACTTGGCTCATACATAAGTTTTAATTGTAATTTCAGTTGGAGAATTTTATTTGATGGCTAACGGTGGTAAAACGAGCGACATTTACATTATTAAAGGTTTAATACATTTCTTTCAGCGTTTTGTCAGCAGCTTGAATTTAATTTAACTACATAAAATAAAAAAAATCCTATGCCTGTATTCCATATTTCCATTATGAAAAATTTACTGACTGCTGGAAAAAATGAAAGAAGACAAAAAAAAATATTACATTAGAATGTCATAGACAAAGAAACAACATTTTTGTTATTTTTTATTTTATTGACGATTGGAGCATCACGGATTCCACCTAGTGGTAAACTTTTAAACTGAGCTACCTGATAATTTGAAGTTTGAAATTATTGTGAACAATTCCAATTATGAACTGTAAACACAATTTTTCCTTACCACATTGCTAATAATTGTAAATAATTCCAATTTTGGACTATAAAAACAAATTTTAATTACCTCATTGTTAAATTTTCTTGCGTCGCATTTGTGACAAATGCCATTTTATCAGGTGCATCATCTAACTTTTTTCCTCGAGAGACGCTTTCTCTACTTTTACAATCGTCAAAAGCAAAATTGTATGGATACATTTTTACAGCAAACCGAAACATGACCAAAAAATATGAACAAAATTATGCGTTATTCTTAATTCGTATATTTTCACCTCTCAAAATTATCTAAAAAATTAAATATTATTATCTCCCAAATCAGAATTATTTTTTTCTCATTTATTTTCCGTCACAGAATAAAAAATAAAAAATATCTTTACCATAAAAATGACGTACTATGAAAATTAATAGTGTGTGCGAGAAATATGTGTTCATCGTACCAGAAAAATCTATAATTCAAAAATTAATTTGAACTACTACAATATTTTTGTCAAGAGTGTAAAATAAAAAGTAAACATGTGGTTGTATGAAAATAAATGTCAAGTAATATGCAACGTTGCCGTCGTCATTTAGTTACCAATACTACCTTCAGTGGTCGTGTTCATTCAATAACAAACTATAATTCGTCTTGGAATTATAGATGTTTTTGATCGTACACAAAATTTATGTAGATGTGTTAGAGGGTTGCAATAAAAAGTACTCCATTTGATACTTTTTGTCAATAATTATGGCATCACACCAACACAGACCCAACTTTTTTGTAATTAAAATGTTTACTGACGAAGTCGGGTGTCTCATTCACACAACCACCAATTTTATATTTTTACTTTCTTTTACGTAAGTAAAATAAAGTATAGTAATCATGAAAATTTTCGACCTTGAGATTATTGAAGATTTATCTGTTTTGAGGTCCCCTGAGTCCGAAAAAGTGGGTTTCGAAATGATGTCTGTCTGTCAGTCTGTCTGTCCGTCTGTCTGTCCGTCTGTCCGTCTGTCCGTCTGTCTGTCTGTCAGTCTGTGTCTTCTCTACTTCTCTACAGCCCAGATGGCTTAACCAATCGAACTGAAACTTCAGATTTAAGCTTTTTGGATAAATTGGGAGGTCCCAGTGAATTTGACTTCAAATCGGTCCACCGGAAGTGGCCACTCCCTTGGGCCAGAAAATTTGTTTTGCAAATATCTTAAAAAGTATAAGGTTTACAAAAAATTACTAATACAAAATGTTTCCAAAAATAAAAAAAAAATAAAAATAAACAAATTAAAAATTAAAAAAAATTAAAATTAAAAATTAAAAAAAAAATTTAAAAAAAATTTAAAAATTTTATAAAAAAAAAATTAAATATTGTTTTGTCAACACATAAATATATGTGTATATATAGCCTAATTATGCTAATTATAATTAATTTGCACACTACAGTGACATACTTCCGGTTTTTAATGCAAATATTACATAATTGAATGTGGATCATTTTTTCATGTTTCTTAACTTTTTTAGCGACTTATTAGGGTTTGTAATACTTAAGTATATATATCGTTTTATAATTGCAAAAATATTTCGCAACTCCTGCCCCCCCCCCACACTTTTTTACAGGGAGTTACAGCAGTTCTTGCATTTGTCATTTTAATTATTGTGTGTATTAGCCCAATTATGCTAATTATTATTAATTTGCACACTTCAGTGACGTACTGTATGTTATAAAAATATTTAGCCTACATGTATGTTAAATTGCCAAATCGGTCAACCGGAAGTGGCCACTCTCTTGGGCCCGAAAATGTGTTTTGCACATATTTTAAAAAGTATAAGATTTACAAAAAATCACTGATACAAATTCCAAAAAATTAAAAGAAAAAATTTAAATTCATAAATATCACCTTTTATTTCTTTTACGTGTGTACTAATGAGTTCAAAAAATTGAGTTTTGAAGTGGTGCCTGTTGGTATATACATATGTCTGTCAATTTGTAGTCCAAATGGTTTAAGCAATCAAACTGCAACTTCATGTTTAAACTTTTTACATAAATTTTGGGGTCCCAGCTCCCAGCTCCCAGATTCCGTAAAACAGAAAATTTATTTTGCAAATATTTCAAAAATATACAATTTACAGAAAACATGAAATAATAAAAACAATCTTAATTAAGTTTGCGGGAAATTTGAATTATAAAAGTTTTTCAAAATTCGCTGTTCGTAAAAGAAAGTCGTGTGTTGGCCACACCTCCATTTTTATCAATATAGTTTTGCTGATAAATATTTTTTCATAATGTAATACCGGCTTTAAGCCTCAATTCCATTGTGAAACAAAGTTTGTCAGTCAAAATAACTTGAGATAAAAATATAAAATCGGTGGTTGTGTGAACGAGATGCCAAATGGAGTCAGTCAAAATTTTACTTACAAAAAAGGTGTGTCTGTGTTAGTGGACTGATATCGAAATTTAAAAAAAGTTCAAATCTAGAACATTTTATGAGAGTCTAACTAATACAAGAACATAAATATTGTGTACCGATGAAAAACATTTCTCGCACACATTAGTAATTTTAATAGTATGGCGCTTTTATGGGAAAGATTTTTTTAATTTTGTATTTTAAGACAGAAAATATTCGAAAAAAAATAATTCTGATATGAGTAATAATAATAATTAATTTTTTAGATAATTTTGAGACTTGAAATAATTGAATTAACACTTACTACTTAATTTGTTAATTAATTCTAGATTATGTTTTTGTTTGCTGTCAAAACACTAATAAACAATAGTGTGGCATTGTTATGGGAAAGATTTTTTTAATCTTGTTTTTTATGACGGATAATATTCGAAAAATAATTCTGATATGAGTAAAAATAATAATTAATTTTTTAGATTATTTTGAAATGTGAAAATAATCGAATTATTACGAATACCTAATTTTGTTTAATAATTTTTGGTTATGTTTTTGTTTGATGTCAAAATGTGTCCATCAAATTTTGCTATAAAAAATACAATAACAAAATACCTTGTCTTCAGAACTTCAAGTCAGCTCAGTCAATTTTTCACAACGGAATTGAGGCATTATCATTCACAATATTAAGGGTAAGGAGCTATTTACAGCTGGTCGAGCACTAAACTGCGAGTTCCTGTCTGGAGGTAAACCAACATATTGGCCAGCGGATACAAATAAGATACCAGATTTGATAGATTTCTTTGTAACAAAAGGGATATCTGTAAACTACGGATTACTCGAAAACAGTGAAGGAATTTCATCTGACCACACACCTGTCATTATGACACTCAGTGATACCATTATCAAAAAAGAAAATTTACCTAGGTTAACAAATAATAAAACAAACTGGGATCTCTTCCGGAAAATAGTCGAAGACAATACTGAACTACAAGTGCCAATTAAAACTCCGGCAGAACTTGAGGTTCAATTGGAGCTGCTAAACAACAGTATTCTGCAAGCAGCGTGGCAGAGTACTCCTCCTGCTTGTAATCAAACGGAAAGTCACATCAACTATCCAGTAGAAGTGAGAGATCTGGTTAGAGAAAAACGGAAAGCTCGAAAAATCTGGCAGAGGAATCGAGCACCACAAAGCAAATCACGACTTAATAATTTAAGCAACAAATTAAAACTGATTATCAAAGAAGTCAAGAACAAATCTTTTAACGAATACCTGGCTGGCCTTTCTGGCAACAAAGACACTAATTATTCCCTTTGGGAAGCAACTAAAGGTCTTAAAAGGCCTAAAGTACAAATAGCTCCTATCAAGAATGACGATGGAACTTGGGCAAGAAGTGCCAAATAAAACGCTGCATTGTTTGCAGACTATCTTGAAAACACATTTCAACCCCTTCCAAGGCAAACAGCTGAAGAAAATATAATTCCAGTAAATAAAGTGGATATCCTAAACATAAGTCCTGTAACACTACAAGAGCTAAAAGATGAAATTAAAAACAACTTAAGTTCAAAAAAATGATGATGATGTTTATCGATGTTTGTGTAAAATGATTTTTATTTTCCTGTAGAGTGAAGAGTAGTGTAGAGTGAAATGAGAATATATTTGTATGTGTTAGTGTGTAACAACGCGATAGACAAAAATACATTTTGTCGAACATGTGCATCACAAATTTCCCCTCTTCATAATTAGTTTGTAGGTAAAAGTGTAAAAGAGGAGGAAAAAAAGTGTCGAAAAAATACACTTGAAAATAGGCCCATTTATCACTCAAATTTTTGACGTGATAACGTTTTACACGGCATGTTCAGAAAACTGACCCGAAATTTAGCTCTTGGTCGGGGGCAATTACTCATCAACTATAAGCATTACCTTTAATTTAAAGATATGATTGCTTAGACTGGTCCTTCGGATTTATGTGTCACGCATAATATTATTGCAATGACGTCATCCGGCGGCAAAGGAACCGGCGCCGCGAACCTCTGATTTCGACCGATTTAAATGCTTGAACTAGGGTAGCGAGAGAATGGCCCATCCGATCGGAGATCAGATGGTGTAAATTTTTGCGTAACAAACCAGGGGTACGATTCTGGTTCGATGATATGATAATGATAAAATAAAAATATCATCGGATTTTTTATTTGCTTTTATCATTGTATTTTATCATAGTAGATTTCACCATAATAAAAAGCGATTCTGGTTCGATGATAATTAAAAATTATATCATTATCATCCATGAAATACAAATAGCGATTCCGATTTGACGATGTATGATAAACTTATGTCAAAATTGGTGAAAAAAATGAATATTTTTTCATTTTATTTTTGTCGCTTTATGGCCGATGATAAAAATTATTTTCTTCGCCTATTCGTGTTTTTAGTAGCACATGGTTAGATTAATCGATTAACAAATATACAATTTATACTACCTACAACATTGAAAAAGTAAAAATAATTTTCTAAGAAAATAATATTTAATAGTTTTACTGATTTATTAAAAATTAAAAACAATAATTAATGGAAAAGGAAGATTTAACTTTGAAATATTCTGTAAAATGGAGATTTTCATTCTAATTTTAAATCTAAATGTCCATTTTCCAGAATATTTGTAAAATAGATCTTAATTTTAAAGAAGATTGAACAGTTTTAAATAATTTTTGGGGTATTATTTCTTATCCGATATAACGACTATGATGAAAATATAAATATTTCCGATTTGAAAACCAATATGAATATTTATGATTGTAAAGAGAGAAACTCTCTTGACAAAATGTTAATGTGCAGTGCGCATACTCAAACCCATTTTTTTGGAAAACGAAACCAATTAACCAATATTTACTATCATCAAGAGAGGAAACTCTCTTTGAAGAATAATAATTTTATCATTTTTCATTATCATCGAACCAGAATCGCTTTTGATATGTTGATGATCAAATAGAATAAAAAGATAAAAAGCAAAGGCGAAAACAAAATGACAAAAACAATTGATAAATTCGATGATATTTTTGTTTTTTCATTATCATATCATCGAACCGGAATCGCACCCCAGTAAAATAAAGTAATAAAGTAAAATTGCATTTCAATCACATTATCATTAAATTCAAAAAAAATGTATATTGCTTTTATAAAATACGTACGTCGTACATAGCACAAAATAGTAAATAAATAAATTTTATTTAAATTTCAATCACGATTCATCAATCACATGTTATTTTTGTACTTTGATCCAAATAAAAAAATTCAAGTAAAAAATTCATATAAAAATATTAACTTAAATTAAAATAAAAAAATTAAAAACTAGTTTATTATATTTAAAGAAGTGCTTGGGCCGGAAGGAACATTTTCTTGTTTTTTAGTTTTTGCTATCTTATCTTTTACGTAATAAAAATATTTAGTTATGGAATTGTGGCAGTCCTCTTTTGTTATGTGGTTGAATTTAGATATTGCACATTCTAAAATTAAAAATATAATAAACATGATCAGTTGTGTATTTAGCAGTTGCTAAAAATCTGTTTACCATTTAATAAAGTTATAACATTAAAATTTTTGGCTGATAAATTCCCTTGACGACCTTTCAATGTGAACTGTTGGGCCAAATTATCAGTAAAAACTGTTTTTAAATTGGAACGCATAAATGTTTTAAAATTAAGACCCGGCTGCTTCATGTATATTGATTTCTGTAAGGTTTTTATGTAATATATTAATCAGTTAATATAAAAGATGTTTGAATCCACATTACCAATTGATTTGTAGAATCTTTGTCGGCTGATGATTTTGGATCCAACTCATACCTTTCGGATAAGCGATTATAAAGTTGATGTAATGGACGGTAACCAGATTTAATTTTTAATTTAATTGAGGACAAAAAATTTTCAAATTTAAATGCACTAATCTCGTCTAACGGTGTAGAAAATTCTAAGCAGATATCTGATAAATGTAACAAACTATGAACATTAAAAGTTGCGCTAGATGGACCATACAATTCTTCCATTTGCATTACAAATTTTTTTAAAAGCATAGCAGCCGTAGAATTTTTAGTTTGACATAAAGACTTATTTAAAAGAATGGAAATTCCACAAGATAAATACAAAAAGTGTTGATAGTACAAGGTTGGAAGTTTATCCTTCAAAACAACAGGTCCTGTATATAAAAGGAAATGTCTTAGCTCCGTTGCTTTCCATCGCTCAAATTCATCAAGACTTCTCGGCTGCCTATTAAATTCTCTAGGTAATTTTATTTTCAATAAACCATCTGAAATTGTTTTCAAATGGGTTTGCGACAAAGAATACGGAAACTTTCGTTTTTTTATCCAAAATATAAGCAGTTGTTTTGTCACCCCGAGCAAAACACAGTGCATATAGTCTATTGGCACCTGACTTACACACCCAAAACGTAAGATTTCTAGTGAAATAGGCTCTTGTTTTTTATGGTGATTCACATCTAATCTATTTTTAAAACTATTGTTTGTTCTAGCGACAGCTTGTGATATTTGGGAACATGGAAAAACTATGTGACCTCGACCAGCTTGAGCACCTTTTATTGTACACTTAGTACACGAAAAATAACCGGAGTGGGACTTAGTATGTAAAACTTTGCATCGAGCATCAGAATCACAAATTAAAGCTCGTAAGCTAACCTTTATATTTTTGCTGCGAAAATCATATCCTAAAGCTTCTATAATTTCCATTTCCTCAATAAAATCTTTTAAAAAAATGTTAAAATCTATATGCTTACTTCGACCATTACAACTTGAAATTACAAAAATATCTGAATAACCAACAATATTGACCATCAAGGGCCAAATTTGATTGTTGGAACTTTTTGAAATAGGTAAGCCATCTATCCCTAAATCAATATCAATCCGATCAATCTCACTTAAACCGCTATATTTCCGGGAAAAAAAATCGAGCGCCCTTGACAAGCCTAAATAGAAATAAGAAACCCCTAAAGCTAAATCTGTCACATCAGCTGTCCTTGGTGTATTTTTTAAAGATCTAACATTGTTTGGAAGCCAAGGGAAGTATTGGTTGAGTATTACAAGTATTTTGGTCATTGTAACACCACATATATTAGTGTCAATTGCTATTGACGATTGGAGCATCACGGATTCCACCTAGTGGAAAAATTTTAAACTGAGGTACCTGATAATTTGACGTTCGAAATTATTGTAAACAATTCCAATTTTGAACTGTAAACACAATTTTTACTTACCGGATTGCTAGTAATTGTAAATTATTCCAATTTCGGACTATAAAAACAATTTTTAATTACCGCTTTGCTAAATTTTCTTTCGTCGCATTTGTGACAAACGTCATTTTATCAGGTGCATCATTTTAACTATTTTCCTCGAGAGGCGCTTTCTCTACTTTTACAATCGTCAATACGTTGCAAATCAAATTTTAAATTAAAAATATCTTTGGTTGAACTAGATGAAATGATGCTGCTTGATGGTGATTGATTACGTAAAGGAGACTCAATGGAGGGGTCCCCACTGGTTTCATGATTATGTTCCCTAGATGAATTGCCTAAATTCGAAGTAAAAGTAGGGCTTATATAAATTTTACAGTAATTGTGATCGATGAGTGGGTCGTCTAAGTTAGACCGGGTTAAATCGGTTTTGCAGTAAGTATGATCATTCAGTGGATAATAATTGGTCAATTTTATTGTATTATTATTATTAATTTTTAAATTGGCCTCTAATTCGGGACTTCTTGCTTCAAATTGTCCTTTTGATGGTGTTGATGCAGTACTAAGGGAAATTGCCTCATCAAAATGTTGTGGAAGCAAGCGCTGCAGTTTCCTTTTTATTCTGCGATGTCTCGAAGTACGAGGCATTTTCATTTTTACCCTACAGTTAATAAGAATAAATTTTATTATTAATCGAATTTTATTGTAGATCGGTAGCCGTGGAGTAGAAAATCTAACGAAAAGTAAAAGGTGCATGGCTAAATTATGGATCTCAAAATGAATATTTCAGTCTAATTCAGAATATCGAAATTAAAAAAGTTACATGTCGATATCATCCTGTATCCGTAAAAATTAGACAAAAAATTTGTTTAAAAAATACTAGAGGTACTTTAATTTACAGCAATTATTTATCATTTTTTGTATAAAGTTTTCGATTGCTCGTGATTTAAAACTAAAAATATTCAGTACAAGTACATTTTAAAAGTTACCTTTCGCGACTTCCAATTTTTTTTATTTTTGTTGTGGTTTATGATTTATTTATAATTTTCAGCTAAACTTCTTCTATAAAACACTATTTATTTAAATACTAAATAAATAAATAAAAAAAACAAAAAAAAATTTACGTTACCACAAAAATCTAAGCAAAAATAATTATTTTTTTATAAAAACAGCAATGGCTGTGCTAATTCAATATCACACGACGTTCTTCACTCGTCAAAAATAACAAAGAAAATAAAATCGATCGCCCTCGTGTAGAAATAGAGTCGCACACATACTACTACAACTGTACAAAAATAAACAACTTCCATTACTTCCACTGCATATTGAGAAAAATAGAACATTTGTCGGAACTGTCAAATTCAGTTCCATTTTGTTATACTTGGGTAGTGAGAGTTAAACTAGAATTAAACTCGACTCGACTCGCAGTATATACAATATAATTTTCGTTGTTCAACGGTTATTGGTGCCAACTCTACCCAAGGCACAGGTACTAGCATGTTAACGCACCCCAACAAGCAGATGTTTGCTTCAAGCTTTATGCCCCAAGCACATAGACGCCGCACAGCGACTTTCGCCGTCGCTCTTCGCTTATACAAGATTAACCAAACACATTGACGCCGCAGTTTTACGTTAATTTACATTCTAAAAAACATTGTTTGACAACCTGTTTGTGAGCGATTAAACCGAAATTTAAATTTAAAAATGAATAATATTTCAAATAATGTAATAAAGCACTTGAAAATGGTAATGATGCTATTTACCATGACTAATTTATCAACCCAAATCGAAATTTTGGAACAAATCAATCAAAAAGATCAACGGGAAGATGGTGGGTTCGACCAATATTCCGGAATAGATCTAGGTATGTATACATTTATATATTTTTAGAAAACAATTTATTTGAGTGTTTTTTTTAATTTACTACATTAATTTAATTTTAGAAATGGGTATTTTAATATGATGTTAAATGTGTAAAATCTGTGGATCATCAACATTTTTGAATGCATACACGAATGTCGCGGGACAGCTACAAACATTTATGTTGCCTATTAGCTATGTATCCTGGAATAAAACATTCAATAGCACTAGTGTTTAATATTTATAATATTCTAACAAATTTAAATTTATTATATATGTATATCACCTCATCTAATTCATTTAATGTCATCGAAGACTGATTATTCTATAAAAGTTATATTTAAATAAAAATAATTAAAAAATACAATTAATATTTAAATTTGATACATTATAAATTCAGCGGGAAAATATTTTTAAGCAAATTCTTAAAATAAAATTTCGCAACTTACTTTAAGGTTCGTCGTTTTGTCTAAATGTCATTTGAAGCGTACAAAAATAGAAATTATAATATGGTTTTGAGCGTCTATGTGTTCGCTAATATGAAACTCCATGTATTTTAATTTTAGCGGCGCATCGAACGGCGTCTATGTGTTTAGGGGGTTACTATGAGAATTATAACCAATTTCCTTTATTGACGATTGGAGCATCACGGATTCCACCTAGTGGAAAATTTTTAAACTGAGGTACCTGATAATTTGACGTTCGAAATTATTGTAAACAATTCCAATTTTGAACTGTAAACACAATTTTTACTTACCGGATTGCTAATAATTGTAAATTATTCCAATTTCGGACTATAAAAACAATTTTTAATTACCACATTGCTAAATTTTCTTTCGTCGCATTTGAGACAAATGTCATTTTATCAGGTGCATCATTTTAACTATTGTCCTCGAGAGGCGCTTTCTCTACTTTTACAATCGTCAATTGACCTTTTTCCTCATCTGTCAAATACAGTAACATTTGAAACGTCAAACGAGCGCGTAGGACAAGATAAAGTGAAAAGTGTATTAATTTGAAGTAAAAAAGTATTAAATTAGCGAGTATTACTAATTTTGAATTTTTTTAATTTGTTAATTAATTAAAACAATTATAATTATAACATTTTATATCATAATAAATAAAATATTTTAATAGATAAGTGTTATATTTTGTGAGAATGCCACTAACGTGTAGTGTATTCTAGTACCAAATGAGAGCAGATAAACACATCATGGATTTAATAACGAAGGAGACGTTATTCTGGCGGATCGCGGATTTTTAATTGAAAGGGCAATTAAGAAGAAAAATGTTAGATTAGTTATGCCAGGGTTCAAAAACAGTAAATCCCAACTAGAACCGATCACGATAGTTTTCAATTTGAACCCACCAATTTTAGGAGACAATAAATAAAAGACAATATGTACATTAAAAATAAGATTATTTAATATAAAACTAAAATTATATAAAATCACATAATAAATTCATTTAATCAGTTAATTCATAATCAGAAATAAATTTGTATAAAATATGTATATGTATAGCTAATTCTCATAGAATAGTTTTTATTGCCTAGGTACGTAGAGAGATCACCGTCTTTTAAACTGTATGGGCACTTGACTTCAACCGCCATAATTCCACAGCAGCTGCAGCTCCAAATGCTATCTGTTGATGCGGCATAAAATGTTTTATCTTTCCAGATAATTAAACCCGTTAGTAAAATTTGTAATCTATTATGTGCTACTTTGGATAGTGTTTTTAACGATTTTAGAGCCTCTTTTTCCAGTCTGCGACCATAAGATATCGCTAATAAAATCAGATGGGTAACATATGGCTTTTAGAAGACCTTGGATACCACCAGATATTGGAATATTTCGAAAACGTCACATTTGTTGGTAGACTTTGTTCATCAAACTTCATCAAGTAAAGGTCACTCTTGAATCCTGAAATTTTCTCCTCGTATCGTTGTCTTTCAGGTCCCGAAAGGCTCATATCATATTTAGATAATACCGAGATCCTCTTGTTATCATCCATTTCTACAAATTCACAAAAAAATATTCAAAACATATAAATTTGTTATAAGAACATAACCTAACACTTTTAAAAAAACACTCTTTTCTACTTACTTTTCAAGAAATTTTTATAAATTTCTATTAATTTTTAATTCTAATAAAGTTAAGAAATAAATTACAATTTAAAATAAAATAAAAGCCACACTAATTAATTAAAAAACACAAAAAATTATAAAGCTCAAAATTATACTTTGTCCTACACGTTCACAAAACACCAAATTTTATCTGTGAAAAATTTTGGAGGAAAAAGGTCAATAGATATTATAATTTATTTGATACCAATTGACCTTTTTCCTCATCTGTCAAATACAGATTATTTGAAACGTCAAACGAGCGCGTAGGACAAGATAAAGTGTAAAGTGTATCAATTCGAAGCAAAAAGTATTAAATTAGCGATTATTAGTAATTTTGAAGGTTTTTAATTTATTAATTAAACAAAACAATTATAATTATAACATTTTATACCATAATAAATTAAAAAATTTAATAGATAAGTGTTATATTTTGTGAAAATGCCACTAACGTGTAGTGTATTTAAGTACCAAATGAGAGCAGATAAACACGATGGAATACACTTTTATAGGTTTTCGGTTATTCCAAAAAGGTGCACAAAATATAAATCATGTCGGACTTCGTCGCTTGTTTTATTTTGTTATTGGGTCGTGTAGCACTATCGTGGACACCTGTTTTTATCTGATCCATAACTGAGTAATTGATATTTTCATTACACAATTGCAGTGCACTTTTGCAGGATGGAACCATCCAATACGCCTTTACGTCAGTCACAGATTTCTGAAAATAATGATTATTAGTCTACTGAATTTACTTAGAAAAATATTATTACTTACAGCTTCAGATCCATTTAGTAAAATGCGCATGCAAGCAAATAATACGGCACCAATATGAGAACAACACTCCTTATCCTGCCACACAAGTACAGTGTCCGTTGTGAATGAAGCCCGTGACGTCATGATGGGCCCATACTTTTAATGGTGGTAAATTTAGTGACTGAGAATGAAGTACCTGCTCAAAAAATATTTAACATTATTATTTTTAAATATGTAATTTTTTTAAAGAATTACTTTGCCAAACACAATGTGTGCATTTTGGTGCTTTTTACCGGCTAAATATTGGACCCAACCGCTTTTATATAGTTTGTAGGCCTCTAACGACTTGAACGCTTTTAATTCGTTGGACGTGTAATATGATTTCTTATTGATCAGATACTGGAATATTTCGAAAAATGTCACATTTGTTGGTAAACTTTGCTCATCAAACTTCATCAAGTAAGGGTCACTCTTGAATCCTGAAATTTTCTCTTCGTACCGCTGTCCCGAAAGGCTCATGGCATATTAAGATAATACCGAGATCCTCTTGTTATCATCCATTTCTAGAAATTCACAAAAAATTATTCAAAACATATAAATTTGTTATAAGAACATAACCTAACACTTTTAAAAAAACACTCTTTTCTACTTACTTTTCAAATTTTTTTTATAAATTTCGATTAATTTTTAATTCTAATAACGTCGAGAAATAAATCACAGTTTAAAATAAATTAAAAATCACACTAATTAATTAAAAAACACAAAAAATTACACAGCTCAAAATTATACTTTGTCCTACACGTTCAAAAAACACCAAAATTTATCTGTCAAAAATTTTGGAGGAAAACGGTCAATAGACTTCAGGTTTTTTAACACGCAGTCTACACACTAAGGATTAAAAATCTTAAGGTGCCTTGCGATTTGCTTGCAATAATTATTGTACAATAGGGGAATTAAATCGTATACAATTTTCCCCGCAATTTTGATGAGATTTGAATTTTTCGTTGTCTGCACCGTACAACTAAAAATTGAAAGAGCTTCCCCAAAAAAAAAAATAGAATAGTGGTTTAATTTTATACTTATTCAGAATGAAAAACCAAACAAATTTAATGTTAATCGGGTAATGCGCAATTACGATTGCAATTATTAAAAACAAAAAATTCAAGCGGCATAAAATTAAAATAGGACGATGTAGGGAAGGAACTGGCTACAAAGGCGAGATTTTGAAGAAAAGGATATTTAAAGTCTCATTTTTAATGAATTAAGATTAGATGGTTCTAAAATTATTAAAAATTTTGCAAGAATGTCTCCCTCGTCTTTCGACATATTATTAAAAAGCGTAAAATCACAAATATATTGGTTAACTTTTTTTGTCTTACACGGAACACGGCATAATTGAAATTTCTTTTGTACCGATACATGTAACATTTTGCCGTTATACCGTAGACAGACACAGAGTTAATCGCGATTTTCAGCTGTCATTTTTATCAAAAATCGAATTGTGGAAATAAAATAAACCGGTTTAGGTGAAAGACTGTCATTACACAATCTTCACAAAAAACTGGATTATTTCATTTTCACAATGCGATTTTTGATAATCGGGATACATGAAAATCGCGATTAACTTTGTGTCTGTCTACCGTGGGTCTTTTTGCCATCGAATAAAACATAACCTAAAATTTATTCAAATCAAAATTTTGAAATTGACGGTTGCCAAGTTTTAGTTAAAAGTGAAAATGCAGAAAAGAAAGCAACGAATTATAAATACTATCGGAGAAGAACATATTTTTAATAGGAAACCAAAGACTTGATGGGTTTCACCTATTCTATTAAAAGGGATTTGATATCGAAATGCGATTAACCGATCACCACAATTTTAAATTGTATCATCAAATGAGCGTAACTCAATTTAACAAGTTAGCAATTGTAGATCCAAGTATCGAAAAATGATGTTTAGTTCGAGAGCCCATTCGACCTGAAATAAGATTAAGGATTATAAAGGTGGATTTATATTATCAGTTCCTTTCAGTTCCTACACGTATCGGGTCAGACATAATCAATTTATACTATCCGTCAGACATCCATTTTTTGAACAATATTTGTCTGTGTCGGTTCGTGTAGGAACGGAAAGGAACGAATAATATAAATACTCATATAGAAAATACATGTAACAATATTTTGGTTTATCTGACACGATACGTGTAAGAACTGAAGGAACGGATAATATAAATCCACCTTAATAAGGTTTTTTTTGTATTTAATAGCATTAAAAACGTGTTACATATTAATACAAGCAAAATTAAAAATCAACAGAATTTACTTTGCACGTTCATTTTCAATTTATACAAATTTAATTTTTTAACCTTTATATTACCGTAGACAGACACAGATGAGTTAATCGCGATTTTCAGTTGTCATTTTTGTCAAAAATCGCATTGTGAAAACTAAATAATCCGGTTTAGGTGAAAATCGTGTAATGACAGACGACTGATTATTTCGTTTTCACAACGCGATTTTTGATAATCGGGATAAATGAAAATCGCGATTAACTTTGTGTCTGTCTACCGTATAACCGACAAATCACAACATGGAAATTTCAAAATATTTTGAGGTTATTAGGTAATTTGTGCCGTATGAAAAATTGAGCAATGTTCAATTTTAAAATTTTGCCTTAAAGACATTTCAAGATGGCCGACATTTAACCAATCAACGCGCAGAATTATTTTGCCTTAAAGGCAAAAATTGAACATGTATCACTGCCTTAACTCTGTGTCTGTCTAGTCTACGGTATTACTTTGGCAATTTTACAACAACAATGCCGTGTATTTTCATTCCGGAATGAAGAGTTTCATTCCGCTGAGAAGAAGGAATAGAAAAATTCTCTTCTTCACCTAGTTGCAGTGTTTACCACTAATTTAATTTAGTTACATTTACAATAATTTTGGTATGTACAGTTGTACACCCTATTTTGAGCATATAAGCTCATTCACAACACCATTTACTCATTTACTAGAGTAAATATATTAGATATATTTAGTTTTATGAGTTGGTATTAAATAACAATTGAATTTTTCGATAAATCAGAATTTTAAATTTTGTTAATTATCATTTGGAATTAGTCACAAATAGATCTCGTAGTGTTAACATCTTTATTAAGCTGGTGGTCCCGGGTACTGCCAAAGCAACCTTGATTATACAAGCCATAATCTAAAAAACGAAGCTTTTATAAGGGAATTAGAAACGAGGAAAAAACCAAAATTTCCATAGTAAAACACATAAAACATATGGGAAATCACTTTTTTTCCTAAGACAAATTTGTAAATGAAAACGTTGCAAATTCTTAATTATAATTTCTGGAATATTTTCATAAATGTTTGAATTTCAACATATATAAATCTCGTTTAAGTAAATCGTTTTCATTTTCTTGTAATAATTGATTTATTTAAACCAAAATATAAAAAAAAGTTCATAACAACAGCTTTCTGGTCAAATTAAAAAGAAAAGCTTACTACAAATCGTGTGCATTAAGTCAATATACATAGATGGCAGTAGATAGTAAATATTTTGAAAAATCGTAGCAAAAATGCGACCGGGGGAAATTTGAGTTCAAAATTATAGGAAAAGCAAAACAAATTCACAAAATATTAAGAACGTGTCATAATTGTGTGATTAAATAATTTTTTTTCGTATTTCTCTGCCAACAATTATAGACATCTAACGTACACTAGTAAAACTAAAGATAAATTTAGCAAGTATTATTTTAATTTGTCAGAGCCAACTTTGATGTATTTTTCAAAATGAAAGTTTGAAAAATATATTTTAGAAATAATTTAATTTTAAAATTTCTGCAGTTAATATTTACTTAATACCAATATACCCTTCTTGTATATTGCTGCTAAAGATATGTAGAACACTTTTGTATAAACATTTTGTAACATTTTTGCTGTTTTCATTGAAAAACTTGAAACTAAAAAACATCATTTTTACTATGGGTTCCTATGGAAATCAGTGAAAAGTTATACCACTAAAAAAGCTTCTAAAAAATACGTCATAATGATTATGGCTCTATACTCTAGAAGGCTCTGGTACTGCTCATTATCGTATAAGGCCCGTTATATCGTGTACATAAGCGAGGGTAACACAATACAATATACAGTTTAATAAAATAGATAGTGGTACTGGGTACTGCATTTTTAATGTAAAAGGCCCATAATATCCGTGCTAGTCGGTGGTATCACAAAGTGCGACTCAGTGAAAGTAAATAATTAGACTCGGGACATCCATACTTCTTTCCAGAAGTTTGGACTAACCGTTTTATATAAATATAATAGATCATGTTCAAATGTCAAATTTTCTTTAACCGCCAGAGCTACCATCTTCCAGAAAGCTCCGAAAGTATAAGCAACTTTCACATAATACCACTAGGTGTCACTAAGTATTTGCTATCAAAGTATGATATTTTTATGTGTCCATTTTGTAAAAATAAACCAAAATATTTGCGTGTTTTAAAAGGAATTATTATTAATACGTGATAATTAAATTGATTTTATCCGTCCCCTTTTGAAAAACGTCACAATATTTTTTTGATTGTGTAGTGATATCACAATATTTCACAATATCACAATATTTTTTTGATTGTGTAGTGAACAGTATCTCGATATTCATATACATACCGCATAAAAAAAAATCGCACAAAAAAAATCGCATACAAAAAAAAATCGCTCAAAAAAAAACGCATAAAAAAATTCGCATAAAACAAGACCGCACAAAAACAGGTTTGACTGTATTGAAAAAACAAAAGATGCACGGTGTTGTTAGATAAAAACAACAACCGTACGATGAATTTGTTTGCAAAAAAAGGAATACAAATGTATAGTTTTTTTATTTTCGGCCTTGAAAAGTAGATTAATAAACTATTTTATTAGTTTTGTCTGTATTTTTTGTCCTTTTAAATTTACAGTAAGCAGAATTTATTTGCTTGAAATGCCAATAAGAAAATTAAATTTTTTAGATCGTACGATGAATTAATTCGTAGTGTATATCCACAATTTAAATTGTGTAATTTTAATTACATAAACATCTCAAAGTCAAAGGGGAAAGTAAAATGGAAATTAAACTTTTCAATCTAGATTTATTAATATTATAGTTTTACAATAAAGTATGTATATAATTACTATATAGGGCATAAAGTCCTTTAAAATTGAAAACTTTGCAATTTAAAAACTAATTACTGCAAATAAAATTTAAACAAAATAAAAATAATTTAAACTCATTGAAATTTCGCACAGTAATGCTGATTAGAAAATGTTCTATTATTTAAATGAACCACAATAAAATATAAAAACCTAAGCTAAGAGTAAAAATAAAACATATGTCACCCAACTCCACAAAGCACATTTAAATTAGATATTATTTATTGGGTTGCAATAAATCAAGAGCTTTTGATATATTTCCATCGACAGAGTCTAGAAGTTGAGTCAACCAACCACCTTCATTACTGAAACCCATCGCCATCATAGTGATCACTGCACTATTAACGTTTGGTTCTAAATCGGTAGAAATAAGAAATGAAATATGTACCTAAATTTAACTAAATATTAAATTAAGGAATACTTACTTCTGTGGTAAATTTCTTTTTCGTTGTCTTGAAGTGCTGACATTTGTTCTTGAATATGGCGTTGAAGATCCCGTCCTAGCTTAGCATAATTGGGCATTTCTTCCTCAACCGATTTAATACTATTTTGGGAACTGTTCACAATAGTATTTTGTGGTGCGGTATTCTCTTCAAACGAAATTAAGGTGGGAATATCATTTGATGAGGTATTTGTCGACATATTTTTTAAAGTAATCGTTGGTTCTTTGGCAACTTCTTTAGGTATAGCACCTAGGGCTGGCGATCCTCTTCGTGCTTCAAGTTTCTCAAGTACAATTTCTTCATCAATTACATCCCACTCTTTTTCATCGGGATCTGCGGTGCTATCCACGGAACGTGGTGGTTTAGTATTTGCGATTACTTCGGATTGGGATGTTGACTCTTCGGGTTCTTTAATAGGTTCTGCAACTACCGATTTTTTAACTTCAGGCGAAATTTTAATCCTTCCCGAGTCATCACTTTTGATGATGCTAGATTCAGTTGGACCATTACCACATTCAGACGATACTTCCGAAGAATTTTCAACTGGAGGAGTGGTTGCTTGGATGATATTTTCAATCACCTTATTAACTCCTGAATTAACCATTTCGACACCCATTGAAGTTTTGGTGATCATGTTAATCAAATTGGCAAGGTTAAATTCTTCATACTTGTCCTTCTCTTCTGTCATATTCTCTTTTGCGTTTGCCATTCCCGTAGCTTGCTGTTCTGTTTTACAGAATGATCTTGGTGTAGGCTCATTAGCTGATGCGGCTGGTGCTTTAGATGAGACCACTGGACATTCTTGATTAGCCAAATCATTCATATATTTCATCATGTTAAACCAAAAATTAGAATGTTGGCCACCCTTATGGTGACCATTATGACGACCTCCACGCTTGAAGTGTCTACGTCCTTCACACTTTTCTTGAGTCTCTTTCAATGGCTCTTCATTCTCCACAGAGATTTCAATTTTGGACGGGAATTCGGGGTGTTTACCGTGATGTTTGAATTTTCGCACAAATTTATCAAATCGTACATTCGACCAATCAATAAACTAAAAGCAAATGATTCATTCAAAATATTATCAATTACGTTATCTTATGAAATTAACGACTTACCTCAGCTGGAATATAAAATCGTAACATCGCATGTTCTCGATGAATCAGTTTTTGATCACATTGCATACAGATATCGAAATCTTTGCATTCCAGGCACTTGTAACGCGTTCCCACAATTTCAGCTTGGCATCCATCGCATGTAATATGTTTGTGTTTGGGATGGATTTCATAATTTGGTCCACTCATTGGAGTTGGTGGTTTTGCTTGATTAACAGTTGGCTCAGTGGTCGGAATAAATTTCACAAACTTCTCGGATCGCTCCTCAACATAAATACGATTTTTAGCTGTTTCAAAATTTTCAATGAAAATTCGAAAATCTTCCTCGTAAAAAATGGTAATTTGATCTAAATCCCCATCTAATGTAGGTAAATAGCATTTTTTTAAAATAACAGAAAATATATTACGACGCAATAACCGCCATGACTAAACTTTGACACTCACCAATCCAGTAAAGTTTGTACTCCTTTTCGCGTAGATATGGAAAACGCGTAACAATTTTCTTCTTAAAATCTTCATAGTAGGTATTACTTCCGATAAAATGACGAATATACACCTTTTCATCACCTCTAGATTCACTTTTAACAATAATTTTAATTACTTGATCACCCATTTTTAATATATTCTTTTTTAATACGTTACTTCACTACGTACGAATGACGTTTACTTTATGAAATGTAGGTATCGAATGCTCTTTGTTTATATACAAAATATTAAATTACAACAGTGATATGAAAATTTGATATTTCACAACATATATAGGGTGTTACTTTGTAGTGTAGAATGTTCGAAAGCTACGAGCAGTGACGCCGGTCTCATGAAATTAAAAATGTGAGATGTCACGACAGTGTTACCAATTTTTTTTTTATTAATTTTACTTTTTGTGTTTTGTTAATTTTTGACATTTTTAAATCTTTTCTTGTAATGTTTAGCACATTCGAAAAGAGACCTTAGTAAATTTATAGTAAAATTTATTTTTGTTATGTTGGTAAAAAATTTACTAAAATTATCTTGCCCATACAAAAAGTTACACAGCATTTTTACTTTTGCCTTCTAGGTTTGTATGAATTTCCAACTTGACGAATAAAAATTTTTACTCGTTATGTTGGAAATTCATACAAACCTGTAAATCAAAAGTAAAAAGTTTTTGCATTGTGAATGCTGTGTTAAAATATATAAAATTCAATATCGAAAAAATTCGAACACGCATTTTCATGGATAATAAATCGCTCGTCATTTAAAACATATTTTTTGTATTTAATTTGATATAAAGTTAATTTTTCGTCACATAAATCCGGTCATAAAGACTAAAAATGTCAAAATAATAAAAACAACGACATAAAAATTTATTATAAATTTACTAGTTCGGAAAAAGATTGACAAATTTTATCTTCGAATTTTACTACAAATTTACTTTGGTCTTTTTCCGAACATGCTAGTTATCAATTGCTGTATTTTGTTGAGAAAAATTTAAACAAATCTAGTTTTGATTTATTTTTTGTCCTATTCTTTCCAGTAAACTACTGCGATTTAAATAAAGAAACATTTTTGTTGGCTTTATTTAAATCTTGCGGCGCTTTATATCTAATGCAATTGTTGTTGTAATTTTGTCAACAAAATATAGTGTTTATATTACGTATAAATGTAAGGGTGGATTGTATGGAGCCGAATAGATGATTAATCCACCGATTTGCATTGTATGAACGACGAATAATCGGTGGATTAATCTGCGGATTCTTTTTTATCCTCTGTTTCTATCTTCTGTTTTTGTTGTCTAAATCAGAGGATAGATATTTTTGTTGTTGTTTTTTTGAAGTTTCAAAACTTTGTGTGGTATATATTTTAATTAAGATTCCGTTTTGATTATTTGATAAAATTTCAAGCCGGATAAGTTATTGTTATAATAAAGGAGAAAATAAAACAATACAATAAAATGGATTGAACCTGTAAAAAAAACTGTTGCCATTTTCTATATACACAGAAAAATATAATCCTTATAAATAATAATAAAAGATACAATTATTTTATATTATATTAAATACATAAATTTCTATATTCTTGAAAATAAATAAATATGCACACAAAAATATAAAATCAAAAAAAAAGTATAAACAAAATAGACATAAACGTCAAAAGAAAAGGGTTGCCAGTCAATAAAAAACTGCTATAAAACTGCAATAAACAGAGGAAACAGTTTTTTTATTATGTTCTATGCAGAATTAATATTAAATTGAATACAAAAATTTGAAATTAAACGATAATATTGCAAATCGAAGAAGTGTAATTTATTTAATGAATTTAAAAAAAATTATTATCGTTATTATCGGATTAATTAAGAACATGGCAAAAGGTTTTAACATTAACACATTGAAGAAATTAAAAGAACCGAGTCCGCCATTTTTTTAAATATAAGTACAGGCAAATTGCTTGTCTGAAATCCATTCTGTACTTGTGTTGTAATAAAAATTAACTTATTTTAAATAACTATAATTTAGTACCTTACATAATTCTTCTCAAATTGAGTATGTATGAGAAACTGAACACTTCAAATAAAGTCGTAAAACACTCAGAGAAAACAAATCACGAATTTACGAAACGCGAAAACTTCTACCGTTTCTAAATTCTACTTTGACTTTCTATAATTACAAGACAAAGACGACGGGGGAAAAATTGAAAAGAACGAGAAAGAACAAATGACGTGGTTTTAGACAAATAAATTGTAATATCTATTCGCCTTTAAAGCAC
The DNA here is from genome assembly GCA_963556165.1 of Tipula helvola. Taxonomy (NCBI): domain Eukaryota; kingdom Metazoa; phylum Arthropoda; class Insecta; order Diptera; family Tipulidae; genus Tipula; species Tipula helvola. Next base: position 210,064,486 of record OY744482.1, read on the forward strand.
CGCAAGAGGTGCCACAATCGCCACTAGTTAAAGGTGAACAGCAATTCAGCGTTTATTTTTAAGTGTGTTATTTTTGAATTATTTTGCCGCTGAATAAACAAATATATCTTTCATGTGCAATAAAAGGTTGTTTTGAACCGTAATCAACAATAAAATTATCCAAAAATATATTTTTTTGATGGCTGTTCACCTTTAACTCTAGTTTCAATATCGTCCACCAGATGTCAGCCACTTTGCGTTAAAAAGCGAATACGGGAAATTAGTCATAATTCTCATAGTAAAGCTTGAAGCAAACATCTGCTTGTTGGGGTGCGTTAAAATGCTAGTACCAGTGCCTTGGGTAGAGATGGCACCACTAACCGTTGAACAAAGAAAATGAAAAAAAAAGTCAAAAAGATTGTATGTGCACATAAAATTGTTCCCTACCTTTCAACCGAGATTTTATTTTTTTATTTCGTTTAATATTAATATTATATTCGCTTTAATATTTAATTGAGTTGTTTATTGGGATTCGTTGAATTACTAGTAATGCCATCTCTACCTAAGATTCATGTTGTCTTCAAAATTTGCTAGCGATTTCCCTTATAGGTTACACATAAATTATAATAACCTATAAGGGAAATTCTAAGTTAAAATATTTGCCGTTATTTTTTAAGGCAGCACCATATGTCAAGGATAGAATGACAACTGTCATTTAGTTTTTGCATAGAAATGTATGGCAAAATAAATAACATGAAACTATTTTCGTATTTTAAAATACATTTAAGTCATATCGGTAATATAGAAATTGTAAATATGAAATCCATAGCTCGTTTATTTGTTTAAAATAGATAAAAAATGTTTCTTTTTATTAAAATCGATTTTCATTTATGATTTGTGTTAACCTCAAAAATGTTACATATGTGAGCTAAGTCATCGAAATAAATATTTAAAAATAATGATTCAATCTGGTTTTATAGGAGAAATTTTTATTTCGAGTGTCTGCTGTATGGTGCGTCGTTGTCCTGGGACAAAATCTCAAATGTCAAACATTTACATAGGAACATACTATGTAATACAAGTGTAAATAAATTGTTATTTATGAATGATATTTCTTGATTTATTGGAATTTTATAAGAGGTTTTCATTTATAAAGTGTTAATGAATACATTTTAACTTTAATTGAAAAATATTTTTCTATTTTATTTAAAATAAATTTAGAGTTGTATTTCCAAGCAAAACATGTCAAGATACGAATATTGTTGTTTTATAAAGATAATTTATTAGTTTTTGTGATGAGACGTTTGTATCTGCATTGTTACAAATTAGTCCTATTAATATTTATTTAATTTTTTTAATACTAAATCCCAGACACACCATCTATATGCGAACGCTCTTACTAATTGAAAAATCCTCCTATATAAGTTGACACTATTTTTAAGTATATTAAAAGATGATTTTATGTTACGTTTTGCCTGCATATTGTATTCTTCGTAAGAAAAAAAATTAAAGTTATTAGGTGCAAAAACTACTGGCAACAAGCCAGTTCCATTGAAAATCATCCAACTCAATACCACTTTGGTAATCTTGTATTTGAACAATTACATTTTCCAGGTCTAAGTTGCCTAAAATATTCCATAAGCAAATGTTATTACACTTTTCTTTAATGTAAGTAAACAGGGTCTACAATCTTTGATGATGCCAGTGGCATTGCAATTTGTGGTGGATCTCTCCATGAACCTATTTTTATCTTGCTGGTTTGTATGCCGCCTAACTGCACTTTCAAATTTCCTCAAAGGAATATTTTTTGATGGTATTGTTCCAGCTTTAAGAATTTTATTATTACGTACAAATAAAAACATAAATTACAACTGCAAAAATTTTTATTTTTCACTTATAAATCAAAGCTTAATTTTATAATCTATTTTCGTTTTAATGATGGTTGGTTAGGAAACCGATGAAATTTTAAAGAATCATTTCTTGTAAATTTATTATTAAAGTTTGACACATAGCAAGTTGTCACAATTCGGTTGGTATAAATATTAACTATTAAAATAATCACAGAAAAATTTGACAATGGTGTATGTTTTTTTGTTTATATTAAAAACTAAAATTCGTTTTTTTTATTTCATCCTAGTGCTCGTATTTACTTTACTTTTTATTATTTTCAAATGTATTGTAAATAATTCAATAGTATATTTTATTTTACTATACATTTCAGTATAGTCAAATTTCATTCTATCCTTGACCTATGGTATTGCCATCTGGTAGATGAAAATAAAAATAATATCATTTTGCATGCCCCATTATGACTAATTTCCCTTATAGATATTATAATTTATTTGATAGGTTATTATAATTTATTTGGTTTTAGACAGATTTAATCGTCCTTCCAGCAATTGTTAGCAGAGACCAAAAACCCAAAACACCTAAGTAGCTAGTGGAGAGTTAAAAAAAATAAAAATAGGTAGATTTGAGAAAAATCTCTACATTTTTTTTGGAAAAATCCCTACGTTTTCATACAGTTTACAGAATTATTGACGATTGGAGCATCACGGATTCCACCTAGTGGAACATTTTTAAACTGAGATACCTCATAATAACTAAATAATTCCAATTTTGATCTGTAAACACAATTTTTACTTATCGGATTGCTAATAATTGTAAATAATTTCAATTTTGGACTATAAAAACAATTTTTAATTACCGCATTGCTAAATTTTCTTTCGTCGCATTTGTGACAAATGTCATTTTATCAGGTGCATCATTTTAACTATTGTCCTCGAGAGGCGCTTTCTTTACTTTTACAATCGTCAATTAAAAATCTGTCTTTTTTTTCCTACGTACAAAATTTTAAAGACATATTCCCTACGTGTACCATCACTGCTGTAAAGGCCTAACCATATATTATAGAGTATATATATACGACATTACGTGGACTAAATGTTTTTTTTTTCTCCCGTATTTTTGACATGATGAAGTTAGCCACACAACAATTAACTATGTAGTTTCGCCATTTTGTACACTGTCATGTTTCAAACCACTATAAAACCTCCCGTATTTTCAAATGAAGGTCACAAAAATTAGTCCAAATTTTTCCATAGTAAAAGTAGGTTATGGCGTATATATATACTCTATAATATATGGCCTAACCATACTTGGAATAAAAAAAATGAGAAATTGAACGAAACCTAATTTTTTTATTTCATTTTGACAGTTCGACCATAGTTTGCTTAAGTTCTTAAGTTTACAGCGATTTTATTTTTGTGATTTTTTGTTTATTTTTGTGAAAAATTAATTAGATTAATTAAAAGTTTAGATTTTATTAATAACGATAGATAGGATACTTAGTAAAAATATACGTATATAAGTTTTTCAAATTCAGTTATTTTTAGTTAAAGTTTAATTCTTATATTCAATTTTTTATAGGTATTTTTGATTTATTTTTATTTAAAACTTATTAAATTAAGAAAACAAATTATTACAAGCAGACAAACTTACGTCAAAAATTATTTTTTTGTTTGTTGTTGCTTTTTGTCTTTTTTTTATTTTTCTTAAGTTTACACGAAAAATTTCGCTCGTTTTAAGTTTTTTAAGTGACGGATAAAATTTAACGAACCCATCGAAACAATTTTTAAGTTTTTTATTTCAAGTATGGTCGAATGTACACAAATCCCCTTTCTCGCTCTCTTAAGTTATTTTTTTTATTTTTCTTATTCTAACTATGGTCATATATTATAGAGTATATATATACGCCATTACGTGGACTAAACGAATTTTTTTTCCTCCCGTATTTTTTGACATGATGAAGTTAGCCACACAACAATTAACTATGTAGCTTCGCCATTTTGTACACTGTCATGTTTCAAACCACTATAAAACCTCCCGTATTTTCAAATGAAGGTCACAAAAATTAGTTCAAATTTTTCCATAGTAAAAGTAGGTTATGGCGCATATATATACTCTATAATATATGCTATGGTTCTCGCTTAAGGTGTGTGTACGGCCATGACAAAAATGCCTTTATGAATGACTTAAGGCTGGAACAGCGATTTAGTAAGAACTTAACGTAAGAATACGATATATGGACTTTGCATAAAACCGACTACCGAAACTTTATGAACCTATCGTTAAGTTTATTTAAATTTAGTTGTCACTTATATTGTATATGCTGCGAGTCGAGTCGAGTTTAATCCTAGTTTAACTCTCACTATATACGGAGTCGAGTTAAACTCGACTCGACCTAATAATTTGCCGAGTCGAGTTAAACTCTACTCTAAAAATGCACTATATACGCAGAGAAGAGTAGAGTTAAAAAACAACAACAAAATTAATGCAAAATTCGTACACACCATTTTATTTATTTATTTCAGATTATGTTATTGAAGAATGAAAGCGATATACAAAAAATATATTTAAATATAATAAACAATTTTCTTTTTAATTTTTTCGATCAAATTCGATGTTTTATTTTAAATATCTTGTTTATTAAGATTTTAATTAATTAATTTGCATAAATATTTTTTTTTTTCAGGATTTGAAAATAACAATTTTTTCGCCAAAATATCACTGGAAAATTAAAACAACACATAATATGGTGATAAACAAAAAGAATAATCAATCTGATAATCATCTAATGATTTTTTGTTAATTTTTTTTTTCGATTATTTTAACTCGGTTTTAATCCTATTTGAACTCTGCATATTTTTAACTCTGCAGTATATACACCAAGAGTTGGTTAGAAAATAACTCGACTCTGTATATAGTGAGAGTTAAACTAGGATTAAACTCGACTCGACTCGCAGCATATACAATATAACTTTACCTCAACTTAACAGAGCGAAATTTTTCGCTCAAACTTATGGTAATGTCAAAAAACCTAGTACTGGAAAGTTATTAAAGCCCCTACAGACGATGCAATTTGGTTGGTTGATTGGTGCGATTTGGTTGGGTTGGAGGTAAAATTGCATAGTGTGTATGCATGTCGGTGCGATAAAATTTATACTGTTTTCCAGTTACACAAAAAAAAAAAAACCCGTGCGAAACTAATCGCCCCGAAAAATTTTACCGGGCGACGAATGACAGCTGCTATCGCCCCGGTTTCGCCCGGGTTTTTTTTTTTTGTGTAACTGGAAAACGGTATAAGTTGCATGAGTTGCAAGGAAAATTCCATCCAACCGACCAACCAACCAACCAAATTGCATCGTGTGTGTTGTTGTCGGTGCGATATTTCGTCATATGTGGTGTTTTCATAGTAGAATTTATTTACTAGAATTTATTCATATAGTGCGTTTCTTAAAATAAATATCTCCGAAAAAATAATTAAAAAAGAAAATGGCGGTAACAGAGACGGAAATAATTATTGATTTATTAGAACTCTGTATAGAATTTAGTTGTCTCTGGGATACATCAAGTAATCTTTATTGCAACCGAGACGCACGTCACAAAGCGCTTGAAACGCTCACCGAAAAATTAAAGAACTACAAAGTGATGCTATGATCGCACAGTAAAAAAAAAATTACATAATATGAGGGCCGCGTATAAAAGGGAGTCGAGAAAAGTGAATTGTGGCGAAATTGCCGCGCTAAATTTCAAATCAGCATAGTCTCGCCCTGTTGCTAAATATCTTACAGTAACAACTAATCGCTCTTCAGCACTGATCGCTTCTCCCATGACTGTGTCTTGTTTCGATATTAAAGGGTTAACTAGCTGTAATAATTCCATGAAACAATCGCTATCCATTCGCAGATAATTGCGAAAATCGCCACTATCTAGCTCTTTTAATAATATCATATGGCTAAATTTATTTCGGTCCCATACGGTAGACACACACACAATGTTAATCGCGATTTTCATGTACCCCGATTGTCAAAAATCGCGTTGTGAAAACGAAATAATCCAGTTTTTTGTGAAGATTGTGCAATGACAGTCGTCTGTCAATACACGATTTTCACCTAAACCGGATTATTTTGTTTGCACAACGCGATTTTTGACAAAAATGACAGCTGAAAATCGCGATTAACTCTGTGTCTGTCTACGGTATTAGCCAGTTTCTAGCACACAAATTTCTAGGCCTGGTTGGTGTTAAGTTACAAGTTATTGAGGCTGCTAGGGCAACTCCAATTTTTTGTTTTTTTGATAAAAAAGACATGGCGAATGTCAAATTCTTGTACCAATCAACAACTAAACGTCAAAATTGGTAACAACCAAATTGCAAATCAAATTGCATGGTGTGTAGCCAATACCAATTTGGTTGGACCAACCTCAGCAATTTGGTTGGTGCAACCAAATTGCATCGTCTGTAGGGGCTTTTAGTTCAATATGGGCATATTCTAGGATAACAATAGCCTTGTCTTGACGGAATAATTAATTAGAGCATAATTTGATTTAGTAGTGTAATATTACACAGCTAATGTAAAATACGAACATAATTTAACCATTTTTAGTACATTTTAGTACTATAATTAATTATCCTAAATACCCATAATTAATTGGAACATACTTCTACTTCTCGGAAAATTCGGGTGGATGGCTTCGATCAATTTGTTAAAAAATTTAAAAAATGAATGTTTTCTGTTTTTTATTGTGTATGTACGCGTTTATTTTATTTTGCAGGCTCAAACATTCACTGATTAGAAATAAATAAAACTCTTCGGTTTCTTCTTTTCTTGATTTTTTGGATTGTTAATTTTTTTTTCAAATACAAATTAAAAAGCTTTACAAATTCGCTTCAGTGCTAAAAGTAAATAACATTCATTGCCGCCTATTTCAAAATTTGACGTCTAATAACAATAACAAAATAACTAGTTTGCGCATTTGACGAAAGGAGGGAGGGTAGTAGTTTACTTTTACCGTCAAGACGATAACTCCAAATTATGATCATAAAATTAATTTTTAGAACTATAATTAATTTTGCCGTCAAGACAAGGCTAATATATTTTTTATATTAATTTGTTAAAGTAAAACGGAAAATACAAATTATTATATGTATAATATAAGTAAATGGATATCATCATTTTATGTATGGATGTAGATGGGAATTTGTTGTTTTTTCATTTGTTTCAGGTCTCTTGTTTTTATGTCTATGATAATAATTATGCATTTTCCACTGTAACCCACCTGTCAAACATCAAGCAAATTTGTTTTGTTTTTATTTTGATTGTTTCTGAAACACATAGGTATACGAAAAAAAATCAATATAAAGTAAAAAGAATTATCGAGTAAATAAAATGTAAAAATTTAGAACCATTATCAAGGCGAAAAAACCAAAAGTAGAAAATAATGTGTAAAGTTTCATTACGGCGGGTTTTTCAACAGTGGCGTATATGGATCAGGCCTATTTTAATCCTCCTCTACGTGCTATTTGTGATCATTATACTTCCATTCTTGATAGTTAATTCAGTCAAAGATGGGTTCACGAAAAAAGATCAATTGATATTAATCGGAGGGTTATTTGTGTTAACCTCGATTCCGATTTCGTTTTGGCATATAACTCAACATGTTACACATTTTACGAAACCCATACTACAGAAACATATTGTTCGGATTTTATGGATGGTGCCAATATATGCCTTAAATGCAGTAAGTATCGATAAATTAAAGTCGGAGGGGCGTATTTATACTTTTACGCACATTTATGAATGATGACACTTTTACCGATATTTCCGAATGTGTTATTTCTCAATTGGTAAAATTTCGTCGCTTTTTTCGTTTCAGTGGTTGAGTCTTTTATTTCCAGCTCATTCAATCTATATGGACAGTATTCGTGAATGCTATGAAGCATATGTCATTTACAATTTTATGGTATATCTGTTAAATTACTTAAATTTAGAAATGGATTTGGAAGCGAATCTGGAATTCAAGCCTCCAGTAAATCATATTTTTCCACTGTGCTTCATGACACCATGGACAATGGGGCGTGAGTTTGTCCACAATTGTAAACATGGAATATTGCAATATACTGTGGTTCGTCCCATTACAACATTTATTTCTGTGTAAGTAAGACAAGTTCTCGTCAAGAGCAGAAGTTATTTGATCGATTTGATTTTTCAGAATATGTGAAATTAATGGAGTTTATGGTGAAGGAAACTTTCGTGGCAATGTAGCTTTTCCTTATATAATCGCAGCCAATAATATTTCACAATTTATCGCAATGTATTGCTTAGTATTATTCTATAAAGCTAATTACGCTGAACTGAAACCAATGAAACCGCTACCTAAATTTTTATGTATTAAAGCTGTTGTATTTTTCTCATTTTTGTAAGTATTCTGTTACTAAAGGTAGATATTAAACCCAAAAGTTATTCTGAGTGTTGACTGAAAGTGATCTGACTGAAATTTTCGGTTGGTGAAAACAGCATTTAAATTATTAAAAAAACGTTTAAAATAATACACCTTTTGGCATTGACAGTATGAACAAATTTGTCAGTTCAACTAAAAGGTTTTACATGTTCTGAAAGTGATCTGACTGAAATTTTCGATTGGTGAAAACAGCATTTAAATTATTAAAAAAGCGTTTAAAATAATACACCTTTTAGCATTTGACAGTATGAAAAAATTTGTCAGTTCAACCACAGAATACCACAGAGTAGTTTATTATTCTATGGTTCAACTAAAAGGTTTTACATGCTCAATTCAATAATAAAACTAACGCTCATCCTCATGGCTGTCTCATGAAATCAATCGGCGAGCGTGACAGAACATGATGGAGTTAAAAATTCGTGATCTCGAAATCTAGTACAACTTTCGTATTTTTTGTTTTTGCAAAAATAAGTTTTTAGCCCTTTATGTTGATAATTATTCGTAGAAACTAATAATAAACTAGGAGATGGTGACAGGTAACGTTTTCTCATTTTATACTGCATGCCTTTTTAAGGGTTGATAATTAACCCTAAGATGTGAAAGATAGAAGGGTCTTAGCCGCTTTCCGGCCATAAGGAAATTCGCTTTTCTTGTTGTGAAGAATTTTAGTGTTTTTCCGTCATATTATACTGTCTGCCTTTGTAACATAAGGTAGTACAAGCAAATTGAAGCTCTAATAATTGAAGGTATGCAATCCGCTGCGGCTGAAAGGACTCAAAAGGTTACGTAAAATTGAGAAAAATTACTGGGTATTTCCGTGTTTTCAAATTGCATGCCGATGTAAGAATTAAAGTTTTAATCACAAAAACACTCTGGGATAATTGGCATGCGCCGCTCGTATGTCCAAGGGTGGAAAGTTTGAAATCGCGGAAAACCTGTACTGAATGTTTACAGAGTTTTCCCGACATTTTCCACTCTTGGTAATACGAGGGGCGCATGCCAATTTTCCCAGAGCGCTTTTGTGATTAAAACTTTAATTCTTTACATCGGTTTATTATTAGAGCTTCAATTTGTTTGTACTACCTGTGGTAACCTTATGTTACAAAGGCTGGCAGAATAATATCACGGAAAAACACTAAAATTCTTCACAAAAAGAATTTTTTTTTTTTTCAATTCATTTTATTACGACTGAGACTGCGCTCATCTAGCAATTCTTCTTTCAAATACAAATTTTTATATATCTAGTAAAATACACGTTTGTTGGGGTGTAACCACTGGTTAGCCCCATAATCAATTAAACCTATTTACTAATTTTAGTTTGGTAAGTTCACTAGGTCAAGTGGCCTCGTTCTTTGGAGTCTACTTTCAACGACAGAGTTATCTATCATATGGCGAATATAGGGGTTTCCATGTTCCTGGAGCCTTATTTCGTGTTTTGCGGCATGCATTTTTATTCCCTCTTTGATGTATTCCATCCGTAGGTCCCTGTGAAGGTCTTCATTTCTTTCGTACCACGGAGCATTGACGATGCTACGAAGAATCTTGTTTTGAAACGTCTGTATCATTTTGGCGTTTGTTTGCTTGGTATATCCCCAGAGTTGTATACCGTAGGTCCATATCGGCTTCAAAATTTGCCAATATAGCAGCAGCTTATTGTGAATTGTAAGCTCAGAGCCTCTACCTAGGAGCCAATACATTTTTCTGAACTTTATGTTAAGTTCTTTTTTCTTTTTGACATGCTCTCTCCACTTAAGCTTGGCATCGAGGGTCATGCCAAGGTATTTAGCTGTATTTGCATATGGCACGAGTCGCGAGTTAATTTCTATAGGTAGGTGGTAAGCCTTTTGATAAGTAAAGTTAATATGCGTGGATTTTGTCTCATTAAGTTTGATTCACCAACGCTTTGTCCAGTTACAAACCGCATTGGTCATCCTCTGGAGTTTGCTCGTTGCATCAGCGACATTATTTCCAACTGCCATAATTGCTGTGTCATCTGCAAAGGTGGCTATGGTTCCTTCATTTGTGGTTGCTGGTTGGTATGTCCCAAAAAGAAATGTGATTTTCCTTATGGTCGGAAAGTGTGCTGTGGCCAGGAACCCTTCTATCTTTGGGTTAATTTTAATTATCAACTATTTTGAAATGGCATGCGGTATAAAATGGGAGAACGTCACCAGCCACCATTTCCTACTTAGTAGTGCTAGACTGCTACTTGTATGTCGTCTTTGGCAATTTTACAACAACAATGCCGTGTATTTTCATTCCGGAATGAAGAGTTTCATTCCGCTGAGAAGAAGGAATAGAAAAATTTTCTTCACCTAGTTGTAGTGTTTACCACTAGAGTAAATATATTAGATATATTTAGTTTTATGAGTTGGTAGTAAATAACAATTTTCAATTTTTCGATAAATCAGAATATTTGCCGCCTTACTTCGGTAAAAGTTTTCCTATCCGGATAGGACTCCTCTGGAGTTTGCTCGTTGCATCAGCGACATTATTTCCAACTGCCATAATTGCTGTGTCATCTGCAAAGGTGGCTATGGTTCCTTCATTTGTGGTTGCTGGTTGGTATGTCCCAAAAAGAAATGTGATTTTCCTTATGGTCGGAAAGTGTGCTGTGGCCAGGAACCCTTCTATCTTTGGGTTAATTTTAATTATCAACTATTTTGAAATGGCATGCGGTATAAAATGGGAGAACGTCACCAGCCACCATTTCCTACTTAGTAGTGCTAGACTGCTACTTGTATGTCGTCTTTGGGAATTTTACAACAACAATGCCGTGTATTTTCATTCCGGAATGAAGAGTTTCATTCCGCTGAGAAGAATGAATAGAAAAATTTTCTTCACCTAGTTGTAGTGTTTACCACTAGAGTAAATATATTAGATATATTTAGTTTTATGAGTTGGTAGTAAATAACAATTTTCAATTTTTCGATAAATCAGAATATTTGCCGCCTTACTTCGGTAAAAGTTATTCCTATCCGGATAGGAATGAAATTTTGCCCAAAGTAAGAACAATTCTTCTTCCGAATAATTTTTTGTTTTTACTTTCAACAGTTGGTACCTAGCTCTAAAATATAATTTATTATTTAGAATTTTAACAAATATAAAATAGTGATGACAAATTATGAATAAAGTATAATAATTCTAAATAATAATTAACAAAATTTAAAATTCTGATTTATTAAAAAATTGATAATTGTTATTTAATAGCAACTCATAAAACTAAATATTATGTAATATATTAACTCTAGTGATAAACACTACAACTATGAGAAGAAGAGAATTTTGCTATTCCTACTTCTCAGCGGAATGAAACTCTTCATTCCGGAATGAAAATACACGGCATTGTTGTTGTAAAATTGCCAAAGTAAGGCTACAATTAAATTTTGTTAATTATCATTTGGAATAATTATACCTTATTCAATAATTTAATATCATTATTTTATATTTGTTAAAATTCTAAATAATAAATATATTTTAGAGCTTGGTACCAACTGTTGAAAGTAAAAAAAAAAATTATTCTGAAGAAGAATTGCTCTTACTTTGGGCAAAATTTCATTCCTATCCGGATAGGAATAACTTTTACCAAAGGAAGGCGGCATATGTTTCAACATAAAGGGCTAAAAACTTTTTTTGCAAAAACATAAAATAAGAAAAGTTGTACTAGATTGCGAGATCACGAATTTTTAACTCCGTCATGTTGTCGCGCTCGCCGATTGATTTAATGAGACAGCCATCAACCAACCAAATTTAAGTTGGCCGAACTGGCTATTTTCAGGGCAATTTCAGTCAAGTCACCTTTACGTGTTGAATTTAACTCTGAAGTATACGTTCGTCAAAGTATTTATGTATGTTTTAATCCGGAACCGGATACTGACAACGACTAATCTAATTTATTTTATTTTTATTTTTCAGTCAAGGTGTTATTATAAATATATTAGTATATTTTGGCTACATAAAAGATATATTTGGAGACGATTCTAAAAGCGACTATAATGAGAATTTAGCAGCAAAATTGCAAAATTTTTTAATTTGTATAGAAATGTTTATAGCAGCAATTGGACATCATTATAGTTTCCCACATCATCCGTTCCATATCAATATACCCCATTACGGTCCACACAACAGTTGGTACAATGCGTTTCTGACCATGCTAGATATGTCGGATGTACATCAAGATGTAACCGAACATATTGGTATTGTAGGTAGTTCTTTGAGTCGCCGATTTCGCGGTAGATCCATTTATCAAATGGCCCGTGGTACCGAATCTGAGTATTTAATATCAACTTCATCACCACAAAATCAGTTAAATAATCGAGACTCACAAACCTTGTACCAATCGGGGGATGATCATTATAATTCTAATCAGCGACTAGATAAATCGTTAGTTACATTAAATAAATCATCGAAACTTGATTCTGAAATGTTAATGAGTAGTAGCAGTAAAAATTATGGAACTATCCCATCGAAAGCATTCTCACATCAACATAACGATGGCATAAATATCATAAATCGGAATAAGAAAGATTATTCACCAAAGCATGGTATACCGAAAGCTGATAATTTAATGCATTATAATGATCTACCGACAAATGGTAGTGGTGGAGATATTAGCACAAAAAAGGCTGAAAAAAATCATAGAAACAGTGAAAAAAGTGAGTTCACCACAACTTCCTCTTCATCATCTATCTCTCGCACGAATGATAATCGAACTGATTGTAGTACATACAACATGAAAAAATCGGACAGTAACGAAAGTGATTGGCTGAGTACACCAACCGATATCGATGTGCTCGGAATCGACGTACGAGGCATGGAGAATGATCGGATAAATTATCAGCAAAAAATGTAAATTGCTATGGTATATAAATTTAATATAGGTAAATATGTAAATGTGATTCTTATTTTAATTTTTTAAATTTTAACATTAAGCCTGTCCTTAAAATATTATAAATTTAACGCTGATTTATATTTGTAAAATTGAATTTTTGGCAAAAACGTGTAGTTTACAAAATTTTCAATTTCTTTAAACAAAATTGAAAAGAAATGTTAACGAATTTTATACAAAAGTATATTTATTTATAAAAAAGCATAATTAATAAAAGTTATAACTATAATCTAAAACATGAGTGTTTTATTTGTTTGGCTTTTTTTGTTGTTGTGGCCAGTTGTTGTGAACAATTTTTCATAATTTTTTTTTTATAATTTTCATTAGTGCGTGAATAACATTTATAACGTTTTTTATAATATTTTAGATTAATCATTGAGAATGATACAATTAGGGCTCATATCTCGGGTCTCGGGTACTCAAAAATTGGAATTTTGCAGTGAAAATTCACTGCAAATTTTCCGTTATTTATTTACAATATAAAGGGTGTCTTGTACTTGAATGCTAATCCTTTAAGGGGTGCTTCCTTCCACTGAGATACAGAGCTTTACCAACACTCACATTTAGGTTAATAGCTTATATTTTACTCGACGTATATTACCTTTCGAGAGCATACATTTTTGGAATTGAAATTATCTTTTAATCGGGTTATCAGACCGCTGTTTTGAGGTCCCCTGAGTCCGATAAAGTGGGTTTCGGAATGATGTCTGTCTGTCAGTCTGTCCGTCTGTCAGTCTGTGTCCACTCTACAGCCCAGATGGCCCAACCAATCGAACTGAAACTTCAGATTTAAGCTTTTTTAGTAAATTGGGAGGCCCCAGTGAATTTTACTCCAATCGGTCAACCGGAAGTGGCCACTCCCTTGGGCCAGAAAATTTGTTTTGCAAATATCTTAAAAAGAATAAGGTTTACAAAAAACTATTAAAACAAAATGTTTCCAAAAAAAAAAAATTAAAAAACTTAAAAAAAAAATAAAATTTAAAAATTAAAAAAAAAAAAAAAAAATTAAAAAACAAAAAATTTAAAAAAAAAATTTAAAAATTTTATAAAAAAAATAAAAGTGATGTGTGGCCAACACATTTCTTCAAAGAACAGGGAATTTTGAGAAACCAACATATGTTGGTGGAATTATTTATAGTATGGTCAAAATAAGAAATAGAAGTTGCCAGGGTCAAGAAAATTCTTTTTATCTTTATTATGTTTTTATTAAATATGACTTATGAGTTATAATATTTGTTCGAATTGTTCTCTTCTACTCCGTATGCATGCACGACACCTTTTCCTTATTTCAAATGTTGTTGTGCGAAATCGCATTACTCTTTTCATTATTTCAAATGCAGCTGTAATTCGCTCCATTAAAATTTTCTCGTGAGGGAACCTCTATTGCATAAACCAATTCCTTTGCACGTCCCCAGACGTAAAAATCGAGGGGTGTCAGGTCTCTTCGTTACTAAAATTAGGCATTGTAACCACAACAGCCAAGACAAACGCAAAAAAAAAAAACAATTCTGATAACAATTTAAAACAGACTAAACAAGAAGAACAAAATATTTAACAAAAACAAGATTTAAATAAAACAAAAGAATAAATCTAATAAATAGGTTCCTACGGTTCCTAACTTTTGCAAAACTGGGGATGTGCAAAGGAATTGGTTTATGCAACAGAGGTTCCTCACGAGAAATTTTAATGGAGCGAATTACAGCTGCATTTGAAATAATGAAAAGAGAAATACGACTACGCACAACAACATTTGAAATAAGGAAAATTTGTCGTGAATGCATGCGTAGTAGAGGAGAACAATTCGAACAAATATTGGCCGTATATCTTGCCGCATTAGTGATCCGGATCAGATCAAAGTTTACATTGAAAACAACAACAAAAATTAAATTTTTGTTGTTGTTTTCAATGTAAACTTTGATTTGATCTGGATCACTAATGCGTTAAGAAATGCGGCTATTATAACTCATATTTAATAAAAAACATAATGAAGATAAAAATAATTTTCTTGACCCTGACAACTTCTATCTCTTATTTTGACCATACCTACTATAAATAATTCCACCAACATGTAGCATACCGTTGGAAAGGGTATAAACTAGACAACTTTTTAAAATAAACCTATGTTCAAAATAATGTTTATTTTTTTATATTGAATTTAGAAGTTGAAATTTTTCATACCTTTACACATTTTCAAGACTTTCGAAGCTCATATAATTTATTTTCTTGAAGCCATTTGTACCAAATAATGATTTATTTAGACTAAAAATACATTGCAGAATACAATAAAAGTTATTTCATGCTATTACAATCACAAACAAAAAAAATATGACGATTTAAAGGCGAGATTTCAGATAATTTAAATAAAAAACGAAAAAAATTCATATCTCAGTTACCATATCACTTAGGACGTAGGGTCTTATGGGTGAAAAGTAGCTAATGATCCACCCAATCCTCCAAAAAATTGTGTCGGTCCATGTGCCGAACACCCTGTATAACCGTTTATTTTCGAAAATAAAATATTAAGTGCTAAATGTACATGTGAGTTAATTAATTAGTGTACAAAATTATATAACCTAGTGCCACCGGCAAGTTACAATTGTCTCGACCGGCATTAGAATTTAAAGGCGTAACGCTAACAGAGCCACGCATCATAGAAGCACGTAGAAACGCGGGAAGGCACAAATGTACAACTTATTCTACATTGGCAGACACGGTGGAATACGCTTATTTCGACAATCAATCGATTTCTAAAATTCCGATTGCACTCGGTGAATTAGGCGCCGAAAAAATAATCGACAAGCCTCTAGAATTATTAATTGAAACCTCACTTATTTTTGAACCGCTTGTGCTATAAGAATTAAGCAAAAAAGGCGACACTAATAATATCTAAACGGAAGTAATTTCATTATTACTATATTTGCATCACGGCAGTTATCCAAAAGAAAATGTTTAAATTTCGCATCTATACTTTCTGCAAAACAGTTAGCTAGTCAGCTTTTATTACGCTTAGTCTCGAGACAAATCAACATTAGAAAGGCCGATCAAAGTTCAAGCTCTTCTGACGTAGAACTTGAAGAAACAACTGGTTATAATGAGCTAAGGTAGATTTATACGTCGAGCAAAGAAATAGCTGATCTAAATTTTGGATAATTTACACGAAGGACTACTTACTATAAACCCTACATCATCGGCTTGTGAACGGATGTTTTCAGGAGCGGGAAATATAATTACAAAAATTCGAAGTTACTTAGCCGTTTCTACACTTTCTACACTTAATGGCTTCTTATTTTTGAAATGTTTCATAAATAAAAAAATAAAAGTGAATATTATAACACATGAAATATAACCTGTTTATTGAACGTACATATGTACATATATCTACATAAGTTAAATTGTATACTTATACACAAATTCCCTGTTTTCAATAAAAGACCTGTTAAAACACGTTTTGCCTAATTTTTTTTTTCGGGTAACCCGGGTATTTGGCAAAATAACTACTCGTTACCCGGGTACTTAATTTTCGGGTATTTTACGAGCCCTAGGTACCATAATGTATCGAAACGTCTGACAATAATAAATCAACATAAAAGGATATGTTGTTTTATTTATATGCATATTTTCATTCAACGTCGTTTCAGTTTTTAAAATTTTTAGCTACATATAAAACAACGAGACTAAAATGAAAAAAAAAATTAACAAAACAAAATGATTTTGTTTATTTTCTTTACTACGTACCATGGCCCGTATTCTTGAAATTCACCCGAAAAAAGTCACCGGTGAATTTAATATAAAACAATTTAAATTTTCGACTGAAATGACGTATTTCACAAGAAATTCACCGGCGACTTTGTTTGATCGAATTTCAAGAATACGGGCCCATGTGTATTGTGTTGCAACCTTGCAGCAACTCATGATGATTTAAGCCTGTTCACACCATGTATAGAGATTAGAGCGCATCGCAACACTTCCTCGCGTTTCATACCTCTTTGCCAACAAACTTTGATGGATGGGTAATTTTTGTGTTGCATCGTTTCAACAAAAATTTTATATGGTGAACGAATTGCAACTCTCCAAACAAAAAACCAATCAAACTATTGCCGTCTTACTTTGGTAAAAGTTATTCCTATCCGGATAGGAATGAAATTTTGCCCAAAGTAAGAACAGTTCTTCTTGGGAATAATTTTTTGTTTTTACTTTCAACAGTTGGTACAAAGCTCTAAAATATAATTTATTATTTAGAATTTTAACAAACATTAAATAGTGATAACAAATTATTGAATAAAGTATAATAATTCTAAATGATAATTAACAAAATTTAAAATTCTGATTTATCGATAAATTGAAAATTGTTATTTAATACCAACTCATAAAACTAAATATTTTTAATATATTTACTCTAGTGGTAAACACTGCAACTAGGTGAAGAAGAGAATTTTTCTATTCCTTCTTCTCAGCGGAATGAAACTCTTCATTCCGGAATGAAAATACACGGCATTTGCCGTCTTACTTTGGTAAAAGTTATTCCTATCCGGATAGGAATGAAATTTTGCCCAAAGTAAGAATAATTCTTCTTCAGAATAATTTTTTGTTTTTACTTTCAACAGTTGGTACCAAGCTCTAAAATATAATTTATTATTTAGAATTTTAACAAATATAAAATAGTGATATCAAATTATTTAATAAGGTATAATTATTCCAAATGATAATTAATAAAATTTAATATTCTGATTTATCGAACAATTGAAAATTGTTATTTACTACCAACTCATAAAACTAAATATATGTAATACATATATGTACTCTAGTAGTAAACACTACAACTACGAGAAGAAGAGAATTTTGCTATTCCTACTTCTCAGCGGAATGAATCTCTTCATTCCGGAATGAAAATACACGGCATTGTTGTTGTAAAATTGCCAAAGTAAGACTACAATTGTTGTTGTAAAATGGCCAAAGTAAGACTTGCCAGATGATTTTTATTTGTATCTGTTGCCCGAGTAACCAAAAATGGTGATCACAAAATTTTAGACTAATTTGTCACAAAATGTAAGTTCCGTTTTGTCACAAAAGATGTTGACAATTTGGAACATATTTATGCGGGTATTTTGTGACAAAATGTACGTTGAATTTACCACCCAAAAAAAAAAATTTTAGTCACCAATTTGTCACAAAATATAAGTTTCTTTTTGTCCCAAAAAAAGTTGACAATTTGGAACATATTTATGCGGGTATTTTGTGACAAAATGTACGTTGATTTTTCCAACCAAAAAAAAAAATTTTGATTTGGTGAATTTATAATTCGCTAAGTCACTACGTTCTTGCATCATACTTAATGTATGAAGTTGGAATTTTATTTTTGTAGTTTGTGTTTGGTCGTAGCTATCTGAGTACCTGATGAGTAGACCGAACTTTTTGTTTGTGCGAGCTTATCTGTACGAAACCAAACTACCACATAGAAAACTCAAGGAAACTTTTCAATTTTTAGAGTCGAGACATTTTGTATTGACTCTCGGGTTAAAGTATGGGGTGGATTTTGATATTTCTACATTTTTGGTAGATAATTTTTTTTAAATAAATAATAATAAAAATATCAAATAAACCATACAATGGAGTATTTTTTACAAAATTATTTAAGTAGGGTC
This sequence comes from Tipula helvola, assembly GCA_963556165.1. NCBI lineage: Eukaryota > Metazoa > Arthropoda > Insecta > Diptera > Tipulidae > Tipula > Tipula helvola. The sequence goes on from OY744482.1 coordinate 210,083,296, forward strand.
ATAAGAAATGTTCAATCAATAAACCAAAAATTATCCACAAAATTGTTGATAATTAAGTGGTATTATAAAAAAACTATCGAATTTGTGGTTATTATTTCAACAAATAGTTCATAATTAGTTCCACAGTTAAACCACCAATTATTCATAAAATATCGAGAAATATTTGACTTTATTGCCATAAAAAAACTGTCGAATTTGTCATTAAATTTTCAACAAATATTTCAAAAATATTCCACCAAAAACCGACAAATTTGATTTACCAAATGTTCGTTTACGCGTGACAATCGGCGTCAACCCCATCAACCATTATTCATCCATATTGTGACAATTTTTTGTCACATTTTTTTCCACCAATCACCATTTTATGTGAAATTTTTGTCGCTTCTTTGTGACATGTGGTTACTCGGGTGATTTCCTACAAAAAATCGTTTTTCACCATAAAAATCTGTTTTACGAAAATATTATGAAATACATTAAAAACTTGAGAAAATCGATAATGAAATTAATTAAACAATGTTTTATAAAGTTTATTTAATAAATTTCAGTCATACATTTACTCGAATTACACGTACATATGTCACAAAAATTTCAATATCACAAAAAATTAAATAAGCTTGTTTACTACATTATAGACTAAGGCTGCGGTCTGCGGACTGCGGACCAATAGTCGGTTCGACATTTTTCGATCAGTTTGCCTTAACAGTTTTGAAAAATAAAGTAATTTACTGAAACTTAAGGTAAAAGTTGACTTTTACCCGACTATTGGCCCGCAGCCTAAATTAACATCATTTTATGTAATAACTAAATCCTAATACATTTCAGAATTAAATTGTTTATATGTAGGTACATATTTCGATTTGGATTAAAATTGGTGCAATCCTGTTGATTTTTATTCATAGAATCTTTCGTGTATAAAATTCCATTTAAAGTAGACAGCAGCAAGATATTGCGAATTTTATTGTTGTTTAAATTTATCTGCGAAAAAATTCGCTCAACATTAGCTGTTGTTACTGGAATTATTAAAATAGCTTGTATGAACATTTTCAATTTGGGAAAAGATGCGCTCTCACTGGCATTGCAGTGGAATATAAATCGAAATAGACTCCACAAATGTCAACACCATAGACCAAACACCTCAAACCGTACCATTTAGATCAGCCTAATACCGTAGACAGACACAGAGTTAATCGCGATTTTCAGTTGTCATTTTTATCAAAAATCGCGTTGTGGAAACAAAATAATCCGGTTTAGGTGAAAATCGTGTAATGACAGACGACTGTCATTACTCAATCTTCACAAAAAACTGGATTATTTCGTTTTCACAACTCGATTTTTGATAATCGGGATAAATGAAAATCGCGATTAACTTTGTGTCTGTCTACCGTATCACTTTCATATTTTTGGTTTTGGTGGAAATCTTCATATAATCTAAAACAAAATTATTTTTTTGAGAAATCTGTTAATAACTGGGATTTCATGAAAAATCTGGCAAATATTGAATGAAATCTGTTTTCCTGTTTTAAGATCAAAAATCTGTCAAAAACAGACAAATCTGTCGATCTGGCAGCACTGATTACCATCCCAGCAGATGATTTGTCACTAAAGCTTACTGTCAGCTTTACAATTTTACATAAGAGGTTGTACAAAAATGTCTTTGTGAGCTATCGGCATTTTTTTATTTTTTTTTTATTTAGCATGTTCGGAAAAAGACAAAAGTAAATTTATAGTAAAATTCGAAGATACAATTTGTCAATCTTTTTCCGAATATGGGTAATAAATTCATAGTAAATTTTTATGTTGTTGTTTTTATTATTTTGGCATTTTTAGTCTTTATGACCGGATTTATGTGACGGAAAAATTAACATTATATCGAATTAAATACAAAAAAATATGTTTTAAATGGCAAGCGATTTATTTTCCATGAAAATGCTTTGTTCGAATTTTTTCGATATTGGATTTTATATATTTTAACTTTTTGTATGGGCAAGGTAATTTTACAATTTTTTATCAACATAACAAAAATAAATTTTACTATAAATTTACTATGGTCTCTTTTCGAATGTGCTAATTATATTTATTTATTTTCCAAAAAGAATATCGTCGCTTCCAATTAAGAGTATTACATCTGCATATCATTAATTTTTTTGGAGGGGCGTGTCAAGGTTTTAATGTTAAATTTGGCCTATTTTTTTTAAATAAAATTCTTGCCACACATTTTGTGAAGGACCTTATTTAAAAAAAAATTAAGTCGAAATTAGCATTAACAATTTTAAGGCCTCTCCAAAAAATTAGTCATTTGCAGATGTAATACTGTAAACGACGATATACAGGAAAATATAAATTTGTATAGATTGAATGGTAGACAACTTCATGGTGATTTTTTGTGTTAAGGAAAACAAATTGAACGTTCATATGAAATGGCAAAGATACAATTTTATTTCTATTATTACAGACATATATTAAATATTTTTTAATAAAAAATTAATTGAAATGTATTCATTTTATGTATTCAAATGTATTCGAATTCATTAGGTTTAATCTTGTACCGTTTGAGTTTTTTTTGTGGTTATTTTTATTAAAATTTAGTTATTTTCAAACATTTTAAGATAGTTTCATATAAACTGCTGTTTGTTTTCCTTAACACTCAAAAAAATCACATTTTAGCTCCCAAATTATCGATCTATTGGTTACATTTGTTTACAAATAGGCAGAAAAAAAACGGAAGAATAGGAAAACAGCAAAAAAAACAAGGTAAATCAATGTGAAATTAAAATTAAGGTTATATACTTATATATTTACATAATGTATCAAAAACAAGCATTTATATTTAAAAGAAAAAGGAATATAAAACTAGAGAAATCAGGCATGAAGCATATCATAGTCTTGTTTGTATCTATTGTAAAGTTGGTTTTTTAGTGTCGATTTAAAAACTCCCATAGGTAGGACTTTATCGGGTTCCGGTAATTTATTAAATAACTCAACTCCTCTATAAAATATACTATTTTGTGTTAATGCGAGTTTAAAGTTTGGCAGACGAAAATTGTTACAATTCCTAGTAGTTCTCTCAGTTGAACGGAAATTAGTAGCTAGGTCAACATTACATCTTATGATACCAAATTTGATTTTATATATGGTAAAGATATATTCAAATTCAATAAGTTTGGATACAGGCAAGACTTTGTCGCTGTATAATTGATTAGATGGTGTCAAGTATGGTAAATTTCTTATTGCTTTTAACGATTTGTTTTGTAATATTTGCAAATCATTTATTAGATATTTACCAGCTGAACCCCAGATCTGTGGTATGTAGATAGATAAGGTGCGAATGGATGTAGCTGTAGTACAGACTGTACGATAGGTTTTCAGGAATATATTGTACAGTTCGTCTGAGCGCTCCTATAAATGGTGATATTTTTGTTTTCATAGAGTTAATGTGAGTCGTCCAAGATAGCTGTGAATTAATTGTAAGACCTAGATATTATGTAGTAGATTGAAGTCTTTTTATATGTCAAGACTGGTCAGATATTTCATCGAATATATTAAGTGACGGCCGTTGCAAATAAAATATTATGAAATGCGATTTATCGGAATTAATCTTTAATTTACTATTATACAACCAGTTTGTAATGGTTCGAAGGTCTGGCTTCCATGTGATGTTTAAGTTCTGAGGAGCTCTGGAATCCATAAATAATCGCTATATCGTCCGCAAAAAGTTGAATTTTACCATACAATTCCAAATCAAATATATCATTAATATAAATCAAAAACAAAACTGGTCCTATAATTGATCCTTGCGGAACACCACAATTTAAAACTAGACTTTTTGATGAAGCATTGCCATTCTTGACAAATTGTGTTATATCAGAAAGGTAACTTGCTATAAGATTTACAACATTGCTGTGGAGCCCATAAAATACTAGTTTGCGTAAGAGAATTTGGTGATCTACACAGTCAAAGGCTTTTGTTAGATCTAGAAGCGTACAACTAGTAATTTTTTGATCTTCCATATGCCCATATAGGGTTTCAACTAAATTTAAAGTAGCTGACATTGTACTTTTCGCCTTACAAAAACCAAATTGATCCTTATGTATTATTTTATGCTCATTCAGGTAATTAATTAATCTAGCATGAATAACTCGTTCAAAAATTTTACTCATTATTGTTAGAACGGAGATTGGTCTATGTATAGTTTTCAACTGAAAATTTATCACCAATTTTAAATATGGGTGTTATTCTAGCGACTTTCATAATTCTAGGAAAATGCTTATTGTCAATCCATAAATTAATTGATTTTGTTAATAACGGTGTTAAAATGATGACCAATTTCTTAACTTGTCCAGCATTAATTAGATCGTAACCACTAGACACATTTGAGTCTAAATTATCAATTATACTTTGGATTTCAGTTTCATTTGTATGTTCTAGTGAATCTAACTTAGTTTTTATTTTGCGGGCTTGTTCACAATAAAGAAATATAGGTGGGTAGTCTCTAGTAATATTAGAACCAACATTATTAAAAAATTCTATAAATTGGTTAGTAACAAGCAGTGGGTCATTTGTTACTACATCCATAATTTTTAGCTCAATGCATGGTGGTTCAGTAAATCCGGAGTTTGTAAGTATTTGATGTACAAGCTTCCACATTGACCTAGGATGGTTCATATTTTTTGTAAATTCCCGAGTGAAATACTGCTTTTTATAAAAGGACCCCGCAATAATTCATATGTAAATTGGGTTTCGGTCAAATTTCCTGAATATTTGATATGTTGTATATTTTATCATCCTGAACAAAAGTCTCCATGAGCACAAAGCTCCAAATTCAATATTTTGGCAGCTACAGATCTCCACAGATTCACAGATCCCATACAAAACTATTCATTTTTAATACTATTTATAGATGGCAAAAGCATATTTTAATTATTTAAATATATAAGTTTATGTTTTTGAGGTCGCTGAATTCAAATCTGATGTCAGATTTGAAAAATTGACAGTTGACAGCTGTCAGAATTCTGGCTATGTTTGCCCTTATTTTAATGCATCTGAAAATTATAAGTACAATCGAAGACATTCCGGGTTTTGTGTGTCACTTAAATTTGTTAATATTTCTGTTTGTAATTAATTATTTTTAAAAATAGTAAGAGATAATTAAATCGACGGAGACGAAAAATAAAAGAAAACCGTTTGAAAACAGTCTATGGCAGTGAAGAAAAACTGAGGAGTTTTACAAACAGTTTTATTAATATTGGTGCCATTTATGAGACATAATTTAAGTGTAATCGTGTAAATATAAATATAAATAATGGTGTAAATAGTGATGTGAATTGTGATGTAAAAAGTATAGTAAATAATGTTAATGATAGTCACTATCACACTATCACTAGAATATCACTGTTGATATTCCAATTTCGGCTAGATAAGCAGTGTACCGAAAGATTTGGTTTTATAATACTTGTCTTAATTAGTTGAATTTTTATTTTATTTACAGGTTACTATTTTTTCAAAATGTAGCCGTTTAACGGAAATCATTCAGGAAGAGGTGCTCTTGAACTTCAATTGGGCTGGAGTTCAGGGGAAAAAGAATTTTTCATCGTTGAAAAATTTAAATCAAACTCTATTTGGTAAGCTTTTATTAAGTAACTGGTTATTTATTTTTGAAAATATTAACACTCATTCTTTTTTTTATATTAGGAACATTCACATTAGGAGCATTTTTATCATAAAGTCGATCCAAAAATTTCTTGCTTTGAAGATTACATGAAATTCGTAAAGCGAGAGATAAGCATCACCAGAAGCAGACAAGGATTTGGAAGACCGAAAATGCCATAGGTTAATTAGTTTTAAGAATAGTTTTATATTTTAAAATAAATATTATTATTAATATAATATACATAATTCCATAATATTTTAGATACTAAATATTATACATATAAATAAATAAAACGTTAGAAATTTATAATAAAAAAATTAAATTTAATTTTCGTCAAATTTTTTTATTTTTATCATTTGGGATCTTATACATATTTTTAATTCGAGCCGTTTGCGTCATCAATCTGTAATTTATTGGTCAGGTGTATTAGTAAAGCCCTAACTAGTGATCAACGTCAGCCGTTCGTGATGCATTACCGGTTCCTTATTGTCAGCTATTTCATATAACTTACGTTAAGGCCTGTCCTCCATATATGTCAGCGAAACATAGAGGTCAATTACCATTTGCAATAAATGCCAAAGTCAGGTATTACCAGACATTTTTGTCAACCATTTTATATACCTTTGTTAGGCCTGAATCGTATGCTGGGATGTTTCCATGATAGAGTTATACCCTTGACAGACTAGGGATTAGCTAAGCGCGATTAGTGATTTTTTCGAGATTAGCTGTAGTGTGTCAAGTTGAAGATTAGCTAATCTCGTTTTATTCGAGGATTAGTGACTAATCAAGATTAGTGCACCAATCCTTGAAAATTTTCGAGCTTATCTCGTTGTATTGGGTTTAGTGATGGTACAAGTGGCACTACAATGTGAAATAATTATTTAAACATTGCTGAAAATGCAAGTGGCGTGAATTTACGATAGAAGTTATAAAATCAATGACATCTTAAATAATTTGTGCTGAATAAATTTTGAGGAAAAAGAAAATCTAGTGTGTCTTAATGTATAAATCTTAGAAATATTGAATTAAAAAATGAGTCCAGCTGATTTACTAGCTATATTTCAGCGAATCACCATAATAATATTTTATTTCTCTGCAAGAAACTAATCCCTAGTCTGTCAACGCATATGGATTTGTGGTGGATTAGCTAATCTCGTTTCACTAATCGCGCTTAGCTAATCCCTAGTCTGTCAGTGGTATTAACCTAGGTTCAACTCGGTTTATATGCATGGAAACGCTTATTAGGGGAATCTTGTTCGTTTGAGTTAGATTCTATCTGTCAAAGAGTTTTTAAAATTAAAAATGGCACTTCGCTAATTATTAATTATATTTCCTCAAAATAATTAAAAAAATACACAAAAATGTCGTTGTCAACGTAATGACGATATACCAGAACGAAATAAAAAATTTGGTTTTGTTCAACATGCAATTTGTTTTATCTGTAAATCCTAACTCTGTTCATGGAAACGGTATAGGCTAGCGCCGCCATGTTTCCAACTCAACGAAACCTAAACCTATTTGAACTTTGAAATTAAAAATGGTGATTTTTGTATGAACACCTGTTACTTTTTTTAACTCATTTTTTTCACATATTTTCTGAAATAAAAATTGAATTCTTTTTCATACAATATTCGCTATTTTTATTTCATTAATGAACACTTTTTTTAATTCAGCCTTTTTTAATTCGTGGAGCCGGAACTAATTATGAACTATTTGTTGAAATAATAACCACAAATTCGACAGTATTTTTATGATAAAAGTATTGATTAATTCCTTTCAATATAAGCAATAATTAATGGATACATTAATAATGTTTTCTTTCTTGTTAATTTAGAATCTTTTAGTACTTTGTAATATTACACTGTCACTGTATTTGTTTGTAAAGAAAATTATGTAAAGTAACGTCTTACAGTTTATGAAATTACTAGAAGAAAAAGCCCGTAATACGGGCGTAAATTTTAATTCTTTTAATTTCCCATAAGAACTAATGCAAATTCGGTCATTTTGACTTAAATATTTATGAACTAAAATTCACTCGAATTAAATATATTATTCGATAATTTGCGTCCTCAATATGTTTAGAATTAATAATTGAAAAATCGTAGAAGAAAATCTCTCTACATTTTCAGGTAGGATGAGAAAAGAAAACCACAATTTTTCACTAATTATGCGATCAAACAATAAAATTTTTCTGTTTACAGGGAAAAAAATTTGAAACAAATCAGGACTGCCTTGATTTTTGACCGGCCCTTCACATGACAATCGCCGTATATATAGTAAATAAAATACAAGGAAAAAACAGAGTTAGTTCCTGTAATGGTATCACATGTCGACGTTGTTTTCTAATTTAATAGAGCATATTATATTCAATATCGTCTAAGACAATCGCTACAAAAAGTATCACTTAATTATCAACAATTTTGTGTTATTTGATATTATTATTATTATTTATTTTCAATTTTTCCAAAATACATTCTAACCATCTTTCACATATAAATTTCAATTAATATTTTTTTTTTAAATTGAATACAAATTGGGCTTTTAATTTTTTTAACTTAATTATAAAAGAAAATTAACAATAAATATCTCAATATCATAAAATAAAATACCCAAATCACTAAATATAAAATGATAAATATCACACATGCAAGGTACATTTAAAATTTAATAATAGTTTTATTACTATATTTTTTTTAAAATTCAATGGAATAGTCTTTTTTCTTAATTCTATTAGTTTAGTTAATTTGAAAATAACCAATAAAGTTAAATAATCCAATATCACACAAAAATTTAAATAATGAAAATATAAAGTAGAAACATATATAATAAAAACATTTCAATTTTTTTGTAAATTCAGTAAAGTTCATTTAATTAATTTCATTTAATTTCATTAAAATTTCGTTAATTAATATTATTCAAATTAAAAAAAAAAAATATTCTGCTTAAAAAAATAATCAAACAACTAAACTACTATTTCGCCTGATGTGGTTCTTGAATCTCTCTTGGCTCCTTTGTAGATACTGCTTCATTGCCGCTTCTGCTGCGCTTTCTTCAAAATCAGGCCGAATATGTTTCACGGCATCTGGAAATTGTTAATCAATTTGTTACTCGAAAATTACTGCTAAAGTATCTGCTATGTCTCAACGCTATACATAATTGTAACATAAATCAAATTATGATCATCTAATTTGACAGTTTTTAGTACTATAATTAATTATCCTATTTACGATCATATTTACTAGGAAGTGAAAAATTGGGACAAATGATTTTGGAAAAATTAGAATAAATTGACCTAAATTTTCACTTCTTAGGAATGTTTTTGCATTTAATTTTCAAATTAGACCAATTTTTAATGTTAATATCAACCCAGAAAATTTAATTTATGATCAGAATTTGATTTTTAATACTACAATTAATTATAGCGTCAAGACATAGCATAATGTATTCGTCGTGTAGAAATAAGAGTATTACATCTACAAATCATTAATATTTTGGAGGGGCGTGTCAAGTTTTTTATGTTAAATTTGGCTTAATTTTTCTTAAATAAAATTCTTACCTCAATTTTCGATAAGAAAAAAAAATTATTTAAAAAGAAAAGTTGAAATTAGCATTAAAAACTTTAAGGCCTCTCCGAAAGTTAGCGATTTGTAGGTGTAATACTCTTATTTGACATGACGAATTAACGAATATCTAAATTGCGTGTATAATATTAATAATATTAATTAATTAGTTTTATACCTTGTATTATTTGTTTGAAATTTGTTGCACTTAATTTAATTTTATTGTTTTTACTGGTAAAGTTAATTTTTTCCTGTAATTCGATGGAAAATAATTTATTAATAACCCGTCGTGTTGCTTTTGCGATGCTTTCTCCACCACATGTTATAAGCTTCCTTGTATGAAAAAAATCACATTTATGTAATATTACTGTTTTAAAATTACAATATTGTGTAATACCTACTAATAATTTTGCATACGATAGGTCATCGCAGCGTCGATTGACTTCATTGAAATTATCAGTGTCCGATATTGGTAGTAAAATGATTTCCTCTGAATTGACGGTATCCGATGAGCTAATTAGCAAGTCGAAATTTATTTTATTAGGAATTTCTGCTACTAGTTCTTGGAGGCACTCTACTTTTTGTTGAGTCCGCATTAATTCTAAATTTAATCATCTGTAAATAATAAATTGAGTAAATTTATTTATTCATAGATACATAAATAGGAAAATATCAAGCTAATGATTTTAAGAAATAGGATACTATCTGTCTAATATTCCGGATTTTGTTTAGCTGCATAAACGTTCCAAATAAATTGTAGTTGTGAATTAAGATCCTAAAGAGATTGCCACTTACGTTCGACCCCATTTTTAGATCGACATTTCCAAATTCTCACAACATTGTTATTTCTTCAATGAAAAGAAAAACATTAAAACATGGTTCAAACTTCTGGAGATCATAATAAAAAAAAAAATAATATGATAGTTAAAATTACAAAATATCCATTAAAGAAAGCACATATTTATCTTTTGTCGGCCGATAGTTCGAAATTTGGATGACAAAAGATAGTATTTTCTTTAATGCAAATTTTGCCATTTAACCAATTTTTTTTTTAATTTTGATGTCTTTCTTAAATTTGAACCATTTTTCAATAATTTTGTCATTGAAGAAATAACAATTTTGTCAAAAATTGGAAATGCCGGATTAAAAAGTTCGTCGAAGATTTTGCGAATGGAATGGATGCCTTAATGCCTCTATTCACGAAACTCTATTAACTTTAACCGATCAATTATCAATATATCTATTATCACCGTTTTCAATTTTAATTTCTATTTAAGCTCTAATTAACTGTCGGGAATCATAAATCGGAGTTTAATGCGACGTTTATAAACGGTAAGGGTTTATTAATTGAAACCAATCCGTAGGTAATTATAATAAGTGATTATGAGGATGACGATGCAGAACATCTTTTTAAAAATATCTAATAAATGAAAGTTTATAATTGATTTAAAATCCTTACTTATATCTTCCTTGAACGTTTGCCGCATGTTCTTTATTTCATTTAGCATTTCCTTAAATAAGTTCCGAGGAGGACAACGGTTTACCGTTCCGAACACTATTCAAATCATTTTAAATTTACTAGAAAATTAAAGGCCGGCTATAAACCGGCACACAAACAATTAATATTTAAGATCCAAACAATTACTAAAAGAGCATAAAAAGTATTTTTTAGTGCCAAGAAATTTTTTTGTTGTTTATAACATACTTTTTGGAACAAAATACTAATAAATTGGCAACATTTACAATTTGTTGGAACTATTGGAAATTGGAAGGGAACATAAAAAATTATTTTTGGGCATCGGAATAAACGTTTTGAGCGACAAAAATAATAAATTGGCAACAAATTTTTAAATAAATAAATTAAAAATATGATAGTTTAATTTTGTCTCTAATTTTTATTTGTTACTAAAAATTATGTTTTCTGTTCCCAAATATTATATGATATTTGTTGCCAATTTTTAATTTTCATGCCAAATGTTTAATTGTTTGTCACCAGAATATTTAATATGCACGTCATTCAAAAATATGTTTTTGTATTCTCATATGTTCGTTTCAAAATCCTTTGTATTGCCAATTTATAATTTTTGATGCTAATAATGTTTGTAGCCACAAAATTTTTCTTGTTTGCTTATTTAAATTGTCCCCAAAATTAAATAGATAATTTTTTTAACCTTACTTTATGAATCGGATTTAGGCGGTGACATTTTGAACTGCAAGAATTTTTTTTTTTACTTATGGTATGATGTTGATGTATATTTTAGTTTAAAAGTGGAATAACTAACATATTTGTTTATTGGTAATAAATTTGATAAGTGTTGACATTTGACAATTTTCTTCTAGCATCGAATAAACGGGAACAGGGGTTATGTAAATAAAAGCCAACCGCCATTATATCCCCATTATCGTAATAAAAATTTTTAATGATAAAATAATCGCTATTTTCAGTCATATAATATTATCTATTGTACTTAGTTTTTAATGTGAACCTTGATAAAATACATTTTTTGTAGGAAGTTGTCGGTTTGTTCATAGAAGGAGGTCCAGACCATTCTTCAAATAGTCCTTCTCGTACTTCTCCTCTAGTAGACTCGCAAAATTGCAACTCAACGAAACGGTTCTCCAACTATTGCAAGGGGTTTCTGAAAGACTTTATTAGTTTTTTTAGTTTATTTAAATTACTTTCGAAAGAGAAAGCACTAAAGGTTTCTAAAGGCCGAACCTTTTGACATCGCTGGTTAAATGTATTAATAGCTGCATATTATAAACAATAAAATTTTCCCCATATAGTATTGCTGCATTTTGTACAAATTTTCGTAACAAATGTTCCAGTGACGAGTTTTTAAAATATGTGCTGCCATATGCAAGAATAAAAAATGATTATATAAGTCTTGATCTAAAATTTCTTTCAAGATGATGGGACCTGAATAAAGCAAGAACACCCTGAATTCTGTCGCTTTCCATAACTTGTAATGTTTCAAGCAGCTCGGTTTTCTAGCAAAATCTCGGGGTAGTTGTTTCGAAATAATATTTATGCGAGCATCCACTTTAGAAATTTTATCCGGATTTAATTTAACAAATTGGAATTCTTGCGGCTCTGATTTATCGAATAGGCGGGTTGGTGGTAACTGGGTTAGCGAAATTGTATTTTGGAATTTGAGTTTATCTCCGTCAACCCAAAACTTTAACAACTTCTTCATCACTCCAAGATATAATACATGCATTGGTTCCAATATAAAATCTTGCACCATATCAATTGGAAGCTGTTCCAATACTGACCTTTTTTCTTTATGATGCAGTATTTCTAGTCGCTGGCGGAAGCTTTCGTTTGTTCTTAAATTGCAGTCTACTTCGTCGAAATACAGTTTACGTTTATATTTCACTTTTGTAGTACATCTTGGACACCCATAATAAGAATTAAAGTTTTTGATGTAACTAATTTCCGCCTTTGCTGGAGCATCACAAACAAACCCCCTAATTTGGATTATTATTTTTTCCTTTTTGGATATTAACCCAGATACCACCAAACTTTGCATTTAATGTAATGACCATCTACAGGCTGTTCCGTAGCCACATATTTTGTTGGCAATTCCAAAATAATACAACAACAATTGCATTAGATAAATCCAAAAAGAATTCGTATTGAATTATTGCATTAACTATTTTTTGAAATTACCAACAAAATCCAACTAAACGTAATTCTCAACAAAATTTTTATGGAAAATTAAATATCACAATTTGGTCAAAATTGTATTTTACTTACCAAAAAATGATACAAACGCGTAATTTACACTAAATAAATTTTCACTAAAATTAAATTCAATACTTATTTAACACCACATAAAAAAACCAGTAAAATAGAAAACAATGTTACTTCTACGACGCTAAACACAATAAGCCAAATAGCTGTTGGCTGATACTTACATTATGTACGTTTTTTACTAAATAAAATAAAAATTTTAGTAATACAAAAAATTGTTCCTCCCAAGTATAACAAAGCTAAAAACATGAATTTTTTTTCCGCACATTGGTACAAAAAATCGAAAAATGATGAAATTTGGTTTCTAACTTTTAACACAGCAATGAAGGATGGCGTTGGCGTGTACTACATTGTACTATGTGTTTAGTTTACTTTTGTGAGAGACACCATTAACATATACATATTATAGGGTTATTATAAGGTTGTTTATATTTTTTTTTTCACCAGCGATAGTTCCATGGTGGATTTCGAGGACCTCGGCCCTCTTTCCGCTGTGAAACTCCCGTTGGGCGAACCATCGGTTGGGGAGATCCGTACGGAGCTTGAGAACCTAGTTCTCAACTCCGACATGTACTTCTCAGAAGAAGAGGGTTCGGCACCCGTAGGTGATGGGATCTCCTCTGTGAAAGCAGTGGAGAGTTTGGACGTCGTGGAGGACCAGAAGGGTAACGCCAACACTGTTGGCAAGCCTGTCGCGGCTCCTCACGTGAGCACTTTTTTTAATTGAGTCTTTTTTAATTTAGTACCCCGTTCACCAGATGTGCCAAAAATTGGACTTCAGGTTGTGCGAATCATTTCAAGTCCCTTCGATGGGCCTGAGAAACTAATGCAGATAGACGGCTGCTTTTCTGTCAGTATTTAAATTACGGTACAATTTTGGTTTAAAAAGTCAACAAGTTATTCTATTTTGGATTTGGAGGACGAACCTTAAAAACATTAATTCTTTAATTGAAAATTGAAATTTATAATTTATTTATGTAAAATTAAAATTTATAACCGACTATATTTCCGTATAGCCATATCTTGGTGACCTTGAACAAAGTACAGTTCTGTTAATTTAATCATCTAAACCTGCCTTGAACGCTTTAAAATTCACCATTACTCATACTCAGCAATTGTTGAAAATTCCATATTTAGGCTTTTGTGAATGGTCACGGCAAACCAGGTGAACAAAGCAAAGTGGCATCGCTGATTTGATTGATTTGAACTAAATGAAATAGGGCAGTTCTATTAGACAAAAGCGCTGTTTTGACTGTAAAATCATAGCAGCTAGAAATACGGTAGCATGTCACCCTGCGGCTTCTTCCTTGCGCGTATTTTTAGGAAATGGCATTCGAATTTATTTACCACTATTATAGATTTTGCTTCCTAAATGCACCGCACAACCAAACTCAGCAACAGCATGAGCATTCAGAGCAATACTAAACATAACATACCGATTAGACAATTTCAAAATTATTATTTTATTATGTATCGACGTATAAGTGCCATTTTCACAGCTCGCTAAGATGTATGTACAATATTTAATATTTAAAGTATGGGTGCATTTGGTGGTTTGGCGTCTATTGGAGGGGGGGACCAAAGTTTGTAGATTATCTACCAGCTCCGTAACCTTCCAGTAGACGCAAGTGTACGTACTGCCTCCTCGCGGCAACCACCGGTAACTGTAACCATTAGGCAGAATGTGGCCTTTTGTGACAGGCTGAAGTACGGCGCTAAAGGAGAAAACCTTGACAAAAAATCCCTAATCTAAGGTGGAACAGCATATGCCGAAGGATGAATGGCTGATAGGTTAATCAGTCCATATATGCGGACTCTGGATACCAGGCACCCTCCAGTTTTATTTAGCCTTCCTGTAGTAAAGCTGGGTGACCTACAGGCGACTTTTTATTCCCAGCAACTCGCAAGAGTAAAATCAAAACGGTAGACGAGGCACGGGAAGGAATGCACGGAAGTGGGTCTGCCCTATCGAAGTCTTTGTGTCCCAATGCTACCGCTTTTCTACCAGAAGTAAATGTAATTACATCTATGAGGGAGAGCAATGAGCCAAGATAGTATGTAACGCGTGAAGAAGTACTTCCTACAGTAAACATCTAGGAGGGAGAGCAATTAGCCCAGATAGTATATATCGCGTGTAGAAGTACTTCCAACAGCAAACATCTAGAAGGGAGAGCAATGAGCCCAGATAGTATATATCACGACCGGTCGGCAGTATTATAAGGTTCATTAAGAGCCTGAATATTGACGACGGATAATTAAGCAGGGCTTTGAGCACAAAATATCTTTTAGGTCGCAGTGCGAGGTGGCTAAACGCCCACATGGCCCTACAACACTAATTCTAATTCTAATGGGTGCATTTGTCTTTGTTTAACGTACTTCCATTTCAGGTTTTTTGAATCGCTTACACTACACATGCATACTTTTTGTGCGTTTTCATTTTAAACTGACGGAAATTGTAATTTTCGGGTTTATATAACATGCAAGTTCGGTGCATTGTGTTGTCGTTTTTCTCGTACATAATTTGCAATTTCGATCGTACCAGATTTCCCGTTCCCCTCCACTAAAGATGTTTTCACATCAAAAATAAATCTGGCCGATCCATATTATTGTAAGCCAGGATCCATCGATATACTGATCGTCACAGACGTCGCTTTTGAGCTACTACCCAGCAAATTTTTTGTCTTTAGTAACATGTCTTAACGTTGTCTGGGAGCAAGCAAAACATACGACTTTGCAAATGTGGAAAAGGGACACACGACATTGATAACATGAAGGCAACATGATCTTAGGTTGTCTTTGGTAACAATCTAACAATATGTCCTACCATGACATACATCGGTGGAATTTTAAAATAAATTTAACATGTCTTGTGATTGTCTTCTGTACGTTTCTAACAGCACGTACTTGATATAATGTAAATGGCACCTTTTGGTTGAATTTTAATATATATACATATAAAGTCTTGTGGTTGTCCTGTAAGTGTACTGGGCCCATATTCTTGAAATTCGATCAAACAAAGTCGCCGGTGAGTTTACCGTGAAATACGTCATTTCAGTCGAAAATTTAAATTGTTTTATATTAAAGTCACAGGTGAATTTTATCGGTGAATTTCAAGAATACGGGCCCTGGGCGACATCCAGTTTAAAATAAAATCTTTGTCATTTGAAGAGGGCGCTTCAAACACAAATCGACATTTTGGATTTTTTTGTGCGATCATTTCAACTTTTCAAGTGAATATCGGTGAACATTTTTTTTAATAATTCGTCCCTCTAGTAATGAAACATCGTATAAGAAAAATGGTAGTTTTAAAATAATTCGCATTTAAATGTTTATTGAAAAAAATTTTTGAAACAAAATTTTTTATTTTAAAGAAAATTTAATTTTCTATAAAATAAAAGATTTTATTTTAAAATTTTTTTACAAAAAACATTTAAATGCGAATTATTTTAAAACTATCATTTTTCTTATACGCTGTTTCATTACTAGAGGGACGAATTGTACTCGTATAATTTATAAAATACTAGCTGACCCGGCGAACTTCGTACCGCCTCAAAATTAATAAATGTTGTGTTAAGATATTAGCTGACTTAAATTCAAATTTTTATTAAGATAAAATGAATATTAAAAATGAATTCAATAAATGTACAAAAATCAAAATGAAATGTATTTTAATTACTTTGAAATGAATGTAATTCACGTGGCAAAAAGGCATTTGCTTTATTGAAGTGAATCGAAATGTTTCGTGTAGCATTGTTGCACTACATTCTATTAAATTATTTGCTGGATAGGTTACACTCGGGTCGATTCCCTTCATTGAAGCACCTTGTCATATAGGACATTTCTTGTTTTGTTGTCAGGTGCGAGAACAAACAAAGCGGATGGTTTGCTTGCCGACACGTGAACATGCTACGTACAATTGACCGTGAGAGAAACATTTATTTTCTAGATTTAGCCCACAAACACTCAAGGATTGGCCTTGTGATTTGTTGATCGTCATGGTGAATGCAAGACGAATCGGAAATTGAATTCGTTTAAACTCAAATGGCATATCGGTTGGGGTCATCGGAATTCTCGGAATGAGAACTTCCTCACCTTTGAACTTTCCCTCCATTGGGTCAATTCGAACGAAAATGTGCGAGCTGTAGTCAATTGTGCAATCGTATTGAAACGCTATTCGATTCAAATCAACACTTGAAGCATTTCTTCTTGCGCTTCGAAGATTATCACGTTGTTGATCTGTGTGATAAGCTCGACGATTTCTCATTGCCAACTGAGCCGTTTGACGTACTGCCTCTCTTTGTACTTGTGTTTGTGAAGCACGAAGTCCGGCCATACTAACGCAGCGCTCTTCTCATATGATTTCTTGTTCATCTGCAGTGGATTGATTCGCAAAATTCCGGAGTCTAATTGCATTACGGTTTCGTTGTGAAAGATTAGACTTCTGGCTCGCGGCATTGTAAATAACACTGGAAAATTAATTACACAATTCAAAATTACATAATGAAGCATTTATCGATGCGCGCATAATTACAATTGTGATAACCTCACAAAGAGAACATCTTCGAAGGCAACTTATCGTTTGAAAATCACGATCGAAAATAGAATTCCACAGAATTTCGAACGAATCCGTCTGGAAAATCAAACACGCAGTACAAAATTACCGATTGGATTGATTGTCGATGCTTTCACAATGTCCAATTCATCAAACTGAACTCACCTCTTTGAAATCACTTTTCGCTGATAAATTTCAGAACAACTCGTTTGAAAAGAATTAATTAAATCGAATACAAATGTAATAACCGTATAAAACTGAATGAAAAATGGTGAAAACTCGAAAACAAATGCTGATAAATCGCGGCGCACTTAGACCAGAAACTAATGGAAACAACAACAATCCATATCAAATCCGCTTTCTCAAGCGTGGACAGTTGCGGACAGATGACTATAGACAAATAATATATGGTTGGTATTTTTTCTAACAAACCATTTAGTTTTTATTTTTTTGAAAAAGTGGTTGTGCATAATTTCGTGAAAATTAAAAATTATCAAATAAAACAAACGATACAAAAATTATATACATATGTATATAATTAATTATTAATTATATACATATGTATATAATTAATTATTAATTAAAAATTAACAAAAAAAGAAAATTCATCGAAATCAGTCAATCCGTTCTCGAGATATCATCAAAAAAGCCATTCCATACAAAATATACATATGAGAAAATAAATTTTCTTCATACATTTTTTTTTCGTAAATTTTTCAGATGTTTTAATAGTTATTCTGCTATTCGAGACGGAGACAAATCCAACAAATCAAAAATCATAAAACTCGGTCCAGCCGTTCTTGAGTTATAAATGGTGTAACTAACCCGACTTTGTTATACAATCCCGAGCAACTGAATCGACTAAAACCTTAAGCGCTCACATAAGGGCGATTTTTATTAGAACGGTCAAACCGATTTTCATAAGACATTATTTTTTTGAAAGCCTGATATTTTTGCTTTAAAATGACACTATTTTTATGAAAATTGGTTTAGTACTTTTTATGTAATGAATTTTGAATGAAAACGCAACCAAAATTGATGATTAAGCAAAAAATATTGGGGGTGTTTAAAATTAAATTACAACAAAAAACTCAAGCAAAACAAAAATAATTTTATTGGTTAATAATAAGTATGGCCCCCCTTGCGTCTACAACGGTTCGCATGCGGTTCCCCATTGACCTTATTAAGGTTTTGACAAATGCTTGGGGGATCGCACCCCACTCCTTCTCTAACGCAATCTTCAGGTCACTGATGTTAGATGGTACCGGATTTCTAGCTCGGACTTTCCGTTTTAGTTCGTCCCATAAATGCTCAATTGGATTCATGTCTGGACTGAGTGCTGGCCACCTCATCGTCTCGAGTCCGACCTCATCCAAGAACTGTCAAGTGGTTCGAGCTGTGTGACACCGGGCATTGTCATGCATCAATATGAAATCTTCCCCTATATATCCTGCATAGGGCACTGCATGATCCAAGAGAATGCCCTCGATATATCGTTCAGCGGTCAGACCTCCTTCACGGCCTCCACCAGGTACGAAAACAAGATCAGTTTTTCCCTCAAACGATATGCCAGCCTCCACCATACACGAACCGCCGCCGTATGAGACTGTTTCAGCAAAACAGCACTGCGAAAATCGCTCTTCTGGACGCCGGTAGACCCGGTCTCTCATATTACTACCATCGAGACATATTCTGCACTCGTCAGTAAATAGAACGGACGTCCATTGCTCGATGTTCCAATTGATGTGTTCGCGGGCAAATTCGAGTCACTGTTTGCGGTGGCGTGTTGTCAATTTTGGGCCTCTAGCGGGCCGTCTTGGAGTGAGGTTGGCTTCCTTCAAGCATCTTCTTACTGTCCATTGACTAACAGCTACATCTCGAACTTGTCTTAGCTCCTGCTGCACATCGACGCCCGTGAGATGGCGATTTCGCAGTGAAGTTAGGACGATAAATCGATCGTTCCTCTCTGATGTACACCGAAACCGGCTGGTTTGTGGACTTCGATTGAAGGTACCAGTTTCCTGAAACCTACTGAATACTCTTGAGACAGCAAATTGGCTTATGTTAAGCTGACGAGCGACTTCTTGTTGATTGCGTCCTTCTTGCAATAAAGCAACAACTTGTGCGGAATTTTCTGGAGTGGTATCCATGATTTTAAGGAAACAATGAATTAAACTGGTAGAGATTTGTTCAGGTCAACGTCTGACTCATAAGTGACGACAAATATCGGTCAACGTGGCATTATATAGGAGATTGCATCACGCCAATTGTTTTCACCGAAATATCGCATTTTGCTAAGAGTGCTTTAATTTGAAAAGTACTGTATGGATTTTAATGATAAAGGTATCCTTGAAAATATAAAATACTAGGCTGAGGTTGTTTTTCGAAAATCTATCCAGCCATTTAAAAAAAATATGCGTTTTGATGGTCTAGTCGATTCAGTTGCTCGGGAGTGTATTTGTTATATATAGATTTGTTAGAAACAACTATAAAAATCGTAAGTGTTTTATTACTTACAATATATGAAAGATTTCTATTGCTATTAAATAATAATTTTTTTTTTCCTTGTGTTAATTATTCTATTTCAATTTAATAATTTTTGTATAAGTGATGCATAACATATCGAGAGCGAAACGTTATAGAATGGTTTCAGAAATGGCAGAAAATAGTCTCAATCTAGAATTAGATGGTATTTTAAATGACGCTGTACTTTCCCAAGAAATTGTTTCCGAACATTTTCAAGTTAATATTGAGAATACTGATCTTATTTTAGATGATAATTTTTTGTTTGAGGATAAGTCAATTTCTTCGGATTCAACGGATGATGAGTCATCACATAGTACTGAGTATTTAGATCCTTCGAGTAGTATTAAGTATTGAAGCCAGCACCAGGATTCAACATCGATCTACCCATAAAGTCACAGGAAGAATTGGAAGCGATTACCCCAGATTAAATGACGAGGATTTTTCATCAAATTTGGTAAAATAAAAAATTATTTTCATTATACCTAAATATTTTACACATCAATTTAATTTTTATTTTCAGACAAAGTATTTATCTCCATTTGAACCGATTGCAGGAAAGCACCATTCTACCGGTGGCCTTACAAAAATTATAGCGGACGGTTTATTAAAAAATTATAACTGGGATGGTATCAACTCAAAGCCTTCGTTAAAAGACTTGGTGCTTTTTAATAAGATTCTATTATGTAATTTGCTTAAAAGTAATTTGTTTATTAATCATTTCATATTTAATTACAGATTCCTGTAAAAAAATATTTAAGAATTATGAAGAATTTGAAAAAAAAACATTAGGAAACAAATAAGTGATTCCCACAACAGGGAAAATAGAAGAAATAGTCGACTTCCAAAGATATAGTATTTCAAGCTATAATTATTAATTTTTTTTTTTATGAAGTTAACAAATGAATTGAAATTTGAACTGAAAAACTACCTGTTTATTATAAATAAATGAATTAAAACTAATCTATTGATGTCTTTCGTTAAAAGTTATATTATTAAAGATTATAACTAGACATGTTACCAAAGACTACCAATAGACCAAAGACAAGTAACTAACATGTTGCTAAAGAAGACTGCCAGACACGTTAATCATGACGATGATCAGACGTGTCACTAAAGGCGAATTATACAAATGTTAACAAAGACAACCACTACACATATTACCTAACTCATGCCTGTGGATATGTTACTATAACAACGATCAGACATGTTATAAAAGTGCTATATTGTACACGTTACCAAAGACAAATACCAGGCATGTTACGAAAAACCACGTTACAAGAAGTCTGTGAAAACGAGTTGTCTCATTTACATGGAGTTGTCATCTGGCTATTATGGGTTTGTCCTGATAACATGTTATATAATATTATGGCGTGTGTTCTGCAAGACACGTTTGCTGGGTAGTGCATGCTAAAATAAAGGTAGACAATACGATTTTAATAGCACATGAAACTAAATTGGGCTGGATTGTAGGAGGTAATCTTTTGCGACCATCATGATGCGACGTTACAACGATTTTGGGCGACTGAAGATGTTCCTGAAATTAACAAGATCTCAAAGGAGGAGCAGAATTGTGAAGATTAGTTCCAGACAACTACAACCCGAGCAGCTGATGGAAGATTCTTCACTAAAATTGCATTTAAAGAAACATTGAAACCTATCGGATCCACCTATCAGCAGGCTATCTGAAGGTAATTGGCAATGGCGAAACGATTCAAAACCCACAGTTTTCGATGCGTCTGCAGAGTCAAGCTCGACAGGTGTCTCACTAAACGACAATTTGTTGGTAGGACCAAACGTGCGCAATCGAGCCTATTACAAATTCTCACACGGTTCCGGCAACATCCATATGTATTTATTGGAGACATCGAAAAGATGTACCGGCAAGTTTTGGGTAATAAAAAAGACATTAAACATCAAATAATTCTATGGCGAGATGATCAGCAACGTATACGGCCGTACGCGTTAAATACAGTAACTTATGGTATGGCATCTGCAACATTTATGGCCACCAGATGCTTAAAGGTCGAGCCATTGAATATGATATCTACGTAGACGATCTAATGACCGGAGCATCAACATTACCAGAGCTAATCAATTTGAAAGATAATTTAGTAGAGATTTTAAAAAGCGGAGGCTTCAATTTGACTTGTGAACAAAGTTAAATACATAAAACTATCCATTTTATGGGTCAATAAAATATTTTTTTTGAATTATCGTTTTTTATTTTATTTATATGTAAATTTAAATTTGTAGTGACTTCTGTTGGTACTAAATCTATCTACTGAATTTTGTAGTGACATCTGTGAGTACTAATTTTGATTATACTTGTTATAGTTACAACTTTTTACACTTTCTGCCGTAGGCACTTGGCGAAACACACCTAATACACACATACTCCTGAGATACTCCTGATGATGACCTAATAAGCCGAAATCGATCGAGTGATTTTTTAAACGTTTTGTAATTTTGCGAAATATTTAACAAGTGTTTTTAAAAAAATTTTAAAAATGTGTGTATGTTATAGTTACCTTATCGGTCACAAGGCTACTTTGCGCTGCAGATGTTGGAGATAAGCTACTTTACAATTTTATATGGAAACGTCACTTCGCTAGCGGTCCATTCTATTGTATGGTCTAAGGAAATTAATACCCCTATTATGGTTCTCATATCACCGAGAAATACTATACAAATATGACTTATGTTGTATAAGTTTTTCGGTGAGGTGACAACCATAATAGGGGTTTAAATAAGAATGTTGATTCCTTGCTATCCTTTTTTCTTTCCCTCATCTTTTTATGCGCTATTTTGCAGTTTACTAAATTCCTTCTTTAAAAATGTAGTCAACTTTATCCAGCTGCTTGTATCTACAGCAATTTTCAAACTCTCCTTCGCGGATTTCTCTAATAGTTTTTTCCTATAAATCATTTTCTAAACCTCTTTCCAAGCTAAGCAAATGGCAGCTCCTTCTACATCAGCGATCCACTTTTCAATCTTATATTCATCTTCTCCAGAGAATTTGGAAAGGGATTCTTCTACATCTCGAAACAAAACACTGTATTATCCATGACAGTTACGTCTTTCATATTTAGTAATTGCACCATCACAAGCGTTTTCATCATTAGATTCGATTATATCGGGTAATTCAGCTGCTCATTATATCACCCTCGGCAAATTCTGCTGCAGGAATAACATCAGAGATTGTATTATCTTTGTTACGGGATTCTAATTGAATATCCGAATGTTTCTTTACCAAATTTTGCTCACGTCTTACACTGAGAGAAATCGTATTCTACTATTATGAAAAGTATATTCTCAAATACACAAATTCGAGATTGATGAAAATTTAAAAAAATAATGCGCGATTTTTAGAATCAATTGCATAAATTTAGACGAAACGGATAAATTTTTACATAAATATGATTTTATAATTTGACACTTATTTGCTCTCTTTGATAGAATTTGAAAATACTTAAACCAAATCATTTATGCACTTTGGGGGGATTATTATTTTTGATTTATGAATTGTATACTTCAATTCATATTTTTACAAAATGCAAGCAATTGTGTAAGTTTTTTCTCAATTTTACTAAATATATTGCATTTAAATTAAGAAAATTGATTTTCTTGAAACATTATCACTAACAAAGGTTAGTTTTGAAGCATCTATTCTCAAATTAAATAAATCTAAGCTTGGTATTTGAGCAGATAATATAAAAATGGTAAAAATGGGATGTCAATAAGTGTTTGTTCAATCATATGTTTTGATTTTTCATTAGTTCGGATGATTGAAACATTCCCTTATATGTTAAAGGCTGTTTCTTAGGCAAACTAATAAATGGCCTAATTTAAATAAGCAACCAAGAAATATTTTGTGGCGATAAGCATTAACATCAAAAATTAAAAATGGGCAACATAAATAGTATTTTAAAAATAAAAAAAAATAAAAATTGCAACTGATTAAATTTGTTGATAATTCATTATTGCTGTTTCTACTGGTTGACTCCAAAAATCTTTACTTCGATTCCAAAGCAATTGATTGTATTCTCTTCCAATAGTTCCAACAATTCATGGTTCATAATTGTTGCCAATTAATTATGTTTTGTTCCAAAAACAAACTATTTTGTATGATATAATAAGAAATTTTTGTTTATTGAATTTTTGTCGGTTTATTGCCATTTGCCACCCTTGAAATTGAGCACGTAAAATTAAAATTTTTGTTTCAAAGTGAATTACGCGTTTATTGTAATTCACAGTTACATAGTTTTGGTGTTAAGAAAAATGCAACATCAAAATTAACGTGAATTGCAATAATCCTCAATTTGTGTATATTAGTTTATATTGAAGCACGGTTAAACCCAAACTAAATTTATAAATATGCAAGATAATTCTCAATTCTTGTATATCAATTTCAAATTCTGAATAAATCTACGATTCGTCAACATTTTTATTTAATTTTCATAATTGAAGAATAATATTGATGCTTTGAGTATAATTGCTGTCACAATTTTGAGAATACTATTCATGAGAATAGTTTAAAATGGAAATAACATATACTTTTTTGTTTGATTGTAACAAATCACTTACAACAACTTGAGACATTCGAACTCAACTCCGCAATCGGTTCAAAATTAGCCAAATGTTTTGTTTTGCTTTATTATTATCAGAAAATCCAAGGAAATGCTTCATTTTCTGTATCGACTGGGATGTTTGAGGGATAAGCAAGATAGTTTATATCATGTTAATAGAACCAATCTGTTAATGTTACAAAAGAAATCCAGTGGAAATTGCGATTCCAGCGAGAATTAGTATTAATTTAATTTAGGTATGCAGGAACGTAGTTTTAGGTAAGTATAATACAAAATTAATGTATGGCTTATCTGTAATATTCAATTTTATTGAATTTTTGTTTCGACACTTGCGATGTATCTATGAAATGAAAACCGGCAAAGGTAAAGTATATTGACATTTATTGGTTGTACCTCAGTAAGCTTTTGTTATTAAATAAGTACAAAAGGTGCAGTAAGGGATTTCTACATATGTAATACATTTTATAATCCTTTCTACAAAGAAATAGAGCAGCAAACATGCGATGTTCATATTTTCCACAAATTGACGCATTCTACATATTTAATAGTTCGGTTTCAGATGTACACTTGAAATTGAGTACTTGCGAAAGTGTCACTGTGAAAATAATTTAAATTATCCAGGTCGGCTGGAATTGATTTAAATCTTATCTGCGTACATGCTGAATAATACTGGTCCTACTATTCTCTGTAAAGTCTATTGTTGGGTTTGAACTTCAACGTTCATATAATATACGTAAAATTCCTTTACAAGGCCCTATACTCCTAATAAGATCATTTCTAATAAAAAAAGACACCTAAAATAATTACCAAACTTAATTGCATTAAAGTGCAACTGCAATTACATAATGTAATTACTTCTCGATTCATGTAGACTAATATAAAAATGCTTCATTGTAGACTATTACACACAATCTAAGCATTATTGTAATTCAAAGTTTATTTTGTTTTCAAAAATATTACAACATAAACATTACGTGTGAACTGCAAAAAGCCTCAATTTTTGCATATTAGTTTATATTGAAGCATCGTTAAACCCAAATTAAATTTGTAAATTTGCAAGTTAATTCTCAATTCCTGTATATCAATTTCAAAATCTGAATAAATCTACGATTCGTTAACACTTTTATTTAATTTTCATAATTGAAGAATGATATTTATGATTTGAGTATAGTTTTTGTCACAATTTTGAGAATACTATTCAGGAAAATAGCGCATTATAGTTTAAAATGCAGATATCCTATATTCCTTTTTAGCAGATGTTTTATCCTCAGTTTGTGTTCAAAATTTAAACATTGCAGATGTCCGTGCGTGCGATTGCTGCATAAATTTAATTTCCGAAAATAAATTTTACGGATTGTGGAAAGTGAAAAGTATAAGTTTTATGTATTGCGAATTAGAGTGTTGTTTATGAAAAGTGTAAATAGGTTGTTTTATTAATTAAAGAAGTTTGTAGTGCGGCATAATTTTTTTATGTTGAACTACTTCTCCAAAAATTTCATTATCATTAATATTATAATTTTTTTTTGCTGCATTAATATTTAGGTTTTTTCAAAGTTTCTGGAAACATCGAATGGGAAAAATATATTATTTTTATTTAACAGCCAAAGCCCACCGAAACTTACTGATGAAGCACGACAATATCTTGTCGATGAAATAATTCAGGAATTCATGTCAAAAGCACCTGTATGGAAATTGTCGACTTTAAAAAAAATACTAAAAGTATTACAGTTACTTTTACATCAGAAGAAAGTCTAAGTTGTCTGATTCATTAGGTCTTCAAAAGCAAAATTCAAGCGAAGGATGAATAACGGCAAATCCTTATTTTTACATATTTTTCATTCATACATTTTTTTAATAAAGTGTAAAGGATATTGCAAAACCATTTTCCTCGTATGAAGTTACGGATCCTATATCGCAGTAACAATATTGTTATTATTAAAATTATTCATTTTCCGTTTTATTTATCTTAGGAATATTTATTTAACCTATCTTCTAAGACATAGAAATATGCGTCTGGATGCTTGTATAATAAATACAGGAATTTTTCCAGTCGTCTAAGGAATAGAGGAATATTTACCAGCCGAAAACACCGAAGCAGCTCAAAATCTTTAGGAAAAACTACTATCTAGTTCTTAGTCTTGATAAACCTTTGTGTATATATAAATGATTGTGCATTTCATTAACAGATGAAAGCAGCGAAAGCCATGATGTGGGGACTTTAAATGAGAACCTTCTAGCTAACAAAAGCTGGCTCAACTGTTTTCACGAACCGTGGGAAGCGGTTGAATTCAAGTGGCAATCAAGCTTTTTCGGTAGGCTGCACGAATTAAACTCGATAGGGCCTACAACAGGATTCAGCAAATGGTTTCAAAATGGTAAGTTCGGAATATTGTTTTTGACAGAATTAAAAGTTATTTTTATATAACCTGTTTATTTAAGGTATATAGACTTTGAAAATGGATTTCCTGAACAAAGTAACTTATGAGTAAGGCAGTGACAACAATTCCGTGAAGTAGCAAATCAACTCCTCCAACGACATATTGAAGACATCATAGTAAAGAAGGATGCTTCGATATTAAGAGCATCTACGACATAGGTAAAATAAATTAAATTAAAACGTTATATTTTAAATATTAATATTACGTGTCAATACAGATAACCATAAAATATCACCATCATTAAATTGCTGCATTTGCGTTACGGCCGACTTCAAGAGTCAACAAGCGTATAACAAAAAATAATATGGAAGCCTTCAATGGCAAGCTCGATATCACCATTCTTTCAATTACGTGTTTTTTAGTAGAAATTGATTTATTAAAACATTTTACTAGAAATTATGTACATACATATGTATGTGCATAACTATTTATTTAAAATTAACCCAGTAATATGTTATTTCTATAAAAAAAGTTATCAAATTATATTATATCTAAAATTAAACTCGGTAAAAGAAAATTAAGTAAGGAAATTTTACAATATAAAAATAAAATTTTATTCAAATTATCAATAAAAATTACTATACAAATTTAAAGAAATATGTATTTTATTTACTTAATTTGAGATTTGCTGGAATTGATAATATTCTCGAATTGTGCATTTCATTCTCAAAACAAGAATTATCGACTGAGCAAAATTCATTCATGATAGGCTTAATTCAAACTAAACATTTTATAAACTTTGAATTTCAGTCTTGAAGTGATACCAATCTCCTTCTCAAATGAAACCTTACCCGCTCAAATTTTTTCATGTTTTATGAATATTTGCATCAATAGGAATGTAGTTATACTTATTTCATGTGTAGTTCTAAAAAATATCAAGAAAACATGATTTGAATTAGAGAAAAATCTTACTTATTCTGAGAAAGATTGATAAAAAACATTAACAATTTTAGAGTACACTACTCTTCGATTAAGAATATTATGTTCTTAAACAAAGGAAATCTAAACACAAGGTGATTTTAAATTTGAAAAAAATGTTAACAATTTTTTAGTTTTAGATTTATCATTTCGAGAATTGTACAATTGAAAGAAGAAAGCTAGTTGGCTTGAAATATACATTAAGATCTTAATTTCATTATTTCTCAAAATTATAAATCATCATCGCTTTATTCTAAATTTAAGCAAAATTTCGCTTAGCGCATATTGAAGCAGCTTTATTGCATAAATTTATACATTTACTGCATAAAATGAGTAGTCTTTTTTTTTTTCAGTGTAGCAACTGCAACTCTCACTCCTCAGGGCCGTTCTTATATATTTAGGCGCTTTGGGCTAAAATATTAGGCAGGCGCCTTTGTCGAATCAAAAAAAGTTTTTCCAGCAAAAACCAGTACGTTCGATATCATGAAATTCTAGAGAAAATACAAGACATGAAGTTCAAACAGCATCTAGTAGACACCGTATGATTGTGAAAATGCGTACTAGCAGAAAACAAGTTTTTAAATTTGGGAGGGTTTACAATGCATAAAATAAATATCGCAACTCGTGCATTCCAAGCGACGAATAGAATAAACTTATAATAAAACGGTTTGCATTTCGTTTGAAGTGAAAAATGAAATTCAATATGCTCTCTAAAATTGACTACTTAGGTTTTGGACATTTGGTGGCTTGGACATTTGGTGGCGCCCTATTAATGCGGCGCCCTAGGGCTACAGCCCTTATATCCCCATGGTAAAGATGGCCTTGTCTCTCCTCCAATTCCAGTTCCTTTTCAAATAATTTCGTCATTTCTAATTTATCACTATCGATAGAACTGCGTCTATCATTAAAGGTAAGCTCCCAAAAAAATGTGTGCTTGCAAAAAAATAATTTTAAACGCCGTTCAAGTTAAAAGTTAAATGAATCCGGATAACGCCAACAGAAAAAAAGTTTCACTTAATTTTTGTTTACCTTGTTTACACAACACAAAATCCACTTGTTAAATCAGTTATTTTGTTTGTTTCTAGTCGTATACGCCAAATTTCGCGTTATACGAATTATCCAATGTACTGTCCAATACAATTTTGTACAACTATGCGCACTACAACTTAATGTTCCGTTCTTGATTTATAATAATGTTTGTATTCAATTTCACCATAAA
Organism: Tipula helvola; assembly: GCA_963556165.1. Taxonomy (NCBI): domain Eukaryota; kingdom Metazoa; phylum Arthropoda; class Insecta; order Diptera; family Tipulidae; genus Tipula; species Tipula helvola. Next base: position 210,112,499 of record OY744482.1, read on the forward strand.
CTATTTTATAAAATCACGACTTTTTGAATAGTTTGATGTGATGCTTCTTATTTTTTGTGATCGCTTTTGTGTGTGTGTAAATGGCATGATTGTTTTACAGTTTGTAAAAGTTGATTATATTGTTTTAATTTAGATTCCTCTCCAATCCCACTTATATATAGTACTAGATGAGCCTAGTCCGCCTTGCTGGCCCTAACTAAGCCGTTTGTGTTGTTTTGACTCTCGATTTAAGTAGATGTCACTGCATGTAATTATCGAAAATTATTTTTTGCATATCTATACAGTTGTAACCTTGTATTAGAGCTATAGGAATGCAAACTGCTTTTAAAGGATAACAATGAAAATATAAATTATTAAAAATATAATATTCATATGTAGCTGTTTCGTATTATATGCAGCACAGTGGAAAGAATGGAATAAATGTTTTATGTGAACTGAAAATTAGTATAAATTTATTGTAACGTCCTTTATTTCAAAATTTTTTTTTTTTTTAAATTTGGTTAATATATTAATTTATAAAAATTATACTATATAATATGAAATATGTTATAAATGTTGTACATATTGCAATGCTCTTTTATAAACAATATTTTTTTGGTTTTGCTTCAAGTGCGAATAAGCATAATGATGACAGTTTATCAACACGTGAGCAACGAACGTACATATAATTGTCCATGTGAGAAACATGGTCTTGCACGATTTAATTCACATACTTGCAGTGATTGGACGTACCGGAAATTGGATGCGTTTAAATTCAAATGGCACAGCTGCACAGATTCAGGTGGAACGATTGGTATACGTGGAATTAATACGTTTTCACCTTTGCATTTGTATAATTTTTTTACAGCCAATCTTGTTCCATTATAAAGCCGAGGTTGATTTAAATGCGCAAAAGTATTACGACACTTATTATATTTTTTTAAAAAAATATTTTTATTTGGACTTCCATTGGACACTATCTGTTTGCATAATATCTCTTAGTAATTTATCAATCGCTAAAAACGTTTTTTATGACACATTGAGCATTCATCTAATAAGATTAGTTTTGCATTTTTAATTGTTTTCCAATCAGGATTTCGATTTATCATACTTGGAAATATTATCTCATCGGTACTTAAAGGAATCTTGAATAGTGAATGTATCGTCCTATCATCCGCTAAAAGCGTAGCTGCAATACCTGTGGATGCTCCAGATAATTCAATGCTTGTGCTCCGTTAAACACATTTCCTCTAACAAAACTTAGTAGAACAATATGAATGTATATGTAAGAATAATATGAATGTATGTACTCGTATATTATGAGTTTTATTTTTCGAAATCAAAGTTCTAAGCACACTTTGTTTGAATTTTAATTTTTATTCTCTGGGTGTGCGGACAACGCAAATAATTTTATTATAATAGATAGATAGATAACAAAAAGCTTAAAAAAGTGAATTAAATTGATATTAAGAACTATAATTTTTATTTACATCCAGATGTCAATGCCAGGTTGAAATGTTATTTGTCAAAATGATTCATATCAAAATAGGTAATACGTTTCAGGTTGAAACAATATTCAAAACAACACATGAGACAACAATATAGTTTAAAATAAACAGTTTCGTTTAATTTAAGTAGACATTTTGGAAATTTTGCCTTAAACTGTAATTTGTCTTTATAATTATGTAGTAAACTGCTAGGAGTATATTCACTATATTCACATCACTAAATCACAGAGAAATTATTTTATTCATCCAAATAAAATTTTCCTTCACCCTAATGCTGGAAACACATGAGCAGAATTCTGTAAGCAGCAAAATTAGAATACACAAGTTCAAATGAATTGAAATACATGTATTCTGCTTGCCATGTAGAATTCTGCTTCATGTCTCTATTTCTAATTTTGCTGCGAATTAGTAGGCTACATTACGTAAAATATAACAAATCTAGTACAATTTGTATACTTTTTACTTTTTTCAATCAATTTTTTTAATTTGTTGACAGAAAACAAGTTTTGTGTGATAAGTGCCAAAATGGAGAATACAAATTATCTAATTTGTGACAAAATAGTGCACAAAAAATTGTACATTAAAATTAAATATGTATCAAATAAATGCCACAAAAAAACATTCTGCTTATTAAAACTGACACTCATGTAGTTCACCCGAATTTCTGCCGGCAGCGATGCCAGCAGACATTCTGCTCATGTGTTTCCAGCATAACGAATAAAAAATGGTCTGATTTTTATGACATTTTATGACAAAATCTTTTTTTGGTTTTGGTGAAATACCTATTATGTACAAATATTTTTCCACTTGATAATTACAAAAAGAACACAAAATATAAACAAAAAAATTATTGCAATATTTTTGCCGATAGAATATCCAAAGATTAAACATAATAAAATATGTATAAACTCATAAGAAATTAATTTATATTTGATAAAAAAATTTACAAAATATTCCTTACAACAAGAAATTAAAAAAATTATATTTCTAAAATCAAAATAAAAATAAACAAAAAATTTCGGCCCTTCGACCCATTCAGCCCTTCGACATTCGGCCCTTTGAAATTCTGCCCTTCGTCCTCATTCTTATAATTTATTGAGAAACAAAAAAATCGACACCGGGTGTATCAAAAATAAAACTTGTGCGGTCACAACAAAGATATGAAGATTATGTTGACGTTTAATTTGTTTCCCTAACAGAAAAAATCACAATGAAGTTGTCTAGCATTCAATCTATTGTCCATAGCAATTTTTCCATTTCCAATGTAGTGATTGGATAAAATCGATAGTGGTCACAATCGATATTTATCGATAATTCACATTTTGCTATCGATACTATCGCGGATTTCAATATACATAGTACAAAAATTATAAATAATTCTATAATGAACTATTTTTTGTACATTAAAGAAACTTAAGTTATTCATTTGAGCATATAACTCAAACTAAAAAAAAATAATTAAATTTTAATTAATCAATATGATATTGATTTTCTTTTGGGGAAATTCCACCATTTAAACTTTCTGTGGTTTAAGGCGACTGCGACGATCACTTAATATTTCACCGGCTGCTGAAAAATTCCTTCCTAAAGGAATTGATGTAGCAGGTACTGTAATATATTTTAACGGTTTAATGAACTTCAAATTGGTTTTTATTTTCATCCCAGAAGGAAATATCAGGAAGTTTGACCATATTTTCGAATTTAAGGATTCAATCATTGAATGCGACTTGATTGAATTTTACTGTTATAGAACTGCTGTTTTTATTTTCCGAATAATTAAATCGGGTGTACCATCATACGTGCATGATAAACTACATTTTTCTATGTCATTGAGAACTAGGAACGTTAATTTGCCTGTTAGTAGAACTAATGTTTACAATAACTCCGGATTAACAAATGCGATTATCACTTGGAACAGTTTGCCTACAGAATTAAAAAATATAAGTTCGATTAATAAATTTAAAGCACTTATGTTAAAATTAGTTACTTAGAATCAAAGTTCTTGTACATATTGTAATTATGTACATTGTTGTATATATGTTAATTATTGTTATATTGGAAATTGAAATGTAATTATTGTTAATTTTAAGTTGTTCTATACTATTGTAAATATGTGTTATGTACAAAAGCCACGGCTTATACGTTAAATAAAGCTTTATTATTATTATTATTAAATATGATCAGACGATTGGTTATTTATAGGCCGCCTAATATTGCCGGACGTTTATTATAGCATCGGAAGTTAAAGTTTGTATTAATGGTGGTTGCCTTTCTAAAACAAACGACAGCAATATACTGGTCCTGTACCTCCAGAATGTGATGCATCATACATTGATTGATCATTTAAAGTACTACGATGAAGTACATGATAAAACCTCGGTAGTTAAAAATGTTTGATCATTGCTTGCATTTTCTAACGACCTAAACGCAGTTTATTAAATTGAGGATTAACCAAGGTTGCCAACATGGCGGTGGTTCTCGGGTCTGGTCTTTAAGGGGTTAATAATTTGAGAACCTTTGATGATAATACGTCTTTCACAACTAAATTCAATGTGTGAGTAAAGCACGGTATAAGTTTAATATATGTATACTAATATTAAAGCGCTTAATCGAATTGTTGCTCACCTGTGATTCTGAAAACACTGTAAAAATTAGACAAATGAACAAATTGTAGCGACTCACTCATTTATTCAATTTCAATATTCACAAAATATTCATCATTCGTTCATCGCCACAATATACCAATCACGTATATTAGTGCGCGCATCCGCACTCTGCAGCGGATTTACATAAACTCAACCGATCATCTTCAGTATCACAACGCACTTCAGGTTGATCAAAAAATGGATACTGCTGTCAACATTGTTTAGCGCGATACATTCATTCGTTCTCTCATAACAAAAAGTTAATTGGTTTTTCTTTAACGTGGCACACCAAACAATTTATTTATTCTAAAATAAATTTAACCAAATTAGTTTGGTGTTCTCATTTTTAATTTATCGCGAAGTAATTTCGAAATGCGTGATGAAAAATAGTTGTGTTAAATTATCGTGTAATAAAAATTGTTAAAAAGAATATTTTATAGTGAATATAAAACGGGTGCGCCGAATGCGCATTTCACAGAACTATATAGTGGAGTATAATTTATTCAATTCCTTACTCCGTCCACGTACATAATATATAGTATTTGAATCGCAAATACTATAAAATCTTGCCCTAAGTGCTTTTCTAAAAAATGGAGTGATGAAGCAAATGGTATGTGTTGTGCTGGAGGCAAAGTGGTTCTTCCTAATGTACAGAAACCACCACAACCAATAAAATATCTTTTGTCAGGTAGTCATCCATTATCTGCGCATTTTTTAAATGGCATACACGGGTATAATACAGTGTTTCAGATAACGTCATTCGGTGCTAAATAAATTCGCGAAGGCAACATTATGCCTACATTTAAGGTAGAAGGGCAGATGTACCATTTGATTGGTAATCTCATCCCACCTTCAGGTCAAAGCCCGCATAGTTTCTACAGATTTATTTCATATCTGATGCCGATCAACAGTGTGTGTACGAAACAGTCAAAAGTAAAAACAAATCTTTCGATCAAAGCCTTCTAAATATTATGGCAAATAATAATTTTCCTACTACTTAGCCATATAATTATGCAAAATTGGTCTCCACGAAAAGCCCTTTTATTTTAACGAAATAATATACAGCGTATGTCCACCCACCAGGTCCACTCTAAATATTGGTGACAGAATTGTTGAAAACGGATAAGTAGTCTCGGAGATTACCTCTTACCAGGGCCATATATTAACGGGCCTGATTGTACAAAAATCGAAGCTTTCGATAAGGGTACTCATTTGTCTATTTTATATGGAAAATGCATATTTTGAGTGATAAAATCATGATATAAAATATGAGTAATTTTAATGTTTGTTGAATTTAAAAAATTACTTGTATTTTAAACCATTTGTCATTTTAATTTCGAGGAATGAATCAACCTCGAAATTAATAAAATAATTAAATAAAAATAGTACCTTTATCATATTTTATAGAAAAAGTTTCATTTTAATTGTGCTGCCAGATGCATAAATGTAAAAAAAAAAAATTAAAACAGCAATCGCTGAAAAAAAATGCTGAATATTCGTCAGCAATAACGAAATGTCAAAATGTCAAATTTTTGTTTTGGTTTTTTGTTGTGTTTATAGTTTTGAATTAATTTTTTTTTATATCGAATACTCGTATCCACGTATTGCTCGTATGTACACAATCAAATTTAAAAACAACACAATATTGGAAATAATAACATGTACAATTATGTACATTAATATTTTATTGTATGTACAATATAAAAGAAAAACTAATTTAAAAATCTAAACACAACAAAAAACCAAAACAAAAATTTGACATTTTGACATTTCATTATTGCTGATTTGATTCAGCATTATTTTCAGCGACCGCTGTTTTAATTTTTTTTTGTACATTTATGCATCTGGCAGCACAATTAAAATGAAACTTTTTCTATAAAATATGATAAAGGTACTATTTTTATTTAATTATTTTATTAATTTCGAGGTTGATTCATTCTTCGAAATTAAAATGACAATTGGTTTAAAATACAAGTAATTTTTTAAATTCAACAAACATTAAAATTACTCATATTTTATATCATGATTTTATCACTCAAAATATGCATTTTCCATATAAAATAGACAAATGAGTACCCATATCGAAAGCTCATTGAATATTTTTTCGTGTACAATCAGGCCTTACACCTTGCTCTTACATCTAAATTTACAAACTTTACCTCTTTATAAAAATACTATAGATATACAATGTGTTTCGTCGAGAATGATGAAAAATGTGAAAAGGGGTCACTCACAAACATTTCTCAAAAAATTGAAAACGTATAATAACTTGCAAAGTTGTACAGTTAGACCTCCATTTTAAAGGACTTTTTACGATTTTTTTACGTATAAATATTTCGAATTTTCCGGCCGGTCACTTGCCGATGAAACACATTATATTTGGTCCCTCCCTCAATCTCACTGACATAGAAAAACCATAATGTGATACAAACACAGCTGTTTCCAATTCTGAGACTGAAACTAATTAAACGTTAATAAAAAATAAAAATCAATTTCATAAAACCCGAGTTATTTTATTGTTATTTCAAGTCAACATTTAATAACAAAAATTGAATTTTGATTTAAAATGTTGTCTATTTAATTTTTACATAATGAATTACAATTGAAATATTAATCAATACAATTAATATTCATTAATTAATAAAGATATTTAGTTCGCGTAACTATATTTTCATTAAATAAAAAAGCTATAGTTTTAATGACCAAAATTTTTTATTACTCTGAAGGGAAAGATATGCAAGGTGGAGGGAGGGTAGTCTAGAGCCCCACATTAAGTTTTTCGGGGTGGGGGGGGGGGGGGACTAAATTTGTAGTTACGCCACTGGTCTCACAAAGGATTTTCCATAAATTTATAAACATTCACAAATTCACTCCATCACTCATATATATCTTCCAATAGCAGCAATCCAGCAGCAGAAAATTTGATGTTGACGAAAAATACCAGTCAACTGCACCTTAAGCTCCAGTGTTACAAGTTAAAATTTTTTCGTACTGCGCAAATATAGGAATTCCTATATTAAACAGAAACAAAGTAGCTTTCTTTGAATGTGTAATCTTTTCAGTGTGATGAATAAACATATTCTTTTCAAGATCTCAAAAAGGAAAATTATGCTCATGTTGATGAGGTGAACGAATTTTTTTTACTTTTACTTCTTGTTACGGCACCTGTTATGTGCGTAACATCAATGTAAATCGCGTATTGGTCTGGTGCGAATGGATGGGTGTGGACAGCGCTGCTCACTTTCTGTGGTGACTGTTGCGCCTTTATGCCGGCTATACACAACAATTTAGATTAATGAGTTTTTTGAGTTGAGTGATATTTTTGAATGTTGTTTGAATGATTGAGTGAGAACGCCGTGCAATAGTTTCTTTTTGGTTTGGCTGTGTTAATTGAGCGAGAGTTTGGTTTTATGAATATCGTACGATTGATTTGTGTGTTTTTTTTTCTTGTGATTGGATGGTTCGTATGGAAAATTCTGGATGGGTATTGTTTGTTTTGGTCCATGTTGTTTGCATGCGGTTTGCTGTTGGTGTGGTGGTGGACAAAAGGCGTGACTATGAAGCCACGAGAGAGCTTGCGGTTCGTGGTTGGATGTTTTGAGATTTTATCTGTGTATGTTATCTCATCGCGAGTAAAACAAAAAAAAAAATAAATAAATAAATAAATAAAATTGAAAATTTTTTTTTGGCAAAATTTTTTCGGGAGTTAAGTCTGAACTTTTGGACAGATAAGATGTTGTGCGTCAGATAGCTATCAGCACTTATAGAATTTTTGGGTAGTACCAACAATATTAATTGTGTATTAAATAAAAGTTTGGTAGTTAAAGTTTTATTTTTGCCGTGTGGCATATACAAAAAAAAATGTTAGATTATTAGTTTTTATAATCTGAGTTTAGTGCCAAAGTGGCCTTATTTGTAAATAATAAAAATTATAAAAAAATGTATTCATATATAGACGATGGATTTTTATTTTCATTTATATCTAAAGTAATTGGTGCTATTTAGTCCGATTTTTTTTTCTTTTGTTGTTGTTGTGGGTACGAACATTGTTTGGAGAAGTGAAGTGCCGCGATTCATGAATTTTTGTTAAGTGGTGTAATCTTAACGGGATTATGACAGTGTGGACTTTGTGTCCCGGTGTAGTTTAAATAAAATACAAAAAAAATAAAAACAAACAAAATCTTCTTAAAACAAAACTGTGAAAAAAAATAAAATAAATATATGAGTGAAAATGTTGACAAGTGAGTCATATATATGGTATAAGAAAATCTAATCCTTGAAAGTTTAGTGTATCGAAAAAGAAAAATAAACTACTGCATAGTGTGATAGAACCAAAGCCAGTTTATAATCTTCTGGCAGTTGGGTTAATCTTGAAAGCCCAGACCGTATACTGAATCTTTATTGCTATTTGTATTGTTGAGATTCTTACGGTGGGCAAGGTCAAGCCGCACCCTGGCAATTTAACGGGGTTTGTCGGCAAATTAATTTATGTGTGGCAGCAACCCTGCCAACCAAGCGGGGTGGGGTCGGTGATTTGAGGGGGAACCTGCGTCGAGCGCGATTTGAGCTGTTCCAGGGCGGATCTGACCGGATGGGGTCAACTGTCCGATCTTCAGGTATTGTTGATTTTATTGAGAAAAGTAGAAACAAAAACTCTCAGTTTATATTTTGTTATTTTTTTTTTTGCTTAAAGTTTAACTTTTAGTATAATAGTAAATTTTTCTGATTTTTTTTTATAACTTCAAATGTTCATAATTAGTTTTTTTGAAATTTTGTTGTTGCATTCATATTTTTTTTGATTAATTTTTTTGTTAAATCTGCTGTTGTGAGCTGACCACTGTTTAAATTTTGTTAAATCGGCTAGTGTGCGCGCGTGCTGCAAGTTTTTCGTTTTCTATCTTTATTATATATTTATTTTATTACATAACCTTTTTTTACAGCTTTCTCGCACTACATAGTCACGCCTTACCTTACAAGATTTCATTTTACTGCTTTCTTCTTGGTTAAGTCTTTTTCTTTCGTATGTCAGTTTTTTTGGTTTGGAAAATTTGTGTGAATTTTGTATCATGAGTGAGTAGGTGATAAGTGGTGGATCAAAATGAGTGTAGGGCAGGGTTATGGTATTTAGGGTCGGTTTAGCCTCAGATTTCAGTTGATTTTAATTTTCGGTTTTTTTTGTTCCTGTAAACTAGGTAGGTAAGATGTAGTTTTCCTTTTTCTTATCGAATGCGGTTATTCAAGCATAGAGTAATGTCTGGACACCCCACGCCATCCCTGAGCTTAGCCAGCTAGCAAGACCGCACCAGACCGCTTACTCTATGTCTGTTAACGACATCGCAGGATGACGTTAAACTGGCGCACACATGATTGTTACAATAGGGTGCGCCAAACGGAATCTTGCGGTGTCGTTACAGTGGCGCCCAAACCTTGGCTATTAATTAAATTTTTTAATTTTTTTCCTTATTCATTTCGTCTTTTCAGTTCACAGAATTTTTTTTTTCGCTTAATGAATGCACTCGTGTTTGTATCCGACGCCAGCGTTGTTTGAATTCACGCGAGTGTATTCATTTAAGTTCCTGGTCCGGTTGGTATTCGCATCGGTGATGGTAACCGACTTAAAGTTGTTTGATTACGCACCGGTGTGAATATTAAACCCCTCTGCTCAGTGCATCGATTGTGGTGATTCCTCCATTTCCGCTATGTGGCGTCTGATTGTGGTTGGAATTCACTCTTCCTTGCGCTGAGTCGAGAAATTTTTGAAATTTATTTTCTTTACTTTTTTTTCAGATTTCTTCGTACCCTTTACAGTAGTTTACTTCCTATTTCAAATTTTATTTTAATTTCAGTCTTCCGACTATTTAAATGAGGAGGCGTTCCTTGCGGGTTCCGGCGCTTGCGTCGTTCGATCTTGCGGGAGCGTCACTCATTTAGATTCCATGTGCTTTGAGCATTGAGACGGCTGAACTAGCTGTTTCTACCAATGTGGTATTGATTGGGCGGTTAGTTGTCTCGATGGTCAAAGTACATCATTTGGTCCTTCTTCGAGTATTTCGTTTGTCTTGTTTTGCAACAACTGCCTTGTTTACAGGAAAATTTATTATTATCTTTATTTTCATTTATTATTATTTTTCATTTTTATTATTTATTAATTTCAGTTCATTTATTATTCTTTTTTTTGCCGACCCAATGCGGGGCCCTGACCCGCGACTCATTAAGATCCACTCTTTTGTTATTGATATTTCTTTTGTTTTGCGTTTGAACATTTGTATTTTTTGAAAATTTTGATATACTGTTGAATTTATAATCATAATTTATCTTTTGGGAAGATATTTAAAAATAAAATTTTTTCTGAATATATATATTTTTGTTATATAGACATATACCTATGTCCTGTGAGTTATATAGGTAGTATCATATAATTTGCGACAACTTAATTAATTATTTGAATTATTTAATTTCCCTTTGGGACGAATGAATTCAAATCGCACACCGTGGGATAACCCGGCCAGTTCAGTGGTTAGGTCCGTGTTTGAGTCGAGCCCAAGTCAGGGAGTTGTGCGAACCACTCCGTGGGATCAAAGTATTGCATCTCCTGCTCCTCAACATCCTAGAGTTATTTGGATTCACTGGATATACGTGGTGTTGATTTAGAACTCCTTAAGTTACTATAATATTTTTTTTTTCCTTTATTATTCTAAATTAATTTTAATTGTAATTGAATTTGGTTAGATATTTCGTAAATACTTTAATTATTTCTAAGAGCGGTGTTGGTTTTTTTTTCTTTTAATCTACCTTGATTGTGGAATATACATAAATATAATTTTTCTTCATTTATCCTCGAAAAGTATAAAACAAATTATAATAATATAAATATAAATCATGATGGATATATCACATTTAAACCCTAATGAGATCGATGTGGAATGCGAGGTGCGGGGTTTGTTTTCGGGAGCTCCACAAGTGGGCGATCAATTGCGTGCTTTGCTGCAGGCAGAATTCGAGGGTACACAAGCAGTACCTACCAGGATGCATGGGAGGGCCAGTCGACAACCCAAGACCGAAATTGCCCATTGCAATGAGAAATTGATGCAACTCCAGGATGAAATTGCCTCCTTAACAGAGGTCGAAGCAGCAGATCAACTAAGTTTAGCAAAAAAAATTCGTTCTAAACTTTGGCACATCCGAGGGCGTTTGGAGCGTGCTTTACCATCCCCAACTTACGGCAGTGACGCTCAGAAACAACTAACGGCCTGTGTTTCGGTAATGGAAGCGCTTGAGCAGTACTTGGGTGATGAGGATCTGTTGAACCGGTCTCTGGATGCCGCCAAAGCTGTACCGATTGAAAAGATTTCGGGGTTAAATACCGAGGAATATTCTAAGCCGGACGGGGATCAGGCGGAAGTTCGGGCAGGTGGTTCAGCAGCTACGTGTCAGTCCGATCCCTCTGAACACCTAGTTGGGCAGGATACTTCGGTTTTGGTGGCAACCATCCAGCGCAAGATAGACATATTATCCGAACAGTTGAGAGCTTTGACCAACGTGGCAGCAGCACCTTCATCTCGGGAGCCGACTAATTTCCAAACTAGCGATTTTCAGTTTCAATCTAAATTACCGAATAATCCTTCTACTAATACACAGGTCCGCTTTCAGATTCCTCCAGTGTCTCTTTCATCCATAGATCTTCCCAGCATACCAACGTCAATTATTCCTGGTGTTAGTCAGTTTCCGACAGGGCGTTCATCTCTGGAGCCGACTATACAGAATAGCGATTTTCATTTTCCATCCAATTTACAGTACAATCCTTCTATTAATAGACAGGTTCGCTTTCAGATTCCTCCAGTATCGTTTTCATCTATAGATATCCCAAGCATTCCAACCGCAATTACTCCTGGTGGTAATCAGTTTCCGACAGGCCGTTCATCTCTGGAGCCGACTACGCAGTCTAATGTCATGGCGGGATCTTTGCCCTCTCACAGCCTACACAACAGTACTTTTCATGGACCGAGTTCTGATTTCCCTTCTCGTCCGTATGGTGGTGAAAGTGCGTCGAACCCTTGGGCCACCGGGTCCTACGGTTATCGTTCATTGGCCCGCAGTGGTATTTCTTTTAGTGGATTATCGTCAGGTACCACCGTAGACATGTTTCTTTTCCAACTGGACATCATCGCGTCCTCAATGGGTTTGCGTCCAGAAACCTTGCTGGTGGAAATCAGTACAGTATTGAAAGAGATTGCCCTGCAGTGGTACTGGATCTATCGTCGGCACCACCCTTTGGCTACCTGGTTCGATCTTAAAAGAGACCTTGTTGAAAGGTTCAAAGATCGGCGTACCGCATATGAAATCCGCCGCGTTATCGAGGGTAGAAAACAACAGCCTAACGAAAATTTCCTCGAGTTTTATCATGAGATGTGGGGTTTATCTTTGCAATGCCCGACCCCGTATTCTGACGAGGAATTCTTACAGTTGATGATTTCTAATATGAAACCCGTTTTACAATTTCACCTCACGGATCGTAGATTTACTAGTATTGGGGAACTAATCAAAAGCTGCTCTGCATGGGAGGATACTTTGAAACGCTTTCCTTCACGACCCGAGGTTGCAACGTTCCCTAGACGCACTGTTAATGAATTGATTATGGATTCGGGGAATGTCTATGGGGGGCCGGAATTATATCCTAGAGCTACGCCAGCTGATGTTGCCAGTAGTGGTGAAGTGGCGGCGCTTCAGGGTCCGTCTGTAAGTCCGGTGGTTAAGGCGAACACTTTTAGAATTATTCCCAACAATAACCAGCCACCCGTTGCTTCTCAAGCAGCTGGGGGAAATATTCCTCCAGTCTGTTACAATTGTTCAGACATAGGGCATGTATTCAAGAATTGTTTAAAAACTCCAACGAGACCTTTCTGTTACAAATGCGGAATGAAGGATACCATTACTCCCTACTGTCCTAAATGCACGGGAAACCGGTCGAGTGGCCAGTGGAGGTCGGGGAACTCTGGTCCACTTCAGACAAGCACCCCCAGGAATGCGTTGCAGGACGCAGCCAGCAATACGGATGGAGAGCTTCAGCGGATGTCTACCACCTTCGTGAGGGGACAGACAGAACCGCGAAGGCCTTCGTAGAGTCATTTGACTACGAATTAACATCCGGACCGGTTCTGGCTGGTCCCGATCGTCGGGTGGGAGACTCCACATTGCTCCCCTCCGTTTTGAAATGTCGAGCTGTCCCCTCTGTCAACGTTAGGAACTCCATTTCACAAAATCCATTTCTTCAACCTGATATGTCATCATCACCTTATACGTCAACGCCCTATCTTTACACATCTTTTTCGCCAAAACCTTATAATTCAAATCCGTCTACAGTTGAGACTCCTATAACGTATACGTCGATACCGGATCTGTCGATACCGGATACGATTTCATTAACTACAAGACCTTCTGTCAAACCTATTCTACAAAATACAACTGATTCCAATGCCATTATTTCTACTTCATTAAATTCATCTGTTTTTCGCTCCCCCTCAGCTTCTCAGATCATAATTCGACCTAACGGCTCCAGCCGTTTGATGCGCTCTAAACGCTATTGGAGAAGGCGGAAGAAACTGAGATCATTCATTGTTTCTTCTATTTTCGGTACTGAGGCAAGCGACCTGAGGCCATATGCCGATGTACTTGTCAATGATGTTCCATACCGAGGCCTTCTGGATAGTGGAGCTAGTATAAGCGTGCTGGGTCGTGGATCGGAAAAATTGTTAGTCAACCCTTTCATTAAGATTCATAATTTTCCGTCTCAAATCCATACCGCTAGCGGACAACCTCAACGGGTGTTCGGCTACATTCATGCTACTGTTAAATTCAATAATGTTTCTCACAACCTTGTTCTCTACCTAGTACCATCACTGGAACAACCCCTGTATTTGGGAATTGATTTTTGGAATCGTTTTGGGATCATTCCGAAAATTTCTTCTTTAAATGTCTCCAGCGACATATCGGATTCTTCCACTGAGTCTAAATTCCACCTTCTTTCTGATGAAGATAACCGCTCATTGGACCAAATTAAAGATTTGTTTCCATCCAGTGCTAGTTTGGGTCTAGGTAGAACCTCTTTTCTTACGCATGTTATTGATGTTGGTTCGGCTAAACCGGTGAAACCACGCTTTTACTCTGTATCTCCTGCCATCCAGAAGCTCATGTATGACGAGTTGGATCGGATGGTGTCTTTGGGGGTCATCGAGGAATCACAAAGTTCCTGGTGCTCTCCGGTCACCTTGGTGCGTAAGGCCAATGGTAAAGTTCGTCTGTGCTTAGATGCTAGAGAACTGAACAAGGCCACCGTTAAGGATGCGTATCCGCTGCCCCTTATCAACGGATTGCTGGGTCGTTTGGATCAAACCCGATACATATCGGCGATTGACCTCAAAGATGCCTTTTGGCAAATACCTCTCGACCCACAATCCAGGGATAAGACAGCGTTTACGGTACCTGGGCGGCCTTTGTATCAGTTCACCGTTATGCCCTTTGGGTTATGCAACGCGCCACAGACACTTTGCCGCCTCATGCACAGGGTGATCCCACACCAGCTGCACGATAAGGTTTTCGTATACCTCGATGACCTTCTTGTCACCTCCGCCACTCTGGATGAACATTTCTATCTATTGAGAGAAGTTGCACGTTTACTAAAGTTAGCCGGTCTTACCATCAATCTCTCTAAAAGCCAATTTGTCCTGAAGGAAGTTAACTATCTAGGATATGTAGTCGGACATGGTTGCCTTCGCACCAACCCAGATAAGTGTAAAGCGATTTTAGATTTCCCTGCTCCGAAGACCACGAAACAAATCAGACGCTTTCTGGGAATGTGCGGATGGTACCGTCGTTTCATTCCAAATTTTGCTTCGTTAGCCGCGCCGTTGACTGATCTCACCGGTAAATCTGGAAAATGTTCTTGGTCTTCTGCTGCAGAATCTTCTTTTGTTGCTTTAAAAATCGCTTTGTCTTCTGCTCCCGTGCTGGCTAACCCCGATTACAGTAAGCCCTTCTACATACAGTGCGATGCCAGTGCCGTTGGCGTAGGAAGTGTATTGTTCCAAACGGATCCTGATGGTGCAGAGCATCCCATTGGGTTTATTTCGCATAAACTCAACGCGGCTCAGCGAAACTATTCAGTGACCGAGTTGGAGTGCTACGCCGCGGTACTCAGTGTGCAAAAGTTCCGGCCTTATGTAGAAGGGTATCCTTTTGTGATATACACTGACCATGCTAGTCTTCGCTGGTTGATGTCACAGAAGGATCTGTCGGGGCGCTTGGCACGGTGGAGTCTAAAATTGCAGGCTTTTGATTTTCAGATCGGGTATCGGAAAGGGTCAGTTAACGTGGTTCCTGATGCTTTGTCTCGAGCCTTCGGCGAAGAAGCGTCTCCTTGTGATGTGGGTTTCACTGGTTCGAACTTGGTGTCTCCTGATGCTCTACCTGAGAATTGGCCGTCTGTTGCTAGCTCTATAACAGCTCCGGTTGATTCCTTGCAAGTCGCTAGTCTGACTTCGACAAATTCGGTTCCTATTCTGCATATTGATTTGAACTCTTCAGCGTTTGATGATCCTGAATACGTGGCACAAATCAACAAAATTCTTCAAATGAAGTGTGAGCACAACTTTAAAGTTTGTGGCAAATTGCACAATAATTTTGGTAAGGTTATTATGAGAAGCGAATTGAAATCGAGAACAGTTCATTGGATCACTGTATGCCAGTAGATCAATTTATTGTTTTAGTAATAAGTATTTGTGCTATAATGTAATGAGAGTATGTATACCTTTATTTATGTAGTCTGTATTATGTAGAAAAAAAAAAAAAGAAAAATAATGATGACGAATGACGAAGAGTTTTGAACGGAGGAAGAGATGCAACGAGAGGGGAGTTGATTTTGGAATTTTGATAGCGTAAGGTGTTGCAAAGAAAAAAATAAAAAAAAAATAAATAAAAATTGGTGATCGTTTTTTTTTAATTAAATATAAGAGTCGGAAGTTAAACTGAAATTAATTATAAGAACATTAATTCCAACGAAAATAATAATATTTAATACCATAGAATGAACATTAATTAATAAACGAATTTATAATAATAATAAAAATAATATCTAAGTGTGGTCGAAATTAACAAGGCTAAAGGAAAGATAACAACGTTGAAATAAATAAAAACCGTTTACGAAGAATCAAACTATATTCTAAACGGAGCAAGTGCTTAAGTACTCTGACTGTGAAAAATCTATATGTGTATGCATTTGGTAATGTTATACCAAAATTCAGAATTCCATTTTTTTTTTCTTGAAAGTGCACCTTAAGAAGAAAACAAAAAAATAGTATAAGCGGACTTTCGATCAGCGCTTTAAGTCTTATACAGTTACGCATTCAACTTCTACGTATGACTCAGCGACCATCATCATTACAATTTAAACAAAATGAACGGATCCGCAACGGTGTAAAATAAGTTAAGAGTATTTCAATTATTTGATAATTATTTAAGTTTAATTAATATATTTTTTTTTATTGTTATTTTTTTTTAATTACTATCTTTAATTAAGGAATTACCATTTCTTTTTGTTCTTTTTGCAATCCAAATTAAAACCATTGGAAAAGGAACAAACAGGGTGGTACTTACATATGTTGATACAACATTAGAAAATTATTGTTATTGTGTTTGGATTTGTATGTTTATACAAATCAATTTGTAAATTAGGTCTTAGGTTTATAATTTACTTTTCTTTTTCTTATTATAATAAACTTTGAACTTGAGCTTTATTTTGTGAATTATCAATTTATAATTTTCTTATGAGTGAAATATTTTCGATTTCAATTTCGTTTCGGGGATGAATAATTAGTGGTTAGTATATTTCCATTGGTAAGCAGCGGCTGCACAAATTCCATACAGTGCCCGAAATTCTTATTTTTTTTTATTATTTATAATTTTTTTTTTGTGTTTACTTCATTTATTTTTAACAGCAAATTCTAGCTCTACCGTTGGTCCCAGAGAAGAACCCCCCAAGCGACTGCTACCTGGCCGGCTGAAAAATGCTGTCTGGAGTACCCCGGTAGAGTCTGCGACAGTCTTCCAGTTATTACGTATAAGATATTTGGGAGATTGTTACAGTGGCGCCCAAACAAAACTGGCTTATAATTACTTTATTAAATTTACATATACTGTATGGGTAGTACATTTTTTTTGATGGTTCAGTTAATTTCTTGTATCTTTTGTGGTATTTGATTTGAGTGTTATCGAGTGCAGTGAATTTATTCTGTCATATTGGACATTTTGATTTTATTTTCGGATGTGTACTTTTTAACCTTCAATTCATTTATCAAATTTAATTTTCAATTTTGTTTCATTGTTATTAATTTAAAAAAGCAAATACATATTGATTCCATTTTTATAATGTTTCAAATGCTTGTTTCATTTTGATTCAATATGAGTAAAGCTTTAGGTTTCAATAATGGTAGTCAGTCATGGTAATCGCGCTGGTTTTCTGCTTTTGCATTAGTCAAAACACAGGTTTTGAAATTAGATTTACTAGTGTTGGTAATTGCTCATAGACTGATTGCACAGTAAATTCACATTGTTTTCGAGAAACATTTTTACCAGTTATAATAGCATAGCTGTTCATTTGTGTGACAAATATGTTCAATAGAAAACAATGTGAATTACTCTCATCACATTTCAATTTTTTTTATTTGTTTTTATTGATTTTGAAAACCATCTTAAAGAGTACATTGTGTGGGTTTGACAGTTGCCGCTCCATCGCCAATGGAAGTACATATATATTTGTAATTTTATCGACATAATACATACATATACGATATTTAATTTATTTTTTTTTTTCGATTAATTTTTATTTATAAGCTTTATGATTAAAGCGCTTGAATTACATTAACACATATAGTACGACTAATCGGGAAACAAGCCGAATATTTGCATTTTATATACCTACATTATTTCTCAAATCTTCATTCTATCATTCTATTCAAAATGAATCCAAATTATCTGAGTATTGATGAACTAGAGATCGAATGTGTAGTAAGGGAAATTAAAGGTTCTTTAATAGAACAATTGGATCTGCTTAAAAGTTCCTTGGAACAGGAATCAACAGAGACTGTTGAGATCCCTGGAAGACCACATAGTGCTGCTTGCAAAGCCCCACAAAAAGAGTTTGAGGTATGCTCCAATAAATTGAAGGAACTTAAACCCCAGGTGACCGCTATTGCAGAAACTGATCCAAACAAAAGACAGAACAAATTAGAAATCTTATTGTCAAGAATGTTACATATTACCGGAAGGTTCCAGCGTCTAATGAATACTTCGCCTAAGTGTCGTGAACAATCAGCTCATATGTTAGCCGCATGCGACAAGGTTTTAGATGCCATTAATTCCTTGATGGATGAAAAATTATCAATAGACGATTTCGAAAGATCTGTTTCAGAGGCACTAGAAGAGTCTCCTCCACAGCATCACGAATCCAGTACCGAAACTGATGCTTCAACAACAATAATGACAGCTAAACCTGGTCCATCACAAGATGCGATCAAAACCAAATCTTACGATCCCCCCGACGCAGAAGATAAATCAGATATATCAACATCAAGTGTGGGAAAACAGGATCATTTATTAATAAACTTAAATTCAGACCAGCATAACAAACAAGTTACTTCAGAAGAGTTAGCGTGTTTTATGGAATTAGCTCGTAGGATTTCAATAGGTAATAACTTACCAAACCCGAGTAATATAAAGGAACCTAATCCAATTAAAGGCAGTACTCCTGAAATAAAAAGGTCAAGTAATTCAGTGCTTCCACAATATGGCCCATTTCAAGAACCTTTGACTCAAACACAGGAACATTCATCGTTTCTTTCAATCCATAAATGGAATATACTTTTCGATGGATCACCCAACGGATCACCCATAGAAAGATTTTTGTATCGAGTGGAACATCTAGCTAAATCCAATAAGATTCCGCTTACTAAATTAGTAAATGATCTACATATTTTACTCAGAAAGAACGCTTTGGAATGGTACTGGTCGTATTTGGAGCGCAATGGTTTTGTGCAATGGGAGAATTTAACGAAAGATATGCGGAGTAGATTTCAAGATAGACGAACTGATTTTGAAATTCGGCAAACAATAGCGGCTAGGAGACAAAAACCACGCGAAATGTTTTTGGATTTTTATTCCGAGATCTTGGACTCAACATTATCACTCAATCAACCATTGCCCGAGTCCGAAATTTTCTTTATTCTGCGACAAAACATGAGCCCGGACTTACAACTAAAATTAGCTGGTCGGAAAATTGATTCGGTTCCAGATTTAGTTAATCAGTGTGTAGACATTGAAGACACGTGGATGCGTGTGAGTCAATACCAGCAACCAGTTCGTAAATTTGTGCATGAATTTGTAGATACTTCTGTCCCAACCGGGGCATCTACATGGTCCACAACACCTCAACATTCTAACACAGTGGCTTCCAGTTTCCCAAGCGATCAAAGGTCAAATGCTAGATACGATGAAAGTTGGGCATTACCTGCAATTAGTACTGTATCCATCGATCGAGGTGTTGATCATTCTTCTTCGCGCATGAATAAAACACTATCTACAAATGCACCAACACGACCTGGTTATTCGTTTCATCAGTACGAAAGATTTGGTCATTCTGGACCGGAAAAATATTGCTATGGATGCGGTGCACCTAATGTGGTTAAACCACATTGTCGTAATTGTAATCAGACAAATACGGATCACGAACAGAGGGAAATGAGACGACGTCGAGTTCATTTTGCCGAAGAAACCCAAATGCCCAGGATCCATTCCGATGAATCAGCTACGGAAAACTATCAGAGGGAAATGAGACGACCTGGAGTTCATTTTGCCCAAGAAACCCAAACGTCCAGGACCAAATCCGAGGATGCAGCTTCAAATACGTGTCCAGAGCTGTACCGACAGCAGAGGTAATTTCTCACAACTCACCATATAATCATCCTGCCAAGACTAATAATCAGGCATCCCAAACCATGACCCGGCATTTAAAACCAAAAATAAAGTTAGATCGATCGATACGCTATTGGATGTTGAGAAAACAAATCAAAAAAATGATTGCTGAATCTGTATTTAATGTGCATGAAGATAATCGACCCTATGCCCAGGTCCTAATTGACGGTACTCCTTATACTGGTCTATTGGACAGCGGGGCCAATGTGAGCGTTCTGGGTGCTGGATCAGAACGATTTTTAGAACAAACGCAAATTAAAATACACAAGCTACCATCATTCTTACAAACAGCCAGTGGGGAAAAACAGGCAATTATCGGCCATGTTGTATTGCCCGTGTCATATCAAGGTACCATTAAGCGTTTACGCTTTCATATAGCTCCTGGTCTTTTACAACCTTTGTATCTTGGTATGGATTTTTGGGATTTATTTGGTTTAATGCCTGTCAAGCTAAATTCGCTGGACATACAACAATCCTCGGCAGTATCAATTAATCGACATGAACTTTCGCCCGACCAAGAAAATGCGCTAGGCAAAATCATCGATATGTTTCCGTGTTCCACCAAAGATGGGTTGGGTAGAACGAGCTACGTTACACACACGATTGACGTTCAAGGCGCAACGCCAATAAAGCAGCGGTACTATCCCGTGTCGCCTGCAGTTCAGGCCGAGATATATCGGGAGTTGGATAGGATGCTGGATTTAGGGGTTATAGAAGAGTGTCAAAGTGCATGGTCCTCACCCGTAGCCATTGTTCGAAAGAGTAGTGGTAAGGTGAGGCTATGTCTTGACGCCCGGAAGGTGAACGCGGCCACGGTAAAGGATGCATATCCATTGCCTTCAATAGAAGGATTATTAAGTCGGTTAGATCATACCCGCTATATATCGTCTATAGATCTAAAAGATGCCTTTTGGCAAATCCCGTTGGATCCGAAATCAAGGGACAAAACCGCGTTCACTGTTCCGGGCCGATCTCTGTACCAATTCACGGTAATGCCATTCGGTCTGTGCAATGCACCGCAAACATTGTGCAGACTGATGCATCGAGTGATCCCTTACCACTTACATGACCGGGTTTTCGTTTATTTGGACGATTTACTCGTGGTTTCAGCGGAACTGGAGGAGCATTTCTCTCTTCTGAGAGAGGTTGCTAGATTGCTCAAGGCCGCTAATTTAACAATTAATATTGAAAAGAGTTCATTTGTTCTAAAGGAAACGAGGTACCTCGGTCATGTGATTGGTAATGGGATCATCCGAATGGATCCAGAAAAAGTGAAATCAATGGCAGACTATCCAATTCCCAAAACTACACGACAGTTACGTCGATTTCTTGGGCTGGCAGGGTGGTACCACCGCTTCATCTCAAACTTCGCCACGATCACGTCACCTCTCACAGATTTGCTGAAACGGAATCAAAAATTAGCATGGAATGAGCGGGCGCAATGCGCTTTCGAGACCCTTAAAACTTCGTTGACGACGGCACCAGTACTTCGAAACGCCGATTTTAATAAGCATTTCTACATTCAATGCGATGCCAGCTCCTGTGGGATTGGAAGTGTTTTATTCCAACGATTCGATGATGGTACGGAATACCCGATTGCTTATTACTCTCATAAGCTTAACCCTGCGCAAAGGAAGTATAGTGTTACGGAGCTCGAATGTCTATCAGCGGTCATGAGCGTAAAAAAATTCAGGCCTTACGTGGAGGGTCATGCCTTTACGATAATAACCGACCACTCCAGTCTGCGTTGGTTGATGGACCAAAGGGATCTGTCGGGGCGTCTGGCGAGGTGGAGCCTGAAGCTGCAGGGCTTTAATTTCAATATCGAATACCGTAAAGGATCACAGAACATAGTTCCGGACGCACTCTCCAGAATTAATCTTGATGCTTTGGAAAAATCCGATATCGAAGATGGTGATACTGGCTTAGAGCCTTAAATGTAGACCTGGATAATGAAGCATTTCTCGAGGATACTTATGTTGGCAGGGTTAAGGCGTTGCGGGAAAATACGAAAGGAAAAACCAATTACAGGGAAATTAATGGAAAACTGTACATTCTACTTAATGGTCAACTAGATGACTTATCTGATCTATCACGATGGAAGTTGGTAATTCCAGAATCTCTAGTCTCATCACTTATCCAGAAAGCGCATAATGCCCCTACCAGTGCTCATCATGGATTTGCAAAAACTTTGGATGTCTTACAGCGTCAATTCTACTGGACTACCATGACACGAGATATTCGAACGTATATCCAAAACTGTGACAAATGTAAAGAAATCAAAGCAACGAATTATACAACTCAACCGGAAATGGGAAGTTTTCGAGAAGTACATCGGCCATTTCAAAGAGTATTTATTGATTTCTTGGGGCCATATCCACGAAGCACGAACGGCAATACGCACCTTTTGATTCTACTGGACCATTATACCAAATTTGTTCTCCTGGAACCAATTAGGAATGCAACCGCAAATAGTGTAGTCTCGTTCTTGAAGCAGCGAGTGTTTAATATATTTGGGGTTCCCGAATATTTAGTATCTGACAATGGAAAACAGTTTCAGTCCAATTTAGTACGTGATCTATTGCAAAGATATGGAGTCCAGCATCAGTTTACGCCAAAATACTCCCCGCAGTCAAATGCATCAGAGAGGGTTAACCGCACAATAATCGCAGCTATTCGTGCATATATTATGGATAACCATAAACATTGGGACCTGTACTTAAGCGAAATTGGTTCCGCATTGAGGAACGTGTCTCACTCGTCGACTGGGTTTTCTCCTTATTTCCTTACATTCGGTCAACATATGGTATGCCATGGGTCTTCCTATCGCTTAATGAGAGAACTTGACATGTTAGATGATCGCTATTTCACTACAATGGATAATGTTGTCCGATTGACTAATGCCCAAGAACTAGTTCTATCACATCTCAAAAATGCGTATGCAAGAAATGTCACTAACTATAACCTAAGAAGTAAACCTCGTAACTTTTTGCCAGGGCAGCAAGTTTTCGTACGAAACTTCGTACAGAGTAACGCTGGAATAAATTTCTGCGCAAAGCTAGCTCCGAAATTTATTAAAGCAACCGTCATACGAAAAATTGGTAATGTGTCGTATGAGCTCTCTGGATCTAACGGAGAGACCTTAGGAGTATATCATGCAAAGGATTTAAGGTAAATTGGTTCTGGACTATTGGTTATATTTTGATTTAAAACTCAAGGGGATTGATTGATGTTCGTATAATGTGTGTATAGACGATGAAGACTAAGTGTATATAATTTAGGCCCGACTTTGAGACTATCTCAGGGGTGCTGGGTCTGCCCCACGATTTGTGGCAAATTGCACAATAATTTTGGTAAGGTTATTATGAGAAGCGAATTGAAATCGAGAACAGTTCATTGGATCACTGTATGCCAGTAGATCAATTTATTGTTTTAGTAATAAGTATTTTTGCTATAATGTAATGAGAGTATGTATACCTTTATTTATGTAGTCTGTATTATGTAGAAAAAAAAAAAAAGAAAAATAATGATGACGAATGACGAAGAGTTTTGAACGGAGGAAGAGATGCAACGAGAGGGGAGTTGATTTTGGAATTTTGATAGCGTAAGGTGTTGCAAAGAAAAAAATAAAAAAAAAATAAATAAAAATTGGTGATCGTTTTTTTTTAATTAAATATAAGAGTCGGAAGTTAAACTGAAATTAATTATAAGAACATTAATTCCAACGAAAATAATAATATTTAATACCATAGAATGAACATTAATTAATAAACGAATTTATAATAATAATAAAAATAATATCTAAGTGTGGTCGAAATTAACAAGGCTAAAGGAAAGATAACAACGTTGAAATAAATAAAAACCGTTTACGAAGAATCAAACTATATTCTAAACGGAGCAAGTGCTTAAGTACTCTGACTGTGAAAAATCTATATGTGTATGCATTTGGTAATGTTATACCAAAATTCAGAATTCCATTTTTTTTTTCTTGAAAGTGCACCTTAAGAAGAAAACAAAAAAATAGTATAAGCGGACTTTCGATCAGCGCTTTAAGTCTTATACAGTTACGCATTCAACTTCTACGTATGACTCAGCGACCATCATCATTACAATTTAAACAAAATGAACGGATCCGCAACGGTGTAAAATAAGTTAAGAGTATTTCAATTATTTGATAATTATTTAAGTTTAATTAATATATTTTTTTTTATTGTTATTTTTTTTTAATTACTATCTTTAATTAAGGAATTACCATTTCTTTTTGTTCTTTTTGCAATCCAAATTAAAACCATTGGAAAAGGAACAAACAGGGTGGTACTTACATATGTTGATACAACATTAGAAAATTATTGTTATTGTGTTTGGATTTGTATGTTTATACAAATCAATTTGTAAATTAGGTCTTAGGTTTATAATTTACTTTTCTTTTTCTTATTATAATAAACTTTGAACTTGAGCTTTATTTTGTGAATTATCAATTTATAATTTTCTTATGAGTGAAATATTTTCGATTTCAATTTCGTTTCGGGGATGAATAATTAGTGGTTAGTATATTTCCATTGGTAAGCAGCGGCTGCACAAATTCCATACAGTGCCCGAAATTCTTATTTTTTTTTATTATTTATAATTTTTTTTTTGTGTTTACTTCATTTATTTTTAACAGCAAATTCTAGCTCTACCGTTGGTCCCAGAGAAGAACCCCCCAAGCGACTGCTACCTGGCCGGCTGAAAAATGCTGTCTGGAGTACCCCGGTAGAGTCTGCGACAGTCTTCCAGTTATTACGTATAAGATATTTGGGAGATTGTTACAAGTTCAAGGCAACAAACTTCTCATTGCTCCATCTTTTGGTAGGCGATATGTTGACACAGATCTTCCCGATTTTAGGTTGGTTATTCCTTGTCCTCTGACTCAGTCTTTGATTGAACAGGCTCATGTTCCTCCCACTTCAGCACACCTGGGTGGCAGCAAAACCTTAGAACGGCTGCAACGACAATTCTTCTGGCCTGAGATGGCTAAACAAGTAAAACTATTCGTTGCTAACTGCTCAGTGTGTAAAATGTCGAAAGCAGTGAACTTTGTTACTCGACCAGCTATGGGAGCTCCGGTGTCATCTACTCGCCCTTTCCAGAAATTGTACGTGGACTTTCTCGGCCCCTATCCGCGATCCAAACGGGGAAACACTTGCATTGTGATAGTTGTCGATCACTATTCTAAGTTTGTCTTCATTAAACCCTTGCGAGAGGCTTCGGCTGCTTTGCTGTGTAATTATCTGGAAAATGAAATTTTTATGATGTTTTCCGTTCCCGAAATTATCACATCCGACAATGGTAGACAGTTTACCTCTCATCTGTTCCAAGGTTTGCTGACCAAATATAGGATTGCTCATGTTCGCACTCCTGTTTATTCTCCCCAGAGTAACGCATCGGAAAGGGTAAATCGAACGTTACTGGCTGCTATTAGGTCATATGTGGGCGATCACGAGCATGGTGAGTGGGACAAACATTTACAGGAAATCGCTGCTGCCTTGCGCAACTCCATACATGATACTCTGCAGTATTCCCCTCACTATCTCGTATTCGGTCAGCATATGTCTCTGAATGGTTCAGACTATGAGCTGAGGGCGTTACTCAGCGTACCTGCACCTGATTCTAACGAAATTCATTTATGGTCCAAGCCCGATCGCCTCAATATGGTAAGAGACACAATCATTCATTATTTACGGATTGCACATGAAAAGGGAGCTCGACATTATAATCTACGAAGTTCTAATCGAATATTTCATGTTGGACAACCGGTGTTCATCCGCTCATTTGCCTTGAGCGATGCTGTTAATAAATTTGCGGCCAAATTAGCGGCCAAGTTTAAACCGGCGGTAATCAGTTCAAAAGTTGGATCCGTGGCCTATAATGTCGAGGATCTGTCCGGGAAACCGTTAGGTCTTTATCATGCAAAAGACATACGGGCGTGAGGACTATTGCTTATTTGTTTTCCTCTTCTCTATCGTCGCATGGGACAATTAAATACCGTCAAGCTTCCGTCATTCGAATCACTATGTGCCAGTAATTTGGTCCGAAATATACAGATCTTCGTTAGATATTGCCAGAAAACATACTAAATGAATTAATCTCTCGGAAATGTTAACGTTCATTGTGTTTTGCCCGGCTTTTGAGAACTCTTTTCTTGGGTGTGGGTCGTCCCCACGATTGTTACGGCACCTGTTATGTGCGTAACATCAATGTAAATCGCGTATTGGTCTGGTGCGAATGGATGGGTGTGGACAGCGCTGCTCACTTTCTGTGGTGACTGTTGCGCCTTTATGCCGGCTATACACAACAATTTAGATTAATGAGTTTTTTGAGTTGAGTGATATTTTTGAATGTTGTTTGAATGATTGAGTGAGAACGCCGTGCAATAGTTTCTTTTTGGTTTGGCTGTGTTAATTGAGCGAGAGTTTGGTTTTATGAATATCGTACGATTGATTTGTGTGTTTTTTTTTTCTTGTGATTGGATGGTTCGTATGGAAAATTCTGGATGGGTATTGTTTGTTTTGGTCCATGTTGTTTGCATGCGGTTTGCTGTTGGTGTGGTGGTGGACAAAAGGCGTGACTATGAAGCCACGAGAGAGCTTGCGGTTCGAGGTTGGATGTTTTGAGATTTTATCTGTGTATGTTATCTCATCGCGAGTAAAACAAAAAAAAAAATAAATAAATAAATAAATAAAATTGAAAATTTTTTTTTGGCAAAATTTTTTCGGGAGTTAAGTCTGAACTTTTGGACAGATAAGATGTTGTGCGTCAGATAGCTATCAGCACTTATAGAATTTTTGGGTAGTACCAACAATATTAATTGTGTATTAAATAAAAGTTTGGTAGTTAAAGTTTTATTTTTGCCGTGTGGCATATACAAAAAAAAATGTTAGATTATTAGTTTTTATAATCTGAGTTTAGTGCCAAAGTGGCCTTATTTGTAAATAATAAAAATTATAAAAAAATGTATTCATATATAGACGATGGATTTTTATTTTCATTTATATCTAAAGTAATTGGTGCTATTTAGTCCGATTTTTTTTTCTTTTGTTGTTGTTGTGGGTACGAACATTGTTTGGAGAAGTGAAGTGCCGCGATTCATGAATTTTTGTTAAGTGGTGTAATCTTAACGGGATTATGACAGTGTGGACTTTGTGTCCCGGTGTAGTTTAAATAAAATACAAAAAAAATAAAAACAAACAAAATCTTCTTAAAACAAAACTGTGAAAAAAAATAAAATAAATATATGAGTGAAAATGTTGACAAGTGAGTCATATATATGGTATAAGAAAATCTAATCCTTGAAAGTTTAGTGTATCGAAAAAGAAAAATAAACTACTGCATAGTGTGATAGAACCAAAGCCAGTTTATAATCTTCTGGCAGTTGGGTTAATCTTGAAAGCCCAGACCGTATACTGAATCTTTATTGCTATTTGTATTGTTGAGATTCTTACGGTGGGCAAGGTCAAGCCGCACCCTGGCAATTTAACGGGGTTTGTCGGCAAATTAATTTATGTGTGGCAGAAACCCTGCCAACCAAGCGGGGTGGGGTCGGTGATTTGAGGGGGAACCTGCGTCGAGCGCGATTTGAGCTGTTCCAGGGCGGATCTGACCGGATGGGGTCAACTGTCCGATCTTCAGATATTGTTGATTTTATTGAGAAAAGTAGAAACAAAAACTCTCAGTTTATATTTTGTTATTTTTTTTTTGCTTAAAGTTTAACTTTTAGTATAATAGTAAATTTTTCTGATTTTTTTTTATAACTTCAAATGTTCATAATTAGTTTTTTTGAAATTTTGTTGTTGCATTCATATTTTTTTTGATTAATTTTTTTGTTAAATCTGCTGTTGTGAGCTGACCACTGTTTAAATTTTGTTAAATCGGCTAGTGTGCGCGCGTGCTGCAAGTTTTTCGTTTTCTATCTTTATTATATATTTATTTTATTACATAACCATTTTTTACAGCTTTCTCGCCCTCCATAGTCACGCCTTACCTTACAAGATTTCATTTTACTGCTTTCTTCTTGGTTAAGTCTTTTTCTTTCGTATGTCAGTTTTTTTGGTTTGGAAAATTTGTGTGAATTTTGTATCATGAGTGAGTAGGTGATAAGTGGTGGATCAAAATGAGTGTAGGGCAGGGTTATGGTATTTAGGGTCGGTTTAGCCTCAGATTTCAGTTGATTTTAATTTTCGGTTTTTTTTGTTCCTGTAAACTAGGTAGGTAAGATGTAGTTTTCCTTTTTCTTATCGAATGCGGTTATTCAAGCATAGAGTAATGTCTGGACACCCCACGCCATCCCTGAGCTTAGCCAGCTAGCAAGACCGCACCAGACCGCTTACTCTATGTCTGTTAACGACATCGCAGGATGACGTTAAACTGGCGCACACATGATTGTTACAATAGGGTGCGCCAAACGGAATCTTGCGGTGTCGTTACATTCTTAGTATTAACATTTTGATGGTATCGGCTAAAATTTGATTAAAAAAAAATCCTTCTTTCCATCCGCTGGCGCTACATCCCAAGAAAGGCATTTGGCCGCCTCAACGATGCTCCTTCGAATAGTTCGATCCACTGCAAGGGAACGCCAGATACGGAGATCAAGAGTGTTTAATTTCTCTTTCAACGTCATCCATCCATCGGATAGGTGTTCTCTCGCGACGTCCTACTTTCGTTGGTGTCGACTCCAACATTTGTTTGGATGTCGACTTTATCGAGATCATTCCTGATTTCGTTATTCATTCGCATTCTGCACGTGGTTCTCTCTTTGATATCTTGAGAGCTGTAGCGGACCAACAATTTCAAGCCGACGGGTTAGCTTTGGTCCGCGGGTCATAGTTTAAGCTACACTGACTTATAGTTTACTATTGATTACAGAACTATTTTCTAAGAAAGGAGATACAAAGCAATCGTATATTCGTATATTGATTGATCTTTTGGCGTCATTATTTCATAATTGTAGCTAAAACGTACGTGACAAAAAGTATGTTACCATGCAAAATTTCAATATTCGCATCCAAACGAAGTTCGACTAGAACAATGTTAAGAGTATATTATACATATTAACTATTAATAAAATAATCAACCATAATAATGATTCGAATTGAAACGCATACATAATTCTGTGTTCTCTTAAAATATATAATCCACAATTTGCATTGCATTTGTTTAATCAGTAATTGATTCAATCGTTCTTTATATTATCACTAAACATCATCTGTAATCTTATTACAATCGTTGTTGTATTGTTTATTGTTATTAACTAATAAAAATAATAAATTTTAATCGTGTATTTAAATTATTATATGATTTATCGATGAATTTAAATACTTCTATTTTATTACATCAAACCTTTAATTTTCACATGTTGTTATAATTAATTTTCATTTTATATTGGTCCTTTTAAGTGTGTTTAACAGGATTGTATTTGCACTATAATTAAGTAAACGTTTAGATTAAACCTAGCAATTGTTCTGTTTAAAAAAATGTTGGCTATTTAGATATGTTACAACGAGAATCGTTTAAGCAGAAAAATGCTCGGAATTATTTAATAATAATTAATAAACATTATGATTGAAATTGATTTGTTAGAAGTATTTCAATGCCTTCAGTCAAGCATAACTGCAACACTGTATTATACATATATTATTTTATAATTACTTGTAGATACTAGTAGAATAAAACTTACAGTGGTACAATTGCAGCAGTAATAAAAGTTGCTCAAGGTTTGAAATTAACACTAAATTACGTAATTGTATACTAAATATCGTAGTACAGTGGGCCCCGGTATACGACCACCCCGGTACACGCCAAACTCGGTATACGACCTTTTTGGCTTAGGAAATTTTGCTCGGTATACGACGCAAGATTCGGTACACAACCCTATTTTTATAAGACACAAAATTCGGTTATTTTTATTTGTTATCATAAAAACATAGGTATAGGTAAATTTTTCACATGGGAACGGATTAATTCTTTTTTGATGGGAAAGCTTGCTTTCGAATATTCGAAACGAATTAAGGTCGTATACCGGGGTTCCACTGTATTTTATTTTAAGATTAAGATGTGGAAATTTTATCAATGAGACATTTCTTTGGAACTGTACATTTATATTACAGAAATATTTCTTACATGCAACTTTAATGATTCTTCACTTCTGCACATTTCTGGCATATTTTGCGAAAGTAATTTTAAATTTAATGCGGAAATAGAAAATCACGTTATTTTACGCAAAATTCAAAACTCTCAAAGCTGCGAAAAAAAAAATCCCTCCCTTAAAACCAAAGCAACCGTATTCTCCTAATTCTAAATCTCATTTTCCAATTACTTTCGCATACATGTGTAGTGGAAATACTCAGCATAAAACATTTCCAAACTATTTATTCAAACACACGGCAGAAATTAAAGAAATAATTCAGTTACATTCTAGCGTTCATTCAAGATGGACAGTCTTAAAGAAAATAGTCGCGAG
Source organism: Tipula helvola (assembly GCA_963556165.1). Lineage (NCBI taxonomy): Eukaryota > Metazoa > Arthropoda > Insecta > Diptera > Tipulidae > Tipula > Tipula helvola. The sequence goes on from OY744482.1 coordinate 210,143,146, forward strand.
GAGGAAGAAGTCGATGATCAGAATTCCATTGTTAATAATAAAGATATAAAAGATGTAAGAGAATACTTCTGTAATAATTATGTAAAATGCAATTATATAAATAAATATTATTAGGAGTAGTTTATTATATTCGTGTTAATTGGATAATTGAAGTGTGATTTTAATTGTGTTCAGTGTGTGAAAACCTGTTTGATAATTTAAGAAGGTTTTTGCTGTTTAATTCGATTAAAAGATTTAACCCTTATTAAAAGCTATTCGGTATTACTTTTATAACTACGGAATATATACTTGTGAAGTGTTTTGTTTTTGAAAAAAAAAAAAATGGAAAATACCTTAAATATTTGTTAAATTATAGTGAAAGAAGCTTAATAAGATTAAATAAATCAATATTTTCCTTTGTACTTTAAATTTTAATAAATTAGATTATTAAATACAAATAGCATGTATGTAGATAAATTTATGCAAAGTGTGCAATAATATTGTAAATTTAGGGGAACAGGAAGTTAGGATTGAACATTAGCCGCATTTTTTGACGCATAGTGATCCGCATCAGATAAAAGTTTACATTGAAAGCAACAACAAAAACTTAGCAAATTTTTGTTTTTGGATCAAAATTATGATTAGAGTAGTCGATTTTATGGCTTGTCGTTTCATGAAACAAAATCTGATCCAAATTAGATCAAACGTCAATAAATGCGGCTATTGTTCAATTATGGTTAATTTATTTCGTGGTGGTTTATCGATTTTTTTTAAACTTAGTGACATATAACTTTACATATTTATGCCTCTATTCATGAAAGTTTATTGAAGTTTAAACAGAAATAAAAATTAGTTTTATAAGGAAAACGATGATATAATGATCGTAACAGATTTTCTTGAATATGGGCATTAGACTGCTTTTTAGGAACAGCAGGAAATTTGATAGAAATCAATATACACACATATTACTGTAAGTAAATTCAAAAATATTCAATCCCGAATTACCTTTTCTCCTAAATTTGGGCTAAGCTGTGCGATTTTCCTGAAGATTAAGTGTAGAGCTACAGAAAAAAAGTTTCTGTTAGATTGACCGCTTTTAAAAACAGCAAGAAAATTTTGAATTATGTATACTGCAATAGTGCCAGTGAATTACATTAAAGCGACTTAATAATAATCGATAAAAATAAAGAACAAAATTTAAGTGAATTTTGTTTATTTTTATATGTAGTAATATATTCGTAATTATTTAGTAATAGGAAAAATTACATACTTCTTTACAAATAAGTAAAGATTTTTCTAAAATATTTCTTCAACTGCAACAAATTTTTATTCAATCCAAACATTGTGACACGTTGACGATTATACCGTCAGTAAATTTCATGGAATATCTGAAACTTTTCACTTATTTATAGCATTCTAACAGACGTTTCAAACTAATTTATACAGCATTCCGTATAATGAAATGATTAACAAACAAGGTATTTGCGCTTAGTTTTCAGCGAAGTAGAAAGGTAAATTAAAATATATCGCTCATGCACGGGAAAAGTAACACATCTCCAAATATCAAGTTTCATAGAAAAAAAAAAAAAACAACGGGCGAGTTCACGCTCAACTCGCAAAAGATTTATGTGAAAACTATTGAATCATTTCAAGTCTCTTCGATGGGCCTGAGAAACCAATGCAGATAGACGGCTACTGTTTGCTCAGTATTTAAATTACGGTACAATTTTTGTTTAAAAAGACAATAAGTTATTCTATTTTGGATTTGGAGGACGAAATATATAACAAACTATATTTCAGTATGGCCATGTCTTCGTGAGCTTGAGCAAAGTACAGTTCTGTTAAGTTAATTATCTAAACCTGCCCTGAACGCTTTAAAATTCACCATTACTCATACGCGGTAATTGTTGAAGATTCCATATTTAGACTTTTGTGAATGGTCATGGAAAACCAGATGAACAAAGCAAAGTGGCGTCGCTGATTTGATTGATTTGAACTAAATGAAATAGGGCGGTTCTATTAGATAAAGGCGCTGTTTTGACTGTAAAATCATAGCAGCTGGAAATACGGTAGCATGTCTCTCTGCGGCTTCTTCATTGTGCGTATCTTCTCTACCACTATTATAGTTTTTGTTTCCTATATGCCCCGCATAACCAAACTCAGCAACAGCATGAGCAATACTAAACATAGCATACCAATTAAACAATTTCAAAATAAATATTTTATTATGTATCAACACGGAAAAAAATAATTTCTAATATGAAGAAAAAACGGATTAGTTCAAGAAAATTTGTACATCATTTTTCAGCTAAATGAAATTTTTCTCACCACAAACTTCCATTTCTCAATTTGAAATTCTTCTAAAATATTAAAATAATCTTTAATTGTTTGATATGAGAAAACTAAATTCTTGATACAAGAAAACGTGATTACACAGAGAATATAGTTTTCTTCGTGGTTAATTCTTATTTCTTAAGTTTAACAAAATCGGTTTGTTTGTAGAAACCGATTCTTTTGATTGAAAACTAGAACTTTTTATGGTGAGAAATTTCGTTTCTTTATTTAAGTAGCATTTTCTGTAAATAAACAGATATTTTCTTGCTGGAAAACACATATTTTCTTGAGTAGAGTAAAAATTTACCAATCTATTGTTTGGATTTTCTTGTATGCATCCGTTTATTTTTTATACCAAACTTGCTATTTCTTGACTATAGAAAACAATTTATAAATCTATTGTTTGTATTTTCTTGTATGCATCGGTGTTTTTCTTCCAGGGATCTTGAATATTCTTCACTAGAGAAACACTTTTCTTGTGACAATGCAATATTTCTTCAGGTGTGGCTACGCAATATTTCTTCGTTTCAGAAATATTTGTTCGATTTGTGAAATGGTTGTTTAAAATCATACAAACAATGAAAATTTATTTTTGTGTTTTTTTATTCCACCATCAGATACAGAAAATATTTACATACAAATTTGATAATTTCGATTATTATTTGTTTCATTATATTTAAATATAAATAATTATAATTTTATAAATAATTTTCACTTAGAACTAAGCTTATAATCGTTGTAATATAATGTTAAGTTCAGATTTTCAATTTTTGTTTTTTAACTAAGAATTTAATTATCAAACATTATTACAAAAGGTATCACTATATCAAAAAATTTTGTAGATTTTAAATAGATAATAAATATTTGGTTTAAATATTTTAATTCCATTTGGAAGTGTAAATTAAATGATTTAAATGTGTTAGATTTGTTTTATTTACATATAATAAATTCATATTTTGCCTTCTTCTGTGCCAACATAATTAATGCCAATCATTTTTAGCAGTCTTTCCTTCTGTAAAACAGGAAATAGTATTTTTTAAAGTAATTCTCTTGTATTTTGTAACAGAAATGCTTACCTACATATGTTTTGAACATCTGAGACATTTGAGTATCGAGCAAGGCGGGAGAAAATATTAAAACCCTTTTTAAATGCTTAAAGAAATCCTTTTTCTGTTTTCACTTTACACCACTTTGAAGTGGAAACTCCACCGTTTGAAAAATCTAAGTTTGTTCACTTTTAATAAAAGAAAATTTTCACAAAATTCCACTTTCAAAATCACAAACAAGTTATACGTTTGTCACTGTTGAAGGTTCGCGATAAAATGCTTTTCTTGGTACGAACATCCATTATAACGGTATATACATACAATTATAACAATTTAACAATAATTCTCTCGTCTCAAGAAAGGCTTACTTAGTTGAAATACTTTATTCTATTATTCTGAGAAACAAGCTTTTCATATTATGAAATAATTTCTTGTATTAAAAATATTTTCTCAGATTAAGAAATTTTTGTTCAAATGAAAAATGCGATTTTTAAATAAGATCGTTTAAGAGAAGAAAATGTTTTCTTGTCCTGAGAGACGTAAAACCATAGATTTCTTGTTAATAGAATTTATTAGGGAATAGTTTCTTCAAGTGAAGATTCTTTCTCAGTTCAAGAATAACATAGAAAAATTAGTTGTTTCGAAGATAGAATAAATTTTTCCTTGTTGTGCCACCTAATTAAAAATAATCTAAATTATTCGGAATGCTCTACTATATTTTCCAAATTATTCCATATTCTGAACCATACTAGTATACCAGCTAATCAAATTTCTAGACACCCAACTTAGTTGTGTATTGTAACCCAATTATTTCAGCTATAAAAGAGAACAAAGTTAGCAGAATGTGTACAAAATGCCCTAATCTCTCATTGCATACAGTACTCTCCACAAATGTTTGCAAACCATAAATAATTAAATTTGAATTAAAACATAAAAATGTTTTTATGAAATTCAGTTATTTATTCCAATATTCAATTTTTAAAATGGATGATTTCAAGAAAATTTGAGAATACCTATATTTTGAGAAAACGTTCTATTTCTAGATTTAAGAAAAATTCAATCTTATCATTAATATTTCAATAGTTTCTTGAATCAAGAAATTGCATTTGTGTTGATCAAGAAATTTTTTTATTTTTTAAATAACCAATTCCAAGAAAATTGGACAATATAGTTTGAGAAAACAGTCAATTTCTAGTTGCAAGAAAAATTGAAAACAAAACAATCGTATTTTTCTCCTTTCGTTATTTTTTTTCTTCAATCAAGAATTTTGAGCAGTTATAGATGCAAGAAACTAAATCTCAGATTACAATTAAGCAACAAATTTTAACTCAAGAATTTTTTTATCATTTCAAGAAACATAAATCTTACATGAAGAAAAACGCGAAAGAAATAAGAAAATTAGCTTTTAAATAGAGAAAAAGTACATTTTCTTAAATTAAAAATCCGTTTTCTTCGTGGTAACAACTCTAGTTTTTTCCGTGAATGTAGTCAAAACCAACACTAATTTACAACAAGCCTGATTCCGTGATGAGGTACACAAACACCTTGTTACATTAAATCCCTTATACTTGGAAGTATTGGTGCGTAAATTCATATGCTTGTTTTGTCTACAATTTATATAGTGTATCCGATCAGCAATGCTTTCATGTATAAGCGAAAAATAAATTTATAATATTGGTGGTAGTCAGGCTTGTAATTATTGTTGGTTTTGATGTAGTATAAATGCCATTTTCCCAGCTCGCTAAGATGTATAAATTTATATTTAATATTTAAAGTACATATGTTTGCATTTGTCTTTGTTTAATGTACTTCCATTTCAGTTTTTTTAATCACTTGCACTATCCATGCATACTTTTTGTGCCTTTTCATTTTAATCTGACGGAAATTGTAATTCGAATTATAGTATGCAAGTTCGGTGCATTTTGTGTTCGTTTACTCATATACATAATACGTCCCAGTTGTACTTTTCGTGAGCAATCGAGACATTTTGTTTGAGTTTTGAGATGGCACGTTAAAAACATGAAATAGAAGTATAAAGCAAACAAAATAGAAATCTTCGGCTTTTTAAATTTGTTTTTCATATTCATATGAGTAAATTTACAATGTTCGCATTTTATTGGTTCTTTTTTACGAATTATGGGGACATGTGATGATCACGGTGAGGTATAAGAGAGCATCACCGTGATTGATCATCGATCGCTCTTGGAGCACTCAGTCGTACAACAGAGATACTATAATTTATAATTTCGGTCGTACCGGATTTTCCGTTCCTTTTTTTACATGAAATTTTTGACTTACCCCCGCTAAAGATGTTTTCACATCAATAAGATTTAAGTTATGCGTTAAATTGAATTATTAATTTTTTTTAAATTTTCAATAGAGGGCTAATAGAAAACGATGACCAAACGATGGCTCAGAATGGGGTTTCAAAGTTTTAATAATATGCAAAATTATTCGTCCATGAGTCTTGAGATCTTAGTAGATGGGTCACTTTACTACTAAAAATGTATTCTTGTTTTATAAGATAAGTCACTATGGTAAATAATAAGGCCCTTCGTGTTAGATTTCAATTTCAATTTTTATTTAAAATTACCAAATGAATGCAATTGTAAAAATTGCGTGGCAAATAATTATTTATTTTTGTGGCATGATACCACTTTTGAAATTCAATTTCTAAACACCGTAATCAAATAAAAGGAGTCGAAATATAACCTAGTACAAATTCATAAATTCGTATAGAATGACCTGTAGGGAATTATTATTTTCTCGATTAAACCCATTAGTCTTTTCTTCTTCTATTCTGGTATTGTAGGTTTTATCCGTAATCACTTCATTCCCTTTTCCTTGTTTTTACTGTGCTGTATCTTGTTTCGTGAAGTAACATAAATAACTCGAACTTCACTTATCTTCAGATTTCCCATTGGAATACATTCCTTCAAGCACTAAATGTCCATGAAATCACTGCAGCTCATTTCATGAACTTGTCATATGTTTTGCATATGATAATTGTAGTTGTTTCCCACAACAGTTATGAGAATAAAATACCCACATCTAGCTTCTGGCCAACTTCATTTGATTCTTCTTTTAAATTAAGCAAATAATTATAGACACAACTTGCTATTTCGTTGACGCTGCGGTTTCTCTTAGATTCATGCCCATCGTAACATTTTACTGCATCCTTTTTAAGGTCATACACTGTGAAGTTATATACAGACAGCTTAGAAATATAGTAGAATACGGATACGTTTCCCTGTGAATGTGTAAGTGCCGATTGTAGGTCATACACAGTAACATATTCTTATCCGTGTTCTTATCTTAGTATTCGTTGCTGTTAGATCGTGCATAGATCGTGCAATCTTCACACTGATCCTTCTTCGGAATGAAGTGGGATATATTAAATTCCGGTTTAAAAATCGTACTGTATATGAGATAATTTACAAAAGGAAGATTATTTTCATCTCACACGTAGTTCATAAGATATAAGATCTGCTAATGTCTTTCCGCTTCATATAAATTCCCTTTGAGTTTTCTGACAGCAATAATGGCTTTCAACTCGGGTTTAGTCAGACATAATGTGGTTTTTTCTCCAACTTTTAAGGATGCATGTCGTGCAATATTACCATGCTTACTCCGTTTTTCACCTTCAAGGACTACGCCACTGGCTGATTTTTTGAGATTGCTAATAACAGTACGAATCGGCCTGACGTTTATGCCGAGGGTATTTTTAAAAAAATACTTTGGAGTCTCGGATTTTGCTTTGTTCTTTCGTAAAGTAAAAATCATGTTTATTGGACCTTCGAGGCTGCAATGTGCCTGAACGTATTCGATAGCGCTGGTTGCTTATGTTGTTGTAATGCGGGCTGATGAAGTGTTGCGGCAACAATTTGAAAGTATTAATACAATGCGATGGCTGGTAAAATCCTCCAATAAAAGCACAAAAAATGTAATGGCCGGTGATGACGTTTTCCAAATAAATAACGAAAATACAAATGACTGATTTGGCGGTAAATATCCTCAATACACTGTGTAACGACACTCGGCAGCGTGAATGGGTCCAGCTACAGTAACTGTATACCTTTCCGTGTAACACTGAGTCATTACAAAAGAATTGTCAGAATTCAGTAACTAAGAGGCTTCGATGGCGGTTACTTTTCGTGCTAGCTATGGCTCAGCGGATGGGTGTGGGTGTTTCGAAGCATTAGTCACTCGAGGCTTTACCGCCAAAGGAAAATAATAAAAAGAAAATTATAGAAAAAAACACAAGAATATTCATCATACCGACCCAAACAATGATACCTACCCTGATTGCATCTACCCACTTCTGCCGCTACATCCTCCCATGCTCCGGAATTTATCTCATTCTAAAAACAATATTTAAATCACTTACGGTTACACATTATTTAAATTTTAGCACAGTAAATGTTAATATATAGGAAATAATTAGATATATACATATATATATATATATATTTAAAAGAAAATATGCATGATTGCTTTGAAAATATATTTGACAACCAACTAATATAGCTACTTTGTAATAACAGACTCAAGAGAGAATTTATTTTAATACTAATACTTTGTAAAAACAGAATTCGAAAAGAGAACATTTTATGTTTTCTATACAATGACAAATGAAATTACAGCTTATGAATATTATAAATAGATGGCATGAATGGTAGTAAAAAGATATATCTAAAGGTCAGACTAACTAGCAAAATTTGCGCATAATGTTAAGGAAATTTAACTGAATGTTTTAAGCATTTTGTTTGGTGGCGAGTTCAGTGCCATCGTCTCCAACTCGAACGTAGTTATATTTGGAATTAATGGTATCCATATTTTGAAGCAGCTCCCAATAATTACAGAACATTTTCGCCCTTTCGTTCTTACTAAATTTTGTATGATACTTCAGTTTACAATTATCACAAGGAGAACCCAGTTTCCTTGCAGGGTCTTTTTTGTTTTTATGAAACGGAAATGTATTCCAAACCTGCATTTATTCTCTTTTTTGCCTGATTTTTATTCTAAAGTTGGGACTTGACCAGCCTTTTTCTAACATTATCTCAAGTTTTTTTTTCTCAACAATTTCAGGCTCATTATGATATTGATCGGAGTGTGATGAAGAAGGCTTAAATTCGAGATCAATGTCAGAATCGTTATCATTGGCAAACATGTCTTCTAAACATCCTTCACGGTCATTTAAAATAGTACACGCAAATTCAGTACCTCGGTTTAGTAAGGTTTAGTGATTTTAAATTGTTTTCTTACTTCCATTTTTACAAACTCTTCGAAGTCTATACAGTCTGAGTAGGGATTGCAAATTAAGCCCTAAATCAATTTATCTATAATTCGATAATTGTTTTACAATTTATCGGATTATCGGTAATTTATCGATAAAAATTACGGTTCATGTTTACATACAATTAATTTGAAATTTTTTGGTTTTTATTAAAAATTAAAAATATACATGGTAAAAGTAATTCATTTGTTTCAACAATGATCTTGGATCATTTATATTTTACATACATCTTATAATTATTTTATTTTTTAAAATATTAAACCAGCATAAGAAAATGCTTTTTCAGATTCCACGCTCGATGCTCTAATTGAACTAAGCCAATTTAAGGTATTTCCCGGAATCTTCAAAACAAGTCATTTCTCTTCTCTAATTTATTAAGGTCGTGTTTGGATCTTCTATCCAATTCATTTTGACTTATTATGAGCAGTTATCATTATTTTTTCTTGTATTGCTAAATTTAATTTATCTTTAAGGGGACGTACCACCTTCAAAGTTTCAAAAAATCGAAATTGTTTTTATGTTAGGATATGTTAGAATGAACGTTTAAGAACATGATTTTAACATGAAAATCTCACAAAAAAATTTATTTATATTTTTATTTTATTTATTGCGAAGGGCGCCAAAGTTCTCTGTATCGCTACACCGACTTTCTCTTAGTAACACCTGCTTATATATGCATGCATAAATACGTTAGTCTCTCACATAACAGCTGTAAAAGTAGAGGGGAAATTTTTGAGAGGAAGGTATATTGTACGGTGCAGGCATCGCAGATTAAATTTTGGTAAGGTTTATTACAAAAAAAAAAAAAAAAATGTAACTTTAAACGCGATTATCTCAAAATGACGTTTTTCAAGTTGGCGTGCATGATTGAGAAAAAACTACTTATCCAATCGTTCTAAAATTTTAACACGTTGATCTACATATATTTCTGCTCGGAATGAACTACGGAAGGAATAATCGGCTTTCAATTTTTTGAGTTAGAACTAATTGGGGGGGACAAAAAAGCTGAATTTTCGAAAAAATGCCGCCATTTTTTTATTTTTCAACCAATTTTTTTTTTTTTAGTTCATTCCAAGGGCGATTTAATGCTGAATAAAACCCCGTTTTTTTTTTCGGACGTTTCTGAGAGCATTTATGATGCACGCCGCGAATTTTCAGTGGTTTTGGAAAACCGTTATAGCAGACGACAGTGAGCTAAACAGAATATAAAAAAAATTTTTTTTTATACTTTCAGTTAAATAAAATGTCAATGGAAAGTTTCATTAAGATATCTCTTTTTATTCCATTAAAAAAAATCTTTGAAAAACTTTTTGTTTTTCAATTTTGAAGGTGGTACGTCCCCTTAAGAGATAATGTAACCGGCACTTTATTAGCACAAGATGATTCATTTATTTCAGTTATTTTTAATTCACAATCATTGTTATTTATGATACAGCCGTTCCACTAAAGACACGATCATTTTAATAATAATTGATCGACTGGTTTGGTTAAAAATTCCATAAATTTCATGTCCATCTTCATTTGATAGAAAGTTCGGATCATTCAAATAATGAAATAAATCTGAATAATGTGTTCGACGTTGTTTTATTCGCACAATAAATTCATCTTTAAGCGCGGTACTTAAAATGCTTTGTTGTTGTCCAAACTCATCAAACATAAACTGCAAAACAATATCCGCACTAAAAAGGTTAGTGTCTTCACAACAAAGTCTTTCTACTGCTATTTTAATTGGAATTATAGCCGATATTACACTGGTCAGTAATACAAACTTTTCATCAGTAGAAAAGGTTATCGGAATTTTCAGGTCAATGAGACTTTTTCTGACGCAGTTTTTTTAATAATTGATATCGTTCGAGCATATTCAACAAACTGTTCCAACGGGTTTTTGATTCCAGAATTAATTCCAATTCTTCCTTTGTAGAGTTTCCTTCAATTAGGTCTTTTCCTGTTCTCTCGCGTTACGCAAAATGTCTCGAAAGTCGGTTTGTATTATTTTATAGTAATTTTGATTGTAGGGTTGAACAGAATTTATCGATATATTTTCACTGAAAATATCGATAATTCGATAACCATTTTTAACTCGATTTATCGGTTTATCAGTTTACCGATTATCGATATTGCAATCACTAAGTCTGAGAGACTTCAGTTGCATTTAAAGTAAGTAAATAATTTAAAAATGTAAATAAGTACCAAAATAGAAATGGGCTCTGGTGGAACAAAAATTATTTACGAAGGGACCTCTTGCGGTAACTGTTAGCCGACTAAAACTCAGGGTTGGGGTGGGGTTTGAGAGGTTTTCGTAAATCTGTAATTTACCGCATAAAAAAAAAAACTACAGTCAAACTTGGATATAAAAAATCGGGATATAACGAAAGCCTTGTTATAAGGAACTTATATAAAATCCCAAACTTCGATAAATACGTCGAACTTGGTTATAACGAACCTCAATGCACTATAAATGTTGTTCGTTATAAGGAAGAAACGTTAGATCAAGAGATCAATTTACCTACATTTGTATGTATTGTACATATTTCTCGAAGCTTGGGGTTTTATATAAGTTCCTTATAACAAGACTTTCGTTATTACACGATTCTGTATATCCAAGCTTATATGCAAACGTAGGTAAATTGATCTCTTGATATAACGTTTCTTCCTTAAAACGAACAAAATGTTTAGTCCCTTGAGGTTCGTTATAACCAAGTTCGACTGTATATGGAAATACTCATTATAAAAATAAAATATATACATAGATACAGGTTTGGAAACGTTAATTTAGCCGGACTATACTCTACATAAATACATATACATACTTCACTTTACATTACTTTACCTTCATTTATCCTGATCTCACCCCTTATCTAGAAATTTACTGGCTCATCACCACACACATTGAATTAAGAAACAAAAATCCAACACGAATATTTACAAATTATTTACAATGGCTTTATTTAAAAAAAATTAATTAACGGAATTGGTAAAGGGGGTAAAGAAAACGAACCCAACAAATATACATATATACACATATATAAAAAAAAAATGTTTATAAACTTATCGGTGGTGCACTGGTAGGTGGTTGACCCTCTGTCTGGCTTCTTCTTTTTGGTATAGTTGTGGAGTAACTATTTTAGTTACTCGTCCCGGTGTCAGACTTCCGACGTGAATTAAGGTTTTTTTTTTCTCTCTTTTTTTCTATTTGTTTGGCACCAATATGGTGGTTATACACTGGTACCCACTCACATCACACACTTGATTTCAGTTTTATTTTTTTTTTTACCAGGGTTTTAACTAATATTTTTAAATGCCCCTTTGTTTTTGTGTATTTACGATACATATACTGTATAAAAGATTTGAATGTATATTTAATGTAGATTTTTTTCTGCAATGTGCAGTGAAGAGGCAATACTTCCTCTCAAGTTCTACTTAATATCGTTAATTTTAATTTTTTTTGCTAGGGCATACACACTGATATCAAGGTATACAGAAAAAAGAGGTAGGATATTCCCGTGTTTCATTTTCGTCTTTCTTTGCGCATCACGTCACGTGAAGACAAAAAATCAGATATTTATATGAAGTTTGGCGGTTTTTTGATTATTTTTTTAAATAAATCAAGAATAATCGTATTTTTTTTAACAAACCGTATTTACAATTGATAATGATAGTTTACCGAGACCCTTTTTATGCTTTATATTTTTTTTATGGTCCAAATATTTGAGAAATAATTCCTTCGAGTATATAATGTCTAATGTAAATGGAAAAAAGGATAGACAAAATTATGAATACATAACATAAAATAATTTAATTATTAAATGTTTTTGGTCATTTACGTACCAATTATTAATTTTATTTTTTTTACGTTATGTACTCAAATTTTTGCCATCTATTTTCGTTTGGCTTCAAATTATTGGTATCCACGTACCTATTCAAATATTATGTCCATATTCAACGTTAAATATAAATGGAAAAATATATTAAATAAAAATTCAGTTCACAAATTATTAAACGCCCAGTTAATAGAAAATATAAATTTGAAAAAAAAGGAAATTAAATAAAACTATAAATTAAAATTAAATCTCTGGCTTATTTCATTTATTGTCTTATGGTTTTCGCTACAAATAAATCAAAACACCCATTCACTGTTTAGTGTTCTATATGTGTTCTTATCAGAAGTACAATTGATAGTTTTGTTGCAATAGGAATTATTCAAATTTAGTATATTTAAAATCGAACACTCCCAAATTTTTGAATTAAATAATTAAAATCAAATCGTTCTCTGCATTTAACAAAAAAATTATACTCATAAATTCCAAAACTTGTTATACAATGTACTCAAACAGTCTGCTCTAGACACGAATATTAAAACATGCCTCTTTTCGCGATTTAATTCCGAAAGTATTGCAGTATATAACTAAAATCAAAATTGAAATGTTTAATTTTAACATAAAGTCGAAAAATAATTAATGGCAAAAATAAAAAAAAATTCATTTATTTTCCATTTATTTAAAAAATTAATAAAAATATCACGAAACTCCATATAAATACCAGCATTTTTGTCTTCACGTGACGTCAAATTGTGAAAAAAGGATAGCAACAGCATGCGCAATATTATACCTTATTTTCTGTATATCTTGCACTGATATTATTTTTACTTCCTTTTTCTAAGACTCTCTTTTTTCGACTCCGAAAATTTTCCAAAAAAACAAAAACCTCGATTCCACTCGTTACTAGATTTCTTTTTTCCAAACCCAACTCTAGTATGCCCAACGCCAATGTCTGCCAGAGTATTACGAATGAACAATAACCTGAACTATTCTTCGAATCGTTTCAGGATCCACCTCAGTTTTATTATGTGCCATGGTATTAACTACTCCAGTTTCAATATATTCCATGGCCGAAGCCACCTCAGTCTTATTTTTTTTCATGGCCGATACATCTTCAATAATATCATATTTTTCCATAAACTCAATATTATCATACTTTTCCAGGCTCTCTCAGTCTCATTAACATCCATGACAGAATCCACGTGAACTATATTTTCACCAGTCGTTACATTTTCTAAGGACTGTTCCGTTATTTTATTTTCAAAATCTATGTCACTTATGACCTGCCAAATTTGCCTCTTAAAAAATAAATCAATTCTCAGTATGTCCACAAAACAAAACATTTTATTATGGGGTCCGAGACATAAATAAATTTGGTTGTAACAATACCTGCTACGTTAACTACACCAATGGTCTGCATTCTACTTAACTTCAAAATAAGTTGAGTACGCTTTGATATCATGGTAAATACAACTTCTTATATTGGTAACTGATTAGCTGGTTTTATAATTGTCATTACAGGAAATACTTGTACCAAAATATGATTAAAGTGCATCAACTCATGATAGTACATTTTTCTCACAAAATAAAACCTTAGCAATAAGGAAGAATAAAAACTAAAGTGAGACATAACAAGTTGATACACTAGATCAAAATAATAATATGATTGTTTTGTCAAATAATATAAAAGCTAAACAGTAACATTTCACAAATGTCACTTTGTCATACAAACACTCACTTCTATTATATATAGACTAGCTGAGCCCAGTCCGCCTTGCTGGCCCTAACTGAGCCTTTTATTTTGACTCTCGATTTAAATAGATGTCACTGTATGTAGTTATTGAAAATTCATTTTTCGCATATCTGTTCAGTAAGTACATTGTATTAGAGCTATGGAATGCAAACTGCTTTTAAAGGATGACAATAAGCGTCTTCCATTGACGAAAGCAAACTACTCGCAAGTACTTGTATCTACTCACAACTACCCATGCTCATACGATGGTGTAGAAAACAGAAGTAGTTACGCATAAAATTTGCGCTAGTGGATTTTAGTTGCGAAAATTCCAATAGATGGCTTTTAGACCTTTTTCGATATTTTTCGAGAGTTTTTTATTACGTTCGAGGTTTTTTATTTGTTGATGATGTAAAATGTCAAAATTAATACAAAATTATTTTATTGTTGATGATACATTTTTAAGAAAAATGTGTTTAAATATCAATGCGGTAAATATCAATGCTTTCCTTTTATTACATGTCCGTTTTTTTTTTGTCATATTTTGAATCTAATTTTAAATATCGCCATTACTATAATAAACAACTCTACAAAAGACAAAAAAACAACTAAACAGAAGGCTGTGTTTTACTTGTGTTACTCAATTTCTCGTTCCATTGGGTATCTACTCGCAAGTACTTCGAAGTAGCAAATTTTGCCCATTGGAAGACGGCTAATGAAACTAGAAATTATTAAAAATATAATATTACTTTCTTTTACGTAAGTAAAATAAAGTATAGTAATCATGAAAATTTTCGACCTTGAGATTATTGAAGATTTATCTGTTTTGAGGTCCCCTGAGTCCGAAAAAGTGGGTTTCGAAATAATGTCTGTCTGTCAGTCTGTCTGTCCGTCTGTGTCCTTTCTACAGCCCAGATGGCTTAACCAATCGAACTGAAACTTCAGATTTAAGCTTTTTTGATAAATTGGGAGGCCCCAGTGAATTTTACACCAAATCGGTCAACCGGAAGTGGCCACTCCCTTGGGCCAGAAAATTTGTTTTGCAAATATCTTTAAAGGTTTACAAAAAATTACTAATACAAAATTTTTCCAAAAACTAAAAAAAAATAAAAATAAACAAATTAAAAATTAAAAAAAAAGAAATTACAAATTAGGAAAAAAAAAAATTTAAAAAAAATTTATAAAAATAAATAAAATTGTTGTTTTGCCAACACAAAAATATATGTGTATATATAGCCTAATTATGCTAATTATAATTAATTTGCACACTACAGTGACGTACTTCCGGTTTTTAATGCAAATATGTATTACATAATTGAATGTACATAACTACATCATTTTTTCATGTTTCTTAATTTTTTTAACGACTTATTAGGGTTTGTGGTCCTTTAGTATGTATATCGTTTAATAATTGCAAAAATATTTCGCAACTCCCCTCAACACACTTTTTTACAGGTAGTTACAGCAGTTCTTGCATTTGTCATTTTAATTATTGTGTGTATTAGCCCAATTATGCTAATTATAATTAATTTGCACACTACGTACTTCCGATTTTTGATGTGAAAACATCTTTAGCGGCAGGAGTAAGTAAAAAATTGTATAGATCTCGGGTTACGGAAATTAAAGTGCCGAACAAAATATATTGCAGGTATGTGTGAATATCGATAAGAACAAAACATAAACAAAACGTAAAATCAATGCAAAATCTACGCATACACATGCAATATACAACATCATCCGGCATTTTAAAAACATCGTGAGCCGAATATAAAAAAGAAATCGCCTACTTTAATTAATTTTGTTGTTAAAATATCTGCTATATATGCCCGCAGCATCAAGTGTTTTTGAAAATGAAAATTACATACGAGCAAAAGGGCCACAAATTATGCTTGTGTAGTGTAAAAAAATTAAATTGGAAATAGCTACATAGCTGTGAAAATTGTACATGTACATTGAGACATAATAAAATAATAATTTTAAAATTGTTTAATCGGTATGCTTTCTTAATTTCTTATTAGTATTGCTCATGCTGTTCGTGAAGTTGGTTATGGGGGGTTTCGCGCTACTGTCTCTCCCATTGCAATGATTTTACGACCAACATAGTACGCCCAAATAGAACCGCTCTATTTAATTTATTTTAAACTGATCAGTGATAAAGCAATGCGATTTTTCATTGTTCAGCGAGTTTGCCGTGACCATTTATTACTATGCAATCTTGAACAAGATTGCTGTGTATGAGTAATGGTATATTTTAAAGCGTACATGGCAGATTTAGGTGATTAACTTAACAGAACTGTACTTTGCTCAAGCTCAATTAATGTTAGTAAGGTTCGTCCTCCAAATTCAAAATAGTAGAATATCTTGACTTTTTCAACCAAAAATGTAACTTAAGTAGTTTAAATACGGAGCGAACACAAATGTCTTTATGGACGGGTTTCTGAGCCTTATCGAAATGGCTTGAAATGATTTAATAGATATTTATACAAAAAAGTTTTCACATAAATATTTTGCGAGTTGAGGGTGAACTCGCTCGTTGCTTTTTTTTTAGCATAAATGTATGTTAAATATCCAAATCAGTCAACCAGAAGTGGCCACTCTCTTGGGCCAGAAAATGTGTTTTACAAATATCCTAAAAAGTATAAGATTTACAAAAAATCACTAATACAAATTCCAAAAATTAAAAATTAAAAGAAAAAATTTAAATTCACAAATATCAACTTTTACTTTCTTTTAAGTGTGTAATAATGAGTCCGAAATATTGGCTTTCGAAGTGGTATCTATTGGTATATATGTCTGTCAGTTTGTAGTCCAGATGGTTTAACCAATCAAACTGCAACTTCTTTAAACTTTTTACATACATTTTGGGGTCCCAGCTCCCAGATTCCGTGAAACAGAAAATTTATTTTGCAAATATTTAAAAAATATACTATTTACAGAAAACAAGAAAAAATAAAAACAATCTTAAGTTTGCAAGGAATTTGCATTATAAAAGTTTCTCAAAATTCGCTGTTCGTAAAAGAAAGTCGTGTGTTGGCCACACCTCAATTTTTCATATATGTAGCTGTTTCGTATTATATGCAGCACAGTGATGCCTGTATGAAAGAATATTTCTAAAAATGAAATAAATTTTTTATGTGAAATGAAAATTCGTATAAATTTATTGTAACGTCCTTTCTTTCAAAATTTATTTTTTTTTTAAATTTGGTTAATATATTAATTTATAAAAATTATAAATGCTCTTTTATAAACAATATTTTTTGTTTTTCCTTTATGTGCGAATACCGAATAAGCATAATGATAACGGTTAACCAACACGTGAGCAACCAACATATGAGCCGTTTATTTTGAAAATGGGGCAAGTTCACATTTTGTGGAAACGAGAAAATGAAGGAATGGAGAAACAATAAATGCAAAAATATACGGGATTTTGAATTTTCTTATTTTTTGAACAAGTATTCTGCCGTGCTAAA
This sequence comes from Tipula helvola, assembly GCA_963556165.1. Lineage (NCBI taxonomy): Eukaryota > Metazoa > Arthropoda > Insecta > Diptera > Tipulidae > Tipula > Tipula helvola. The sequence continues at coordinate 210,160,821 of OY744482.1, forward strand.
CATGTTTTACTGATCTACATTTTTGGCCAAATTGAGTTATTGATGCCAATTGAAAGGTATTAATGTCCTTTATATTTTACATAAATAAATATAATTAAATCGACTTTAATAAATGCGTTATTAACCAAAATAAATTTCGTTCTAATCGAAAAAAACAGCAAATTTGAAGTAACACGAACTTAACTACTTGATATTAAACATGAACGCCTTATCTGTGGCAAAAATAAGGTACTTTTCTTTCAAATATGTTAGTTAAGTTACTTTTGCTTATTTCCATAATTGAAATTGCATTTATGGCAATTTAAGAATTTTCATTTCCAATAGCAAAATTGACTTATTTGAAATTTTCTATTCGCGAATTGAAACAATAACAACTTATATACAAGGACTTTTAACTTATCTTAATGTAATGTTATTTCGTACCACAAATGAACCACTTACCTATAAATACTGAGGTAGTTTACACCACGAAATATTTAGTGGACTAGCCTAAATGGCGACCTATTCTAGTCCACTTACCGACCGTTTACATCACAAGAAATATAGGTCGCATTTGGGCCATATGTTTAAAATTAAAATATTCCAATATATGTGTTTGTATTTAATATTATATCATTTTGGCATTTATTGATTTTAATTCTAATATTTTTATTTTTAAACATTATTTGTGCTATAAAAATGATAATTAACAAATTTCATCTATTGAAAAATTCGAAAATCCTTAGGTCGAACCGTTTACACCATATTTCTAGTTGACCTATTTTAGGTCAGGTCACACATTTTACTTGCCTAATCAAATTTGGGTAACTATACACCATGTGACCTATGCAAATTGGTCATTTAAGGTTGTATTCTATAGTTTATTTGAAAATAAATTTAACGATAAACTAAACATAAATACCTTAAATCGCAGATAAGGTATATATTCTTCTTATTAACACAGGATTTCAGCTTCTATTATGTGATATAAATGACTTAATGGTATTTAAGTTATTTTTGTTTAGTACCAATCGATTATTTATAAAGCGTATTTAAAGTAAAAGACTAATTCTGCAAATAATTCATAAATTATGTGTAATTTATTTTTATTTTCTCAAGAAACATATTATTTATGATCTAATACATAATTTGAAATCTTTGAAAGTAAATTAAATCCGCATTTAAGTAAATTATTCCCCAAATATTTCGAAAGACTTTAACATCAATTTTCTCCAAATGCCATTTTTGCAGATCAGTAAAACATGTTTAGCACGGCAGTATTAGGGATTATTTTTTTTTAATTTTGACTATAAATTGTTCACACGAAGTTTACTTTTTTCGTGTTTTTAGCAAAATGGGAAATCTATAATAAATATGTTACGTTGTCTCTGGTATAATTGCCGGAAATTGGATGCATTTAAATTCAAATGGGAACTCTGATGGATCACCTTCGCATTTGTATAAGTTTTTTACAGCCAATCTTGTTCCATTATAAAGCCGTGGTTGATATAAATGCGCATAGAATTATTGGCACAAGAATTTTAATTGTAGAACGTGAGGTGGATTTCCAGGCAAATCAAGGGAATTTAAAAATTCAATTGGGTAATTCACAACTTCACCTGGATCCATAACGCAATCAATGGATTTGTAGGTTTTTGGTTGGTCACAAATCTTACTTTGAGTGTCAATATTAATATCACTGACGCCTTTGTTTTTCGGCTGCTAATATAGCGCGATCGCTTAACCATTGGTGATTTGTATAATTACGTACAATATTGGGATTTACACTTGAAATGAAATCCCCTTTTGATTCATTTTTTTTTTTTTTTTTTTCGCTGGCGCTACATCCCATGGAGGGATTTGGCCGCTTCATATTGAAGTTTCGTAATCAGTATTTTAATGGATAATGAGTGATTAATTCATTGATCCTACATTAACCAGCCGTGATTTTTTCATCACCCGCCGGGAATCGAACCCGGGACCTCCGGGGCTTAAAGCAAGCATGCTAACAACTGTGCCACCGGGGCGGCAATTGTTTGATTGTTTTGATTCATTGGTAACACAAAAATCGGCAGGCAATGTTGTTAATCCTCTTGTATCCTCTAGCAATTTTTCCGTTTCCAATGTAGTGATGGGATAATATCGATAGTGGGCACAATCGATATTTATCGATAATTTACATTTTGCTATCGATATTAACGATAATATCGGATTTCAATATAATACAAAAAACAATGTGTGTAGTCTCTACGCGCGACGGAAGTGAAACTTTTTAAGCTGTAAATTTGTAATTACTACAATTTATGGTTCGGCAGCAAAAATTGAAGAACTAGTCAATTGATCCTTATAGTGCTATGGGAGTATTATACAAAGTCAGATTAGATACATTCAAATTAGATAATTGCACATTCTACATTATCTAGTTATTTTTCTCAATCTCTGTTACTCCATGATCTGGTAAAACAGGATTATTATAACTCGATACAAAATCTAGCTATAAAGACACGATAAACGGAATAAAAGCAATATTATTTACTAAAACTGATATTAAAGCAACAGTTTAGCTTGAAAACGCTAGCGAAATTGTGATGGTGTATTGTTCGGTTTATATTTTAAAGTGAATTTTGCTTAAGACAAACATTTTCTTCAAGAGAAATTCAGAATACTAAATAATTTACCTAAAGTAATGCAACCAGCGATTGATGCATAGGTGCAGTTTTCTCATGTCATTTGGAACTTTAGCACTATGTGATAATAAAAAAACTGATTTTAATTTTGCACAATTAATTATCAAATACTTTTATTTATTTTTGTTTTAAATTATGAATTTGTAATTAAGTTAATTAATTTATAATAATTTTAATTTAATTTATTTTTGTCACTATATTTAATATTGATTTTGATTTATTAAAATTTTATTTAAATATTATATGTCACCACAGTTGTTTGTTGTATGTATAATATACACACGGTACGAATTTAGAATTCCGACTGTATCGCGAGAGTTAAACCGAATGACTATTTTGGTGAAGCCAAAACCATAGACATTCATACTAGATTTCTCATTGCATAGTAACTAAAGGAAAAAAACAAAAACTTCTGATAATTCCAATGTATCGTTGTGTTGTGTATTTTATAAGGCAATAATTTTAGAATGCGTTGCAAATATAATACGTATATGCAATACACCGATAATATTTGAATGGAAAATTTTTGTTTTTATTTTCTGTTTTTAGTCAAATGAGAGATCTATTATGATTGTCTATGCCAAAACGATGTGTATATGAAAAATACTATTCGGCATTTTCAACGAATGTATTTTGGAGCGGATGAATAATATGTAATAGAAAATGAATTATTTTGGCTTATGATGCACTGTAGTATAATTAAGTTGAATGAATTGTGTGTGATGTGTTGCTTGTTGGTAAAAGTAGGATCGTTCATGTAAATGAGTATGGATGTGCGCGCCAATATACGTGATTGGTATATTGTGGCGATGAACGAGTGATTTAATATTTTTGTGAATGTTTTAATTAAATAAGTGAGTGAGTCGCTACAGAACTATTGCAGAGTATAATTTCCATGTCTCATTTTGTATCTAGCATAAACCAATTGTTTCATTTTTGAATTGCCTGAGAAAAAGAAATACATTTTGTATTTAGTTTAAAAGTATTAAATTTAATCTTAATTTGCCAACTCTCATTGTATGATCCTTTAAATATCAATACAAATTTAAGTTTTATAAACTTCACTTCTCTATTATTGTAAATTTACAATAAGTTATTTAATATAATAACCGCCTACATCTAAATAGTACAAAAACATTATTAAGTTTGTGATATTTGTGTACAAGCAAATTATTTACAAACACAATTTTTATACTTGTTTTATATAATATACTTGTAAATTGCAATCAATACCTCAATATACTATAAATCTAGGAGGCATTGATTCGACTGTTCGTAGATGTTGTTTTTGTATTGCTTGCAAATTCATTCAATTTCGTTTCAATATTCTTTTGTTTTTTTTTTCGAATCATACCCTGCCTAAAAAAATGTTATGTAATTCAAAAATAAAAGAAATACTGTCGCTTTTTTCGTTTCATATCGCTTCTTCATTTTTTGCCTGTAATTTTTGCTTTGTTTCATCGATTTTAAAAATCACCCCGGTACTAAAGAAGTTTCACTTCAAAAATTATAAATAATCCAACAATGATTTATGTTTATTTTACAGTTAAACAAAAAAAAAATGATTTTTTTAATTCACGTAAATTAAAGAAACTTTTGTTATTCATTTGAGCATATCACTCAAACTAAAAAAAAAAAAATAATTAAATTTTAATTAATCAATAAGATATTGATTTTTTTGGAGAAATACCTGCATTTCAACTTTCTGTGGTTTAAGACGACTTCGACGATCACTTAATATTTCACCGGCTTCTGAAAAATTTCTTTCTAAGAACTGACGTAGCAGGTACTGTACTATATTTTAACGGTATAGTTGACAGAACTTCAAATTTGTTTTTATTTTCATCCCAGAAGGAAATAGGATCGGACGTTGGATTATTTATAGGTCGCTCAACATTGCCGGACGCTTATGTAGCATGGGAAGTTAAGTTCGTATTAATGGTGTTCGCCTTTCTAAAACAAACGACTGCATTCCTGGTCCTGTACCTGCAGAATGTGATGCATACATTGATTGATCATTTAAGGTACTGCGAAGGTTACTTGTGATTTTTGCTGGATTACCTCCGCACTCCATCAGCTCTCAATCCAAAATAAAGTTATTTCGTTATAATTTTATTACAAATAAAAAATTGACATTCCATTAATCATTTGGCCATCTGCACTAATATTACGACAACTCTATTCGGTTCAGGCAAGACTCAAACCAACATAAAAAATCATATTATTTGTTCTCCACTAATTATATGGCGCCATAATGTTGTTTATTCTTAGAAAATTGTGTTTGTTAACCCTATGTCAGCGAAGACGATTGCATCGTTAAACTACTTTCACTAGAGCGGGTATAACAAATTATAGAAACCTCCATGTTTGGGTCGTCGAAAACCTACACGTCGTAAGGGACAACTTTACAGAGCCAGTTTTCTATAAATTTTTGGGCGGGAATGATCGACGATCAACCTATCGGACCTTACGTGTTTGAAGTGCCGTTGTCGAGGAGAAGGCGGATGTAGCCTCAATTAGATGGGGCTCCAGCACATTTTGTAAAGATAAAACCTGATTATTTGAATGAAAATTACCCACGGTAGATCGGTAGAGGATGCCCTCTGATCTTACGCCCCTAGGTTTTTATTCCTGAGGATTTACCAGCGCTGGCTCCAGACATTTGAGCGTCATTCACAAAGAAAATAAATAATTTTTAAGAAACAATATATACCACTCAGATAAATAATCTTTACCACCAATAAAGTAATAATACACCGCAGAGATTCGTTTATGCATATTAACAAAATAACATTATTTCGTCATTATAGAATAAAAAGTAATCATCTACATATTTATAATTTCGAGTTATAAGGGTTTTACCCTTATAGGGTTTTAGATTAACTTTTCTATTAAAAATTCAATTTTTTTAAATTAAATATGTAGTTTGATTACTACAGTAATCAAACTATTTAATTTAAAAAAAATTGGATTTTTAATAGAAAAGTTAATCTAAAACCCTTATAACTCGAAATCATAAATATGTAGATGATTACTTTTTATTCTATAAAGGCCGGTATTCACGTACAATTAAATTGCGCAATATAATTGTGTGACGTCAGAACATTGCACAATATTCTCAAATTTTATTCAAGATTTTGGAATTTTATTGTGCAATATTGACGTCACACAATTATATTGCGTAATTTAATTGTACGTGAATACCGGCCTTAACGACGATTTATTGATGGAGAAAACAAAAATAAATTAAATAAATTTTAGTATTAAATATTATTAAATAAATTAGGAAACTATTTCATACTACAAAAAAAAAAAATTAGAACTAAGTAATTATTTTCACTAACGGATTTTAACACTAATGAATCGACCCTTCATCACAAAACTTTAGATAAGTAACATTGTTTTTTAAAACACAAATATGGTGGTCACTTAGCTTTCGCTGCCAATGATGATCATAACCGTTTGTCTAATGACCAAAATTTTGCGTCTCCATGACAATCGTACTTTATTATACTGCTTTTTTCCAGCTTACAAAGCCGACACGCATACGTTTATTTTTGAAAAAGAAATAGAAATCGTGGCTCTTTGGCATTTTCCGCGACGAAGGTATTCTTTAGCCGAAGCTATTATAATTAGACTCAGGTTCGCGGAAATTATAGATTAATATTACAAACAAAAATTAACATTTTATTACTGGGGATTTAAAAATTATTTTTGAAGTTACCAAAAAAAACATAATAGCTATAGTATAATTTTACCGTGTACTGATTTGACGAAACCAACAAAAAACAAAAAAAATCCGCACAATAAAACAACCACGTTCGCCTCCGTTTAGATCACGTTTTTTTTTATATTAAGGATGCATGTCGTGCAATATTACCATGCTTACTCCGTTTTTCACCTTCAAGGACTACGCCACTGGCTGATTTTTTGAGATTGCTAATAACAGTAGCCGCCCCGGTGGCACAGTGGTTAGCATACTTGCTTTACGCTCCGGAGGTCCGGGGTTCAATTCCCGGCGGGTGATGAAAAAATCACGGCTGGTTAAGGGTAGGATCAATGAATTAATCACTCATTATCCGTTAATAAAATGATTACGAAACTTCAAAATGAAGCGACCAAATCCCTCTATGGGATGTAGCGTCAGCGAAAAAAAAAAAAAAAAAATGGAAAAATCACTAAAATTTAAGATTACACTATAAAAGAGCAAAACTAAAGAGAGCAAAACTTCTAATAGAAACTTACAAAATTTATGAACTGGGCTTAAACAATAATGCAAAAATTAATAATGCAATAGAATTTGCTCTTATAAATTTCGGACCACAACTAATCGATGTGAATGCAAATAATATTTTTTTTCTTTTCATTTAATGTATGTTGACCAATACACAGTTACGCTGGTCACCTAAAAATCAATTATGTTAGTGTCTGTTTATCGGCACAAGAATATGCACAAAAGAAATCCGTTGTGGTAAATAGATTATAAGTCAAGAGTTACAATTTTGAAATCATCAAAACTGTAACATATGTAAAGTATAGGTACATACATTGTATTACCCGGTAAACCACAAGTCGATTATTCGCCGAAATATTCGGAAAATTGAAAATTCCTTTGTCGACAAGCGAAGTGGCTTATCTGCACCAGCAAATCAGTCGTAAGGATATATAGAAAGCATTCCTAGTCCCTCGCTATAACTAGCTTTCACTATTGGTAGAAGTCACATTGCTGTTCTTCTGCTTGTTGTCTATATTTAAACTCTCATGTCTGTTGTATGTCTGTCCTCGAATTATGTATATTCATCCGACTTAAGCTCCAGAATACAGTAAACAAATAGCCGACATATAAGTACGTTAAATTTTAGGCATCTATGTCACTTATAAAACAGACAATAATGTTTGTTGTAAGGTTCAACCCAATTCCCCGAAAACCAAAAACAAATATTTGCAATCAAAAAATTGAACATATCATAATTAAATTGAAGATTTATAATTTCGTCTAATCTATAAACTAGCCGTAATAACCAAGTATTATAAGTCAACTGCAACACAATAAATGTACGACTTTTCGTTTGCAAGATTTTTTTCAGCTTTCCAGTAAACTGGGTTTTCCTATAGAAAAAAACGTATATATTTTGTATAATAAATTTAAATCTATTTTATTTGATTAAAATGAGAGAAAATAAAATAAAATAAAAATAAATTCAAAGCTGTATAACAAAAACAATTCAATAAATATATAAATGTAAAATATTTAAAAAATAAAAATTATATAAAAAATATTAAATAAAACATAAGAAAATTAAACGACTTATTTTTTTTTTATAATTTAATCTTTTAAAAAAATCCTGGGTCGCTTGACAAATATTATCTTTATTATAAAATCCGTTGAATTCTTTTTTATTTTTGTTACATACTTCTGTGATGAAGTCAAATATATTACTATATTTTTTAAAAAATATAATTTCTGTAAGTAGGATTACATAACCGTTAGTTTTTTATATTTTCTCAAAAAGTCATTGCTTACCTTTCTCTTCAATGGCCAAATTATCTTCCATTTTCTTTAACCGGTCCCACTTCATCTGTGTAATGAATTTTTCAATAATCAATTTTGAAAGTATTGCCTTGGTGAAGCCATTTACTTCCTTCTTTGCATCCCCTTTCCATGTATATTGAGTGTACGAAAAAGCCTAAAATATAATAAAACCAATTATGTAATAGTTGAAAAACATTAAATAAATGTTAAAAATTACCATGTTTTCAAAAAATTCTTTGTCAGCTAAGTTGATTTCTAGTTCATATAGCTGCTGCTTGGACTCTATATTGGTAACAGGCACAAAGGAGCTATTTACGGGTGATTTTTTACAAAATTCAGCAAATATTCTCATCATAATTTCATTTTGGGCAACGATTTTCTCTGAATTTAATTGTAACTGGTCATTTTGGGCTCCAATTTTTTCCATATTGAGTGTTAGGTTGTCAACTTTTGTTGTCAATACTTCGTTCTTTTTTTTAAGATCGCTTATTTCCTGTAATGCTAATTGCAATAAATCATACTGCACATATATAACGTTGCTAGCTGCATCCGTCACTGTATCTAATTCAGTAATGGCAACAGTTTCTATATTTGCTGTATTTGCTTTACCCTAGCAAGGACTAGTATTATTAACAATTGTATCAAATAAGACATTATAATCTGTTTGAGGCAATGTGGAGTTCGTATTCGCCTCTGGTGTTCTTTTTTGGACATGCTCCTCTTCTTCAGATAAATCTGACGTAGTATAATTAAGCCGACGGCTGCATTCAAGATTAGCGGCTTTTATTGTAGCTGGTAAAGAAATAATTCATCAATGTTATTATAATTAAGGGAATTTAATAAGCAATTTTCAATTATTTAGTTTTCATTTTACCCTATAAAAACGAAAATACTTACGAATGTTGTACTTTAAGACACGACAAGAGTATTTTGTCCAATCATCCCTAGGTAAGCCATAGTTTTTTTGGTTCGAAGCTCCAGTTTTGCAATTTTGGGCAGAAACATTGATCCCTATCATCGGTTAGCCATGAATATAGGAAACAGAGGCTTCTTTCCAAACTAAATTTTAAGCAATTTTTTCACTACTCCCAGCAAGACAATATGTAAATAATCCAATGCCACTTGTGACACCATGCCTACACCAAGATCTTCAAGTGGAGAGTTTGAAATATGAAAATCCTCGACAATTCTTCTTGTAAAAGTGGAATCAGTACGAAGAGGTGCCTGAGAATTATTGAAACACATCCTATGTTTTGTTTTGTCAAATTTCCCTCGAATAACACATTTTGGGCAACCAACGGCTGCATTATATTGTTTAATCCCGCAGACACTTGCTCTAGCTGGAGCGTCACATATTATTGCCCGAATCTTAAAATATTTTGTCCATTATGGAAAAAACTTTTTGAAATTCCTTTCATTTCAGAAGCAAACGGTGTTAAAAACTCTTTAAAATTATTAGGTTTCCTTGTGCCATGATAAATTCCAATGACGAAAACATTATTTAAGTCAATGTTTGTAATTCGACCTAAACTAAGCCAGAACGAATGTTCAGTATTATCGCTAAACACGGGCAAACCATCGACATTTATATCAAGATATAAAGTTTGCGGTAAAGATTCTGCGTCCAAACTTCCTTGAAGTAAAATTCTTGATAAATTATCCTCTATTCCGACATGTACGTATTCCCCTGGGAAAACAGTAATTTTTTCTAATTTGCGAGGCGTGTTTAGTAACGTTCTGTAATCCATTGGCAATTCTGGAAAAAATGTTTTGAAAAATTTTAATAATTCGGAAATTGAGCTCTTGTTGATATTTTGCTCAATTGACCATTTTTGCAAAAAACATTTTACGTAAGAATTTATTTCTGGTTCGTTATACGGTTCAATGAAATTTATAAAATTAAAATTTTGAGCAAATAGAGGTTCAGAAATGTTATTAAATTTATAATGTCGTTCATAAATACTCCTGTCATTGTCGTTTAAGTCACTTAATGTTTCACTATCACTATCAGGCACATAATTCGATTCATTGGTAGCGCTTGAACCCAAAAAACTATTTTTATATTCTTCACTTGTACTGAACTCAAATATATTTATAACACAACCAGCCATATAATTATTAGATTCAAGCGTATTGTATACATCCAATAAACTGTTTTCATTTTCATTAATGGCCGCACTTGTAGAAGATTTACTTAAAAGTTTACTTGAGCTTGAAAAGTTTTTACTTTCACATAAAATTCTATCCAATTTTTCCTTGTTTATTTTTTAAAATTTGTACTTGAAATTGTTTATGGATTTAATTCTACATTTATTACTATTAATTAATAAAGAATTCATTATTTTCACTTTATTATTTGATATTTTTTATTAGGGAGTCACTTCACCACGTGCAAAAACTTAATACTTATTGATAAAAAAAATCAACGAAATACTTACTTGTTGATGCGGCAGAAAATGAATTTATAAACTCACCATGTGCTTTGCGTAATTTGCTCTTTTTAAATCGACAACGACGTCACTTACTTCTTTACAAAAAACTGACTTGCGCGGTTGGTTTTGTGTATCTGACTTTAATATTCGATCGAATTACTGATTTCAAAGTCGGACTTCTGTAATTGGCGTTTACTTCGATCGAATAACAGTCTTCTATGTTCAATGTTTTATAATTGACCTCAACTTTCGTCTTATAAAGTTCTTTGAAGCAAAATTTCCATGAATGACCTTTTGGGACAATCAAATGATTTACTTACCAGCTCAAGTTATGAAAGCGCTATTTGAGTTCGCGATATGACTCTCTTTTAGGCAAAATATCGTAATAAGACTTTCTTTATTGTCATATAGCTAGCATTGAAGAACAACACATAAATTCATCCTTTGGGCTATCTAGTAGTATAGAATCACCTGGTTCAGAAGTCAAATTATGAATTTCAACAACAATGTCAATCCTGTAACTAACATATCCAGTGTTTTAGACTTTGTGGTTTACCGGGTTACTTCGGTCTAAAAAGACCAAAGTATTGAAATCCTGTCAAAAATGACGAAAAATTTGGTTGGTCCAAAACCACTTTTCTCGACGTTTTGAAAGTCCCTGAGTCTGAAAATGCAAAAAAAAAAAAATGTCCGTCCGTCTGCCTGTGTGTCTGGACCCATGGTATCTCGAGAACGGCTTGTCCGATTTGGATTTTTTTTACGCCAATCTGTTTCTATGGTCAAGGCGGAGATTTGAAAAGCTTTTGGAGACTGTACGTCAAAGGAGTGGGGTACCTGCCATACGAATTGACCCAAAATACCTGCTTTTATAAATATTTACGATTTTTTTATACATGCTTATTTGATTATTGAATTGGGCATTGAATTGGGAATTGATTTGAAGGTTAAATTAGGGGTCAATTTGCGCGTTGAGTTGAAGTTGAGTTGGAGTTGAGTTGGAGTTGAGTTGGGGTTGGATTTGGATGTAGTGAATATTTAGTTAACAAACTATTTATATGATGGAACTTGCCTATTTATCAACCGATTATTATGAAATTCAATGTGTATGTTACAAATGGGATTCCAAAATGAGTTTTGGATGAAGTTCTGGAATATGGCCAAGTAGGATGGAACTTGCCCATTTCTCAACCGATTACGATGAAATTCGACATTTGTATTTGAAATGGGATTCTAAAATGTTTATTGGATGAAGTTCTGGAATTTTAAAACGATTTCTGGATGAAGTTCTGGAATATGGCCAAGTATGATGGAACTTGTCTATTTCTCAACCGATTATTATGAAATTTAATTTGTATGTTAGAAATGGGATTCTAAAATAAGTTTTGGATGAAGTTCTGGAATATGGCCAAGTATGTTGGAACTTGGCTATTTCTCAACCGATTATGATGAAATTCGACATGTGTAATGGAAATGGGATTCTAAAATTAGTTTTGTATCAGGTTCTGGAATATGGCTAAATATGATGGAACTTGCCCATTTCTCAACCGATTATGATAAAATTCGACATGTGTATTCAAATTGGGAATCTGAAATGAGTTTTGGGCGAAGTTCAGGAATATGGCCAAGTATGATGGAACTTTGCTATTTCTTAACCGATTATGATGAAATTTGATATGTGTGTTGGAAATGGGATTATAAAATGATTTTTGGATAAAGCTTTGGAATATGGCTTTGTAGGATGGAACTTAGTTATTCCTTACCCGTTTGTTATGAAATTTGACATGCAATTTGTAAATGGGATTCTAAAATGAGTTTTTGGATAAGTTCCTGGAATATAGTCAGTTAAACGGTTAGAAGTATCAGTATAGTTTGTTATACTATTTTCGGTATAAAGTTCTAGAATACGATTTTTCGTTTTAAATTGGATGCCTGTACCCATGTTATTGAAGCTTTTGACCTGTTTGTCTGTTGTTGTATAAGTAAATATAATTTGGTTAAAATAGAAATCAATAATGTCAAAACTGTCACACCAACTTTATGACATTATTGAAGATACCAAAGACCGAAGTTCTGATCACCTCGTGAGGTTTCATCCCTTTATATTTTTTGAGATTAGAATTGCTCCGATCAGAAGAGGCTTTCTCTCGCTACAATGCTCTCAAGCATTGTAAAACCCTATTTTGTAGAGTGTAATTTGAATTAAAATTTATGTGGAGATTAATTATTTTAATTTACAACAAATTATCTGGCATGGATTCTTTACGCATAAATTGACACCGGCATTGCTCCGATCAGATGAGGCGTTCCCACGCTACAGTGCTCTCAATCATTGTCGCTATCTTGTAATAGTTTGTAATTTTAATTAATATTTATGTGGAGATTAATTATTTTTATATAACATAAATTATCTGCCGCAGTTTTTTTATGCACAAATTAGCACCAGAATTACTGTAAATCGCTATTTTGTAGATTTAATTTAATTTAAAATTAATATGGAGATTAATTATTTTAATTTAAAATAAATTAACCACCACTGTTTCTTTACGTAAAAATTGACTTCAGAATTGTTCGGATCGGTTGAGGCATTCTCTCGCTACAGTTGCTCAAGCATTTAAATAGCGCGAAATCAGAAGTTTGCGGTGCGGCTTGCCTCGCCGCCTGATGACGTCATTGTGATAATATTATGCGGGAGGCATGAAGCCTAAGAAGCAACCTAAGAAATCATACATTTAAATTAAAGGTAATGCTTACAGTTGATGAGTAATTACCCACGACCAAAGGCTAATTTTGAAATTGTTTAGTCCCAATTTGCGTTTACTGACACGAACCGATAGGCGAGTGTCATAAATCATCTGAGTGAATAACAGCCATTATATACGAGTAGAATAAGATACTTTGTCCACGTGAAACGAAACCGTAAGATTTCGTTTACAGAATCATGAGATTAGAGGTTTGGTGCGGTTTGTGCAGCTGGCTAAAGCTCACGGTGCGGCGTGGGGTTTCCAAACATAATCTCATGCTTGAATAACCGCATGATTGAAACGGAGAACAGGATCAGAGAAATTAACATTACCTTTGCCGCGTCCTTAGCATCTAAAGAAAATAATAAGCAGGGTGTGATCGGCTGGAGCGCCAGCTTCAACCCCGGGATCCCCGTCATGTCTACCATCAGAACACCCTTATCGTCGGGCCGCCTACCGGAACTATCGTTACGGTCGCAGCGGTTACCGATGCCGATCATAATGGAAGCGCGTTCGAATGGCAAACCTAATGACGACCTCCCGGAGCGGAAACCAACACTATAGACGATCAACACATATATTGGGCCGCCCCCCAGCACAGTCTCTCCTGGGGGAACGAACGACCCAATCAGAAGTAAATGGATGGGCCGATCCCTCACGAAATCCATCTCATCATCACTCGAGCAAATTAAATTTACTCACTCATGATGAGTAAATAACAGGGGAAACAAAAATATCAAAACGTGTTGACATTCCGTTTTATCTTCAAACAAGATACCTATGAAGGTCACAACGGTACACCAAACACGCTACATAAAGTAATAAAACTGTAACTCAAAACACGCGATTTAATCAAGCTAAATAACTGCACTTTTCGCTGTAATTCATCGAATAGAAAACCGGAAAAGTGATTTAAAATACCAAAATTTGAAGAAAAGTAAAATAAGAGATAATCTAAAAATTTGAACAGCAGAGAAAAGAAATTGTTGCAAAATTGATTTGGGTGTTGGTACATGCGGTACCCCACACAAAAGCTAAAGGAAAATATTATATAATAAGAAATAATATAATTCTTCTTCTTCCGCTGGCGCTACATCCCATGAAGGGATTTGGCCGCCTCAACGATGCTCCTCCAAATAATTCGATCCGCCACAAGAGAACGCCAGACACGGTGACCGAGTGTGTTTAGGTCCCTTTCAACGTCGTCCATCCATCGGGTAGGTGGTCTCCCACGAGGTCCTACTTTCGTTGGTGCCGACTCCAAGGCCTGTTTGGTGGTCCGATTTTGTGAACGAAGTACGTGCCCAAGCCATCTTAGCCTTGACGATTTTATGAATCCAATGATGTCAACTTTATCGAGATCATTTCTGATCTCGTGATTCATTCGCATTCTGAACGTGGCTCCTTCTTTAATAGGACCGAGAATTCTTCTTATGATTTTACGCTCAGTTACAGCGATTTTCTGGATGTTTTGTGCTGTCAGCGTCCAAGACTCACAACCAAAGGTGATAACTGGTCTTATCAGCGCCTTGTAGATGTCCAATTTTATTTTGCGCGATATATGAGGAGACTTGAAAATTTTTATATTGGCGTAAAATGCTCGGTAGCCTGCTGCGATCCTCGATGAAATGTCCACAGAAACGGAGTTATGCTCAGTGATCAGCGATCCTAGATATTTGAACTCATTCACCTTTTCATATTGAGTGTCTCCTGAAATGAAGTCCCCACGAGTCTGCCTTCTCGCGGTCACCATGTATTTGGTCTTCGCTTCGTTGATCTGAAGGCCTATTTGTTGGGCTGTTAATTCCAATGGGAGGAGGACTTCTTTTAGGGATATGATGTTGCGACCCAGAATGCAAATATCGTCAGCGTATGCTAATAGCTGGGTTGATTTATAATACAGGCAGCTACGCTGGGCCATATTGAGCTGACGAATGACAATGAAATAATATAATATATAGTGAAAAAACCCGGGAAAAGAAGAGAAAAAAAGGAAAAATTAAACTCGCGCTACAGTCAAACTCAGCTCACAAAAAATTGGATTAATAGTTACCAGCAAAAAAAAATAAAAAAATTTTTAAAATCAATAATCTCCAAAAAAAATTATCTTAAACTACATTAAACTATTTAAAAGCAAAAGCCGTTAACAACAAAAAAATAATGAAATACAAGAAAAAATTCTACCTTCAGACTCGTCCGGCCCAAGCAAATGCCAAGACAGCATTATACTTTGCCATATTATTTCGAATATGATTTCTCGAAGAATTGTTGAAATTTTTTGTTTGAGTTTTGCTTTCATTTCATTAAATTTGTTCTCTAGTTCAATCTTTTGCGATTTGTGTATTTTTTTTTGTAACAGCAAATCAAAAAACAAAAAAAGCACTTTTTATTTTTTTAAACTTAAATTACATTTAAGAACCTGAAAATAATAATAATCATGATATAAATTAATTTTGGTCGAACACCAAAAATACAGGATGCGACTTTAACTGCTGTTCAACAAGTGTCAGTTTTAAATAATGTAACATTAATTTTGAGTCTGTGATTTGGCGACATGTGAGTAGAAGGTTTATATTGTCGTAACCAATTGTGATATTGGGGAAGGGGTCTTCAACTTTAAGAAAACCCGTTGCATCTTTTAAGGTCCTTGTATGTCCAAAATAATGGAAAATGTTTGTAAAATATAAATAAATGATTGGTTTGGTGAACTTTAACGGAAGCTTTGTGGAAAAGTGTCGTTCAAGGAGTCGGATTGACCCAATTTTTTTTAAGAGACTTGCCTCCACTTTTAAAATAAACGGCTTAATTATACTTTTTTAATAAATACTATATATACTTGCTTATTGTTTTATTTTCTTCAACAGGAGCCCTTCGACTTAGATGAGCTGTTGCCGGCTATTGGAGAATTCGGCCGATACCAAAAACTGCTAGTTTGGTTTATCTGTTTACCCGCTTGTATACCGTGTGGTTTCTGTGCTTTTAATCAACTTTTTATGGCTGATACACCAACTGAGTATTGGTGTAAAATTCCTTATTTACTAAATTTCACGGCTGACGAAAGGAAGTCACTAGGGATTCCAAAACATCAAAATGTTAGTATTCTAAATGGATCGTGTTTTATAGTACTCAAACTTTAATCAAGTCAGTTTATAGGAAAATGGAAATGATGTGTATAGTAAGTGTCTACGGTATGCAGTGAACTGGGAAGATATATTACAATCGAATACAACAGACTATCAACAATTATCCAGCAATATGTGGCCCGTCGAAAAATGTTTCGATGGTTGGGAATATAATACAACCGATTTTAAACATACTTCAATTGTAATTGACGTAAGTAAGTAAATCCTTAATCCAATGGAACACGTTTTGACGTGGCAGCAAACTACAATCTATCAACAAAATAAATTTGACACATTTCAGTTTGATTTGGTGTGTGACCGTGATATATATCCAACTATTGGATTGGTGGCGCTAAATACTGGAGGCCCAGTTGGGGTATTTTTATTTGGTATGCTAAACGATCGGGCTGGACGAAGGAGGTCGTATTTTTTGTGTTTGGCAACGTTGCTATTTGGAAGTTTTTTAACAGCCCTTAGTCGTTCATTTGGAATGTGGGCTTTTAGTCGACTAATCGTAGGACTAACAATTCCGGCTGTTTATCAAATTCCATTTATTATAGGTGACTAAATAATGTGTTATATAAAGTGATTTTTCAATTTTTTTATTCAAAATTTTAGCACTAGAATTAGTCGGGCCAAACTATAGATCATTTGTCACCGTTATGACATGTACTTTTTACACTTTTGGCTTAATGGTGTTGGCAGGCGTTACATATTTAATTCGGGATTGGATCACACTTTGCCTGTGCACTTCAGTTCCATTTCTACTGTATTTCTTTTATATAAGTGTGATGCCAGAATCACCTCGATGGCTTCTAGCTAAAGGTAATGTTGAAGAGGCACTGAAAATTCTAGAAATAATGGCTCGAGTCAATCGCAAAGAATTTCCCATAATAATTCGTGCGAAATTGGAACAAAAAGTTAGACTTGAAAAGGCACGAAAAAATAAGTATCAGCATCAGAAACAAATCGGAGCCTTTGATTTATGTCGCACGCCTAATATGAGGCTGAAAACCATTTTGATTACCCTAAACTGGTTTGCTAACGAAACAGTTTATTTAGGACTTTCATATTATGGACCGTCTTTGGGGGATAATGAGTACCTTAGTTTTTTTCTTTCTTCCGTGGTTGAAATACCCAGCTACATCA
Organism: Tipula helvola; assembly: GCA_963556165.1. NCBI lineage: Eukaryota > Metazoa > Arthropoda > Insecta > Diptera > Tipulidae > Tipula > Tipula helvola. Next base: position 210,178,464 of record OY744482.1, read on the forward strand.
TATGCTGGTTAATAATGGATCGATGGGGCCGACGATGGCCATTATGTCTCCTGATGCTTGTAAGGTATTGTACTTGTTTCAATTTAGATTGAAAAGTTTTTTTAATATTTATGTGTTTACTTACAGCGGAATTTTATGCGTAGTAACAGTCTTATTACCTGAAGATGCCAAAACAGAAACACTACTGCTTTATTTAATGTCTAAATCAATGATATCAGCGTCGTTTTTGATCATTTATCCTTTTGCAGGTGAATTATATCCAACACAAGCACGTGGCGTTGGAATTGGAACCTCTAGTTACATAGGAGGGTTAGGGCTTATCGTGATACCATTTATCACATATTTAGGAAAAGAAAATCTGCGCCTTCCATTGGTTATAATGGGGTTTGTATCCGTGCTTGGCGGTTTTACGGGATTACGACTTCCGGAAACGCTTCATTACCGCCTACCACAAACACTAGAAGAAGGTGAAGAATTTGGAAAAGATTGGGCACTCAAAGATTGTTGTCGATGTATACCGTTAAACCCGAATGTTGAACAGTCATATGAAAATCTTTCCAAAAAGCCATGTGATGCCACAATACTAGAAATGAGAAGTGGAGAACCACTCGTAAATCGGATACCTCAATATTCTGGGGACGCCGACACTGAGAAAACAGCACTTGATGCAGCAAGAGCACGACGGCAATCGATGAAAAGACTTGTTCGGCAATCAAGTGTTATGGATACTCAAAAAACAAGTGATGGTGCTATGCAGTTGACGTATTGGTTTTGACTTCTTATTTTTATTTTTAGTTTAGTTAGTTTAGTTTTGCGAATATTATGTACAATTATGTAAATGTTTTAGGGTGGTTAAATTAAAAAAAAATTATAATAATTTGGGAATTAAATAAATTAGGATATTGTAAAAACTGTATATACATAGATCAAAGTCAATAATTTTACTTTGCTGACCTCTTCTTTAATGACTAGCAACAAAACAACTAAGTGTATTAAAATAAATTTATACTTAAAGCAGCTGATCTAAAAACAATTAAATAAAATAAAGGAACAGATTTAGCAGAGCATACCATTTTTCGCGCATGCGCAACTTTTGCAAGCGCCATTTTTTAAAATGTGGAATTAAGGTAAACTACATTTTGGATTAAGTCTTGACTAAAAAAATCACTTTTGCTGTGTTCCATTTTCGCTAGCAAAGTACTCACAAGTACTTCCCACTGCTTTCAACTACTCTTGCTTTTGTATATGAGTAGTTTGCTGGCTTTGACTTTTTATTTTTACGTTCCATTTACTATCTACTTTTTAGTACTGGTGAGTACTTTACCAGCGAAAATGGAACGCAGCAATTGACAGCAAATACCTTATTTAGTTTGAGTCTTGGGTTTAATACACTTATTTTGGTATGTGTATTTACTAAAATAAATTTGGAAAACTTAGTATGCGTGTTGTTTTTAGATAGAATACCACGTTTACACCAGTAGCATAAAAGTATGTAGCAAAAAAATATCATGATGTAAACGCAAAGTATAATACTTTAATACTTTATCGCATATTTTTTTGCTATTTCATTATAATAGGTATCAAAAAAGTATACCACGTAAAACAAAACAACAAAACAAGGGTTTTACCTGAAATGTCATTTCTTTGTTCATTTTTATAGAGATTTTTCGTGTAAACAGAACAAAATGAAAACAAAGAAATATGTATATGGAAATCAAAATAATTTCAGCCCACATAAAATAAATGACTTCTAAAAATCTCAAATATTTATACATCAAATAAACAATGTAGTTGTATATTATCTGTCAAAACAAATAAAATATAATATGAGGTTACATCGCAAATAGCAAAATAATATTTTGTGGTGTAAACTGAAAGAGAATTATAGTATATTAGCAAATAAGTATTTAACTATTAAAGTACCGGAACAGCTATAGCAGAGCATACCATTTTTCGCGCATGCGCAAATTTTGCAAGCGCCATTGTTTATAATGTGGAATTAAGGTAAACTACATTTTGGATTGAGTCTTGGCTAAAGAAAACGCTTACTATTTGACAGCAAACACCTTACTATAGTTTGAGTCTTGAGTTTAAAAAACTGGTTTGCTATGTGTATTTACTAAAATAAATTTTGAAATCTTTGATAATTTTTGACGTTAGAATTGTAAATTAATTAATAATAATTGGTTCGTCAACCTTGCAGACATAGATCAAAGAGTTTTTTTTCGCCCTTATCGCTTCTTCTGATAGTACCACAAATGTTAAAATACTTAAAAAAAACTTTTTCCAAACATTTTCTATACTAGTAAAGATTAATATTTTTATTAATAATTGCTTCGTCAACCTTGCAGACACAGATCAAAGAGTTCTTTTCGCCCTTATCGCTTCTTCTGATAGTACCACAAATGTTAAAAACAGCATCTTTTATATATATAACAATTTTTTTAATGTAATTTTAATTCGTTGTATACCTTAGAGGATGGGGGCTGCCGCCCCCAAACCCCCGCGTTTCCTGAATTTATACAATTCTTCCTGTTTTAAATTTTATTTGTAATTTTAAACTAAAAAAAAAAAAATTGAAAAAATTGCAAAATTTTCCTGGAAAAATTGCAAAACTTTCCCAGAAAAATTACTTGCACTGTCGAAAAACTGTTGAGATACAATCCTAATATCAAAATTTTTATAAAAATCGCACATTTTGACGTCTTTTAAAATTTCATCTGACAATCATTTTCCATCGTACCAAAATATCCGAAAAATAATGCATTACATACTAATAAAAGTAATGCATTACCTGCAGTTTACAAAAAAAATCACAATAATTTTTTTGGAAAAGTGGCATGTTTCTTTACATATTTTAGTTTTAAAAATTAGCACTTTATTAAATATGGAGCTATTTTCTAGTTGAAAATATTTCTACCATTGTAAAAATTGGCGCTGTGTAACATGGTATGCTCTGCTAAAGCTGAGCCAAAATAAATTATTAAATTAATTTATGTAATAATTGAATATGCAATTTCGAAAAGGGCACATCTCGAAAATTTTGACAAAATCGCTTTTTCACGTTAATGTGATGGAAATATCCCCGCACCTATTTTATTTGAAATAGGCACATCTCTTGTATTAATACTGCTACCAGTGTTGATGTGTATGACAATAATTTCGAAAAGGTCACAACTCTTGGAGATGTGCCCTTTTCGAATTTAATGCATTTTACTAATCGGCGAAGGCGATATATCTCCGTCTCTTGCTGACGTGATTTTGAAACATAAAACGTGATACATAAAAGTTTCGTAAAGTTTATACAGCACACTAGGTATAATATTATTGCAAATTCTTAATTAACTAAAAAACTGATTATCAATTTTCAATTTTTTTTTACTTACAATTAAATATAAAAATTCAGATTTAATCACAGTTAATTTCAAAATTCATTTCTATTCTTATTTGTATATGATTAAACCTAATATGCATTTTTATTGAATAGTATTGGTCGTGTGATCTTCTTTCAGAATCATTTCACCAGCTCCTGGCATTTGTGAACGGTGATTTATTCCAAATTCGACAAATTTAAATCAACAATTTCTTTTTCTTTTTGTGTTTCTCATTGTTAATAGACTGTTACTCGATTCCAAAAATGTTCGATCGAATTCAAATCAGGTGAGTGATCACGCCGTTGTAATTTGCTTAATTAATTCTGTCGTTTGCTCTGATTGAGGTATGGTTGGTCGTTGTTTTGCTGAAAATACAAGCCTACTGGGGACTTTAATTATCCGAACCGCAATGAAACATTTTCTATCACCTCTAACGAATGAAGGTTTATAAATCTTAATTATTTAGAAGGCATCATTCACAAGCAGTTGCTCGGAATAGTTTGAAAGACCCGAGCCATTCCTTGTTTATCCAAACATAGTTTTGATGCCGAAAAGAAGGAAAAAAGTACTATGAATTGACAAAATAAAAGCTAATCTGTTTGGTTCTGCAGGTCGACATTATAAATGATCTCAGCCCAATACAAACTTTCGCCCTAATATACGTGGTAGCGGTCTTTTTCTGGCATGGAACATGTCAATTTATTGTCCGGAAAATAGAATGATTGCGGTTGTTTACATTCATATTATTAACTCATCTAATTCTTGGTTATACCGAAGAAGATAAACCACCACGCTTGTGTTTTCAGCAAGATAGCGACCTAAAGAATACCTCGAGGCAGCAAAATATTAGTTTAACGATTATGAAATGGGGGTTGCGCAATGGCCAAGTCAGTCACCTGATCTGAATCCGATCGAATATTTTTAGAATCGAGTAAAAGTCTATTAACAATGAGAAACACAAAAATAAACAGAAATTTTCGAATTGAAATTTGTCGAATTTGGAATAAATGACCGTTCACAAATGCCAGGAGCACACGACCAATGTTATTCAATAAAAACGTATATTAGATCTAATCATGCACTAATAAGAGTAGAAATGAATTTTGAAATTAACTGTGGTATTATTTTAAAAATCACTGTACGTTTATGTTTCAGGAATTTCGAAAAGGGCACATCTCTTATGTATAAAATATATAAAAAAATATTTAGAATAAAGATTTACATTAAATATTTATATAATTTTCGATTACTTTTTGACCCTACATGTAACCTTAAAATAAATTGTATAAATTTATTTACTACTTTAGAAAATAATTAGTTTTCTTCAATTCCTAAAAAATTAAATTTTTCAGACATGTGCCCTTTTCGAAATTGCATATTCAATTGTACTTGTAATCAAAATACTTTTAATACGAAGTGTTAAAAAATATCCATTTGTCTGACTATGTCTGACATTTGTCTGTCAAATTAAAAAGCAGAATTCATTGTTTTTGGTATTATGCATACTGTGAAAATTAAATGTTTGAATTTTATCAAGCCAAAGTAAAGGTAAAATAATTATTTACGACACGGTTTACGACACAACTACATATTGCATGAAGTATTCTGCAAGTATTTTACACTATAAGCTGCAATTGCTTTATTTATACGATTCAATAGTTGAGCGTTAATTTCAGACATTGCTTCTAGAAATCTATTTACGATGCCTTAGTTCCTTACTAATATGTTATACCAAAAGCGATACAAAGCATCAGTAAAAAAGTTGATAAAAGTTTAGTAAAATTATTTATATTGATTTGATACTCAAATGAGGTTTTTTAATTAATATGCGTGAATTTCAACTAATCTTTTTCTTGTCTTTTTAGACTTTTTAGAAACTAAATAATTTGTGCAAATGGGCAACTGCAAATTCAAAATCACCGGAAAATCTACTCTATAGGAAATTTAAAAAGATTAACATATTATGTATTATAATTATTGGAAACCGATAAGTGAAAAGTAACCTTGAAATACTAACTAGTCCCAAAAAAAATAAAACAATTGGATCCATTATGTCAGCCTCAGAAATGCGCGAAACCAATACCGAGACGAACAAACCACATCAACCACACACACCAATCCTTGTTCCGTTCAGATATAATTGTTACAAATAGCATTCACAGGCCTGTTTAAACGTATCACCAACCTACTTTTTTTAATATCAGGACGTAACGAGTTCCAAAGCTTAATTACATGAATAACGAAGCACATTCCATAAGAATTGTTGAAGAATTTTGGGACAATTAGGTTAAGTTTTCTTCTTGATCTTGCAAATATAATCTTTGAGTAAAGATAGGTTGGTAATTTTATGTTTGAACTGAAATTGTGTATAAAACATAATAATAAAATCGGATGGTGAACTAATTATATCATTTGTCACCAATATTTACGATTTTTAATTTTTTTTTTTGAATATTCATATTCATTGACGGTACAACTGAAAACCTTAAAATTTTATTGGCCTGCCTTGATTTTGGATTACTTCTGCAATTCATTTTATTAAATTTTAAACAGCTCGCTTAGAGATCAACGGACCTTCTTCTAGTACTACTGCCTTCGAATATGCAATCAATGTACATTTTCTTGTGCTGATCTTCCTCTTCAGAATATCTCATACATTTTCAATTGTATTTAGGTGGGACGGCCATTCCAGCAAATTTGTTTTATTTGACCAAAACCACCGGTTATTTCGTGCTGTGTGACAAGGGACATTACTTTTCCGGTAGATTACTAGCTCACGCCAGCCTAGAAATAATTTTTCAATGTCTGCTCCGACATGGTGGTATACGTGGCTGTGTTCGCTTGCCCAGAGCATATATAAGGAATTCCGGTTCCTACCCCCAATTTTCGATGCTTCTGCCGCCGTGCTTGTCAGTAGTAGCTAAGCTCTTTGACGTACGTATTTAGTCCCAGATATCCCAAAAGATGAATAAATTGATTAGAATTATTCAAATAAACGGTAACGGTGATTTTTTAGGGCTTATTATGTAAATTGTCAAATATTGTGCTTCTTATAATTGTTCAGCTTATTTAGGACTGACCTCAATACATTCGTCCGACCAAAGAACTTGACTCCATCACAAAATAGTTCAATGTTGGTACTTTTTTGCCCAGTTAAGTCATTTTTTCGTGTTGATCTCAACTATTTACGGGTCTTTCCTAGTTTTTCGGGGTTTTTGAACTGTTTTCGAAGAAATGGATAATTGAAATCTGCTACCTTTGCAAGCCGGTAGTTGTATTGGTAATTTTTCCTATTTTTAATAGCTGCCCGTTCAATCCGTCAATCTTTTCTCCTGGTTGCCTTTCATTTTCTACTCCTTCCTAGTCTGTAATGGTAGAACGAATCTCACTCTATCCTGTAAGGATCGTTGTTTGCATATCTCCGCTTGGAAAAATAAAAAAAATGTGCTGGAATGATGGATCCAGAGCCCGGATTTAACCCCAACCGAATATTTATGTACCTTGTGTCCAGCACAAGAAAATATGCATCGATTGCCAATCTGAGGGAAGTACTACTAGAATAATGGGAAGCTAGAAGTTCATCGATCTCTAAGCGACTTGTAAAAGATTTATTAAGATGAATTGCAGAAGTAAGTAAAAATTAAGGCAGGCCAACAAAATATTAAGGTTGTCAGTTATAGTCAATAAATAGGAATATTTCAAAAAAAAAAAAAAAAAAATCGTCAATATTTGTGATATATTATTGAAGTGTTATTGATTTTCTTTATATGTGCCATGAGGCTCCTGGTTTTCCCCATCATAGAAACAACACCATCTGTTCATACACCAACACAATTACTCCGCACGGAATCTTATTTGTTTCAAAAAAGTCATCAATTTTCTTAAAAATATTTTCCCATTTAGTAGTAGTTTCTAACGTGCGACAAAATAAAATGTCCTCGGCAATTTATTCTTCATAACAATATCGAACGTAAACAAGTAGTTGGGCAGAATTAGTTACGTCTGTGATTCGTCAAGTTAAATCACAAACTTAGAGCTTCTGTTAATATGGGCTAATAATTGTTGCATTAAATTTTTACTTACATCAACAATATGCTTATTAATCGTATCGTTTGAAAGTGGAACCAATTTTATTTGATTTGCTGCGTCTTTTCCTAAGGCAGGCCACACACGTACAGTTTTAACTGACAGTTCTAACTGTGCAGTTATAATTGTCAGTTTTAACTGTGAACTGAGATGCACACACACGTTCAGTCTAATCCTTCAGTTATTATCATGGATTTGAATGAGCGGAACGATCCAACAGGTCGTAATACCAAAAACTCGGCTTATAAATGCTGTCTGTAGATGTTCCAAACTTCTTTGACCCCTAATTAATTTTTATTTACTTCAAAATAAAATGAAAATTATATAAATAGTCGAACTAGTTTTGTATAATTCACCGATGTGAAGTTAGCCCAGACTTTCATCCCAGAAAAAATTACCATCAGGCAACACTACAATTTCAATATTATCCCAGCCCAATATTATTTCATACGATATAATTTACTCTAGCCCAGAAACTAATTTTTGTTTTATTTGATAACATATTTTATTAAGGAAAATCGCATAAATTTAAATCATGTATTATTCGGGAAATTAGACTAGAAAATAATAAAATTTAAAGAAAAGGGCCTTAAAGGTTAGAAAAGTACGGTAATTTGACCCTGGGATGTTTACAAATGGACGCGATTTGGCGCTGGGATGACCGGGATGTTTCTTATCCGGAAACTATCGATACGATAAGCCATTCGATTCGGCATTGCATTATCTAACTCCATAAATAATATCAAGTTGATTTGCATGTTGAGATTTATAATTATTTAAGTTAGCATAGTACTGAAATTTCATACAAATGGAAGCGATTTGGCCCTGGGATGACCGGGATGATGCTTGTCCGGAAACCATCGATAAGCCATTCGATAAAAAAGTGCTACAGAAAAGTGTTACAGAATTTATATTTAAAAAATAAACGTATTTAGTATAGAAGCAGAGTCCAGATGTATCAACTGTAAAACCAGTAATATGAAGAATTTTTTAAAGTATATACCATTCAATTTAAACCGACTAGATACTGACGGTTTAGAAAATCTACAAACCTGCCTAGAGCCAATTAAATTTTATTGTCGCAAATGTTATGGAGAAATGGTATTAGAGAATAATAGAACCGGCAAAATCGTGCATCCCTAAACCCAAACAAACAGCTTAAGCTTTCTGACATACCTAAGACAATTAATATACATTCGGAAGATTTTGAGTTAAATAGCATAGTTTGCTACCTTCAAACTGCTCAACACTATATTAGCTACTGCTACCGAAATCAGCAATGGGAGAAATATGATGATTTATTGGATAATGCAATTAATATTAAGTACCCTAGGACAAATTATGTGACACCACATTTTATAATTTATCAAAAATTAGGACACTAATTTCCTCTTCCATACGATCAGTTTCTAAATAAACACGTTCTGATTATTATCATCACTAGCTCAGTTTTGACATTAATTTCAAAACCAATTTGAATTTAAAGGGATTACAAAAATTAATTACAGATACTGCACCGGCCATAACCAATAACTCAAGCTCTTTAAATAGATTCAATTGCAGATATAGCACCGACCAAAAAACAACAAACAGCCAATAACACCTTGTCTGCAATGCCAAATCAAAACATCCCGGTCATCCCAGTCATCCAGGGCCAAATCGCTTCCAATTGTATGAAATTTCAGTATTATGCTAACTTAAATAATTATAGCGCCAATCTTAACATGCAAATCAACTTGATATTATTTATGGAGTTAGATAATGCAATGCCGAATCGAATGGCTTATCGATAGTTTCCGGATAAGAAACATCCCGGTTATCACAGGGCCAAACCGCTACCATTTGTAAACATCCCATGGTCAAATTACCGTACTTTTCTAACGTTAAGGCCCTTTTCTTTAAAACTTAGTATTTTCTTCTATAATTTCCCGAATAATATATGATTTAAATTTATGCGATTTTCTTTAATAAAATATGTTATAAAATAAAACAAAAATTATTTTCTGGGCTAGAGTAAATTATATGATATGAAATAATGGATGGTTGGGCTGGGATAACGTTGAAATTATAGTGTTGCCTGATGATAAGTTTTTCTGGGGTGAAAGTCTGGGCTAACTTCATATACATTATATAATTCAATATTTTAATTATTGTATGAAACGTCCTCTCATCTCAAAATTTCGACACAAAACTGAGAATTGTGCCGTTAAACCCCCACACACGTTCAGTTCAGTTAATTGTTTCAGTTAAAAATATAAAAATTTTAGGCAGGCCACACACGTACAGTTTTAACTGACAGTTTTAACTGTGCAGTTATAATTGTCAGTTTTAACTGTGAACTGAGATGCACACACACGTTCAGTCTAATCCTTCAGTTATTAGCATGGATTTGAATGAGCGGAACGATCCAATAGGTCGTAATACCAAAGACCCGGCTTATAAATGCTGTGTGTAGATGTTCCAGACTTCTTTGAACCCTAATTAATTTTTATTTACTTCAAAATAAAATGAAAATTATATAAATAGTCGAACTAGTTTTGTATAATTCAATATTTTAATTATTATATGAAACGTCCTCTCATCTCAAAATTTCGATACAAAACTGAGAATTGTGCAGTTAAACCCCCACACACGTTCAGTTCAGTTAATTGTTTCAGTTAAAAATAGAAAAATTTTAAAGTTCTCAGTTAAACTGTACAGTTAAGTTTAACTGAACTGAAATACCCACACACGTACAGTTTTAACTGACAGTTTTAACTGTACAGTTAGAACTGTCAGTTAAAACTGTACGTGTGTGGCCTGCCTAAAAGGTCTCAGTTAAACTGTACAGTTAAGTTTAACTGAACTGAAATACCCACACACGTACAGTTTTAACTGACTGTTTTAACTGTACAGTTAAAACTGTCAGTTAAAACTGTACGTGTGTGGCCTGCCTAAGATTACTTCACATGTTTTCACTACCGCAGGCTTTATTGAAGTTTCATGAATTGTATGTGGTTTTTTATATTTCGAAATCAAAAAATGAGACTTCATATGAAACTCGTAATAACTTATTGTCCCCTTAAGTAAAGATTTCTGCCTACCTAAATCCTTTACTTTTCTTTCAAATGCGAGAGGCTTATCTTGAAGTTCGTCGTGCCTTGTTGTTAAATGCCTTTTTAATTTACTCGGTGCTAAACTACCGTGGGCCAGAACTTCATAACAGATCACGCATTGTGGTCTTTCTTGACTATCAACAGTACAACATGAGAAACCGTACTTCAGAAAAGAACCTTAGTACTTTCGTTTCTTAACTTTCAAGTCCTTAATTATTCGTATATCACTAATTGACTTTTGTACCGCAGAATTCTTCTATAGACACATTTGAAATTGTTTCACTTATGGGCACTTCTGCTGAGCTATTCGGTTGAGGACGTTTGAGCCACATTTCCATGAACATTGTCATTTTGTCAGATTTTTGTGTTTAAAAAAAAATAAACGCCTGTGTAAAGTTTATAAAAATCATTGGATACAATGCAGAATTTAATAAAATATTTAGTTTTTCTACGCACTGTGATTGAACAAATTACTATATGTCTAAAATTGACCCAACTTACGAGTTTTATGTTTATTGAAAGTTTGAACACAAATTAAGCTGAAAAGATAAGCATTCGATTGTGTAAAAAATATAAATGTTTCACCAAACGTATCGACTGACTGAAAACGAATGGCAAAAAGAAAACTAAATTCAAAATCGAAATGTCATGTTTCAATAAAATAAAATTGAAGTACTAAATTATTCATAGGTTTACTCCATGATTCTATAAATCCCAGGTTAGCTCGATTTTTCAAAACACGTGTTTGTGACGTGATGCAATTCTTTTTTACTTTTCGTTTTTTTATTTGTTGTTGTAATTTATATACGTATTGAGAATTGAGTGACGTCAAAAAAAAAAGATGGCCATTTGTTTACATATTTCGAGCTAACCTTTTGTTTTATTGAATCATGGGTTTACTCTCAAGACGCCGTCCGATGTGCCGCTAAAATTAAAATACATGCAGTTTCATATTAGCGAACCCAAAGATCTATGTGTACGCTAATATGAAACCATATGTACATATTTGAATTTTAGCGGCGCTTCGAACGGCGTCTAAGGGTTTGTTGGAGCATTAGTCTTAGACCCATGATACAACGATTTTCCCTTTATTAGATAGACTCACTAGAAATATATTGTCGCTGCTATACGAATTGTGGTGACCTTGGGTGTGATATGTATATCTCGTATTACGAGATCCGAGAACTCGAAACTCAGTATGCCGTAATTGCGGCATAACGCAATTAGGGATTTTCCCAAATAGAATTTCAACGCTTGCTGACTGGCGGCTAAAATATTTCGTATGGAGTTTTATATGGTCAAACATGTGTTTGAATTTTTCATTAAATTATTAATTTCGACTAAATTAATTTTAAAATTTGATATTTATTATTAATCGCAACATTCTGAATTTTATTAATCATAAAAAAAAGTAGGGGGACATCCACTAATTTAGACAAGAAACTTGTATTTGTAAACATGATTTTACTTATTTTTGCATGTAAAAAAAAAAAAATGTAATCAGCGCTCCCCAAGCGTGGGGACAAATGAACTAAAATCGATTTTGGGAAAGTCCCTCATTATGCAATCAATTACGAGAAACACTTTTTTTTAAACAAAAGTGTTGCCCGATAGCGTCACTTTCGGCATAAAATTTTGTCGTTGTTATGCACAGTACTGTGGTTGTTATGCATACTTTGATTTTTTTCAATCATTACGAGTTGTCTGTCGTACATAAAAAGCTGTACGAGTAAAACAACAACAACAAGCTGCAATTACGAGAACTCGTAAACTTTTACATAGTCGCGTTTTGCCGCAATTTCGAGAAATTCGAAACTCGTAATGCTTACATAATCGACCGCTTTAGATTTTTTCATTTTTCTTGTTTAATGTTTAGTATTATTTCTGATGCACGCCGATGCGGACGTATGTAAGAAGGAAAAATATTGTGTAGGTAATATTTAAAAAAGAGAAAATTGTCATTCCTTCTCTTTCTTAACTTTATCCCCATGATATTAAATTGGGGAGCTCAAACATGTGTTATATACTCTTGGGCCAGCTGGCCATAGAAATGAAACTAAAATGTGAAATAAAAAAATAAAAAATCTTATTGGATTATTCGCCATTTTTTTGTTAGAAACTTCACATCTGAAAATTCTTATTGGATTTGTATATGTATGTGTTTATTGTTTTTTGGAAGAAACTTTACAGGCTCTCTTCTTCGATATAAACTTTGATCCAAAACAAATTTGGATCAAAATGTGTCTATGGTTTGCATGTAAGCTTGGATAGCTTGGTTTCATGAAATGCAGCTAATATTACTAATAAATTATGTGGTGTAATTGCATTGTTTGAATTGCAATTTTATTTATTTTGCCAATTACCCATATATAGGTTAAAGTATCTTGGATTATTGATTGATATTATATTTTGCTCTTTATTAAACCCTCCATCTCACTGACTTTTGAGACGTTACAAGTTAGCTCGAGTGCAACGCACCAAACCACCTATTCTTTCCTCTACTTAACAGTATATGCATCGTTCCTCTGGCTCTTTCCATTTCCAAGTGATTCGTGACATCAAAATCATGAATACTGAAGCTATAGTAGTTCTATGTCAAAAAGCGCTGTTGAAAATTTCACAGCTATCACCAGAAGGTGAAACGACACAAAAGTTGGAATTGGGAGTAGTCTAGCAGCTGTATTAAATAAAAACATGTTAACAATTAACGTTATTTCCTATTCTAACTGAAGAAAAGCGTACGTTAGGTTTTTTAAACCTTTTATCATTTATGTACATAATTTACATAAATGACAAGAAATAAGTAATTTAGTAAAAAGTTATATATTTTGTATTATTTATAAATGGGTTGTTGTTAAGTTTTAGAATTCAATAATTAAATTAACCCATTTGATCCCACTGTTCTTGTACGGTACTGAAAAATCACTAACTTTACGTCGCCACTACTGCGATATTTAATGTCAAATTTTGATTTGTATTTTACCGTTATATACGGTTTTTACTTTGTTTATCATATTTGTTAACACATTGTTATTAATGCAATGAAACCATCACTATATATTGTGTAATTTAAAATCAATAAATACTTGTGTTCGGCGGCTTCCAGTGTTGTCATCGGTCCCCCAAAAGGTACATTTAATTTCTGTTATATTCAAAAATGAATACAGCGTAGGTCGTATTCCGAAACCAGGGTCGTATGACACTGAAGGAATGAGGCTCTGCCTGATGTTTGATTTTGAAGAAATTTGAATCTATAACGAAATAACGAACCAAATTTACCCTAAAAATTCTTATACGTTGGGTTTGTTTTACAGAAAATAATTGTTAGAATGACCAAAACTGATGCCCAGGCTCAGGCGCTGTTAACCAAAAGCTGAAACTTTCAAAACTTAGCTACTTACCTATAATACAACTTCTTAGAGAAATGAATAAATTTTTAAATTCGAACTTTTTTTTTTAAAACAGTTAAAGAAAATATTCTATATATTTAACTTTTTAAAATAATATTATTTCAATTGTAATGAAATTTTTGTAGTTAAGAATATATAATTTTGTTTTGTTTTTAAAAATCCAAAATAATAATTATTATTACTTTGGATACAAAAATATGTATGTATGTGTAGTATACATATTTATGTATTTAATATACACATAAGTATTTAGATACCTTACACAAAAATATTTATAAATAAATAATATATAATATGTATATTATACATGTGCTTCGACAATATTAATGTTATATATATTTGTATATATTGTATAATATATATTTAGTATTTTTTAGAATCAATATACTGGTATACTATTATTATAAATTTAAAAAACAAACAAATTCAAAATTATAGTATAAAGATATGTAATATTTTAAAAGAACTATGTATATAATTTTTATTGTAATTGACTAAAATTTAATTAATTTGTTTGTATTTGTTACTTTTGATTAATAGTTTAAGATGAGAGCTTGAATAAAATTGAGATATAAAATAATGATTTTATTTTATTACTCCAGTATTATAAGAAATTATTATTTTTTATTTTTTAAAAATACATTTAAATGAATTAATAAAATAAAAATATATTGGGAATTGAAATGAGATGATATGTGTGTTTAATCAATTAAAAAAAATAAAGGATACAGAAATAAGTAGTTTAATTTATTTATAATTATTTATTTAATTATACGAACTAAGTTACTTAAAATCTAATCTTTATGATTTATATATTTGATCTATGTATACTCTTATTCATTCATTCATTCATTGTTTCGTAAAGATAAAAAATAAAAATTGTAAATAAATCACAAACGTTACCTGTTCCAATGAATTAATTTTTTTTGTTTTCTTTTTAATAATTTTTTTTTTATTCCTAATTATCACATTCCAAAATATAAACTTTTTTTGTAATAAATTACCCTTTTCCTAAAATTTGTCCGGTAATAAAATGAAAGTTTGTTGCTGGAGAACATTTTTTTTTTTAATAAAAATGTGTTTGTTTTACAAGAAGGCCCATGGTTGGTTTTTTTTTTTAAATATTTTTTTGAAAAATAGATTTTAATTTTGAAAATGGCACTTTTTGGTAAAATTTTTGTTTTTTGTATTCATGAAAAAACATTTAAAATATTTATTATTTTGACATAAAAGGTACGTGAGTTTTAATTTTCTTTTGTATTTAATTTTTATTTAAGGTATAAATATTCTTTTATGTATATTTACAGCGAAAAAAAGTGAAAAATAATTACAAAAAATTGGACACAGAATTTAGAACTAAAATAAATTGAATAAACAGGAACCATTCAATTAATAATAAATTAATAATATGGGATATGTTTCAGGAGCGAATGAAACGAAAATTTTGAATTATTTTGTTTTGTTACAAAACGTCGACTATTAAACTAGAGTATATTATTTGAAAAAGACTCAAAAATAAAAAAAATATTAGATTTTTTTTAAACAAAGCAATCGATTTCGATTACATACATTTTATAATGTTGGAAAAGAAAGAGGCAGAATTGAAACTACTCTGTATAATTTTATCCCAGCTGTTTACAAAATGATAAAATGATATTTATCTAAAATCATTGAAACGGATCTTGTACATTAATACAGATTAGTTCCAAATTAATTCATTAATTAATGATAAGTTATATTTGGAAAGTTTGGAAACTTGCACCTCTAGAATATAACGTCTATACGAAAAATGTTAAATATTTAGGTCGTAATTTGTCTCGCAACCTTTATAACTTTTAACGTAGAGTTCTAAAAAAAATTATTTTAAAGGCTTTGGTTCCCATTCAATTTAGATTCAATCATTCATCGTCCTTCTATGAAACAAATACAACTTATACATAATTACTAATAATAATTTTAAAATCACATCAAAACTAATTTCAATCATTTTTTTTTTGTTAAATATTAAACAAATAATCTCTATAGTAATAAAATTAAGAATGCTGAATACAAAAAGTATTGGCAAGAATTACTTTTAAATATTTTTAAGTTGGCAATGGCAAAATGGTAACTTAAATTTAAATAAAAAATATAGCACAAAACTGGCAGATATTATGTTATTTCTATTGTTTTTTTTTTGTAATAATTAATATCTAATAAAATAATAATAATTAACAAAATAACATTAATGTATATAATTTTTCTTTTATAATAATATTTTTTAAATAATAAAAAAGACTAGCATACGTTTATACTAAAAATAACTACAATAATTTTATAAAAGCAATCAAATCATATAAAAAAAATCTCATTGTTTTTATGTACATATGTAAAGGAAAGCAAGGCTCTTGCTGAAGATAACTCGCCACGTCTCGATGTGTGGTAAGTGTGTGTGTGTGTTTGTTAGTGTACAGACAACAGTATATTCTAATTTTAATATGTCTTTTCAATAATTTAATTTTATAAATATATTAATTTTGTTTTTTAAATAAAAGACAGATTATTATTAATAACTAGAACACCTTAAAGTATAATTTCTTAAGTCCAACATCTATAGTTGTTTTTTTTTTCATTTTAAATATAAATATATATCACGATCAGTTTTATTTTAATTTCTTAATATTTTGTTTTAATTTTTATTTTTTATTTTTAAGGTTAGTAATATGCTTAAAAATGCATACTTAAATGTTAAAAAGGATACCTTCGGTGTATAATTAAGTATTAATATATTTTATGTAATTTACCAAAGAGAGCTGTTTTTTTATTTAAATAACTAAAAGGATTTTTTTTTTCTAAAAGCTTATTACGTATATGTATGTTTAACTACATTTGTTGTTGATATGATGAGGAATATACATTTAAAATGGTAAGCTAGCAACAAACATATTTTCTATTAGCGGTGGAGCAGGTACTAAATCTTCTAATTTTAAATAAAATATCCTTTGTAATCCTTCCACACTAAGCGAACGTAACTCGGGTAGCTTACCAAGCAGCCGACTGAAATAATGTTGCTTGCGTTGTGCTTCTGCATTATAGGTGACGTGATCTCGCAGACTACTGATAATTTTCATTTGAAGTATTTCCACTTTTTTCGCCTCCTTTAAACCATGACGTTCTGAAATTGAGTTACGATAATGTAAAAATATCTGAGCATCAATTTAAATCTATAAAATATGTTACCTGTTACTAATGTTAGTGCACAAAGGCAAGCAAATGCAGATATATCAATTTCCATTGCATGGAGGCTTTTACTAAATTCTAAAATAGCGTTCAGCCAATCTCCGAAGGACCTTTGACACTGTTGCTTATGTAGTACGACACCATTACAAAATGTCATTTTTGTGTCATCAATGCGCGCTCGATACGATAACCGAAGCACAAATAATTCAAGAGAAGCAGATTGAAATAGAAGGTCTTGATCCTCTAAACATAAATCCACATAGCCAGGAATTTTATCAGCAAAATGTTTAATAACATCGACCGATGTGGTTAATAAGTTATAAAATTGTTGTACTTTATCGGCTTCTGAAATGGCCGGATCATTTGGTCCGGGCTCTTGGTACTGTGTATAATCTAAACTAGCTAAATCAGGTGTGGTATCAACATACGCACGTACTAGCGCAGTTATCATAGAAACCGGTGGACTTGGTGGTGACTCTTGAGGTGATTTTGGTTTCGATGGAAGACGACCGCGACGACCCTTTAACGAATCTGTTCGCACTACTTCTTTTACCATACCTACGGCTAAACATTTTTGGAAGCGACAAAATTGACATCGATTTCGCCGCCTTTTGTCGACCGGACAAGCTTTATCCGCTAGACAAACATATTTACTACCCTTTTGTACTGTACGCTTAAAAAAACCCTTGCATCCTTCACAGGTGCGCACCCCATAATGTTGACATGCTGCCGTATCACCGCATACTGCACACAATTGTGATGGACTTTGAGGCGTTAGCCCGCCACCATTTGCATTCCGTGCTGCAATCTCATTCTGATTAATTGCATTTGGATTATTATTATTATTACTTATGCAACCGGGTGAACTTGATGCCGAACTTGACGCACTTGGTGGTATACTTTTATGAACTCCTCGCAATTTTGGGCTTTCACTACTCGATGTCGATTCAGATCGTTGCAATGGAAATGAAGCACGCCTTTGGCTTGTGGTCACATGCAAATCGGATGCTGTCGGGAATGCCGGTAGCGAATAGTTTTCTTGCGGCGTCAAAGCGGCGTATGGCTGTTTCAAATAATTAAAAATAAATTTTTATATACAAATATAATCGATAAATTATCATTTTACAATAAACTTACCAAGCCATGTGGCTCGTACGAGTGGGGGAAAAACCCAGCCCCCGTCGAATTATAATTTGTGTGACCATGCTGAGCAAAATCATAATGACCCTGATGGTGTATATTCGGATTTGGAAGCGTTGCAGGATGATGATGATGATGATGCGGGTGATGTGGATGATGGTAAACAACCCCGGAGCCTGGATGGTGTGGTGATGTCATATTATAACAATCTTCATCCATTTTTAAGCCTAAACTAGCTAATTGACTATATTTTATTGAGTAAGTTTCTTGAAAACTTGGTAACGATGATGGAGGTAACGAAGATATTGTTTGAAGTAGTTCCGATGATGGTCCGGCTCGTACAACTTGATGCTCTTGTTGTGATTGTAATGTGTGAAGTGCGATTGTTGGATCACTGCTCGAACGAAATGTTAAATTTCCTAATTCGTCGGTCGCATCCGTTGAAACGGATCGAGACGTAGAAGTTTTTTGTTGATGGAATAAACCTAAATTGGATGCGGGAGATGATGAACTATTTTGTTGTTCACTGAAACTACCGATTAGAGTGTCGCTTGATGAGCTGGAATGTTGTGGTGCCTCTAAGAATGCGCTAACTAATTGATTTTGTGATGTATTAATGTTACTGCTACTAGATAATGAAGATGCGATTCCAGTTGATATATGGTGTTGTGGCGATGAAGGCGATGAATGCTGATCACTAGAATATAGTGCTTCAGAAAAATGATGACTTTGATGATATCCCAGATGGTTGAGATTTTCAATTGGTTGATTTGCTTGTTGAAATGATGTTGTTGATATAAAATCAAAGGAAGAAACAGAACTAAAAGGACTCTGTAAATATACAAATAAATAAGGTCTCAATGTAGCTATATACATACATATAAAATATTTTTAAAGTATGGTGGCAGGCCTAACCCTTAATTAAAACACCATATTATTTCTACCCCATTTGTAGTATTCATGAAAATTGTACGTAATCTGTACATATATAAAAGGCGGAGCTTATTTATTTATATCGCATGCGTTAAAAATATATAGACGCCATATTTAAAAATTTTCCATATTCATTTTTCCCATGCCAATGAATTTAATTTTCCAATCAAATCATTGTTTACATTTTTAATTAGAAATTAAATTGAATAATAAATGTTAAACAATGATTACGATTATAATTTACGATTGGTATTATGTAACCCTTCATGTAGACAAGTTTTGATATAATTTGATACGGATTCACATAAATGTTGATTTATCTTTATGTTTTCACAATTGAATTTAATTTAGAAAATTTTAATTTTTTTTCTACATAAATAAAGAAAGACTCCCCGTTGGGTGTTGTATAGTTTTCTAATCTAACGATCATTATATTCTATCATGCATCTTTTTTCGATAAAATACACAATTTACTTTTTTGTCACGGTTAAATGTTTATTTTGGTTTGAAGAGAAAAAAAAAAACAGCAAAACACAGTAAATCTTTTCGTTGGTAAAATTTGATTAGGCAAGATAAACTTTTTAACCCTTTTTGTATGTATAAGAGAAGAAATTGAACAGGAAAAAATTTACAAAGAATAATTTTAGAATATAATATATGGATTGAATTAATACTATTAATAGAACTACGAATAGGATTGGAAAGGGTTCAAGGGTTGTTACTTTAATATAAGCACTCATTAAATAAATTATTATGTTAAATTTACCTGAGACTGCAATAACAACATACTTGACGTTGTCGAATTGTCTCTAGTTGTTTGATTTAAGGAGCCCTCAATTAGGGCTCCTTCTTGACTTGGGTCGAGCGAGCCTTGTTGTGCTAATATAGCTGATAACAGAGCCGGGGCACCTGTAATTAAATAAAAATCACAAAAACTAATTTTAGTAATTATTTTTAATTTTTAACGTATAAAACATACAACCAAATTTCATTATCATTTTATATTATTATTAAAAAAAAATAAATAAAACTAGCACAAAATTAACAGTGATTACTATTATTAAGTATTTAAAAAAATCATGTTTGCACAACAAAATTACTTGCAAGAATGAAATTGATTATATGAATTCGTTTAAATTTATAAAAAGCGTCTTGTTCGCCGTGTTTGTTTAATGTTTTGTAAGGGGTTGGTTTAAATATTTATAATAGAATATTTGGTAGAATGGATACACTTGGGAGCACTAAAAATCAGTGATATTTAAAATTTGATTATTTTTTTATTTTCTAATATAAAAAGAAAATAATAACAATTTGTTTTTTTTTATATTTTCACAAAACTGTAAGTGTTTGGCTAATTGAATTTTGTTGTCTTCCCCATAACAAACCGGCTTTCCTCGTTTAACCCATTTTCTCAATATGTAAACATACATATGTATATTACATGATCTCATTTTTTACTTATTTGTTAAATTTAATATAATAATTAATTATAATTAAAATTTAAAAATAAAAATAAAATGACGTCTTATTGATCGTTTTACGTTAAATTTCAATTTTGCAAGTACCAAAAATGAGCAAAAAATCTGCACTGAATTTAATACATTTTTGTGCCCTTAAGGTAGAAACAATTTTAATAAGTCGAAATTATTAAAAAAAAATAAAAGAAAATATTTTATATAGATTTAAAATTCTTGTTGGTAAATCTAAAGTGAAAATTTGTTGGATGAGGTTGACTTTGTTGTTTGTGTATCGTAAAGTGTATGTATGTATAATATTTTTAATTGGATATTTCACTCGTGTTTGATTTATGTTATTTTATTACATAAAATAAAATAAAAACGTTAGTATTTCATATTGTTATTATTTTATAAATAATAGATTTGAACTTTGACTCCAATTTGACAACATCAAAGTGAATATTTTAACATAAATTTAAATGTGTCATTAATGTAATTTTACAGCTCTCCATAATTATATATACCGAGACATATTTAATTATAAGAGCCGGTAATATTATTGATAACAAATTTTTTTGCGATTGATTATATCCAATGTACTTTGTTATACGGAATATTTCATTTTTGTTTGGAAGACGAGCGGTTATAATTGTACATATTCATTTTTTTTTCTTTTAATTTATATTTTAAGTGAAAGTAATGACCCAAAAAGAATCCAAATAAAATTAATAAAAAAAAAATATATAAATTACATGGGTTGGTATCTTTATTTTATTTTATAATATTACCAGAAGAATAAAAAAAATCAAAAAAAAAAATCTCAGCTCTTTTCTTCTCATCTTCTTCGTATCTTATGTTTTGTGTAGTTTCTTTTTGAAATTCTCGCGCGCTAAAAATTGATTACTTTAAAATAATATTAATTTAATTGTAGAATTACTGTTTTGTGACTACGAGTATATAAATATATAGCCACATAGTGCCACACAGTGTCTCACTGGCATAATAATAAATTGCTTCAAAATTAAAAATAATACATGAGGTACAAAACTGCGTGTTAAATGAGAATTATGTTAATTTCATTAACATAAGAAAATTGTTTATATAAAAAATGAAAGTTAAGAAGACTTCCCAGTATGTATCTATAGTGATTTAATTCGATCTCAATCGCGGATTAGGCGACAGACTGAGCTGTGTAGCTATAAATAAGCTGACATTGAATGTAGTAATATAAATATTATTATATAGGTATACATACATATGTATATCGAAATACAAAATAATAATAACAATAATTTCACAAGTTGAACACTAAATCAACTCTCCATGCGGACACCAACAGCTATTACATCAGTTGATCAGAAGACCCCATATTTAGAAATAAGTATGTATATTTTTTTTTTTTTTGGTTTATCTTCCTAATGGTAACAAAAATTAGCAATTCGCACAAATAACATAAAAGCCTCAAAATCTTGTTTTTTCTTTATAGATTCCGGTTTGAAATAATATCATTTAATCCAATATTAATTATAAATAATTATAAGTTAAACTTATACATATGTATAAACACATATAAAATGTAAAACATTTTAAATGCAGTGTTGCATCACAACCTTGATAAATTCATTTCTCATCATCATCACCATCATCGTCGTCGACGTTTTAATCGAAAAGAAATATACACAGTGACAATGTGGAGGTGGTTATTAATAATATTTTGTTTTTTATATCACCTTGTAAATTATATAACAGTATTTGCAATAAATATTCGTTATATGGGTTTGTAATGTGCAAAATGCGAATCATCTTTTAGGGTAGGTATGTCACATGTGTGTACAGAGAGATTTCGCTTTTATTTTCAGAAATTTTTTTTTTGTTTATTTTATTTTATTTGTAATGTGGGGACTTCCTTATTTACTTTGAAATTTAAAAAAAAAACTATTTATGGCCACGAAACGTAGTATATATTACAGATTCCGTCGGACTTCTTTAAATTTCGTTAAACATCTGGTTTTAGTGGGCAAATCCACAGTTAACCCTGATTAAATACGTAATAACAAAATATTTGCAATTCAGGTAAATAAAATATCATTAATTATTACGGAAATTTTTTAAACGAAAATTAAATTTTTGTCTATGCTTAATTAAAAAAAAAAAAAAAAATTATATAACAAAAACAAAAAAGTATTAATTTAACATCAAAATAATTACAAATTTTAATAATACGTACATAAAAATGTGCATTTTATTCATAGTGGGAATTATATTTTTTTGTCGCGGAATTATCATTAAATTCTTACGTCGTGTTTTGTTTTTTTTTTGTTCATAAGGAAGAAATTATTTATTATAATTTATGATCCTGCATTAAATAAGCATTTTTATACGTCTATACATTGAACCTTTTTATATTAATACTGATGATAGCACATAACAAGTTCAAAGTGAAACGATAATTTTGTTTTACATAAGGTCGGTTGAAAGGTTGTGTACCATATATATGTGCGGTTATAATTTGTGTGCGGTGTCGAAAGGTTAAAAAAAATATTAATATCTTAATTTGTAATAAATCTTTAAAGAGGTACGATAGCGTGCAATGATTGAATTTCATTTTTTATTATTTGACGGTTTTGAGTTTTTGCACTTTTGCAGCAGCGCTAATTATAAACCAAAAAGATTTCGGTACACATAACACAGTAACCAAAAATTAAAAAAAAATTTCTCCTTTGCGGTTCGAATTGACTAAATTTTTGTATAAACCGAAGACTATAAAGTATGCACCATAATCCAAAGAATATTATGTGTAATAGACAAATTTGGCTACATTTTAGACCTTGCGCGATTAAATAATAAATTAGCTAATCTTTTTTGACTACAGATTAAAATTAGCACAAAAAAAAAAATTTAAATCGAAATAGTAATCAAAATAATATCTCAATTAAAGTATATATTTAACTATAAAAAAACGTAATAATAATAATCGTATATTTAATTTTATGAATAATCAAAATATTATTAAAACGAAAAAAAAAATCCAAAATACCACACAGCACATATTTGTTGTTGTCTTCATCTCTTAAAAGCATTACAAGTGTTGAAATTATTATTTTTATTATGTTCATTTCAAATAAATAACCATAATTTTTTTGTTTAGTGGGTCAATTTGATGATTGCAAAAAAAAGACGAAACAATTTTCTTTTATATTATTAAATGGACTCATCAAATATCTTAAATTAGAGAGAAAAATAATGATAATTATCCAATATTTGTTTAACATGCTTTTCTCTTTATACAAATTTAATTGTTAAATTGTAATTTTATATAATAATAATTAAATAGCATTGTGTTATTATTTTTCAAAGGTGATAAAAAATACTAAAATATTATAGATTTTTAGATAAACTTAATTCGAATTATGTATTATCGACTCGAAACTTTTAAACTATGCTAAATAGCTAAATGCTAAATAATCGCTAGTTTTGAAGATGTAAAAAATCTGCGATTTCAAAACTTTGCATTTTACCTAATATACCGTCGCAGCTCGAGTGTCGATGAGGTGCTACTCACTTATTAGGTTTACAAATTTAATGATCCCAAAAATGTCACTATATATGTATATGCAATATGTTTATTAATTATACATTCATTTTTAACATCAGTTGAAATGCCGACGCTCAATATGCAGCCAATTTTGAATTTCAAGAACTAAAAACGCCAATTATCAGTTTATCATAAAAATCAATGTGGCTTCGAACTCACCCTGAGGCACTTTTAACTTCTTGCCGTGTTGTGCATCGTTATGTTTTAAATTATATCATTAAATTAGGAATTAAACATAATAATAATTGAGTATGAAGACATTCAATGTTTTTTTTATATATATAATTAATTTATATAATTAAATTATTACTTAAAAATCTCATATTTAAAACGAACCTGTTATATAGTATGTAAGCATATACGACAGGTACACAAATAATGTTGATCAAAATAAAATATCTCACGGTTTATCGTTAATTATTAAAGTAAAAATAATAATAATATTCACGATAAAAAACAATTAAGTTTAATTTTAAGTAATCTTATTTTTTTGGATCGGAAAGTTTTATACAACAACTGTGTTTTCTACAATATAATTATTCAATTATATATTTAAACAAATTCACAGAAATTACATATATATATATTATTAAGTATGTATGCTCTTACATAAATTGTATAAGGATTATTTAAATTAAATTAGTACTAGAATTCCACAAAAAATTTTCTTTTATTATGTAAGGCATGCATTACAAACAATAATTACAATTTTAATTAGAGTTACGCGCCCGTATAGAGTCCATGTTATAACTTTACGAGACAATTAATTTTATTTCATTGATTTAGATAGATAAACAACGTGTGTCTTTATTTACAAAATGAATCTAAAGAATACAACACACGAATAAGCGAGAAACATAATTTTATAATTTTTTATTTATTTAAATATGATATTGAGATTATTTCTAACCAATTTATGAAGCAAGCTAATTTCCATAATTACATAAATTTTAAGTTTTTTCGGATAATTTATTAATAACAAATTAATGTTTATAATATAAAATTCAAATTAACATCGGAATTATTATCATTTGTTGATCAATACGAGGTTAAAGCAAAATTATATTAAGATTACGACGCGATCTGTGCAAAAAACTTATTTAAGCTATTTAGACAAGTGCAAGTGTCGAAAACGTTATAATATTTACATAACATCATTAATCAATTCATAATGTCAAAATAAATAAATAAACATTAACAGTAGTGAAGTTTATGTCTTATATTTATACGGAGCATATATACTGTACATATATGCTCAAATTTCTCATGCATCATGATAACGGTTGAAAAGGTAATTAGCACGATTTAGTTTTCACAAAATCATCTAATATTTAAGTTTTCCAATTTTTGTGAAGAAAATCTGTGCATCACGTTTTTGAAATGATAACATTATTAAAAATGTTAAACTTTAAAAAAACAAAAAAAAATCGTATTTTCGATCTAACTTTGCAAAAAATACCATAATAATAAAAATAACAATATTACAAGAATGTATATAAGAAGTTTTAATTTTTTTTTTGTTATTAGAAGGTGAAAGTTTATTGCAATTTTCAATATTGTGTATATGATATTTGTATTAATTTTATGTTTTTTTAGCACCATGCAGCACTTTTACCCTAAATTCAATAAATTATTATTATTATTATTATAATTTATAATAATTGTTATTGTTACGACATCACAAAACTAAATAATATTAATGGGGCTGCTAGGACACTAATCTCGTCTTTTCTGTTTTCCAAGAACCTTTTTTACAAAAACATTATGACATCTAATAATTTAACGTGAAAACCCATGATCACATGTTGATTAATTTCCTTATAACAATATTCAAGAGTTCTTAAGTCATTGACTTAATTAGACCTTGATGTAAGATGTGATTTACTTACATATTATTTTCGTTTTTTTTACGTTACCTTTTTCACTGTGTGTTTTTTTATAATTTGAGTCATATGTATAACATGAAACAAAACAAATTAAATGTACATAATTATGTTTATTAATCAAATTAAATAATTGTTGTTTGAATTATATTTATGTAATGTGTACCTTTACCAAAAAAAAAAAAATTAAAAAGTAAAATTTATTTGATCTAAATACGTTTTTTGTGTGTTATGTATTATTTAAGATGATAGAAACACAAATTTCTCTTTAAATGATAATTTAATTAACAAAATAAGCGTTTATTGACATTCAAAATTCACAAAATGTGTCTAATTAATTTTACGTTTTTTTTCGGTCGGTATGTGTGATATAAAAACCGACTTACCAAGTGTAGTTTTAATTATATTATTATTGTATTATTTATTTATTATTATTTATATTCCGGGTTCCGTAATGCGGTCTAAGGCCATACATACATATGTACTTGTACATACATTTGCTGGGAACTACATTTGCAATTTATTTTATTTTATTAAAAAGTGAAATAATTTTTATAAATTAAATCAATTTTTGTTGAACGAACAAACGGTGGTGTGTAACACTTTGCAAGATGAGCAATCATTTTTATGTAGATACACATATATACATATTTGTGAATGTTTATTATGAAAATTTGTATAATATAAGCAGCGGCGAGATGGTATGTGGTAATTGAATGTTGTACCGCATGGATTTAATTAAATGACGCCCGCAGGCTACGGCACAACATAAATAAATGAAAAAGCTTATAAATAGCCATACACCACAAAAGCTTATTGCGTAAAGCCAATCTTTAGCCATTTTATAAATTAATAAAAACATTTGAGCTATGTAAATATATACGCAAAATTGTTATGACGTGTTTAATTGTCATGACATATAATTTACTGATTGTATTGCAATTAAATTATCTACTGTTCCATACCAAATTTCAAAGAATTTCTTTTAATTTACATATCACGTGCGCGCGATATATACATATGTACATACCTACTTGTACCTACGTATTTGCGAGATAACAAATCGGAAATATATTTAAGAACCTACACACCATGAAACCTCAAAGCGCGCGCGGTAAATAGCGTTAAGTTTGATCAGATATTGATGTAATCAATCAAATAATTGTGTGATAATTATAATATTGATTGTATCCGTTTGATAATTATAATTACGCGCGTAAGATTATTTTTAGATTATTATTATTTTTTTTTTGGGTTATTTAATTTGGAATATTGAGGGTGTTATATAAATAGCGCGCGCGATAAATATGATGTACTTGCTTCAAAATAAAAAAAAAATAAAAAATTACTCAAATATTGAATATTATTTTTTGTTGTACAGCTCGTCGGTACACGCGTAAATATTATTTTATTTGTTTTGCAAAGTGGAAGAATCATATGGTGGAATGGACTTGTGATTATACATAATCGTTTAAAATTTTATTTACTATTACGTAAAAAAACATATTTAAAATACGAGGGGATTACATCTAAAAGAAGAAGACTGAGTTGCCACCGCAGAGCTTTACAAAAAAAAGTATTATACTGAATTTACAATTATACGATTAATTTCGGTGTTTGAGAAAGGAAGCTTAATTTCAAAATTGAATTTAAAATTATCAATACTTTTTTGTTAATCATGCCTATGTATTAACCATCTATTCAATTTGTAGCATATTTATCCAGCAGATTTGTTTACGAATTTATTCAAAATAATTCAAAGTAAAGTAAAACCATAGACTAAAATAATATTATAGAGATATCTTAATATGGATGAAACAAATTATGCAATTATAGGGTGCTAACCCATATTACAGCGGGTGGCAATATAGATAACTAATTCAAACTGAAAAGAACAAGAAAAGGGAAATGGGGAAACAAAAATTGACTTGTGTGTATTTTGTGTACCAAAAGCAAATCCAAAATTCAATCGTAGAATAAAGTGAAGAGAAAAAATGTGTACGGTTTGTGATATTTATTTGTGTATTATCAACTTTTGGATCCATATTATTAACTTTTTTATTACTATTCCCACTATACCGAAATAATATTGGGTAAGTATTGTAATCGCGAAAAAAATTTGTTCCACATTTTCACATTTCTCGACGAATTAGGAACCAGGACCTCGAAACACCAAACCAATAATACATTTGACAATTCATCATCTACTCATTCACAAAATTTGAAGTCGATTGAAGCATTGCGTGGGGGTCATTCTAATAAAATGGAGTAATATAAATTTGATTACCTGTTTACCTGTTTTGCGAACTTTCCGAAATACTTTTCTACAGTTAATACATCTTGCAAATTCCAACAATTGTTCCCTAGGTGTCTTTAAGATAAAATGAATAGATTACCGTGTAATATGGAATTTAGATTTCTGAATTTACCTAAAATACTTTGCTGGTGGCAAATAATATTGTCAACATTTAAAATAATTATATCTAGTGAGCTTTTAAATATAGCAAGATACTCAAATTTCTATGACAATTAGCCTGTTCACACCATGTATACAGCGCATCGCAACACTTCCCCTTTTCATATCTCTTTGCCTACAAACTTTGATAGACGGTTAATTTTTGTGTTGCATCGTTTCAACAAAAATTTTATGTGGTGAACCAAAACCAACACAAATGTTTTATATAAGCCATATTATTGCCATACCAACACAAAATAAAACCTACTATTTGTGTAAGTATTAACATCATAATACAGTATAATCTTTACATACTTTGATTTTAAATTGTAGTTTGTATCAAAAACAGTATAAAATATTACTAACACTTACAGAAATAGTAGGTTTTGGATTTAATATGCGTGCTACCCGAAAATAACGAATTGCAACTCACTAACACAAACAAAAAAACGAATCAAAATAGTTAAAATTTTGTTCATCTAGTATGCTTATAATAAAATGTTACTAATACATAGATAAATATCAAAAATTAACGCAACATAATGTGAACGCGCGACTGTTGCAGTATCGCTATGCGCTGTATACATGGTGTGAACAGGCTGATTGACATTTCTGTGACGTTTTATTAATATTTTATGATATTTTAATGATTGAAATTTCAATGACATGTTGATCGATACATTATTTTGTGATATTATTTCTGAGTAATAAATTTTCTTGGGGTGACAGGTTCTAACAAAACAAAATTGAACAAAATTGTTCTCTATTTCCATTTTTCATTACGATTTTCTAATGCGATCTCAGCCTATTGTATACTTTCCCTTTTCTTCACTTCGATAAAATATCGCAAACAAGAAGATAAAGAGTAATGAATGTAAGTAGCTGAGACAGCTTCAGAAAAAGCGAAATAGGGTACAATTTTGTTCTTTTTATGGGAGACAAAATACTATCGAAGACGAATCGAAAGTAATGCTACAACGTACATATGACGCTTAAGTAATAGAAAATTACTATGGAAGGCTTTAAAATAATATCACCCCATTAGGGTGGACAGCTGGGAGATATATAAAGTGAAATGCTATATGACAAGGAGGTGGGTTTTGGTAACAATTGATAATTAACGTTAATTCTGATTTTGTATTGTTTGTGTTTGATTATTTTGTATTTTCGAATGGTCAAGAGGAATAGACTAAAGCACTGAGTTAAGAATTATATCGACCAATTCTCACGTTGCTCACATAATATTGTGATGTGAACAAACGGCAAAAATTTTCAGAAAATTAATTTTTGAACTTTGTGGATGCTCTCTGAATACATTAAATTAAATTCTTAAGGATATTCAACGGTATACTAGAGATGTATAACTGGATCTAATTGTTAAAGGTCGAAGAGTAAAATTGGCGAAAACGATTTTACTGCTCAACACGTATCATTTCTAAATAATCTAATATTATTTGTGAGTCTGTGATTTGGTGGTATGAGACTAGAAGATTTATATTACCGTGACCAATTGTGTTATTGGGGAAGAGGTCTCTAAATTTTAAAATAGCCGTGACATATTTTAAGGACCTCACCTGTCCAAAATACCGAAAAATGTTTGTAAAATATAAATGGTTTTCGGTGATCTTTAACGGGGGGTGATCTTTTGGGAAAAGTGTCGTCCGAGGAGTCGGTTAGACCCAATTTTTTTTTATTCGTGTTAAGACGTTTCTATAATATTGTATTAATTTCGTGTATGGTACAACTTTTATGTCGCATACATTTTATAAACGCATTCTGTGGTTTTGAATTTTAGTAAGCATAATCTTGGTTTAGTTCAACACATCAACGCATCAGTTCACATCTGAAATATGTTAATATTACGTTGTATAAAACAGAAATCGGTATACCCGTATGGGTTTCGTGATGTATATAAAAATAAATGTTTACGATTTATCGTTTTTGTCAGGTTCGCCGTTCACCTCGACGTTAGCATATAGGATGACATTATGTATTTCAACTTAATACATATACGTCTCTTTAGTAATGAATTAGCGTATAAGACAAATCATTGTTTCGCGATAATTCACATTTAAAGTTTTTTTGAAGAAACTTTTCAATATATAAACTCTTTTAGTCGATAGATAATTTAATTTTCTATCAAATAAAAGAGTTTATATTAAAATGTTTCATCAAAAAACTTCAAATGTGAATTATCGCAAAACAATAATTTTTCTTATACACCATTTCATTACCAAAGAAACGATGGAAACTTGAATTATTTTTACTAAATACATATGTACATATATCGAAAAAAAATACACATAATTATGTAGCTATATAAAACAATATCTTACCTTAAAAAATCAAATAAAACTTAATCGATAATCTAAAGTGTGTGTGTATTAAGCACATAAATTGAAGGAAGTAAATCCTAAAGTAAGTCTATACTTGTGATATTGGTTCGAAGATCGTTACATGTGTGGGCAAAACACTGTATGATAAATTAGCAGTACGATAAATTAAAGCGTCTGTGAGGCCTTTAGCGGCCATTTTGGGCTTATTAGATATTTTCCAATTTATTAGCAATTAATGAAAATTTTCTACTTTTGAAGTTTTATGTATTGCTTTTCAATAAGTTGAGCTTAGCTTCAGGTACCGTCGTGTTACTTGCATGCTGTTACAGATTTACAGATAGTTCAAGATTTTCTTAAATTCTTGGTAAATTTGCATATAGCATTAGTTAAATTTTTCAGATTATTTAAGATTTCCGAGCTTTATTTGAAATATGTATTTCGACATTTGCTTTGCGCTCAGGTGCTACTTAGCATTTACAAACACATCTGTACTTCTAGATTATTCGATGCTTTTTCGACAATCTAGGTATGCTTTGATTGTTAAATGATCGAATGGCTGTACTTTATTAATTTTTTTTCGTGTTTTAAGCTTTCTATCAATTTTTCGAGGATATTCCAATCACAAACAACAAAATACCAAAAGCACAGTATAGTTGACATTATTAACGTGTTGTAATGTTAACTATTTATGTTTCTTGACGGCAAAGTTAGAAAAATAGTTGTTGAAGGAATCGTTCGGATGTGTGCGCAAATATTTGTTGTATGGTTGCTTGCACAAAACTTGTTCATGACACCTTCACGGAACGAAGCTTTTATTTTACAAAACGTAAATCATAAATTAATTTAGGTGAGGTTTTAAAGGTTAATATTAGCGACGAATTCTCAATTTGAAAAACGGAACTCGTAAAACACATCATAAGTGGGGTAGAGCTCTTAAAGATAATAGTACATTACGTTGATACTGCGCTTTAATGTTTGGACATAACGAAAAATATTCTCATTGTCCTGGTAAAATATATATGGTTTTTAAGGTTCGTTAAGCTGGTTTTAAAAGAGGCAAAAGTATAGCAAGTAAAAGATAAGTTATATAGCGAGAATATTAATTTAAACAACATTTTATGAAGTTATTCTTGAACAGTGTTTGTCATTGTACCACTGAAGACTACCTTTAAATTAAATTAATTGAAAACTTTGTTTAACAATATGTGCACATTTAGTTTGTAAATTAAGAAAACTTATTTAAACTAGATCATTTCAAAAATTAATTGTAACTAGACTAGTCTTGAAGCGACATACATATGTACTACATAAATCAAATATCTTCACCTATACGTATTGAATACGTCTATTTGAACTATTCGATCCCTAATTTATTCAACGTTAATTATTTTGGTCACCGCCTTAACCAGTGGTTTCAAAAATATAATTGTTTCACCATCACATAATTATTTACCCTCAAATCGAAAACAAACAATTATTAATATCTAATAATTTAGTTTGCTTTTCAGATGTTTTTTAATAAAAACTTTTTAACAACTAAAAATTGTAAGACCGGAAAAAATTCAAATTAAATTTCCTTGTCCAGTTTAACATGTTTCTATCCATGCCATTATGTTACATTCGTTACGTTACTACAAAATCTTCATCATTTTCTAATTTCGTCACATATTCAATTGGCGCTATACACTTAAAAATGACGACGATTACATGTAATTTTAAACAATTAAATTTTGTTTATTAGAAATTTTGTTTAATTTAAAGACAATTTTGTATCTGTATATTTGTGCTAAAAGGAAAATTATAATCGTAAATTATATAAAACAAGTAAGATGGTGAGACTGTAATATAAATCCAAAGCAAAAACTTGTCTCTTATGTATTATGTACATTACATGAAATATAATGTTAAGGTAGGTCAATTTATAAATATTGTATACATACGAGTACATACAACAACATATTTTCCTTTATGTTAGTTAAAATCTTTCAATTTTTTTTATATTTTATTATATGTGTGCTGTAACAATCTACCGATGGGAAAAAAGATGAGAAAATTATCGTAAACATAATAAAGCATGGACTAATGAAAGATTGTATTTAAAAAATTTTCTAAAATTTATTTAATTTTAATTTCGTAGTTGTTTTTTGAAACGGAAATCGAAATGATTATGTTTCAATTGAATTAATTACTTTTTTTTTTTTTTCTTCTAACAAATCGGAAGAAATGTGATCAAAATATGTTCTTTAGACTTATCTTGAATTTTAAAATGTTGTGCTTGTATATTATTATTGACCTTGTTTAATTATAGTTTTTTGTCATCAATTTTATTTTTTATTTTATTTTAGATACAAAAGTAGTATATCGTCGTAGTAGTATGTGGTTATTTCCTAAAAACAAAACGTAAGATGAAATAAAAAGTTTTTTTTTTATATGTCTTCAAGACGTTGTTGAAGTTTATAGCTTTTTTTGGTTTACGTACGAATTTATTTACATATATGTATATGGATGTGTGTTTGAAATATGTATTCGTTGTGAAGGTTAAAATATATTGAAAGTGTTATAAAATTTGATGAAATTAATCTTCATATTATCTTTGCTCGGTTAATTAGATTTATATAAATATTTTAGAGTACATTTAATCTTAATAGCAGCTTTACTATGGTAAATTTAAAATTAATATCCGACTGCAAATGTACAGTTAAAACAAAAAATCTCAAATTTAATAAGTTGCAGTCGTTTTATTTTTTGGTTAATGCGACCGACCGACCACTTCAGCCTTGAGAATTAGAATACATTTTATTTAAAAATAATTTTAGCTCGTTTGTTGATTATATGATTTACGTAAACACATTAACTAAAATCTCATGTAATATGATTCCTAGCGTCTACATGACCAACCCTAAAACAATTTACACTTGTAAATCATTAATTTCTAAGATCTATTTAAATTATAAATAAATTGTGCCGCCTTTTAACCAGAAATCAATCATTCAAATCAATTAAGAGACAATTAGAATAAGAACAATTTTGGTTTTCAATTCGTTGGGTGTGGACAAAATCAGGATTATTATCGAAATCCTGTTTTTTTTGGACTAATGTTTGTTTGTTTCTTGAGTCCAAATCAAGATTTGATTGATTTATGAATATTTTGCTACTATTTGAATTTTGAAAAATGAGTACAAAATGGAAAAGAAATTATCAGAGATTTATACAATAGACTTTATATCGTTTCGTGAACAAAAACTTGTTACATTAAAAGCACTTGTAAATTCCAAATTTTATATTAAGTATTTTACTCGCATATATTCCAAATCCTTGAAACAAAAATTTTATTTTATTTTATACTTTGACGTAAAAAAATTATAATTTTTTGTTATATCCAAAAAAGCGCGATTAAAATCATTTTATATTTAGTTTATATTTTGTAGATTCTCTACTCTTTTTTAGCTTTAATAGAAATTATAAATAAAGCTGAAAAACCAACAAAAATTTTAAAGTTTTGGCTTTTTCGAAGGTCGTTTTAAAGAATATATAATGAAGATTATATATTTTTATTTCGACATATAATATTACTGTTAAATAATATAAATCAGTGACCAGACATTATGCTTATTATGCGAATCAATTTCTGCGTATTAAGTCTTTCAAATTAATGAAATCTGGTCAACACAATGTATATCGATTATTAGAATAATCTATTAAAAAACACACATCACACAGAATCCAAGTCCAATTTGGGAAGTCTGCGTTCCAGTTCAATATTCTTGTTTTATAATCATCAACTTTAAAAAGTAACAAACAAATAAATTTTTGATGGTGATACAAGATAACAAAAAAAAAAAAAATATTAACTAAAAAAATAAAAATAATAAATATAGAGTAGCAACGAATAAATAATCAATTTAACTTGATAAATTATACTTTGAAACGCGTTCTTATGTAATAGCCAATACGTGTATAGGTACTCATAGATAAATAAAACAATAAAAATCACAAAATCTTCAAGAATTTTAAAAATTTAACAAACATTTTATATTCAACACACTGACATTAAATAAATAATCATGCAAATGAGAATAATTTAACACTTGTTTATTAATTAACTAATAGCGTAAAAATGAAATCGAAAGTAACAAAAAAAATAAATAGTAAGAAGTGGTACATCCACCAAAAAAAAACATCATTTTGTTTTGATATATTTTAGCCATCATTAAGACCACATTATACCATTAATTTAAAAACAAAAAAAAAATAAATTTGTAATTGAAAATTAATCATCTCACAAGAAATTTTGTAAGTTTTGATTGATTGATTTTAAGTACATGTACGAGTGCATAACGTATTTTATCGTCGTTATAAAATTAATCAAATTTTTATTTACATTTTATTACACAAATTTAGCGAATTTTCTTCATTACTCTCGCATTTATTAATTTATTAGTCAAATAGTTGGATTTTTTTTTTTCGCTGCGTTTTATGGCAAATATTTAATAATAAATAGTATAGTACCGTGTACACCATACACACAGTAAAGAGAAAGATTATAGTTTTGAAGTGTTTTTTGAAATATTTGGAAAGTTGGTAGTAGTTTGGTTTTTTAATTTTATATTATTTATTAAATATTGAATTTGTTTAACAAGACTAATGCTGATGCATTGTGTCCAAGGACAAGCAAATACTATTTCGGCTACTTGATGAGTGGTGGTGATGAAATTTGTGCCGAACCTCATCTAATATATAGTAAATTCATTTGTTTAATACCAATATAAAATTCACTTGCACTTTTACTTGGGAATTAAAAATCATCTTGCTAATGAATGTTTTTGTATCTTGTACATGTGTGTATAAGATGAGAAGTTTCAATTTTATAATATTGCACCTCAAAAGACGAGTTTTTCGTTTTATAAAATTTTATTTTTATATTTCCAGTTTTTTTACATTTTGTTGTTATTCTACTCTTTGGTCTTCTCTATCCGGAATTTTAGCATAATTTTTTTTTTATTTTGATAGAAATGATTATTTTTTTTATACAATAATATTTTTCTGTGTATTTCTCATGATGTCTTAGGTGTGTCTGGTGTTAAATTTTTAAATTATTATTATTGTGTTATAGTTACACATATTTTTTTGTTTCTCTTATTCGACAACAATATAATGGGTTTTTGTGGTTGTTGATGATGATGATGATGACCTAAATTAAATATTGTTAAATAATCAATGTTCGTTTCGTCCCTCTTTGGAAAACGTATATTGTAAGGAGGTGTATAACTGCTTTTATATACAATTTATTAGGTATCTCGTATCAGCATCTGATTTTTTTCTCAAAATTAATACATACATATATCCAAATTGTAGATAATCTTAGCAAGTCAATATAAATTATCCAAAATAATATAATATTAGGGAAATAAGGGTTGCGAATTAGAAAGAAGAAAGTGTTGAAGACTTATTAAGAACATTCAGAAATCTAAAGAACTTTGAATATTCAAAAAAATTTAAAGGTAAAACAAATATCCAATTATAATTTGCTTTTGGTATTTGAGTAATTAGTAAAGTCAGTTAACTGACTAATAAAAATTATAACAAGTCAAATGAAGGATTTCTCATACCTTTCATTCCTTGTGCTGCAATATTATGTAAAATAAAAATTATAGGCATCACGTATCACATGTAATTTTTAGACTTAAATGTTGTATCACTTCAAATTCGAATGATTTTTATTCGAATAAAGTTTTTCTAAATGAATTGATTCTGTTTTCAAAGTAATTCTTTTTACCTTATATTTTAAGTATCGTTCTCAATTAATATGCATGATTACTCCAAAAATACTTGACGTTTTGTAATAAATTACAAAATACTGCAAACTAATGGTAACGCTAAAAATACTGAACTACCCTCGTTCAATTTTCCACTAACTACCGTTGTTATAAAAAAAATTACTTTTGACGTAAATGATATAATTGTCACGTGATTGATAATTTACCTTCAACATCCGTTTTTATCTATTTATAGTTTAAAAAATAAAAATTTGATTTACTCATCATCGTCATCCAAATCCATATATATACATATAGTATATATAATGTATATTTATATATAAAAGGACTCTCTAATAATAATGCACACAGCAAAATACGTCAATCTTATGAATGGTGGCAAAAAAATATACATAAATAGAACACGTTTGATTTTATGTTAGACCAATTTCACGTTTTTTGTTTATTTTCTAATAAAATCACATGCTAAATTAAGTTATACAATATACATACATAAAATAAAATTAAACAAGCGTTTTTATTTTCTGATTGACGTCATTTAATCGTAATTTAAAGAAGGTGAAATTAATATATATACATATATTTTAAAATAAAGGATAATAATAACAATTATATTATTAAAAAAACATGTTAGTGTGTATGTATAAAAAACACATTTTTTTGGAGCGTGCGCTTACAAGTTTTTCTAATATGACGTCATATAGAAAGTGAGGACTATAACCTTTATATGTACATACACACAAATTTCATCACAAAACAGTAATCATTGATTTTTTTTTTTGGTTTATTTTTATTTATTTTGATGATGTTTTGTGTATGAGAAGCACCACAAAAATTGAATTAAAAAAAGACTTTCGATTTTTTGTCTACTATATGTATACATATATGTACATATATATAAACTGTACACACTAAGTTGTGATGAAATAATTAACTGTAATTATAATTTC
Organism: Tipula helvola; assembly: GCA_963556165.1. Lineage (NCBI taxonomy): Eukaryota > Metazoa > Arthropoda > Insecta > Diptera > Tipulidae > Tipula > Tipula helvola. The sequence goes on from OY744482.1 coordinate 210,216,174, forward strand.
ACTTATTATATTCTTATAATTTTTTGGTTATTTGGAAAGTATATATTGTAATTATTAATATGGAATTTTTCGTGGTTATTTAATTTTAAAATAACCGAAGAATAGCGTTTTTGTGATTTACCGGTACATACAATTATGGCCCCCCATATTGGGCGCCACTAGTTAGTATTAAATAATACTGTATGTATAATATATACATAAATAGCTAAACATTTCTTAATTTCTTGTGTTTGATATAATTTGGAAAATAGACACAATTTCACGTATTAAAAATAACCGACCTAGCACACCGATTTGTACACCATCCCATACACAAAATATATTTGTTTCATTTCGTGTACCTCGCAACAACACAAAATACATATAAAAAAATGAGAGATTTGACGTCATTACTATTTTTACTTTTTTTTTGTTGCATCGATTTTCTTAATTTCCACGAATAACGAAAACTTTTTTTAAATATACAATTTTCTAACACAATACATCTAAAGCACCATGACGACAGGTTTGGGTATTTATTTAAAGTTGTGTGCACATTTTCATACTAATACAAAGAATTTGTAAGGCAATATTTTTGTTGTATAAGGGAAAATTACACCCACTTGTATACGGAAAATATTCTACTACATATCCAAAAGTCATACCGTCACTGATATAATACTCTTGCTCGTTAGGTCACGAAATCAATGAAAATGTATACATTATATACAAAAGTTTTTGAAGAGGAACAGCTGATTTGGCTTAAAACCAAAAATGAAATTGAAAATATGGCTTAAAGCTCTTTTTTATAAACGTAAAATATATGTGTGGGGGGAATTTATATTGCAAAATATTTGCTTTTTTATTTGGCATAAATCTAATTAATGATAAACAATTATTTAATTTTAAACATTCACACTTTTTTTTCGACTGCTTGTCACGAGTATTTTTCAATGTATGTATGTAAATAATATAGATTTGAAATACAGCCAATTTTTTTTTATCCACAAATAATAGTTTTATTAATATAATAATGATACAAGGAAGCTAATTATTTATAGGTATATACAAACAAAATTATTTGTTTTTGTTTTGGCTAAACTGCATCATTATATTTTAGTTTTTTCCGTCATAAATTATTTTTAATTTCGTTATATTATAATTAGAAAATGCAAAAAGAAAATGGGTTTGTTAGTATAGGCCGTACAAGAAAATACAAAACTATTTTATTTGTTAGATATTTAACAAAACAACAGAAAAAAAAATTACATACACTTTTTATCTTCATATAAGTCCTCTAAATTATTATTGTTGATATTATCGTTGTTGTTATTTAAATCACCAATATATTCATTTTGACTGTTGACAATAAAATCACTGATTATTCCATTTAAATTGCTTGAATTATTATTATTTAGAGTATTATTATTATTACTATCACTACTATTGTTTAAAAAATATAAGTCATCGTTTGGTTCTTGTTTTATAACAATTAACGGCGCTAAACGTGTTCGCATTATCCTTTATTTCTATAATTTTTTTTATATAAAACGTAAACAAAATTTCCGTTTTTTTTTTAAATGAAATGTTTACATTTTTTTTATTTTGTAATAACGAGTATTTTTTTTTAATTTGTATATTTCTATTAAATCATTTCGCACACTTATAAATATATTTAATATAAAAACAATATATAAAATATAAAAGCTTTTATGAAAATTATAAAACACAAAAAAAAAATTATAAAAAAGCACAACGATAATTATATGATATAACAGTAAAAAAATTATAACGGAAGTACACAGTAACACAATTTAAATATAAAGTAAAATAGAAACGACAAAAATTAATTTTCAAATTTTTTTTAAACACCTGTCGAAGGTCCTGCAACCCTCTGGTGGAATTCTTTTTCGTCCTCCAGAATTTTTACTTTTTCACAATTAAACACTTTATAAATCTTAAACTTTTTAACATTATTTTAAGCACTTTTGTTTACAAATTTTAATTCACTATAATATCCTTTTTGTACAGAACGATTATAATCCTTTTAATATACAATCGGTGCTTTCTTATTTTTTTTAAATAAATAATTAAAGCTTTTCACGTATTTTTTTTTAAATAAAGCTCTCTTAACATGTATAATTTCATATATAAGATAGATTAAAAAGAATTCTTGCTAATAATAATTTACACGAGGTAAAGTCTGAGGCGCGACTGATTATATTTTATGAAAAACACTAGACTATAAAAGCTTAAAAGGCTCTCCTTTACAAATATTCACAAAAAAACATTAAAAACAATTGAAAAATAATTGATGTATATAAAATACAGAAAAAAACAACTTCACTCTCGACGGAGCGTGATTCTTTTGAAATGAACTTTTATTAAATATTTTCTTTTGCTTTTATTTTACAAATTTTTTTACTCACAATACAGTAAAAGTTTATGTTCAATGAATTTTTATGTATGTTTCGTACAAAAAAAAAAAAGGCGGAACAATTGTACTGTTAATTCTCAATTTTCTTCTCTTCTTTTCATACACACCAACGAAGAAGAATAAATGACATCGAATTTTACGATGAAGTACAGCAATGACGTAAATGAAACGTCATCGTTTTTCTCCTCGTTTCGTTCTCTTGAATTCTCAGTTTTATAAAGAATAGACGATAGCTTTTGTGTATAAAGGGGGGCGCGAATTAAAACGATGAAGATTTTATTATTATTTTATTTTTATATATCATATACACAATATAAATTGGTGTGGTGTTGTGCGATGAATGCGCGGTGGAGGAGAAATCAAATAACTCGTGTAGAACACAATAAACGGATTATTGTGTAATGTTTATCTTTAAGAAAAGAAGAAAAAAAAAATATCTAAAAGAAAAATATCGATAGTAGTATAACATGGTTAATAGTATAGCGGTATTGTTTGTGAGAAAAATCTTTGTTTTTTTCTTTATTTATTTCAATTTCTTTATACATGCGAGTCGTTGTCTTTATAAAAATATTTTTAAAGGTATACTGGCTTTAAAGTAATTCTTCTATGTGTATACAAGTTATAATGAATGTAGTTAGTTCTTACATATTTTATTGATTCAGTCAATATACACGTGGAGTTCGCCGGTGAAAAAATCCTGTTTTAAGTTTTGTAAATGCAGGTCATCCTACACTTATAATTCTGGATTATATTAAAAATCGATATAGGAAATAAATTCTACTTAAGTGTTCCTTATCAAACTCCATAAATTGATATAAGGTATTATTTTATTCTAAAGAGAGTCGAATTTTGCGCAGTACGTAATCTTGTGGCGAACTGTTTTGATGAACAATTCTGTCGCTACAAACCATTAAGTCTGAAATGCGCATTTTTCAGGGAAACATTTTTAAAATGAGAATCACTTAAAATCGCAAGCGGTTTTTGAATTCTTGTTTTTATAAACACTTATTTCGGTTGTTTTTAGTGGCCGAAATATTACAAAAATTTAAAAATTTGATATGATATGAAATTGGATTTGGAAATTTCGAATTTGAAATAATACTTGAAATGACATAATCTCGACTAAGCCATTATGATCTGTGGTCACACGTATTTAGTGTAATTTTGGTTAACAACGAATTTAATGATTTTTAGACGACATGTTTTAGTCCTTTCAATCTACAATTATTTTTTTTTTACTTATATATCTCCCTCCCCCGCCCAAAAAATAAATAGTTAATTTGCGAGCAGGTCATTTTTATAATGTTTTCAATTTGAAGTTTTAATTCCATTTGATGAAAAATATGATCCAGCAGCAACAGTCACAAAGATTTACTATTTCCCAGGTGAAATAGTCAATAAAGGTCGAGTATTTGTCGCACGTCGATTGGACGTATAATTTATTTTAATTGATTACGATAAAATGGCTTCCATAGGAATAAAATATATCAAATATTTATTAAAACAATTTGTTAATGATTCGGGATGGATTAGCCGGAAGTAGAATTCGCAGTCCTGGGCTAAAAATGATTTTTTATTGGTTTTCCCGCCCAATAAAAAAGTACAATGACCATAACTGGTTTCACAAGTGATTGGTAAATCAAATTGTTGGAAATCGTCCTGTTTTTTGGGTGGGCGGAAATGTTGTCGACATTTCGGTAACTCCAACAAAAAATTGTTGACCGTTAAATGAGATTCCCCCTTAGAATCGACGAAATACGAAAATCAAAAGTGATAAATTTCTTCTGGGAGTGGTTGCACCTGTTTCCATAGATCCCGATTGAAGAACTTTGCACTGCGCGTTTTCTTTTAATATGGTATCTCCCGTACTTAATCCCCAAGACAATTTTTAACTCATTGTTATGATAAATTGTGTCCCGCACAATTTCCAGGAATTTATTCATAATATCTCCTTACTGTCTAGAAGTCTGCGAAACTTAAACTTGGTCAAAGTATGCAAAATCGATTTGTCTGGCATTTATGTCCTTAGTATGACGTCGAACGATTTCTTTCTTTGGGTTTAATGGATTCTGATTTAATTTTTTCTGCTCAAAATAATAAACAAAAATATTGGTGTGGCTGTGTCGTAGACACAGCCGTGTGGTTTACGTGAATACGTATACGTTACGATACGAGTAATATTTCATTTGAGCAAACGAACATTTTAGCTTCTCCGAGTCAAAATTTATAATAAACGAAGTTTATGTGATGCAGCGAAACAACCTCAAAAAATTTATAAAATTCTTCGTATTATGAGCACATGATGTCATTACCGTCGTGATAAAGGTTACAATAAGTTTGAGGTTTAATTTTATGGCTACGAAGTACGAACGCGTCGATAAACGACTTATAAACATTTTAGAATAAAAAATTCTTTTGTGTTATTAAATTTACCATACAGTTTCGATACAAAACACTAATGACATTTGACATGTTAACCTGTACCGAGGGTGCTGCATTTAAAAACAGCGGTGAATATTGTTACTAGAAGCATGCCCCATAGGTAAATAAATTCAGAAAATTGCAACGCGACAACAAAATTATATGAAATTCAAACAAAAAAAATGGAGGTGTGGCCAACACACGACTTTCTTTTACGAACAGCGAATTTTGAAAAACTTTTATAATTCAAATTTCCCGCAAACTTAATTAAGATTGTTTTTATTATTTCATGTTTTCTGTAAATTGTATATTTTTGAAATATTTGCAAAATAAATTTTCTGTTTTACGGAATCTGGGAGCTGGGAACTGGGACCCCAAAATTTATGTAAAAAGTTTAAACATGAAGTTGCAGTTTGATTGCTTAAACCATTTGGACTACAAATTGACAGTCATATGTATATACCAACAGACACCACTTCAAAACTCAATTTTTTGAACTCATTAGTACACACGTTAAAGAAATAAAAGGTGATATTTATGAATTTAAATTTTTTCTTTTAATTTTTTGGAATTTGTATTAGTGATTTTTTGTAAATCTTATACTTTTTAAAATATGTGCAAAACACATTTTCGGGCCGAGAGTGGCCACTTCCGGTTGACCGATTTGGCAATTTAACATACATGTAGGCTAAATATTTTTATAACATACAGTACGTCACTGAAGTGTGCAAATTAATTATAATTAGCATAATTGGGCTAATACACACAATAATTAAAATGACAAATGCAAGAACTGCTGTAACTCCCTGTAAAAAAGTGTGTGGGGGGGGGGGGGCAGGAGTTGCGAAATATTTTTGCAATTATAAAACGATATATATACTTAAGTTTTACAAACCCTAATAAGTCGTTAAAAAAGTTAAGAAACATGAAAAAATGATCCACATTCAATTATGTAATATTTGCATTAAAAACCGGAAGTATGTCACTGTAGTGTGCAAATTAATTATAATTAGTATAATTAGGCTATATATACACATATATTTATGTGTTGGCAAAACAATATTTAATTTTTTTTTAAATTTTTTTTTTTAATTTTTAATTTTAATTTTTTTAATTTTTAATTTGTTTATTTTTATTTTTTTTTTGATTTTTGGAAACATTTTGTATTAGTAATTTTTTGTAAACCTTATACTTTTTAAGATATTTGCAAAACAAATTTTCTGGCCCAAGGGAGTGGCCACTTCCGGTGGACCGATTTGCAGTAAAATTCACTGGGACCTCCCAATTTATCCAAAAAGCTTAAATCTGAAGTTTCAGTTCGATTGGTTAAGCCATCTGGGCTGTAGAGAGGACACAGACTGACAGACAGACGGACAGACAGACGGACAGACAGACGGACAGACAGACGGACAGACAGACGGACAGACAGACGGACAGACAGACGGACAGACAGACGGACTGACAGACAGACATCATTTCGAAACCCACTTTTTCGGACTCAGGGGACCTCAAAACAGATAAATCTTCAATAATCTCAAGGTCGAAAATTTTCATGATTACTATACTTTATTTTACTTACGTAAAAGAAAGTAAAAATGTATGCGGCACTGTTATATTTTGTTTGCCATAAAAAGAAATAAAAATAATAAAATTATAAAACACAAAAGCCAGCTATGAAAAATATTTTATAGAGTATTATACTCGGTTCCGGTTGTAACGCAAAAATGTATAATACTATAAAGAAAATAGCTATACAAATGGCGGTGCTTGCCCCTGCACCGCAAGCGATACGTCACAGTCCTCACTCAACGTAACAAATTCTTTGATCCTTTACCTATCGAGTGGTGTAATTAAATTTTGGATGTAGATGATAGATATATAGCTGCAGCATCAAACTCTATCCACCTTATTAAAGTTAGCCGACAATTTCCAGCCGACAAAAAAAAAATCGATAATGTAGATTACACAATTAAAATACCAGCCGAAAAAAAACGTTTAACCATCAACTGAAATTTATCAGCCGATAATTTGCATGGACGATGGTAATGGGATTCTAAAATGATTTTTGGATAAAGTTCTGGAATGTGGCCAATTAAGGTGAAAGTATGATTTTCAATTAGGCCTGCCCTCTATCTTTATCATTGCAACATCTCAGCTAGATGTGATGGGGACCTGATAGCCAAAATGACCATACAACCACTTCAAATATTGAAAAACATACTTAGGATGATGACCAACCCCAAAATCTTGAATTACATGACATTTTTTGAATGACAAAATGAATAAATATTTGAAGTTGTTGTATGGGCCATTTTGGCTATGAGATCCCCATCACATCTAGCTGAGACGTTGCAATGATAAAAACAGAGGTCAGGCCTCATTGAAAATCATACTTAGAATGACGACCAACCCCCAAAATCTTGAGTTACATGAAATTTTTTGTATGAAAAAATGAATAAATATTTGAAGTGGTTTTTTAAGCTATTTTGGCTATGAGATCCCCATCACATCCAGCTGAGATGTTACAATAATAAAGATAGAGATCAGGCCCAATTGAAAATCATACTTAGAATGATGACCAACCCCCAAAAATCTTGAGATACATGACATTTATTGTATGAAAATTATGAATAAATATTTGAAGTGATTGTACGGGCCATTTTGGCTATGAGGTCCCCATCACCTGATGTTCAATTCTAAAGCCCCTCGAAGGGCTAAGCGAGGGGGAGCGCAGCGACCTCCCGTGTGCCCGTGACAGTTACCAAAACCGTTAGCCTTTACAATTATAAGTTAAATTAGGGGTTGGCTATGTATCACTTAATTTTTGTTGTACTAAGGGTATACAAATATTGGTTATTTATGTTTATAATATTTTTATTAATCCGCGCGCGCGTAGTGAAACTTAATAAATATGTTATTAAATTTCATCATAATTTGCCAAGAAACAGCGAAGTTCCACCTTAATTTGCCACATTCAAGAACTTTACCCAAAAATCATTTTATAATCCCATTACCGGGCGGTGGAAATGGGATTCTTAAATGTTTGAATTTTTCATTGTTTTTTTATTAGATGCTAATAAATGAGTAAACCAGTTTTTACGGTCCTTTTCACATAATTTATTATTACTGGGAATGTTTCGGCGTGTTGAGCGTTCGTTATAAACGAATTCTACTGTATTAGTTTGCAATTTTATTTTAATTATTATTTAATCATTAAATTTCTTACATTAAGTATTTTCAGCGAAATATAGAACCCCTCGGATTCTGATTTCAGCGATTTTGATAATTCCGACGTGGGCCAGGTTTTTCGTTTGATTGAAGATTCGACAAACGATGATAAGCCAAGAAATTATAACATATTTAAGAGATAATGTAATTTTAAAATATTATAACATTATTGCAAAAATGTATAACTAAATAATTTAAAATTGTTCTAGGACAGTTTGGTTGAAAATCACATTACAACGCTAGAGCCCATTGCAACTAGAGTTTGCAAATTATCCGAAGCACTTATCACTATCCGAAGATACCGGTTTTTATTTTTCAAAAAACGCGGTTAACTACGGATATGGATATTTTTGGTTTACTCGTAATAACCAAAAATGGAAATAACTTCTTTCTTTAACACAAAGTTTTTTTTTAGAAAAGCTGAACAAACTGCCACATTTGTTTAAGGGCAAGAAGAGAGTCCTTTCGACTCCGACTCCGTTTTATTATTGTTAATGTAATGCTTTAAATAATTTATGAAGTGCTTAATTTTATGCATTTTTTGCTATTTTATTGAAAGTTGCAAACTCGCATTTAATGTTGCGGCTGGATTTCCCATTATTTTCACGTGTTACATATAATTATTTAATTATTTGCAACATTCAAGCTCAACCTTTAAAGATGTCGCTGAATTTGTGTTCTATTATACAATCCGCTTGTTTTAAAGTAGCCTAAGTTCATTTTCCAAAAAAATCAAGTTAGCTGTTATGATATTAATTAAAAAATTACAGCTAATTGAGGTAAAATCACTAAGATTTTGTAATGAGAAAATTACCTGATTACTAAAATGATACAATTTTTATTTTGAAAGTGGCCTGAGTCCTATTTTAAGAGCTTCAAACTGATACGAAGTACATTATGTAGTAAAATTTTATTATATAAGAGCTTTACTTTTGTTATATACTATTGATTATACATCATTAAGGAGCATATATGTATATTATTAAGATAATGTTTTTTTTAAATAATAATAATTCGATTAAATATATAATTTTAATAAGTGAGATCTCTATACAAAATTAATAATGGCATCCGTATATTAAAAATTACACATATGGGACACTGTGACCTGTGTGCACTTATAGAAACAATTTTAAAGAACATTTTGATTTACATTTCCATCAGCCGCGGAAAGATACATGCGAAAAATGTGATCTGTTAAACACTAAAATTAAGGCAACGAATAATGGCGAAGAAAAAACAAACCTTATGAAAGAACATGATACTCATTTAAAACAGACAGAATTGGCCAAAAAACCATTAAAACAAGATCAAGATTTGGCATTACGTAATCCGTTTGGCGTTCACATGCAACTTACAAAAGGCACTGCCTTACTTATCCAAAGTTAACTACTTCAGTTGCATATTACAAGCTTAGATTGTACATTTTAAATCTGGGTTTTCACAATTTCCACGACAAGAATGTTCACATGTATCTCTGGGATGAAACCGTTGCATCCAGAGATTCACAGGAAGTAGCATCTAGTACCTGAAGCATATAAAGTCTTAGGAACGAAAAGCACATAATAGCTTACAGCGATATGTGCGGAGGACAAAATAGAAATATAGAACTATAAAATTAGCATTGACTTGGTTAACAATTGTCCAGTTTGCCGATCAAAACGTAGATGTCATTGACCATAAGTTTCTATTATCGGAGTTGTAGAAATGACGACATTAAGAAAAAAAAAATTTATTGTGTGTCCCTCAGGAATATTACGAAGTAATAAAAAGGTGTCAAAAAATTTTATTTTAAAATAATTTTAGAATCTCTCTAGAGAACGCAGTTTTTATGTTGGTTGCGATTTTTGAGAACTGAACCGTATACAATTTTCTATAAAATAAAAATAAATGAGGAAGCAGAATTAAAAATTCTGGATTTATTGCAGAGTCGAGGGAGGACAACAAATTTTAATAATATTGAATTTACATCACTACACAAAAATATAAGACCTATCGCAACACGAAAATACAACGATATAATGGATTTATTAAACTATACATATATCTCCTGCACACCATATATACATAATTTAAATGTCTTCCGCATACGCAAATTGGAGAATAATGAAATATAAATTAAGAAATATAATTTGAATGTAATTTCTTTGAATACTGAATAAAAATTGAATTTTTTTTTAGGTATTTATTTCAAAGACATTTTTTTTCAAGGGACTTATGCTTTTTTAAAAATTAAAAAATGATTTCATTAATTTTGGAAATGCCATTTATAACCATCAAAAACGTGTTACTTTTTAAACAATGTTTATCATTGTAATGAGGTTAGATAATTACACTTACACACCCTTAGAAATATAAATTTACAAAAACATTATAATACAAACCGTATTATCAGTTACTAATATTTTTAAATTTATTAAAACGCAAACCGGTTAATATTTCGATTTAAAAATAAATGGACTTAGGCCACTTTCAAAATAAACGGCTCATATAGTATAAGATTAGGTGACAGTGAGGATATTTGACTAGAAAATCAGATTCGATATATAAAAAAATGAAAGGAGGATTTTTGAGCGGATACCAAATAGCCAAGTATTCGGAGATATCGGATATGGATAATTCGAATTGTCAAGCACTAGTTGAAAAAACCGCGCAATCTGGCAATGTGAAAGAAAATTATTACCAAAAATTTGCGAAACCGGATTAAGCATCAAAAATAATTGAATTGGAAGACGCTTCCTAACAATTGAATAATAATAAATTTTTAATTAACTATAGCTAAAATATCGTGTATTTACTAAAAATAACAAGTTAACTTTAACTTACCGTCTTAAATTAAAAATTATCAACGATAAATTGAAATTTTATATTAAAACTGGTAAAATTGTAAATTCTACTTTTAGTAAATTCCACGATTGATAAATAAAATAAATAAATAACTAGTGTAAACAGATACTAGTAGCGTATCTGGGATCGAAGATATTCACAGCTTGACAAGCATAATTAACAAGGGATAATTCTGAACCCGGAAATTGAAAAACTTATGAAACTTTGGGAACATGTACATCACAAAAACACTCTGATTGGGTGAAATGGATTTTTGAAAGTTGGAAATTTTCCATTCTGCCAATGCGCTTAACTCGTTAACGGTAAGAGGTAGAGAAAACGTTTTTGCTTGCTTAAGACAGCAGGACGGTGTATATGGAAGTAACTAAAGTAAAAAAATTGAAATGCTGCAAAAATAAATTGTGTCATTGTCACGAGGCCGCGATTACCTTACCTACCGATACTAAATGGCTTATTCAATTTCCATTAATTTAAATACTGAAACTAAAAGTTAGCAATACATTTATTATTAATTATTAGAAACTACAATTTTTTTTTTGTTGTTTTTTTTCAATACTTTTACAACTGGTACCTGATGGCGCGCATTGATGAAATATGATGATAATCCAAAGTGGCGTTGGTAATCGCAATAAAATCATAAATCGCCCAAAAATAGTCGTAGGTTATTTATTTTTGGATTATTTGCTTCTATTAATTCATTCGTTATAATTTATATAATATTATTATAGATTTTGTAATTATAAATTGTTTTTTTTATTGAACTAAGTATAATGTTTAATAACTACACACATTTATCTTTTAATTGTTTTTTTTATTTCATTTGTCCATGCCCTAACTGTCTGCTTATCAGTTCTTTTTTTCCCAGTCAGAGTGTTTTTCCACAGAAAAAAATTGCGTAGTACACATATGTATGTGCTGTACATGTTCCCAAAGTTTCATAATTTTTTGAATTTCCGGGTTCGGGATCTTCACTTGTAAGTCGAATAAAATCCTTAGATAACTTACAAGTCGAAGAATAAGCCATGTAATAATGAGGCACTCGATCGATTGTTTCCAAATTTTGCACGAATACCTCTCAGTAGTCGAGAAATAACATAGGGGGGTTAGTTTTCAAAAATTGTTACTCCTTCCTTATGCTGCCCTGTGAAGAGGCATTTATAAGAAGTATTTCTAAAATTTCACCGATTGAGCTGATTTTTGGATATTTATGTAGTGCAAAATTAAAAATAAATCAACACGTGTGATGGTGATGGTGGTGACGTGGTGTTGATGGTAATGTTGATGATAATGATGATGGGGTTGATGATGGTGATGATAATATTTGGTACAACGGTATGATGGTTTGCAAATAGGATAGTATGATGATATCAAAATGATACACAATGGTGTGATGGTTTATGGAATGATGGAACTAAATATTAATTTTTTCTTTAATGAATATGTGTAATATTTGAATAAACTGGCCCTAGCTCTGGAAGGTCATTAAGATTGCAATAGTTGCTGAAAGAATTATTTAACTTCACACCATTATACCCTAGCGATCGTTGAGAAAATGATTTACCGTACCTTGGTAATCTAAAATGAGTATTCCTGGTATTATAATTATGGACTTCTCTGTTGGTAGACAGCAAACTATCTAAATAATTAGGAAGATCCCCCTTTTCGAGTAAATAAAACAGTTTTAGCACATTAAAGGGTACTCTCTGGCTGATTGATTTCCAGCTTAGTTTTTCTAGCATGTCTTTAATATGTGTTCTATTATCCGCGTTTAAAATGCTTCTCATAAATCGATTCTGTATTTTTTGCAGACGTGTTAATTGTGTTTGATTCATGATAAATAGAACAGATGAGCAATAATCTACATGGGGAGCTACAATTGATTTATAAAATTTTATTTTGGTCTCCATTGGTAGCTTGTCTTTAATTCTATTGAAAAGTCCTAATTTTTTATTCATCTTTTTGGCAAGAATCCAAATGCTGGTTAAAACTTAAGTTTTCATCAATGACGACACCGAGATATTTGTATTCTTTAACTCGTTCAATGATTTGGTTCGCAATTACATTATCTGAGGTACCCTCGTACTTGGTTTTGATTGACAAGAACATATACTTCGTTTTTGAAATGTTCAATGACAATTTATGAAACATCAACCATCCCCGTAAATTCTCAACTTTTTGTACGGATTCTTGATGAGTTGGTGCCGAAATAGTAATTAATGTGTCATCCGCAAACATATTAATTTGACAGTTCTTTATAACATATACTATGTCATTTATATACAAGATAAATAACAATGGTTCAAGTGTTGAACCTTGTGGTACTCCGAGATTGTTTTCTATCAACGATGATGAAAAATTATCGACTTTTGTATATTGTTGTCTCCCTTGAAGATAATTATTGAACCATTCAAGCTCTTTTCCTTCTATACCGTACTTGCATAATTTTTGGAGAACGATTTGCCTATCTATAGTTTCAAAAGCTCGTTGGAAATCTAAAAAAACTGCTATCACTACTTTTGTTTCGTCTATTTGAGTTTTCCATATGTCCAACATAAGATTTAATACTGTTTCATAGGAATGCAATTCTCTAAAACCAGATTGTTGATCCACTAATATATTGTTATTAGCAATATGATCAACCAACTGTTTTTTAGCTACTCGTTCCAGTACAGCTTCATAAATTGGGAGCATATTTATGAGGCGCAGATCTTCAGATGTGGTTGGTTTTGTAGGGTTATAAGGATTGAACTCAATTACCTGGCTCATGAGGGGCTTATGGTATAGGAGTTCTGTCTCACATGCTAACATTTACTTCCTGGAGACCCAACCTCCTACAAATAATTAGCAATTAACAGTGACAACAAGGCGCCGCAGGCAGATCTCTATAGCTAACAGATTGTCAGAACTCAATCCTTCTCATTGGGTATAGAGAATGAACCTTCATTTCGAGAGTAGGAACCCCAATAAATTTGTGTGTTTTAGATGCGGGAGCAAAATAAAAAAATTGGGTGTATCCAACTGGACGACACTTTTCCCAGAAAGCATCCTTTAAAGATCATCGAACCAACCATTTATATTTTACAAACATTTTCCGTTATTTTGGCCTGGCACAATATGTCACTGCTTTTCTTAAATTTCGAGAGATCTTCCCCAATATCACAATTGACCACGACAATTTAAATCTTCTACTCTCATACCGCCAAATCACAGATCCACAAATAATGTTAGATTATTTAGAACTGACACGTGTTGAGCTGCAATCAAAATCGCATTCGCCATTTTTCATCTTCGACCTTCATCATTTAGATCCAGTTATACATTTTTAGTATACCGTTGAAAGTCCTTAAGAATTTAAGACACTCCATTCAGAGAGCATCCATAATGTTCATAAATTTATTTTCTTAAAATTTGTGCCGTTTGTTCACATCACAATATTATGTGAGCAACGTGAGAATTGTCCGATATAATTAATTACTCAGTGCTTCAGTCTGGACGGGGCATCGCTGTGGACCATTCGAACAAACAACACAAAATCAGAATTCACGTTAATTTTCATTTGTTACCGAACTCCACATCCATGTCTTATAGCATTTCATTTTATATATCTCCCAGCTCTACTAAACCTGCACCACAGTAATGGCGTGATATTATTTTAAAGCCTCTCATAGTGATTTGCTATTAAAAGTTATATACGACTTATGCCCGATTTCAGAACAAAACGGCAATTCGTCAGTTAAATAATATTTCCTCTCTTTCTTCTTTTATGAAATTTCAATTTGTTTCATAATTCAAAATCAATGCTATCTGGATCATAATTCTTTTTTACATGAGAATTTTAAAGGGAGAATTAAATATTTGACTTTTCAATATCGCTCAAATAAAAATTTAATTCTCCCTTTAAGATGTTCATGTAAAAAAGAAATATCATCAGATAGCATTGATTTTGAATTATGAAACAAATTGCAATATCATAAAAGAAGAAAGAGAGGAAATATTATTTAACTGACGAATTGCTGTTTTGTTCTGAAATCGGGCATTAGAGTACCAAGAGAATTTATTACTCAGTAGTAATACCTTTATTGGCGATTTTATTGTAGCAATTCACAAAAAATGTATCGATCAACATGCCGTTGAAATTTCAATCATTAAAATGTCATACCATGTCAATAAAACGCCACAGAAATGTCAATGTCATAGAAACGGGAATATCTTGCAATATTTAAAAGCTCACTTATGTATATCCTCAGATTTAATTATTTTAAAATGGTGACAAAAAGCGTCTTCCATTGGCGAAAGCAAACTACTCGCAAGTACTTGTATCTACTCACAACTACTCATTCTCATACGATGGTGTAGAAAACAGAAGTACGTATAGTAGTTACGCATAAAATTTGCGCTAGGTTATGTTCGAATTTTTTTATTTTTTGGTAATGTAAAATGTCAAATTTAATACAAAATTATTTTGTTGTGGATGTTACTTTTTAAAGAAAAATGGATTTAAATATCAATGCGGTAAATAGCAATGCTTTCCCTTTATTACATTTCCATTTTTTTGACATATTTTCAATCTAATTTTATTTATAGCCTTTAAGGCATTGCCCTATGCACAAACAGCAAACCGGCATTTCAAACCGTCAAATCCAATTATTGACAAAATTGTTTGTTTTTCAACATGAAAATTATTAAAAAATAGTTTGAATCTATAAGTTCTACCTTATTCGTAAAAAAATTTATTAAAATTGATTTCCTTTCATTCAAAAATCTCCAATTTTATATTTTGACGGACGGATTTTTGCTTGACGGACGGCAAAACATAAAATTGAGGCTTTTTGAATTAAATTAAATCAATTTTAATAAAATTTTCTTAGAATAAGATGGAACTTATAGATTAGAACTATTTGTTAATAGTTTTCATATTGCAAAGTTAAGCAACTTAGCCAAAAATTGATTTGACGGTTTCAAATTCCGATTTTCCGTTTTGCATGGGGCAATGCCTTTACTGTAACAAACAACTTCCTATACAAAATACGAAAAATAACAACTAAACAGAATGCTGTGTTTGACTTGTTTCGCTTAATTTCTCGTTCCATTGGGTATCTACTCACAAGTACTTCCAAGTAGCAAATGTTGCCCATTGGAAGACGGCTATCATTATTTGCCGCCAGCAAAGTTTTTTAAGTAGATTTAGAAATTTAAATCCGTATCTATTCATTTTGTCTTAAATACACCTAGGGAACAATTGTTGGAATTTCAAAGGTGTATTAACTGTAGAAAAATATTTCTTCAAAAGGTTCAACATTACCTTGAAAAATAGATCAAGAATGCTTCAACAGGTGGATGATGGATTATCAAATTTATCATCAACATACCAAAAAAATCGTCGGTCCCATTTTTCAGAAAATCTGTTCTGCATTGTCGACCCGGTTCCAGACACCTAAGTAGCCGATAGAGTTAGTAAATTTGTTAGTATTTTTTTTATTTTTTTTGTAATACAGCGCCCCCCTGTTGTAACCGAAAGATCTGAAAAGTCATAATTTAATTAATTATTAATGGCTGGCAATAAACCGGCACACAAAAAATTAATATTTGAGATACAAAAAATAATAAAACGGCACAAATTAATGAGCAACAAACAAAAATTTCTTGGCATCACAATAATAATTTGGCAACATTTATAATTTTTTGGCACTATTGGAAGGGTACACAAAAATTATTTTTTGCCATCGAAATAAACATTTTGGGCGACAAAAATAATTAACTGGCAACAAATTTATAAATAAAAAAATTAAATTAGTTTTAAAATAATCTGGAAAATGGAGATCCCTAATTTAACTTAGGAGCCGGGATAAACAAACATGTCGCACTGCGTGCCGCACGAAAGGAGCGGATTATATAGAATCTATTAATGACACTGCAATATTTTATATCGATCCCCCATCAAATATTAAATAATACAAAATCGATTAAATTTAATTTTCTGTCTCGATTTTTTTTTTTTTTTTTTACTACTAAAAATTATTTTTTTCTGTTCCAAAATATTATATTTGTTGCCAATTTATTAATTTTGATGTCAATGTTTGTCGCCACAGTATTTAATAATGTCCTTCAAAAATATTTGTTTGTTTTTTCATATGTGGTGCCAAAATATTATTTGTGATGCCCATTTATTATTTTTGATGCTAATGTTTGTCGCCAAAAAATGTTTCTTGTATGCCCGTTTAAATTGTCCCATTAGTAATTACGAATTTTTATTTTTTTTTGTGTCTCCACTATTTTTTCCATGGGCGGTATGCGATTTCGTTCCATCATCATATTGCCAAGCAGTCACCCAAATTTGTACTAACCTAACCGTAGCAAATGTTGCTTGACATCATTGTTGAAGTTGTTGCGTCTCTTCTCCCTTGTCTACTCACCGGGGGGGGGGGAGGGGGGGAGGGGCCGGGTAATGCCTAGTAGAATATTTTAAATAAAATATTATTTGATGAAATTAAATATACTTATACATTTATTTGTATTGCATTATATACATAATTTTGTATAATGCCTCTTTTGTTTCCAAGGTGCGATATATTTTGTTTCCAAGTAGAGTTCCACCTAGGTTGAACCTAGGTTAGCGTTCATGGAAACGGGGTTGAGTTGGATTTTCTTTGAGTTAATTTGAACTCAACGAAAATACCTGAGTGGAGTAGAGTTGAAATTCAAAATGGCGCGGCGAATAAATATTAAGGATTTTTATTATTAATACCATAAAAAAATATTACAATACTTTAATACAACAACCAGTTATCTAAAATAAGTAAAGTAACGTTCATGACAAAAAAATTCGTTTTTTTAAAATTAAAAGTCCAACATACATAATTTAAAAAAAATACATTTTCATAAATTTCTGTATTGCGATCAAATACTTAACTTATACTTTTTAAAAATTATCTGTAATATTTAAAAAATGCTTGGGGACCAAAAAATGCGAGATTTAGATGCAAATGACCGACATATTATGTACATATCTTTGTTTTTTTTAGAAACCAGATAATTGCAAAATGTAAATTATTCAGAAAACTCATTTGAAATAAAAATTCGCAGTAGCTTTTAGTAATAATTTCTCATTTTTATTTAAATTTTCCGGAGAAATGGGGAAAAATATTAAAATATAGAAAAACTGACATTTATTTTTGAAACTTTAAATAATTGTCGAGTTAGTTTCATTCATAACTCAAAATCGACAAAAATGCAGTTAACTGGTTTCTAAAAAAACAATGTGTGTAGCCTCTACGCGCGACAGGAGTGAAACTTTTTAAGCTGAATATTTGTAATTACTATAATTTATAGTTCAATGGTCCGGCTGGCATATACAGTAAAATGTGTTGCTTTTCCGCAGCAAGGATTGAAGAAATAGTCAATTGATCCTTATAGTGTTATAGGAGTATTATACAGTCAGAGTAGATACATCCAAATTAGATAATTACACATTCTACATTATCTAGTTGTGTTTCTCAGTCTTTATTACTCTATGATCTGGTAAAACAGGATTATTACAACTCGATACAAAATCTACCTATAAAGACACGATAAACTGTTGATATTAAAGCAACATTTTAGCTTGAGAACGCAAGCGAAATTGTGTTGATGTATTGTTCGGTTTATATTTTAAAGTGAATTTTGCTTAAGACAAACATTTTCTTCAAGAGAAATTCAGAATACTAAATAAAATACCTAAAGTAATGCAACCAGCGGTTGATGCATAGGTGCAGTTTTCTCATATCATTTGGAGCTATTGCAGAGTATAATTTCCATGTCTCATTTTGTAGCTAGCATAAACCAAATGTTTCATTTTTGAATTGCCCGAGAAAAAGAAATACATTTTGTATTTAGTTTAAAAGTATTAAATTTAATCTTAATTTGCCAACTCTCATTGTATGGTCCTTTAAATATCTATACAAATTTAAGTTTTATAAACTTCACTTCTCTATTTATTGTAAATTTAAAATAAGTTATTTAACATAATAACCGCCTACATCTAAATAGTACAGAAACATTAAGTTTGAGATATTTGTGTACAAGCAAATTATTTACAAACACAATTTTTGTACTTGTTTTATAAATAATAAACTTGTAAATTGCAATCAATACCTCAATATACTTTAAATCTAGGAGGCATTGATTCGACTGTTCATAGATGATGTTTTTGTATTAGTGACTTTCCCAAATATAATTGCAACGCTTGCTGACTGGCGGCTAAAATATTTCATTTATGTAGTTTTATATGGTCAAAATGTGTCTTGAATGTTTCATTATATTATTAATTTCCACTAAATTAATTTTAAAATTTGTTATTTATTATTAATCACAACATATTGAATTTTATTAATCATAAAAAAAAGTAGAGGGACATCCACTAAATTAGACAAGGAACTTGTATTTGTAAACATGATTTTACTTGTTTTTCCATGTAAAAAAAAAAAAAAGTAGTCAGCGCTGCCCAAGCGGAGGGACAAATGAACTAAAATCGATATTGGGCAAATGGCTAATTGCTTTCAAACAATGAGGGACTTTCCCAATATCGATTTTAGTTCATTTGTCCCCACGCTTGGGCAGCGCTGACTACTTTTTTTTTTTTTTACATGGAAAAACACGTAAAATCATGTTTACAAATACAAGTTTCTTGTCTATTATGTCTAAATTAGTAAATGTCCCCCTATTTTTTTTTTATGATAAATAAAGATGAGTTTATTTATTTATTTATTTATACTGAGAAAAGTCTACAAATATGACTTGAATTTATAACATACTGAACATGGTAGAATAAAAAAATTAAATTAAACAAAAAAAGAATAAAAATTGACATAAAAATATTTTTAGGTTGGAGCAAAATGTTGCTTCAACCTACGTTTAAAGCTGTTTTTACTTAAGTAAAAGTCGAACAGATGGTCGATTTTATTAAAACTCTTCGACATCATGTTTACCGGTTCATTATCACCATAGTTTGTTCTGTGTTTATTTAGATGAAGGAACTCATGATCTCTTAAATTCCTACTCGGTGCCTTTATTTTAATTGATTCCAGTATGGATGGTGCATCGATTTGATCAAGTAAAATATTTCCAATAAACGAACACTTTAAAAGTTCTCGTCTATTTGCCAATGTTGTCATTTGATAGGTTTTGCATCCAGTAGCATATGATGGTAATCGCTTCAGGTTAACGTGGTGCGGTAAGTCATGGTCATAATCCCATCCGTCTTTACACATTATATACCGTATAAACTTTTTTTGGACACTCTCGATTTTTCTGATAGGTTCGTCGTAAAAAGGACACCAGATGTTGACAGCATATTCAAGTTGAGATCTCACGTAGGCATAATACAGGATCTTGATTGTCTCTAGGTCATGAATATCCCCAGTCCAACGCTTAATAAAACCAAGCATGGAATTGGCTCTAGCAACGCATTGTTCAATATGCTTAGTAAAGCACATGTTTTCAACGAAAGTAACCCCTAGGTCTTTAATCTCGAATACTTTTTGTAAAAGTACGCCATTTATTTGATATTGTTGTGTAACAGGGTTAACTTTTCGATGGAACGATAAACTCTTACACTTGTTGATGTTGAGACTGAGGAGGTTAGACTCACACCATTTCGCTAGATTGTCGATGTCTTCTTGTAGCTTATGGGTATCGCCGATGTTTTCTACTGTTTTAAAGATTTTGAGATCATCTGCAAACATTAATACCTTAGAATGTTGTATTACTTCAGTAACGTCATTGATGAAAATTATGAAGATCCAAGGACCAACATGAGAGCCTTGTGGTACTCCTGAAGTAGCTTGAATTGATTCTGATCTTCTATTACTAAGCTCAATATACTGAATGCGATTACTCAAATATGATTTAAACCACGCAACAAACTGTTTAGAAAAACCGAATCTGTATAACTGTTCCAACGTTTTACAATGACTGATGGAGTCAAAGGCTTTGGCAAAGTCAGTATACACCACATCAACTTGCTTATGCATTTCAATTTCTTTAATGGTGTTGCTGGTAAATTCAATAAGATTTGATGATGTTGATCTTTTGGGTATAAAACCATGCTGACACTGTGAGATGAATCGAGGAACCAAAGATCTGAATGAGTTGCATACAACCAGTTCAAATAATTTGGGTATTGAAGATATTGATGTAATTCCTCTGTAACAAGAGACATCATTTCTTGCTCCTGTTTTGAAAATTGGTGTTACTCTTGTTACTTTCCATTTCGTTGGAAATACGGCTAGTTGTAATGATTGATTAAATAGAAGACACAGAGGAGTTACCAACGATGTGAAATCTTTCAATAATGAAGCTGGAATGCAATCAGGACCACATCCATCTCCGAATACTTCTAAAGCTCGATGAATATCCTCAGTTTCAATCCTTGGTGTTAGTATGGTTACGTTGTTTTCACCATTGTTTGGATGTTCATACTTATCAATGTCTTCCGGTTTATAAACTGATTGAAAAAACTCCGCAAACATGTTTGATATAACCTGCGGGTCACAGGATTTACGTTCTTTGAATGTCATACTCACTGGGTAACCATTAGTTTCACGTTTTTCTTTAAAAAATCTCCAAAAATGTTTTGGATCGTTTCTTATTTTTTCCTTAATACGGCTTATATAACTCTTATACTTTATCTCAAAGTATCTCTCGAAATTTTGATTACACGCAGTGAATTTATGTTTGCTTTCGTCTGAACTGATTTTGAGATTTGCCTTGTAAGCTTTGTCTTTCTTGTTCTTAAGATTGATTAGTTTATCGTCGTACCATGGTGGATATTTGTTCGATTTGGCCGCAGCAGTAGTAGGAACAAATAGTGCAATGCCCTCAGATAATATTTTGTAGAATTTCTCCACGTTAATATCTATGTTGCTACTGATTAGTTCATTTTTCCAGTTAATCTGCTCAAAATAAAGATGAAGGTTTATTCTGTCGGCTTTTCTAAAGTTGTAATACGGCTCTCTGTTTTGATGGTTATCAATAATATTGCTACCCTTGCTTTCAAAAATTATTTCTAGGGCTTTGTGGTTAATATCATTAATAACGAATGGTAATGGTGATTCATTTACTTTAAATAGATTCCGTTCATTTGTAAAAATTAGATCTAGAATTCGGTCAAGACCATTCTGCACCTCGCAAATTTGGCTAAGATTTATATCGAAAACAGTATCGATAAACAGACACTCAATTTCAGAACTCACGTTCAATGGTAAAATTTCATCCATTTCTTCGTCATATGACCAGCTAATAGTTGGAAAATTAAAATCCCCCGTGATCAAGATTGTATCAGTTGAATTAGCAGCATTGTTTATTTCCATTATTGTGTCGCAGCAGGCGGTGTAAGATGATATCGGTGAGCCAGGCGGAACATATGCAACGTAGATAAAAATTGACTTTTTGTTGATTGCGATCTTAACACACAATTGCTCGATGGATAGGTTAGATATTTCAACTAACTCATTCGATAATGATGCATCAACCGCAATGAGTACTCCTCCGCCAGATTTTTTATCACTAGTTAGCGGTGATCGGTCGCATCTATAAACCACATATTGGCTAGGAAAGAATTCAGAACTCAGGATTCCTTTGTGAAATGAAGTTTCACAGATGATATAAACCGAGAAGAGCGTTTTTAACACAAAATTGCGAAATTGAGCTGCTTTCGAAGACATTTTATTTACATTTTGGAAATAAAATGAATGGTTCCTAATTCTTGGTGGTTTTTCCATTGTTGTAGTCTTCTTGTAGTCTGATATTTTCAAAATATGTGCTGGGCTTTGAATGGTACTGGGACCAGATTTATCGATGACATGAGCGAGGTTATATTGGTTTGCAGTTAAAGCAATTCGTATTAAAGAGTGCAGTTGGTCTCCTTCAATCGGTGAGAAGTAGTTAAATTTGTGTGTGTGTCTGGTTAATGCTACTATAGCATGTGGTAAGCTATCGAATAGTTTAATTTCTTTGTCAGACAGTCGGACACAGTTAACGCTAGCTGAAGTTAAGCCTTGAGCCTCATGAATAGTTAGGATTTTACTTGAATCAGGTAATTTTAGATTGTTAGTTAATTGCCTTTTGTCGCGTTTTGTGAAAGTTAAGTACAGTGAATTTGGCATAACTGGAATATCAGAAATCAACCGGCATTTGTTAAAACTGACTGATTTCGTATTATTATTAGTGGTATAAAATTGATGATAAATTGATTGTAATGCATGTACCACATCCGCAGGGCATCTATAGGTTGTATTAAGATATTTAGAACGTATTGTAAACTTATTTGCATCAAAATAAAGCATGTTGACATAATTAAGCCGGTCGATGTACGGTATTTGGTTTTGATCACCCAGAATGAACATTTTACGGCAGTCACTTAACAAAGCCACTAAGCCCAATAGTCCAGCATGTACCATCATGTACTCGTCGATATAAACCGTATCATATGTTTTGAGTCCATTTAAGAGGTAAGAAGCAATCGTGCGGTAGTTAGTTTTAATATCTTCAAGGTTTTTACCAGCTTCTTTACATTGGAAAGCCACCTTGGTTTTTATATCATTAATGCCGTGCTTCGTAGAACTGAGGACGAGATCTTTTCCAATTATATGTGAATTTAAGATCCATGTTGATTTGCCGCAGCCTGGCACTCCTTGAATAGATATAATTTCAGGTTTATTTTTATCAACTGATAGTGGAAGCTGATTTAATCTTTCAAATATTTTCTGGTCTAGCATTATTTCAGTAGCATTGGAGCAGAAAATGTATCTGCTAGATGTGATAAAGCAGTTCTTTTCAGAATCAAACTGTACCAACGCATTCCCATCGAATCCATATTGGTGATCAGTTACAGGTTCTTCTATGTAGGCTTTGTTATGATTATCATAAACAAAAACTCTAATTGATGATAAGGAACTCGCAGAAAACGGTAGACTGTCAATTGATTTGTTATAAAGTTTCGACAGATGATCACTCGTGAAGATGTTGGAGAATTTCATAAAGTGGAGAATTTCCTTTATAGAATTACGATAGTAATGATCAGATACTTCTTCAGAATAGTAAGTAGGTGTTGTAGGAAGCGGTGTGGTGTTAGGTATACCTGCACTATAAACACTATTCGGTAGTGGCATGTCAACAATCCATCTAGATGATAAAAGATGAGTATGTTGCGATTAATAATAAATATCAAATTTTAAAATTAATTTAGTCGAAATTAATAATTTAATGAAACATTCAAGACACATTTTGACCATATAAAACTACATATTATTATGAAATATTTTAGCCGCCAGTCAGCAAGCGTTGGAATTATATTTGGGAAAATCACTAATTCAATTTCGTTTCAATTTTTTTTTGTTTTTTTCGAATCATACCCTGCCTAAAAAAAATTCACTTCAAAAATAAAGAAATAGCTACTGTCGCTTTTTTCGTTTCATATCGCTTCTTAATTTTTTGCTTTTAATTTTTGTTTTGTTTTAAAAATCACCCCGGTACTAAAGAAGTTTCACTTCAAAAAACACAGATATATCTTTCTTTAGCTTGAATTTTTGTATGGTTACATGTTTGTTCTTTTTTTGTTGTCTTCTTTAGTTTAGAGATTGAGGTGTCGGACTGTGATTTCCAATTAATTCGATCATATTTCCATCCACTTCGCTCGATTTATGTATTAGAACAATGTATTATTCTTAAATTTTATTATTTTCGATGGTTAGATCTCCCTCAAATTACAGCTTTGATAGATAATAGTTATGATATATCTACAACTGCAGAAAATCGTTGGTTGCAAAAATGTATTCAAGCTACATTTGTAACCTGCCTGATGAGTTGGATGTGGTAAATAAACTTTTTTATACCGATACAGGTAAAACGGTTAAGAAATGCACAAGTTTAACATCTAATTAACTATGTTGCTACACATGCTAAATATGTGCAAAAAAAAAATCGATCGCATTTTTATAAAGTTAAAAATACATTAAACTTATGCAATTCTTTTTTTATAATAAAAACGCGATTTTTTGTACAAATATTTTCCATAAATACATAATATGTATTGTAAAGGTCTCGGTCAAACCGAAACTCATAAAAAACTGTTGGAAAACAAAAACAAAAAGCGGGAACCTAGAGAAAGGAAACTTAATAAATTACGAGTATAAATGGGATATATGTATGTATGTACATATAAAATAACGAATACATATAAACACTACTGTCTGACACTTCACGGGTGACCCCTCATCCTCCATTTTCGATTCAGCGCACAAACACTGCAACGATGAAATATCAGCGTTGTATATCGTGAATATGTATAATAGAAAATTTTCTCACCATTCTATTAAAAAAAAAAAAATAGAAAAGTTGCAAACCCTACTATACTCACAAGTTATATTATGCAAATCACATTTATATTCCTTTTCCTCGTTTGTTGCAAATATTTGCTTTGTTGACATTTTTTGTAGTGTTTTTTATGTTTAAAATGAATAATAAAAATCTATTTATAAAATAGTTAATTTTATTATTAGATAGTTTTCCATTATGACGATACAGTTTTTATAGATTTTTAAATGTAGAAACAAAAAAAATTTAAAATTAACTCGTACATACGTTCTTAGTCTTGCTTTACTTACGTTATTGTCCGGTATTCATTTTAGTTTGTTATTTCGAATTTTAGACAACAGCCCGAAGTGTTTTATCATGTATTAAGGGCTCTGCCCCTGGGTCATTCAATCGCTATAATAAGGCCAGGTCACGGTGTCTTTGATTTATTCATCTGTAGGCGAATAAATAAAAGTGTTTCTCTTTCGATGATTTAGTCCATTATTTCTAATTTGCAATCGATAATCGTACAAATTCATAAAACTTTTTTTTTCGTGCCAGGTCATCGTTTGTGTTTTTTGTTTTATATCTCGAAGTTATATTCTTCTGCTGGGTATAATGATAAGTTTCATAATGTTGTTTCTTGTTATTTTCAGAATTTAAAATAATATAGTATTCGAGAATTTTCCCAACAACTAATACAGGTAATTCGTTGCACATTGGAGCATTAAATTGCTCTCTACGGCTATTTCTTGGCTTCTGATCTGCAAGAATTTTATTATAAATTATTGATCACATGAGCTCCTTTTGACAGTCGTTGTAAATTCTCGTAGGATTTAAATTTGTGAAGCATTTTTGCAGATTGGATACAACAGTTTTCTCAATGCTGTGAATATAACGATACCTTGTATCATGTTGTTTCATGACCTTCAATAAAATTAGTTACTGCCGATAATGAAGTATATTTGACCCTGGCATTTAAAACACGGCATAAACTTTCTAAAGTGTCTCAGATAGTCTGAAATGGTTGTAATTTTACTTTCGGCAGTACAACCCTTGCGTATTCGGTGCAATAATCCATTTTGAGAATTTAACATTTTCGGTTGTAGGGCACGCAATATTTAATGCGATTTTTTATTCGCTATTCGGATCAATATAACGGGAAACGTCGTATATGAGTGGCTCCCAATGGCGGCTCTATAAAAATAGGTGGAGCTAAATATTTGTTTATCAATTTCTCGCTGAGCAATTTACTGTTTCTTAGTATAAATATTTCTCTATCAAGGATTAATTTCGGAAATCATTTATGTATATCAAGAAACCTCATCAAAATCTATCTCAATTTATTAAATGTGCAGAAAGTTTCCAAATGTTTGTTAAATTATTACAATAACATATTGTAAATGTTCTCTAATTGTTTGTTTTGACATTAGAAATTATCTCACGTTGTAATTGTATAACTTATAAATTTGGTTAAACGAAGTTTCGTTTAATTTTAAAATTCTACCCTAGTTACGTTAGAAAAACAGTCGGAATTACGTCGGGTATGTCGAATTGTCGGGTTTGTATATTCAAAAATTAATAATATATTCAGCTAATATTCAAATAATTGTTTTAGTCCCTGTGAGGTGGTCCCAGTACCTTTAGTATAAACGAATAGGTGCGTAGTTGGGTGAATTTTATGAAAAAATCCATTACGAATACATACGACCAAAAATGAAGGAACCTTCTTAATTTGAATTTAAAAAATTTGTCATTCATTGTGCAGTCGTTGAGTGAACATCAATTGTACAGTGTGTTTTTTTTGTAAATTCAAATCCATTTACTTAGTACTACTTAGTGAAAGTTGTATCATTACAGTTAAATTATATTTGAACATACCTTATTACAATGACAAAGTAGTTCCCACTCCCCAGAGGAGTGGGATTTCATTTGTAAATAATGGCCGTAATTTCAAAAAACAGTGTTTACAAGAAAAAATAACAGTTAGTGATATCATAATACCAAAAATAGTGAATTCCAATATAATGGGTACTGAATACGGCACTCCAAACGGTACTATAAATATTTCAAATAGGTTGAATGTGTTGAGCCCTGATATGAATAGTGAGTATGCAACCTGTACAAAATTAAGTATAATTAATTAATAAAAAACTGGAGAAACTACCACTGTTGTATTAAAACAACAGAATTATAATTTTGTTGACTCTTTAATGAAAAAGTTTAGTTTAAAGGGTTATTACATGAAAGTTAATGCTAATGGCGTAATCGTATATGTATATGAATAGCCTAGACCAATACAAAATATTAATTGAAAAATTAAATGCCGATCAAATTTCATATTTTACATAGT
Organism: Tipula helvola; assembly: GCA_963556165.1. Taxonomy (NCBI): domain Eukaryota; kingdom Metazoa; phylum Arthropoda; class Insecta; order Diptera; family Tipulidae; genus Tipula; species Tipula helvola. The sequence continues at coordinate 210,243,767 of OY744482.1, forward strand.
TATGAATTGGAAGAAAATAAAACACAGACATTTGTTTTATCGGGGCTTCCAAATGTGCATGTTGATGAACTCCGTAATGATTTCAATGATAAAAGGGTCAACCCTAAGTAGTGATATTAAAACTTTGAACATTCAACGGAAAAGATATGATGAGCATCAGTTTTATCTTCTTTATTTCAAGAAAGAGGAAATATCAATTCGAAAATTAAACAAAATTAAATATGTCTGCTACGTAGTGGTAAAGTGGTCATACTGTCAAAGGTCTAATAAGTTAACTCAATGCCATAACTGTCAAGCATATGAACACTGAACAAGGAACTGCCATCTCCCAGCTAAATGTGTGAAGTGCGGAGATAATCATAATCACAAAATTGTATTCATGGATTAATCTGCAAGAATTGTAACCAGAAAGGCCACGGTACAAATGAGGCGAAATAAGTGCTAATAATGCGAAATGTGCCTTTTGTGAAGGAGAGCATCGGTTAGCAAGCTGTACCAATAAACAATACACAACTGTAATTGAAGATTTAGTTAAATGTGCCAACTCTGGCATTAAGCATACTGCTAACTAAAACCAAAGTCCAAGGCAACAAACGTACATTCAGAATAAGCAGCTTGCGAGGCAGCAAACCAAATACATGCAGAAGACACCTACCGTCTTAGAGAGAAATTCATCATTGTTATTCAGTAAAGCAACAAGAGATGCTGAATTTCCAATTCAACCAATACCAAAATTAACGGATCAATACTTCTCACAATTTAAATCGACGTCCGCTAACACGAATTCAACACAACGACATCAAACAAATAATAAATCTACAGAAGGTAAGAACATGTACAACAGCGTACAGATGATTGAAATCATTGAAGATACAGAACACTCAATGTAATGTCAAATTGTAAAAACAAAGCTGAACAAATCGGAGCAGTTTTGCTCTATATGTGTATGATTCTAATCAATATGACTAGTACATTTAATGAAATAAATATTATTTATTGGAGTGCTTAAACTATTCGCAATAAATCTTTTGAATTTGTTAACTTTCTTGTAGATCACTCGATTGAAGTTGCATGCTTGAGTGAGACGTAATTAAATAATAGGGACAGATTAAATCATCCAAATTATTATTGTTATATACTAGATCGTTCTAATTCTTCTTACGGTGGGGTGGCTGTAATAATAAAACAGAATATCTTTCACGAACTAACACTGGTACCGCCAACCAAAATAATAGAAGCATTAGGAATAAAAGTAAGTCTGAATAATTCTGAAATTATAATAATGTCGGTATATTTTCCTGGCTTTGGTTCAGGAAATATAGCAAACGTACGACTAATGTACGTTGAAAACAGGCTTCATTCTGATCATAAGTCTATTAGGTTTAACATTTTTCAAGAGATTGCGAGTAATAGTCCTACTCATTACATTCACGATTATGTCAATGCAAATTGGAATACCTATAAAAACTATTTAAATGATAAGTGAGATACCAAAAGACTTGATATAGGAATCATACAACGTTCTAAATCGATGAAATGGTTAATTATATTTCAAACCTTATTATTGAAGCTGAGTCGCTTGGTGTACCAAAAGTAGTCCCCGATGTCCGTTTCCGAAACTGCCTAAAACACATTTTTGAAATAATCACTTGTTATATATAAAATTAGAGCTCTCGGATAGGGCTACAATATAAAATGCAAAATAATGTGCCACAACAGACTTTTATGCCAAAAATCAAGAAACAAAATTGTGAACTTTTCCAAAACTCTTTAACATGTGTGTTCCAAAACTCTCTATTTTTACGTTTTCTGTTTTGTTGCAAAACTGCATGTATTCTATAACTCAAGGACACATTTATTTCCAAAAATCTCTAAATGTTTTTTTAAATCTATCGTATGATTCGTAATACCGTTAATATCCAACAGTATTTTCGATTGAAATTGGAAATTGGACTTTTTTAAATTTAGCAATCGAATTAAGCTTAATAACATTGCCGACTACGAAATTGCAAACATCCAACTTCTTCAAGCTATAATTGCAGCTCATTAACTATGCAAGATATAATGAGGTTTCATCAAAAATTTTATGATAACAAATCAAAAATCGAGCAAGATTATTATCTACTCAAACATTGTGTAACTACTGGTCCCATTAGAACTAAGAGTCGAAAGAAAAACGTATCAACTACTTATCATACCCCAAAACTTTATGGAAAAACATACAAAATCGTTAACGTATGTCAAAAATCTGTATTAGAAATTTCAAAAATATCAAGATTCCGCCTACAACGCATTTGCCGAAATTTTCAAACAGCCAGCATGGTACCGAAAGAAAACCGCGGTGGTACAAGATTTTCGCAAAAGCAAGAGGACAGAACAGAACAAGTTATCAAATTCAATAGTGATTTGCAAACCCTACAATCAAATTACTGCCGAAACTCCAATATAAATAAACAGTATCTGCCTAGTGAGTTAAGCATCAAAACACTGTGGAAGCAATTTAATTCAGAGAATGATTCTTATTTGGTTAAATATGACTTTTTCGCAAAATTTTTGTGAACAGATGCAATTTAAGCTTTGCCTCTCCATCAACTGATGTATGTTCCAAATGTTTATGCCTCAAAAAAGTTATAAAATATTCAATGGACGTTGTAGGAAAACACCGTTCGATGACGGAATTATACGTTCACAAACAGAGAGCAAAAACATTTTACGAAGATTGCGAAAGGAAAACGACCATGAAATTGTATTCTCTTTCGATTGCCAAAAAACATAGTTTTGCCTAAATTGCCAGATCAGTCGACATATTTTTCAAGGCAGCTGTATCAGTACAATTTCACTATATCCAAAAGTTCTTCAAAATCTAACCAATCATGGCAAATTATTTTATGTTTTACGTGGAATTAAGCAAAGAGACCCTTTGGCGTGTGTAAACCAAAAGGGAGAATATTATATTAGGTTGGGTGATCGAGGTCGAAGGAATATTGTACTAAATTTATTGATGGTTGAACCCTACGATGTTCGGTAGTTAAACTATTATACAAAAAAAAAAAAAAACAGATGGCAGTTATCATCGTAAGTGAGGGTGGTTGGGTAAAAACGTGTGGTATACAGAGCGAGAGGGTAAAACCAAACAAAAAAAAAACAAAAGAAATATACATACAATTTTAGAAAATCTAGGCTTCACGAATTAAAAAAGGCTGAATTAAAAAAAGTGAATTAAAAATGGTGATTTTTGTATGAACATCTGTTACTTTTTTTAATTCAGTTTTATTCACAAATTTTCTGAAATAAAAAATGTATTCTTTTCCATACAATATTCGCTATTTTTATTTCACTAATGAACACTTTTTTTAATTCAGCCTTTTTTAATTCGTGGGGCCGAAAAACTACAATAAACAGTGACTCGTTCTCTTCGTGTGAGTTTTGGAAAGTTAGCAAATCTACGATGCAGGTTGACTCTACTACCGCATGGCCTGGATTATCCGCCGACCACCATCGAATTACGATCAGGATATCGTTACTAAATTATGGGACTTAGCTATGGCAACGGAGTCTGACATTATACAGCAAGTATAACATCATTCAACGGGATACAACAGGTAAGCCCAAACGGTCTCCTGTGGTATCTTTGTTATTTAACAGAAATATTTTTTTCCCTTGTGGCTAAGCCGTGGACGGCAAAGAATCGGTAATACAACAGCCCATTGTGTCGGTGTATAGGTGTATACGAATAGGATAAAACAATGAAATCCAAACGTGGCAACATCAGCCGCTATTCTGAAGAGTTACCGCGTGTTGGGAGCCAGGGAGGAACTTCAACTTAGCTAGTTGGAATTGAAATTTTAAATAAAAAAATGTAATAAAAATACTGATTAGCAATAAGTTTAATAGTTTAATTTGATTTTGGTGTTTATAATTTTTTGTATTGAAACGGTCTGTAACTAGATATATCAGTGAGTTAAATCGCAAAACCGAAAGAACAATAAAAAACATAAGATTGGTGATTAAATCCGAGCGTCTGTGTGTAAGGGTGGATAATATTTGCCCGGAAGAGGAAAAATTTATCATTTTTGTCTTTTAGCAAATAGTAAAAAAAAAATAGTAAGCGGCCAACAACGAGCGCTCCTGAAAGGATTATTAAGAACGGGTGAGTTTTTGAACAATTTATATATTTTTTTCTTTCGGCACACATTTTTTTTTATCCACCTGATAATTTTAGGGGAGAATAACACGGTGGGAAGTTTACACTTACCGTGGCAGAGATTTATTTATATATTTCTTGTGGAATTAAGAATTTCACAAGAGGGAGTATCAATTGTAGTAATGTGGCGAGAGTCATTATAGTCTAGTTATTTATTTTTTTTCTGATTGAATTAATAATTAAATGGATTCGATTGAATCGATGATTTAGAAATGATGGCGTTTTAATTGAAATACGTGATGAGGATGTGTGAATTATGATGCTGGTCACCGCCTGATCGGGCGTGTGACAATTAAACGTACGAGTTCAGAAGCCAAAAGACCCTCCTTCCGACGTTAAGCTTCCAGCAATCAGCATGCCTAGCTTCGCCTATAGAACTCGTTACATGCTGTTAAACTCAATCTAGGTACATTTTACATAATAATTAGGACAGTTTACTTTCCTCTAGAACTAACCTCGAAGTTTTGTCAAGATTTTATTGAGAAGATCTCATGTAATTTATTGCCTCTTATTTCTGAAAACACTGATTTTGTTATTTTCGGTGATTTCAACTTTCCAGATCTAATTTGGATGATGGTTGATAATATATTCATTCCTGCTAATACGAACGATTCTTCAGCCTTCAATAAACAGGGTAATTCAATGTATTGAATTAAAATTAATGTTTTTAAAAAGTTTATTATTTATAATAATTTTTAAAGTTATTTGGGTTAGGACTGTATATATACATAGATATTTTTACCAATTGCTTCCTGGCAAACAATATTCTCAGAATCCTGTAACTAACTCTCTAATGCATGAATTTTTAATCATTTTCTATCAAAATTTGGACTTCAACTCGTAATTGTTGAACAAATGTGCATATTACAACAACAAAAACCAAACCGTTATGACGAGAGTACTTTAAAAGAGAATACCTCATGTAAAAACTAAAGAAAAAAAATATTCATGATAACGTAAAGTTAGACAATTCAAGATAACATACAGTCCGCCTTTAGGCGGAGTTATGCATTAGAGGGTTAAACCATTGCGGATAGGGTTTATGGCAGGTTGAAACATCCTAACACATTTCTGTTTTTGACGATTTTTTTTTTTTTATAACTTCTTTCCGATTTCTTCACGTAAAATGTGAGTTTATTTTAAAATTCTATCAATCCCACAAACACAACGCACCCACACATTTTACCGAGAAATAAGAGAAATTTATTAAGAATTTCTGAAGAATCTAAAATTGAAAAATGAGAAACGTGTCGAAAATCAGGAAACCAAGCAGCGAAGTAAGGAGAATAATTTAATGCTCAAAACACATCAATTACAAAGTAGAAAAGTTGGAATGCTGGGGTTTGAGAGTATATTTTTATTTTGTGCTCACAATTGGTTTGTTGGTAAATTTTTTGAAACACATTTTATTTATTAAATGAATTATAACGAATTTTTAAAATTTAACTGTTTGGAGATGAGGTTTTCTTTACTTTTGAAATTTTACATTGAGAATAACATATTTAGAATACTGTTTGATTTCGGTTTTATTGTGTAGCTGCGTCTTCCAATTGTAACGTTAAAACTTATGAAGAAATCGAAATTTTACAACTTTGGGAAGCATCCACTTTAAAAAATTCATCAAAAATTTTACAATATTTTTGTAAACTTGTTAAAACAATACTGCTTCTTAAAATCGCGTAAGTTGCGAGACGGCATATTTTTCATAATTAGTTAGGTTAGGTTAGGTTACGTTGAAGTGGCTGCTATCGCACACTTAGGCCAGCAGTGGCCCGTTGTGATACCACAGGATCCCATCTCCCCATTACTCCCGTTGAAACCAACCAGAGCTATTTATATAGCGTAATAAATCTCGCACTCCACAGTCCGCGAGTTCCGAAAGGCTGTCCATACCGTACACACCCAAATACTTATGCCTTCTGTATGATAGCGCCGGACATGAGCATAGGAAGTGTTCCAAAGAATAACATCGAAAAACTATCGATAGTCGCCGATAGTTTTTACTACCGATATTATTCGATATTTCTATCGATTTTTCTCTACCACTATTTACAATAAAAATTGAACTTAAGTTGAATTTTTAAGGTTTCAAAACTTGTTTTTTATCAAGCAAGATTCAATAATTTACAGTTTTTTATTAAAATTAGAAAAAATCTTTTATGTAACACATTAGTTCACTCGTGTGGCACTACTCGTTACTCAAAATGAGGCATTTCCTAACTGGTTGCATATATAGCTATTTCATTACAAAAATATTAATACGATAAATCATTCTTGCTACTTTAATTACTTGTGTCGAAAAATCATGAGTTTTCAATTAAAATATTTTTTGAATGTCTTAAACATATTTTTTTTAAAATAATAACTCCTCGTAAAATCCCACACGCAAATTTTCACAAGAGAAAAATGAACGATACATTTATTTCACCAGAAGTGGAGAAGAACTCTAATGTTCATAAATTGATTTTATATTTTGGTAATTTTATAAACCAAACCGTATCTACCATCTACCCTAGTAGTACTGTGTAGGATTTTGTATAACACTACCGTATAGTAAATTGTAGCAATAGTGATGGTTGCAACATTAATAAGTTCTGAGAATAACCACAAACATTGTCACGTGCCACATTCCAAAGGTGAATTATTAATTAAATCTTAAATGTCCACCCAGTTTACGCGACACTAAAATCTTCCCCAATATATAATCGATTTTTTTCATACCGCTAGACTTGACAGCAATATTTTGTTTTATTCTCTTTATTTTTACACTACTGCAGAAATAGTGTTTCACATTTAAATTCATTTTGTTACACACAGACATAAACTCACTTTATACTATCCTTCTTTAATTTTAACCTTGACAGACAATAATCTTTTCATGTATTTTAAATGAAATACAATTTCATTCACAAAATTTATTCAACCCACTACAGCTACATTTTTCCCTATTTTTTTATGTTGTCATGTCGAACATGGAATCGAAACGCAGAACAACAAAAAAGAAAGCAAGGTTACATTTTCGTTATGACGTCATAAAATCAATATCCTAGTGTCAGGCAGCATAAATTTACTCAAATTTGTATAATAATATTTTTTTTTGTTTGTTCATTTTGCAGTAAGTTTTTTTCAGTTCTCCTCCTTTCTCGTATCTCGTGTGATGTCATTAAATTTAATGACGTCATTGGTTTTAAGGGGAACTATACACTTGTTGATGAGTAGGTTGATTTCGTACCATGTTCTCCTCACCTGGAGAAAATTATTATTGGGGTGGAATGGATAATTCTTTTGGGAGAGTATCTCTTTTATAAGTGTATTGTAAATCCATGGCGTCATTAAAGTATTGAATAATCCCACACATATATATTAACTAACTATTAGAGTATTATTTGTCCAAATGACGTCATATGATTGTAAATCCTAACGTCATTAAACATTTATAAATATTGTAAACAACAACAACAAAAGTATTTTCTTTTAATTTAGTTGAATGAAAAATGTAGAAGTACAAAAGTTTCTTACGCAATATTGAATTTTTAATGTATACAGAATTCCTTAAGGTTGTACACTTGGTTTGGTAATATTAACGTGCCCTCGAATAATTTACCAATCACTCGAAAGTTGATGTCTTTCAGCTCATAAGAAAATTGTCCAAAATAGTCGAAGGCGTTTGATATATATGTATGTCGTTTTCAAACACATTTCAAATTCCACATATAATGGCAAAAAGTGGTTTAAACATTTTAAGTATGTAAGTGGAAATAATATTTTTAACCGCCCTCACTACCCTTGATGAAAAATCAAAATAAGAATGGTGAAAACAAGTAGGAATATGGAAAAGTTGGAAATATGAAAGTGAACTTGTTAAATACAAAAGAAATGGTAAAATTGTATATTAATAATCGTATTTCTCATGCTCGTTTTGAAAAATTATTGATTTTCTGTTTTTCCATTCTGTTTATACTCGCGTACGAAGAGGAAATCCAAAAAGATATAATTGTATGTATGTATTTGTACAGTTTTGTATACTTGTTTGACTTATATGTAACTTTTAGTTTTGAAATTTAAAGATTAGATGTGGATTTTTATAATTTGATGTTCTTCAAATAGCGATTTAAATGGGTTTCGTTAACTATCCTCCCTCCACATTTAAGACGACGATGTTTACGTGTTTTAATTTTTTAAAATAATTTTTTTCTAAGACAGTGCATGCAAAGCTATTTCATACAATGGATTTATAATATTTATATGTAGTACCTGTAAACGCAAATTTGGTTGTTAAAGGAATTTAAGAATATAATAATGTTACAACAATAATATAAGTATATTATTAAAATGGGGTTATGTGTATTACGAACATCCTCTATAATGATAGTGTGGAGTTTATTTCGGCATTTAACAACGGCTGCGTGTAACTTTCTTGACATTAAGCTTTTGTTGTACTACAATTGGTATTCAAATCCTAAATGAATTGAAATGACAGTATTCTTTCAAGATAACCTTACTCTTCGATTATGCTCGCGAATCAAAAGTAAATTATTCGACTGTCTCATTGATCTACCAGGACAAACTATAGTTTGAATTATAGATAAAATGTGTTATATACTTTAGTAAAATATTTCATTAGCATTGACAATATCAATCAACTAATACTTAAATTTTCTGAATTCCATCCTGGGATTTGGATTTTAATTGCCTGTTAACACCATTTAGTAAGTAATCCACACGAATGAAAATATACATCATCTTGAGTGACTATGTACATATTTATAAAACACTTGTTGAGTGTGTTGTCATTTCAGAAATTTAACGTGTACTGTGAATTCGTCTGCTTTAAGCTCAAAACAGAATAAGAGCATCGACGACGAGCGATGACGTCTGTCAAATTAAAATACACAGAAACCATACGATGCTAACAGAACCAATGTCACTGGCGACGACGATAATATCGCCGAACTTTTTTTAGAATCTATTTCAATTTTTATCGCCGGCGAAGCAATGTTACCAACTGTTTTTTATGTTGTTAGGTTGGTATCATATGGCTGTCATAATATTAAGCATCTTTTTTCAATCAATTTTTATTCCTTCTGTGATACATAACATATGTATTGTAATATTAAAATAAAAATATAAAAAATAGAGCGTGAAAAATGCCGTTTGAAGAAAAACTAGTAGAATTAGCTCGACGTAATAAAATTTTATATGATTTGTCACAAGAAAATTATCGGAGGACCGATATTAAAGATGAGGTTTGGCGTGATATTAGCTGTAGTTTTTTATAAGTTTCGATAGATCTATTCAGATATTTGCAAAAAAAAAAATGGGAAATTGTAGCTACTTCTATCATCCACTTAAAAATACTGGCACTCGCAGCACTAAGAATTGTGTTTATTTTGACAACGCTACGTCATTGTTGTTTTCATTATATTTTGTTATTCCAAAAGCATAAATACATGAGGAAAAGTGCGAATACATTTTATCCATATAAAAAAATGAGACAGACATACTAAATTTTTTTTCACTTTCAAAATGTTACTATGATCTTTTAAATTTTGGGCAACTTTTACGAAAAATGATAAACAGGTTTATTTTTCGATTTTTCCAATTTTTTCGCTAAAAAAAACTGGTGGATTGCGGTAAATAGTGTTAAATAACACATTTTGAATATGCCTCTTCCTAATGGCAGGAAATAATAATAAAATGAATACTTTTAATGTACATCTGCTGTCTCTTAAAATAGAGCAAAAGATTAAATGTAAATCAGCTACTAGTTTCCTATTGAATGATAGATGTACTATAAATTGACTTTGGTATGCTTCCATGCTAAAGTACAAATTATTAATGTGTGTCTTTACTCATACAAGGGAAAATCTGTAGTTTCGATAGCATATCTGGTTAAAAAGCAAGATTTTTATGTACAATTAATAAGTTGTGAAATTCAAGGAAATGAATTATAAACGATAAAATGTGGAATAAAAAATTATTCTTGATTAAAATAAACTGAATCAATTGCAGTTTAACCACAAAAATAGAGAATATCTTGATGCGATCTATTGAGATCTATCGAGACTTATAGAAAACACGACAATTGCTATTAACCTCCAATCAAAAGGTAAATAATAAACATTATACCTATATTGAAATAAATGTGTATATCTATACGTAATTTTATGAAACGTATTTCAGAAAGTATTTGCAAAACCCGATGGAAGAGTTTACGGGATACCTATAAGAAAGCCCGCCATATCGAACCATCCGGTAGCCCTGGGAAGTATTGATGAAGTTAATTTGATTATATTTGACTTTATTTACATTTTTAGAACGGTGCGAAATTTTCATAATTATCAAAGTAGTACAACCAATACCAATACTTACGAAGATAATTCACTTGATTATCAAGATTACACGGGTCCCGAGCATATCTCACAAGATCTAATATTTGCATCAACGCCAGCAAAAAAAATAAGTCTTCGGGTAAAGACCACGTTCATATGGATTTCTCCGATTTTTTAAATACGGCGAGTAAGGCTATCGATAAAGCGCCAACTAAAGTTAATAAACAGTTTACAAACAGCTGAAAATTGAAAATGCCAACTTGCGGTCAGATGTGTTGGACGAAATCGAAATTGACGTTGCGAATTTAGTTTATAAGAGATTACGCGAACAAAAAAAAAATCGTAATAGCTACTTTTAACGAGAATTATTATTTTTTACTTTTGTTTTATATTTTTAGTATATTTGATTATGTAATTTTATATTTTGTGATAATAAATAAAATTAACTTTTTTGAATTCAATAAACCATTTTTATTCAGTTGAATATCCACTTCAAAAAACATAACATGAGATTCTTTTACATTTAAAAAATAAACCTAAACACAATATTGATTCAAAGATTAACATCAACGAATCCATTGTTGCAGGAACGATTTTAATATATCTCTACATGCGAAAGCTTCATGGTTTGAACGTTTCCCTCTAAAAATTCGATGCTATTGTAATGTCTCACCCTCCACACGCCAGGCTCCAGGAACATCAGTACCATTTTGCGAACTATCAATATAATCGTCTGGACAGTATGCAACACAATAGGAGCCAGCATTTGTGCATTTTTTGGATGCATATTAATTGTGGTTCCGAATATACGTCACCTATTTGCTAAAATACCGAAAGTGTTTTCGATACGGATTCTAGCACATGATAACCTTTTATTAAAAAGTTGCTTATCTTCTGAAAGGCACCTTCCAGGATAGGGGCGCATTAGGTTTTTCTTCAATAGAAATGCAGCGTCACCCACAAAATAAAACGGAAAATTAATTATGGGATTGGGTAGCATTTCAATTGATTTCCAAATCCACTATTTTGGAAAATTCCAGAATCACTTTGGCTACAGGAAACGCCAAAATCTACAGCTGTAAACCAATAATTGGTGTCACATACACCTAAGAGAACGACGCTATGGTGTCCTTTGTAGTTAAAATATAGCATTCCGCTCTTTTTTGGGCATCGAATATTGATATGTTTGCCGTGGATAGAACCCAAGCAATTAGGCGTACCAGTTTTGGTTTCAAAATCATGGGCAATTTTAAACCACTCCGCATTCTTTGGGTTTGACACATATACATCACTAAGTTCCCGCAACGCGACACATGTATCTAATATAATCTCGCGCACAGTAGATGCACACAACTTGAAATTCCATGCCAGCATCTGAATCTAGCAACCATGAGCAAGATACCTAAAAGAAAATCAATTTCGTTTACATACTATGTAATATATATGATACTCTATAAAAAAACTGTGTTCTACTTTCGTACATCAGTGTTACAGCCAATCTAGTTTCAACACTAATTGGCCTCCGATAGGTGTGCTTTACCAATTTATCATTCAAAGGATTGAACAACGGATTGAAATGATCAACACTCATTCGTTTACCACCTTGAAGTTATCCCAGACTATCATTCCAGGAAAATTTGAATTTACCTCCCACAACACAAGCGTAAAAACCCATCCCAGACTTTTTTTCTACACTATTAAAGTGTACGAACATTAAATCCATCCCAGACATTTTACTAGAGCGAAAAAATCCATCCCAGGATTTTTATTTATTATAAGATTTCTTCTGGTATAGTTAAAATTGAATAAAAAAAAATAAAAAAATTCTTCTGATCAGGATTATGGTAGGCCTAAAAATTTGATATGTTGATTTAGTTAAGGGTTCTATTGGCTACCTCTTGGCCAATTCTGAACGCGATCTGCTTGTTAGAATTTTTGCTACATTAATAAATGTGTTTCCTTCCCTTAGTTAAAATTGGATAAAAAAAACATTAAAAAAATTCTTCTGATCAGGATTATGGTAGGCCTGGAAATTTGATATATTGATTTAGTTAAGGGTCCTATTGGCTACCTCTTGGCCAATTCTGAACGCGATCCGCTTGTTAGAATTTTTGCTATATCAATAAATGTGTTTCCTTCCCTTAGTTAAAATTGAATAAAAAAAAACATAAAAAAAATTCTTCTGATCAGGATTATGGTAGGCCTGGAAATTTGATATATTGATTTAGTTAAGGGTCCTATTGGCTGCCTCTTGGCAAATTATGAACGCGATCCGCTTGTTAGAATTTTTGCTATATCAATAAATGTGTTTCCTTCCCTTAGTTAAAATTGAATAAAAAAAATATAAAAAAAATTCTTCTGATCAGGATTATGGTAGGCCTGGAAATTTGATATGTTGATTTAGTTAAGGGTCCTATTGGCTGCCTCTTGGCTAATTATGAACGTGATCCGCATATTAGAATTTTTGCTATATCAATAAATGTGTTTCCTTCCCTTAGTTAAAATTGAATAAAAAAAACATAAAAAAATTCTTCTGATCAGGATTATGGTAGGCCTGGAAATTTGATATATTGATTTAGTTTAGGGTCCTATTGGCTACCTCTTGGCCAATTCTGAACGCGATCCGCTTGTTAGAATTTTTGCTATATCAATAAATGTGTTTCCTTCCCTTAGTTAAAATTGAATAAAAAAAAACATAAAAAAAATTCTTCTGATCAGGATTATGGTAGGCCTGAAAATTTGATATATTGATTTAGTTAAGGGTCCTATTGGCTACCTCTTTGCCACTTCTGAACGCGATCCGCTAGTTAGAATTTTTGCTATATCAATAAATGTGTTTCCTTCCCTTAGTTAAAATTGAATAAAAAAAAACATAAAAAAAATTCTTCTGATCAGGATTATGGTAGGCCTGGAAATTTGATATGTTGATTTAGTTAAGAGTTCTATTGGCTACCTCTTGGCCAATTCTGAACGCGATCCGCTATTTAGAAATTTTGCTGTATCAATAAATGTGTTTCCTTCCCTTAGTTAAAATTGAATAAAAAAAATAAGAAAATTCTTCTGATCAGGATTATGGTAGGCCTGGAAATTTGATATATTGATTTAGTTAAGGGTCCTATTGGCTGCCTCTTGGCCAATTATGAACGCGATCCGCTTGTTAGAATTTTTGCTATATCAATAAATGTGTTTCCTTCCCTTAGTTAAAATTGAATAAAAAAAACAAAAAAAATTCTTCTGATCAGGATTATGGTAGGCCTGGAAATTTGATATGTTGATTTAGTTAAGAGTTGTATTGGCTACCTCTTGGCCAATTCTGAACGCGATCCGCTAGTTAGAAATTTTGCTGTATCAATAAATGTGTTTCCTTCCCTTAGTTAAAATTGAATAAAAAAAAAAATAAAAAAATTCTTCTGATCAGGATTATGGTAGGCCTGGAAATTTGATATATTGATTTAGTTAAGGGTCCTATTGGCTGCTGCCTCTTGGCCAATTATGAACGCGATCCGCTTTATTATATCTATAGCATGCAAGCAGAAGTGCATGCTATAGAACTTTGTGCTAGGATAGGCATATCTAAAGGCCTAAACGACGCAAAGGTTTATATCGTATCAGACAGCCAATCGGCCTTAAAGGCTCTTAGGTCTTTTACCATTGAGTCAAGGCTGGTATGGGATAGTCTGAAGGTTATTAAATTGCTGGCTAGCTCAAATAAGGTAACACTTGTTTGGGTGCCAGGTCACACTGGAATTGTGGGAAACGAGGCAGCTGATGTCCTCGCCCGCGAGGGATCTGCCTTTCCATTAATTGGACCAGAGCCCTTCTGCGGCGTCTCTAAGGGGCACCTTAGGGCAGCAGTTAAACGCTGGGAGGATGTGCAAAAGTCCTCTTACTGGAGCGGAATTCCAGGTTTGCGACAGGCGAAGGAATTTATTTCACCTTCGTCGGCCAATGCCAAGGAATGTCTTGTACTTAGGAAACCTGAGTTGAGGCTGCTTACCGGCTTCCTCACAGGTCACATCCCATTAAGGTATCACCTAAAGAAAATGGGCCTAAGTTCGACGGATAGATGTCGCTTCTGTGACATGGAAGCGGAATCGGCGGAACATGTTCTGTGCCATTGCCCAGCCATTTTCTGCAAAAGGTTACAGCATCTAGGAGGGAGAGTAATGAGCCCGGATGGTATGCATCATATACCGGCCGGCAGTATTGTCAGGTTCATTAAGAGCCTGAATATTGACTGGACGGCTCATTAAGTAGGGTCCATGCACAAAAGATCTTTTAGGTCGCAGTGCGGGGTGGCTTGAACGCCCACATGGCCCTCAACTAATAATAATAATAGTTAAGAGTTCTATTGGCTACCTCTTGGCCAATTCTGAACGCGATCCGCTAGTTAGAAATTTTGCTGTATCAATAAATGTGTTTCCTTCCCTTAGTTAAAATTGAATAAAAAAAAATAAAAAAATTCTTCTGATCAGGATTATGGTAGGCCTGGAAATTTGATATATTGATTTAGTTAAGGGTTCTATTGGCTGCCTCTTGGCTAATTATGAACGCGATCCGCTTGTTAGAATTTTTGCTATATCAATAAATGTGTTTCCTTCCCTTAGTTAAAATTGAATAAAAAAAACATAAAAAAATTCTTCTGATCAGGATTATGGTAGGCCTGGAAATTTGATATATTGATTTAGTTAAGGGTCCTATTGGCTACCTCTTGGCCAATTCTGAACGCGATCCGCTTGTTAGAATTTTTGCTATATCAATAAATGTGTTTCCTTCCCTTAGTTAAAATTGAATAAAAAAAAACATAAAAAAAATTCTTCTGATCAGGATTATGGTTGGCCTGGAAATTTGATATATTGATTTAGTTAAGGGTCCTATTGGCTACCTCTTTGCGACTTCTGAACGCGATCCGCTTGTTAGAATTTTTGCTATATCAATAAATGTGTTTCCTTCCCTTAGTTAAAATTGAATAAAAAAAAACATAAAAAAAATTCTTCTGATCAGGATTATGGTAGGCCTGGAAATTTGATATGTTGATTTAGTTAAGAGTTGTATTGGCTACCTCTTGGCCAATTCTGAACGCGATCCGCTTGTTAGAAATTTTGCTGTATCAATAAATGTGTTTCCTTCCCTTAGTTAAAATTGAATAAAAAAAATAAGAAAATTCTTCTGATCAGGATTATGGTAGGCCTGGAAATTTGATATATTGATTTAGTTAAGGGTCCTATTGGCTGCCTCTTGGCTAATTATGAACGCGATGCGCTTGTTAGAATTTTTGCTATATCAATAAATGTGTTTCCTTCCCTTAGTTAAAATTGAATAAAAAAAACAAAAAAAATTCTTCTGATCAGGATTATGGTAGGCCTGGAAATTTGATATGTTGATTTAGTTAAGGGTCCTATTGGCTACCTCTTGGCCAATTCTGAACTCGATTCGCTTGTTAGAATTTTTGCTATAACAATAAATGTGTTTCCTTCCCTTAGTTAAAATTGAATAAAAAAAAACATAAAAAAAATTCTTCTGATCAGGATTATGGTAGGCCTGGAAATTTGATATGTTGATTTAGTTAAGAGTTCTATTGGCTTCTAGTTAGAAATTTTGCTGTATCAATAAATGTGTTTCCTTCCCTTAGTTAAAATTGAATAAAAAAAAATAAGAAAATTCTTCTGATCAGGATTATGGTAGGCCTGGAAATTTGATATATTGATTTAGTTAAGGGTTCTATTGGCTACCGCTTGGCCAATTCTGAACGCGATCCACTTGTTAGAATTTTAGCTATGCCAATAAATGTGTTTCCTTCCCTTAGTTAAAAATAAATAAAAAATTCGGGGTAGGCTGTGTTTTCTACACGGCCGTAGGTATTTTCCGTGATAACTTTTATAAGAGGTGCGAGAAATGGCACGATGTATGGGTTTGTTAAAATATATTTCTGTATTATTAGCATCATGAAATGAGAGTACAGTGATTGTTTGCAAACGATTATATACTGGGCGATGGTATGAGGAGTACGATATGAAGCGCAGGATCTCAGAGGAGATGTGCCTGATGAATGTGAGTTCTAGACAAGTGCCTCCCAAAGCTTCCGAGGCTAGTGTGGTGGACACGCAGTCTAGGTCAAATATGTATCAGAGTCCACAATGACATATGACCTATCAGACCAAGCATTTCCCCTTTATAGTGCTCTCTAGCATTGTAAATCGCTACTTTGTAAATCTAAATTTTAATTAAAATTTATGTGAAAATTAATTATTTTAATTTACAATAAATTATCTGCCACAGTTTCTTTACGCACAAATTAGCACTAGAATTGCTCCGATCAGGAGAGGCATGAGGGGTTCTCTCGCTACAGTGATCTCAAGCATTGTAAATCGCTATTTTGTACTTTGTAATTTTAATTAAAATTAATATGAAGATTAGTTATTTTGATTTAAAATAAATTATCTGCCACAGTATTATTAAGCACAAACTAATATCCGAATTTCACCGATCTGATGAGGCATTCTCTTGCTATAGTGCCCTCCATCTCTATAAATCCCTATTTTGTAGTTTCAATTATTAATTAAAATTTAAGTGGAAATTAATTAATTTAATTTAAAATTAATTAGCTACCACTGGTTTTTTATGCAAAAATTGACACCATCGGATCTTCGATCGGATGGGCCATTCTCCCGCTACACTGTTTCAAGCATTTAAATCGGTCGAAATCAGAGGTTCGCGGCGCGGGTTCCTTTGCCCCCGGATGACGTCATTGCAATAATATTATGCGTGACACATAAAGCCGAAGGACCAACCTAAGCTATCATATCTGTAAATTAAAGGTAATGCTTATAGTTGATGAGTAATTTCCCCCGACCAAGGGCTGAATTTCGGGTCAGCTTTCTGAACATGCGGTGTAAAACGTTATTACGTCAAAAAAATCATGAAAAAATTCTTTCCTTATTTCTTTAAAAAAATTTCAGGCCTACCATAATCCTGTTCAGAAGAATTTTTTTATTTTTTTTTTATTCAATTTTTACTAAGGGAAGGAAACACATTTATTAATGTAGCAAAAATACTAACAAGCGAATCGCGTTCAGAATTGGCCAAGAGGTAGCCAATAGAACCCTTAACTAAATCAACATATCAAATTTTCAGGCCTACCATAATCCTGATCAGAAGAATTTTTTTTATGTTTTTTTATTCAATTTTAACTAAGGGAAGGAAACACATTTATTGATATAGCAAAAATTCTAACAAGCGGATCGCGTTCATAATTGGCCAAGAGGCAGCCAATAGGACCCTTAACTAAATCAATATATCAAATTTCCAGGCCTACCATAATCCTGATCAGAAGAATTTTTTTATTTTTTTTTATTCAATTTTAACTAAGGGAAGGAAACACATTTATTGATACAGCAAAATTTCTAACTAGCGGATCGCGTTCAGAATTGGCCAAGAGGTAGCCCATAGAACTGTTAACTAAATCAACATATCAAATTTCCAGGCCTACCATAATCCTGATCAGAAGAATTTTTTTTATGTTTTTTTTTATTCAATTTTAACTAAGGGAAGGAAACACATTTATTGATATAGCAAAAATTCTAACAAGCGGATCGCGTTCAGAATTGGCCAAGAAGTAGCCAATAGAACTCTTAACTAAATCAACATATCAAATTTCCAGGCCTACCATAATCCTGATCAGAAGAATTTTTTTATTTTTTTTTATTCAATTTTAACTAAGGGAAGGAAACACATTTATTGATACAGCAAAATTTCTAACTAGCGGATCGCGTTCAGAATTGGCCAAGAGGTAGCCCATAGAACTGTTAACTAAATCAACATATCAAATTTCCAGGCCTACCATAATCCTGATCAGAAGAATTTTTTTTATATATTTTTTTTTATTCAATTTTAACTAAGGGAAGGAAACACATTTATTGATATAGCAAAAATTCTAACAAGCGGATCGCGTTCAGAATTGGCCAAGAGGTAGCCAATAGGACCCTTAACTAAATCAATATATCAAATTTTCAGGCCTACCATAATCCTGATCAGAAGAATTTTTTTATTTTTTTTTATTCAATTTTAACTAAGGGAAGGAAACACATTTATTAATGTAGCAAAAATACTAACAAGCGAATCGAGTTCAGAATTGGCCAAGAGGTAGCCAATAGAACTCTTAACTAAATCAACATATCAAATTTCCAGGCCTACCATAATCCTGATCAGAAGAATTTTTTTTATATTTTTTTTTATTCAATTTTAACTAAGGGAAGGAAACACATTTATTGATATAGCAAAAATTCTAACAAGCGGATCGCGTTCAGAATTGGCCAAGAGGTAGCCAATAGGACCCTTAACTAAATCAATATATCAAATTTTCAGGCCTACCATAATCCTGATCAGAAGAATTTTTTTATTTTTTTTTATTCAATTTTAACTAAGGGAAGGAAACACATTTATTAATGTAGCAAAAATACTAACAAGCGAATCGAGTTCAGAATTGGCCAAGAGGTAGCCAATAGAACCCTTAACTAAATCAACATATCAAATTTCCAGGCCTACCATAATCCTGATCAGAAGAATTTTTTTTATGTTTTTTTTATTCAATTTTAACTAAGGGAAGGAAACACATTTATTGATATAGCAAAAATTCTAACTAGCGGATCGCGTTCAGAATTGTCCAAGAGGTAGCCAATAGAACCCTTAACTAAATCAATATATCAAATTTCCAGGCCTACCATAATCCTGATCAGAAGAATTTTTTTTATGTTTTTTTTATTCAATTTTAACTAAGGGAAGGAAACACATTTATTGATATAGCAAAAATTCTAACAAGCGGATCGCGTTTAGAATTGGCCAAGAGGTAGCCAATAGAACTCTTAACTAAATCAATATATCAAATTTCCAGGCCTACCATAATCCTGATCAGAAGAATTTTTTTTATGTTTTTTTTATTCAATTTTAACTAAGGGAAGGAACACATTTATTAATGTAGCAAAAATTCTAACAAGCGGATCGCGTTTAGAATTGGCCAAGAGGTAGCCAATAGAACCCTTAACTGAATCAACATATCAAATTTCCAGGCCTACCATAATCCTGATCAGAAGAATTTTTTTATGTTTTTTTTATTCAATTTTAACTAAGGTAAGGAAACACATTTATTGATATAGCAAAAATTCTAACTAGCGGATCGCGTTCATAATTGGCCAAGAGGTAGCCAATAGAACCCTTAACTAAATCAACATATCAAATTTCCAGGCCTACCATAATCCTGATCAGAAGAATTTTTTTTAGGTTTTTTTTATTCAATTTTAACTAAGGGAAGGAAACACATTTATTGATATAGCAAAAATTCTAACAAGCGGGTCGCGTTCATAATTGACCAAGAGGCAGCAGCCAATAGGACCCTTAACTAAATCAATATATCAAATTTCCAGGCCTACCATAATCCTGATCAGAAGAATTTTTTTTATGTTTTTTTTATTCAATTTTAACTAAGGGAAGGAAACACATTTATTGATACAGCAAAATTTCTAACTAGCGGATCGCGTTCAGAATTGGCCAAGAGGTAGCCAATAGAACTCTTAACTAAATCAATATATCAAATTTCCAGGCCTACCATAATCCTGATCAGAAGAATTTTTTTTATGTTTTTTTTATTCAATTTTAACTAAGGGAAGGAAACACATTTATTGATATAGCAAAAATTCTAACAAGCGGATCGCGTTTAGAATTGGCCAAGAGGTAGCCAATAGAACTCTTAACTAAATCAATATATCAAATTTCCAGGCCTACCATAATCCTGATCAGAAGAATTTTTTTTATGTTTTTTTTATTCAATTTTAACTAAGGGAAGGAACACATTTATTAATGTAGCAAAAATACTAACAAGCGGATCGCGTTCAGAATTGGCCAAGAGGTAGCCAATAGAATCCTTAACTAAATTAACATATCAAATTTCCAGGCCTACCATAATCCTGATCAGAAGAATTTTTTTTATGTTTTTTTTTTATTCAATTTTAACTAAGGGAAGGAAACACATTTATTAATGTAGCAAAAATACTAACAAGCGGATCGCGTTCAGAATTGGCCAATAGGTAGCCAATAGAACCCTTAACTAAATCAACATATTAAATTTACAGGCCTACCATAATCCTGATCAGAAGAATTTTTTTAATGTTTTTTTTATCCAATTTTAACTAAGGGAAGGAAACACATTTATTAATGTAGCAAAAATTCTAACAAGCAGATCGCGTTCAGAATTGGCCAAGAGGTAGCCAATAGAACCCTTAACTAAATCAACATATCAAATTTCCAGGCCTACCATAATCCTGATCAGAAGAATTTTTTTATTTTTTTTTATTCAATTTTAACTATACCAGAAGAAATCTTATAATAAATAAAAATCCTGGGATGGATTTTTTCGCTCTAGTAAAAAGTCTGGGATGGATTTTAAAGTTTGTACACTTGAATAGTGTAGAAAAAAAGTCTGGGATGTGTTTTTACGCTTGTGTTGTCGGAGGTAATTTTAAATTTTCCTGGGATGAAAGTCTGGGATAACTTCAAGGTGGTATTCGTTTTGCCTTCTGGAAATGCTCCGGGTCATTTTCTTTTATTTCTATAAAACTTCATCGAAAAAATCCGTGTTGGTTTCTTGTAAGATTTACTGGCCTAAGTCTATTTGGCAATACATAATAAATTATAATATTCATGTCCCAAAAACACAAGATAAATAATTTTGATAATTTTAAAAATCTTTATTATTCGAGTACGCTCACTTACGTAATCCATTTTGACTTATGTAGTTAAAATATTTTAGGTTATGTCGTTTTTTGTTATTTTTTTATCGCCAGGCGCTGAAGCTCTTGTTATGTTAACTAAAGCGATATCGCGGCGATATTTTTTATTTATTCTTCGACGCTCTTCGTTGTCGCTCTTGTTCTGTTTCGAGCGTCAGGCTGGTAAACTAGGATGTCCCAATTTGTCGTTGAAAAATAAAAAATTAATAAATTAGATTTGGTGGTAAATTAAATATTTGATTTAAAATAAAGAGTAAAGAGCATGTTCTAACATAGCATAGGGCTCATTCGCCTTTGTTTGTTCTTAATGAGGGACTTGCCCAATATCGATTTTAGTTCATTTGTCCCCAATTACGTACAAAACAAGTAACATCATGTTTCCAAATACAAGTTTCTTGTCTAAATTAGTGGATGTCCCCATACTTTTTTTAAGATTAATAAATTTCAATATGTTGCAATTAATAATAAATATCAAATTTTAAAATTAATTTAGTCGAAACTAATAATTTATTGAAACATTCAAGATACATTTTGACCATATAAAACTACATACGAAATATTTTAGCCGCCAGTCAGCAAGCGTTGGAATTATACGAGGGCGGAGTGAGTAGTCTGGTAAAATTGCAACAGAGGGCGCTACAATCGCAAATCTAGATGTCATGTAGAAATACCATCATGTGGCAATACCAAATTAAAATTTTCAGGCAGATCTGTCATTTAGTTCAGTTTTGACAGCCATTGAAAACAGACAACCCTTTGTTTTTTTGCAAACATGGAAAAAAGTGAATTTCGTGTGTTAATTAAACATTATTTTTTCGTGGAAAAACCATTACGCAAACCAAAACAAAGCTTGATAAATATTATGGGGACTCTTCACCATCGATTAAAATGATTCACAAGTGGTTTACTGATTTTCGTTGTGGTCGTACAAGCACAACTGATGCCGAATGTTCAGGACGCGCAAATCAAGTCACCACACCAAAAATGGTTCACAAAATCCATGATCGGTATTGCAAGACCGTAGAGTGCAAGTGCGCGAGATAGCTGAGATAGAAGGCATCTCAGATGAACGTATGCGCAACATATTACATGAACGTTTGAATATGAAAAAGCTATCCGCGCGTTGGGTGCCACGTTTGCTTACAATCGACCAAAAGCGCACACCGCCAAAATCCATGAATTACGTTTCGAATTGCTTCCACATCCAAAACATTCTCCAGACTTAGCCCCTGCGACTATTTCCTGTATCAGAACTTCCGAGATTCGGCTCTAATGATGCAACAAACACCTATTTTGAAGGGTTGGAGCAATCGTATTATTCGGAAGGGATCAAAAAATTGGAAAAACGTTGGACTAAGTGTATCGAGCTAAAAGGCGACTACGTTGAAAAATAAATTTTTTTTTTGGCCGAAAATATTATTTTTTTTTCCGCTGGCACTACATCCCATAGAGGGATTTGGCCGCTTCATTTTTGAAGTTTCTTAATCATTTTGTTAACGGATAGTGAGTGATTAATTCATTGATCCTACATTAACCAGCCCTGATTTTTTCATCACCTACCGGGAATCAAACCCGGAACCTCCGGAGCGTAAAGCAGGTATGCTAACCACTGTGCCACCGGGGCGGCATTAATATTTGTGCCTGCCGATTTTTGTGTTACCAATTGATCAAAAGAGGATTTAATTTCAAGTGTAAATCCGAATATTGTACGTAATTATACAAATCATCAATGGTTAAGCGATCGTGTTATATTGGTAGCCAAACACAAAGACATCATTGATATTAATTGATAGTAATATTGACATTCAAATTAAGAATTGTGGCCAAACAAATATTATTCCTTGTTTCATTTTTACCAGACTTCTCACTCCACCCTTGTATTTGGGAAAATCACTAATTGAAATCCAACAAATTTTTGGTTGGGATTTTCGAAAAAAAAATAGTTTTTCACCAAAGAATTCTAAGCCTAATAATGTACAAGTAATAATAATAAAATTAAAATATGTAAATTGTTTTTTAGTTTTGTTAAATTAATTAAAAAAAATTGTAAGTGCAAACCAGCAAATTTAATTTAGTAATGTAGTTAGTTTTTGTTGCTTTGATAACTTTATTCCATGAAAAAAATTGACTCACAGTAAAAAAAAACAAAACGAGAAAAATAATCTGATGCTTCATATGATAATACTTAAAGAGACAAAGACAATGTTTTTTTGGTTTTTTATTTTAAAATAAAATACAAAAAAAACATTGTCATGGAATACAGCCATTACAATATATCTACACCAGTGGCACTATTCTGGTTTTCCCGGGGAATTGGGAAATGATTTATTGTGACTTGTTTTAATGTATTTTGGTATCACTTTTTTCAAAGCATACTGTGGCGATTGGTATTTTGTTCAAATTTTAGGAAAAAATATTTCCATTTTCACACTACTGCTTACTGCGTAATTCCAACAAAAATTTTAGGGAAAAATAAACAACAAAATTGCTTTGAAATGAAATTATTTTTCCACAAAATGGGAACAAAATGCTAATCACTACAGTATGCTTTGAAAAAAATGATACCAAAATACATTAAAACAAGCCACAATAAACCGTTTCCCAATTCCCCGGGAAAACCAGAATAGTGCCACAGAAAGAAAAATGAACTTCACAATCGTTTTGATTTTTTGACAAATTATTTGAACAACTATTACGCCAAGTGTCTGCGCATATTTTTAAAATTTCATAATCGGTAGCATGATAGGATTTGCAAAGTTTAACGATGAATTATAGTTCAAAATAGCTTAGCATTACCAAACTAAGGATATTCATTTTATGGTTAGAAGATTTTAAAATTTTTTTTTTACAAAATTTACTGAGGTAATAATATCAAAAATTTGATATACCGGGTGTTTCTTTTAAACTGAGACGATCAAATATCTCGAAAAATAGCCACTCTACGGAAAAAATGTCCATAATCAAAATTTAATCATACCGCGGGGGAAATACATTAGTGCAAAAAAATAGTCCCCCACCCCCCGCTTTGTAGGTGGGGCGCGGGGTAACTTTGAAACTAAGATAGGAACCCCTATTTTTTATTGCAGATTCGGATTCTACGGCTAAAAATACGTAGGATTTGACTGAAACATTTTTCTCGATTCATGTTAGATGGCGCTGTAATTGACGATATTCAATTTTTATCTCGGATTAAATATCTCGGAAAATAAGCACTCTACGAAAAAAATGATAGAGATCAAAATTGAATTATTCCGCGGGGGAAATACATTAGTGTTAAAATTAGTACCCTCACCCCCTCCTTGTGGGTGGGGGTACTAATTTTAACACTAATGTATTTCCAGCGCCATCTATCATGAATCGATAAAAATGTTTTAGTCAAATCCTACGTATTTTTAGCCGTAGAATCCGAATCTGCAATAAAAAATAGGGGTTCCTATCTTAGTTTCAAAGTTACTCCCCGCCCCACCTACATGGAGGGGTGAGGGCTACTAATTTTAACACTAATGTATTTCCCCCGCGGAATAATTCAATTTTGATCTCTATCATTTTTTTCGTAGAGTGCTTATTTTCCGAGATATTTAATCCGAGATAAAAATTGAATATCGTCAATTACAGCGCCATCTAACATGAATCGAGAAAAATGTTTCAGTCAAGTCCTACGTATTTTTAGCCGTAGAATCCGAATTTGCAATAAAAAATATGGGTTCCTATCTTAGTTTCAAAGTTACCCCGCGCCCCACCTACAAAGCGGAGGGTGGGGGACTATTTTTTTGCACTAATGTATTTCCCCCGCGGTATGATTAAATTTTGATTATGGACATTTTTTCCGTAGAGTGGCTATTTTTCGAGATATTTGATCGTCTCAGTTTAAAAGAAACACCCGGTATACTAAAATGCCGAATGAAATAGAAGCTTCAGATAGATTTTCACCATCAAAGATTTGTTACGAGCCAAACATTTAACAATCAAAACCTTATTCGATATCAGACGTAAATGTATACCAATCATATAGTACGCTAAATTAACTATTTTTATTATGTGGGTAAATATACATAAAATTAATTAATTGATAAAATTTTATAAAAAATATTCAGTGTTAACTACTAACTTTTATTTTATTTTTAGATAATATCTCAGCTACCTATATAAGTGGAAGATTAATTTATCGATTGTTATCATTCCCAGGAAGAGAACGGCGACCGGTAAGGATGCAAGTTTATTGAATAAATGAAACTTTTAGTAATTTATTAGGAGATCGTTATACGTATTTCATTATTTATTTATAGGCCGAGGTTAAACGCATTTCGGTCTTATTGTTTTGCGCCTGTGATGTACAAATTTGTATGTTTATACATAAATACATAAATTTCTTTTTCAACGTCTCATAATCGCGATTATCCTAAAATACTATAATAAAAATTTAAAAGAAAACATCATTAAAATAAATACAGTTTCAGAGAATAGTCATTTTGTAATTAATTGCCTGAGTTATTGAAAAACCACCGAATAAAACCATAATTGCACATAAGTGTATAATTCATGTTATTTACTCAACGTGTACGATATAATTTCATAAAACGTATATTAAAAAAATGGTCTGGGTGATACTCATCGGACGATACACGTTTATATAAAACATGCGTAATCCTATATAATCGTCGAATTCAATTTCCCGCGATCTCCGTCAATATAATTAAAAAGGAAATTAGGCAATAATTATTAATTAGGGTGTCATAAAATCACAGGTTTTCGTTGATGTGGTTTTACGCATTCGCCGACTAATAAAATTGCAATTTCAAAAGAATTAAATAAAAAAAAAAAAATTACAACAAGTATACATTTTTCATTTTGTGTTTCTCGTAAATTAGGTCAGTTATTTCATAAAAATAATTTTTATTTTATCAACAAAAAGATCAATTAAAATAATTTTTACGTCTTGTATTGATTTTCACTTGTCCCTTTTATTGTTTAATTGTTTTTGTTTTGTACCTGCGAAATATTTTAATAATTTTAATTTATTTTTTATATCGACAATTTAATTTAATTTTTTTCTTCTGTATTTTCTTCTGCTGTGCGTTTTTGTCAAGCAAATTCTTTTGATCAAAAATATTATTATACAAGATGATAATAAAACACACAATAATGATGTATATATTTTTAAATAATCGCGATTTACTTATAAAATTCATGCATAAATCATTTTTTTCTTATTATGTATATACGCTTACTATACATATATTCTACAATATATAAATATCTGAAAGAGATCTAGATTTAAATGTAAAGACCGCCCGTGGTGTGAAATTCAAACGATTTTATTATTCCATATACGTAATTGTTGAATAAATATTTAATTGGTAGCTAAGTGAGATATGATAGATCTTTTCTGCAAAACATCCGTAAAACATCGTTTCAATGATCTGCTTGTTTCTGTACAGCAGAACATTTAGTAGCGCACTTAAACACTTACGCCTTATAATTGCGATTTAATACAGCGAAAAATAAATTAAACTTAATAAAGTGTTTTCGTACACAAAAAAAAAAAATTAAAGTAAAAATAAAAAATTTCTTTTTTTATTTCTTTTTTTAATTTTTAAGAAAATGACAAAAAACAAAATAATTTCAATCGATTAAAATAATTAAAATTAAAGAAAAACTGAAATTGTAATTTAACCTTAAACTTTTATTGAATCACACCCTTTTCACTTTTTTCTGTATTACTTTGGCTCTGACATGATATGTTATACATTTAATACGTATGCAGTTTTTGGGTATATTTTTTTTTTTGATTTTGATTATTGAATTAAATTTATATACTTTATGGAATAATTGACATTTCGATAATTTTTCAAGTTTTCACTTTATATACCGCGCGCAAATTAAATTTATAAACAATTATACGGACACGGCGCAGAAAACCTAAAATTATACGAGTATATTAAATTTCAGTTTTTGTTTAAAAGAAATTAAAAGTAAAACTATTTATTAAATTTATTTGGGAAAATTATGCACACTAAATGGTGTAAACAATTTTGGAATTGTATGGCTTAAGAATTTTTAGTGCGATGCCATTTATCATTATTGTAGACCAAATTAATTACTTTTTGTATAATGTGTAACACTCTTTAATGGTTTTTAAGCTGAAACCGTTAACAATTTTTTTTTATTTAAAACCTAAATTTTTAAAAACAGCCAAAATGGAAACCACAATAAAAATGTAAATAAAAATAAATTTATCCAGATAGTGAATTATAATATATTTTTTCATAATTTTGTCTCTGCGGGACGACGCAGAGGAATTAAGAAGTTGGCACGAAAGGAACTTAGCTCGTCAAAAAAAAATTGAAGCTGAACTCTGACTTTAATTCGCAGAACAACTTGGGTACATTGGACTAGAGTCGGAAAATATTCATCAAAAATGAAATTAAGCTTGTAAAAAAATTAGTTTCTGAGTTTTATTCCATAATTTTTCGAATTTAGTTCCATTTTTTCCATCTAATGTTTTCCTGACTTAAATTTTAACGCTCCTAAAACGCTCTTAAAAAGTGGAAATTGCAATATTTCTTAAGCAACAACGATTTTTTTAATTTACTTAATACGTTATATTCTAGTCTCCCATTGAGCGGGCAATATAAATAATAATTAAAGTTTTATAATAAACTTGAATCAAAATTATTTAAAAAGAGTGTCTACAAGATTTTTTCTGGTAATTTTGCAAAGATAAGGTCACTGAATCAATTAATGAAATAAGTTGTTCTTGGGATAATAAATACGGGTTTTGGAAGGAAAATCATTATAAAAGTCGCTAAATTTTCAAATTTGTGTTTAGTTACCATATCTGTTAAAGATAAACGAAACCCCAAATAAATTATGATTCTAGTGTGTAGCATGTTTTTAAGTATATAGTAGAATCCACCGAGAATTCATTCGCCGAGAGTGGCGCAAATATTTATTACAATGAACACATCTGCTTCTAAGGGCGGTTTAAGGGAAGGGTGAATAAATTATTACTCCTTCCAAGAGTATTATGAGTGTTATCAAGAATTCAGCAGCTGCGCAGCTTACACTGCAAGTCGTTCAGTTTTAAACCAAAGCAGCGCAGTCTATCGGATAAAAATGCAGCAAAAAAAAAAAATAGACTGCGCAGTTTACGCAGCCAGAAAAAATAGATGCGAATTTTTTTCGTCAAGATGGATCGAGTGCAGTGAGTATTTTATTGGATTTCATACTTAATTATATACCTATTTTATGAAACAAATTTATTGTTATTTTTTTTACTTTAATTATTAGGGAAAATCTACAAGAATTATTCCAATCCGACGAAGATCATTTAAATTTAAATGAATGTGATTTAACCCCAAGGTAAGTATGATTTTTTTTTATACAAAAAATACGTTCTTGTTCCTAATAGTTTCGAAATTTATGAATATTTGGAGCCCTGAAGTAACCAAGTTGCTAATAACTACACTTCTAGGGATGGAAAGGGAAGTTTATTTCGATAATTGAGCCGTTTCGAAGACTGCGTCTCTAACACACTAGTCTCGACGACTTTAGGAGACACTTGTCTGGATCTCACATTTGTCAGGCACATCACCACTGAGACCCTGCGCTTCTTATCGTACCTCTCATACCATCGCCCAGTACTTAATCATTTGCAAACAACCACTGTACTGTCATTTCATGATGCTAATAATAAATAAACTTATTTTAACAAACCCATACTTACATCGTGCCATTTACCACGGAAAACACCTAGAAAATTTAGAAAAAACGATCAGAAATGTTAAAAAAAATCTTGTCTTGGTGTTTGACAGCGCACCAAAAAATGTAATTAATATTTAATTTAACTTAAAACTATTACAAAACTATAAATAATCTATGGCTTAGAAGCCGATAAGGGTCGATTACCTCTACTGAGACCTTTCGGCCGAACTTATAATAAATTAATAAATAAATTAATTTTTTGGTTCACTGGCGAGAAACGAACTAGAGGGAGCGGCAACGTGGGAAGAAAATCTCTTAACCGAAAATATTCGTCGATTTTCAGAGTAAGTACCATATTTAAAAACTCTACTATACGATTCCTTGTCATTAGTATTTCGAAAATGTTTATAGTTTCATACAACAAAAAAACGTTACTTCTTGCTTATTTTTGGATATAATGAAGGCGTTTGATTATGTAGATCACCAAATGCTTTAGACAAAGCTGGGCAATAATGGAATAGGTGGAGATGTAATCAAATTAATTCAACGCTATTTGCATGGCCGATATCAAGTTGTGAAAATTGACGATTACACCTCAATTAAAATTACTGTGAAGCGCGGAGATCCCCAAAGATCCAATCTTGGACCGATATTGTTTTTACTTTATATTAATGATTTACCAAATCTAGATCTGCAAGGAAAAATGCAACTATTCGCTGATGATGCAGTACTAATTTATAGTTCAAAGATTGTATCACAACAGAAAACTGCAATGGAAAACGATCTCATTGAAATCAAAAATTAGCTGTGTAGTAATAAGTGTAAGCTAAATGTTTCATAAACAAACTACGTTATCTTCTCTTTTAGAGAGAAACCAGTAGCAAAATTAGATGATATTACCTTTAATAATAGTATCATAAAATGAGTTGAAAATATTTGCTATCTTGGTTTGGTATTTGATTCTCAGTTATCATGGATTAACCATGTTAATAGTATAAAATCTAAAGTAATTCCAATTATTGCTGCTCTAAGACGTGTCGGTCAATTCATACCTTATTTTATTCTCAAAAATATTTATTTTAGTTACATTATTTCAAATCTAAAATATCTGATTAAAATTTGGGGGCAGCGAATATTACGTATATGAGTAATTTACAGATAATTCAGAATAAAGCCATTAAAGCTATTGAACAATTACCTCTCTTAACATCAACCAAACTCTTGTACACCGAAAAAATAAATGATTTATAACAAACAAAATTGATTCTATTGGGATCAAATGCGATTTCGAATAACCGTCATTAATGTTGGAGCCTTTATTTAATATTTCTTTGTTTTAATACTAAACCTTAGACTGGTTTTTGATACAAAACTTTTAATCCTGTTTTAGTATTAATTTATTTTAGGCCAAAACCTTCAATGTATGAGCTGACAATATATAGCTGCTCGACAGGAAATTAAAATTACTCAAATTCAATACCTTATGCTTTGTTACAGCCACTTTGCATTTATACCAGCGTTGCATTAATATGAAACTGCTCTCTACACACATTTTTTATTTTTTTTTTAAAACACTTGTTAAATATTTCGCTAAATTACAAAAGGTTTAAAAAATCACTCGATCGATTTCGGCTTGTTAGGCCATCAGGAGTATCTACTAAAAGATACTTTAGTAGATACTCCTGATGATAGCCTAACAAGCCGGAATTGATCGAGTGGTTTTTTAAACCTTTTGGAATTTTGCGAAATAATTAACAAGTGTTTTTTAAAAAAAATAAAAAATGTGTGTATTAAGTGTGTTTCAGCAAGTGCCTTTCGGCAGAAAGTGTAAAAAGTAAACTGCTCTCTGTTGTTATGTAATGCCGTTGATTTGACAATAGTGTTTCTCAGTAGAAAAAAAAGAAAATCAGTTTTTTTTTGAAGAATATGATTAATGTTGTTGAATCTTAACGTTTCTGCTTAATATGATTGGACAACTGCAGACACAAAGCACCACTTTTCTTATTTTGATTGGAAAATGACGAGAGGAAGGACACTTTTTTAACAGGCTCATCAATCAACACTTCGTAGCATACACACACACAACACATCTACAAACACAACACCCAATCGTCACATTTTATCTTGTCACTGTCATGAATCGAACTAGGGACCCTCGGATAATAAAGCAATCGTTCTACTCACTCTACCACCTAGAGCTTTGATTGCATATTATCACAGAATCTATTAACTCATTCTCTGATAGTTATTGAAATATCAATGTATGTCACAAGAAAAGCATAGGTACTATTCTCGAATCAAATTTATATTCGTATTAAAATTTGTAGTTGAAATAATAACTTTTGCTTCATATTAAACCAGTTGATTATAAGCGTCAAACTGAAAAAAACTA
The DNA here is from genome assembly GCA_963556165.1 of Tipula helvola. NCBI lineage: Eukaryota > Metazoa > Arthropoda > Insecta > Diptera > Tipulidae > Tipula > Tipula helvola. Next base: position 210,275,180 of record OY744482.1, read on the forward strand.
CTTTGAATAAAGCATAATGCTGGAAACACATGAGCAGAATTCTGCAAGCAGCAAAATTAGAATACACAAGTTTAAATGAATTGAAATACATGTATTCTGCTTGTCATGTAGAATTCTGCTTCATGTCTCTATTTTTAATTTTGCTGCGAATCAGTAGGCTACATTACGTAAAAGATAACAAATCTAGTACAATTTGTATAATTTTTATTTTTTTCAATGAATTTTTTTAATTTGTTGACAGAAAATACGTTTGGTGTGACAAGTGCCAAAATGGAGGATACAAATAAATTAATTTGTGACAAAATAATCCACAATTCATTTAAAAAAATTACACATTAAAATTAAATATGTATCAAATAAATGCCACAAAAAAACATTCTGCTTATCAAAAACGATGCTCATGTAGTTCACTCGAATTTCTGCCGGCAGCGATGCTAGCAGAAATTCTGCTCATGTGTTTCCAGCATAACTTGTTTGACGCAAATCAGCGAAATTTTATTTAAACGAAACTGGCATGAATCGTTTCGGCTACAAACATTCTTAAAACTCACAATTTTAATACAAAATTTAACGTTGCTTTGCTTTGGAACAAGCGTTGATTTGTTTAAAGCAAAATAATTTTCGTATAAAATTTGATTTAGTTTGAACGCCTTACATAAATTTTGTACCAAAATTTGTCAAATTTTATATTTAAATAACATTTTTTCTGTGTATAGTGATCAAATATTACCACTCATAGTATCTTATTGACTATGAATATTTATTGGCAATTTATAAAATAAAATACGGGCTTACTAAAAGTAATATTGAACTACAAATCAATTTCTCAGTTTCGGAGAGACCAACTCGAAATCATTGTCACTATCGGTGAAAATTATAAATTTCAAACCACGCAGAAAAGTATTCTCTACCATGGAACTCAGCTTTTCAATCAATCATTCAACGAAAAAAACTTAACAATTTTTACATTGAAATTTAATTATCGCTCGCAATTATTTTTATTAAAATTGAATAAAATATTTTTCTTTTGTTTTTTTTAATAACAATATTGATAGATTCAGTTTAAGCCTGATGGTGATAACGACTCACGCAACAATTACAAAATACCGAAACTATCGATAGCGAAAACGTTCCACCACTAAAACATAGTAATGTCGAATAATATATGGTTTTCTTTCTTATTGATTAATTTATCTTCGAAAATCACAAAACGAGGAATTATTTATTTAATAAACTCGAAAAAATTCTCTATAGTAAACGCCAGTTACCACCTAATCAACACCGTGCACATCTCGACAAACCATAATATCCCTAAACTACTCATATATCTAGAAAAGGCCTAAATAATCTCGGAATTTAAAAAAATCGCGAATATCTGGAAATCCATAATGTATGTAGGTACTGTGCTAATGAAGATTTTTTACTAAAGTGTCCTACTATGCATATATTCATTTTTTTAAAATTGACTTTATAGGAGAAAGTTGGGTTTTCAGTTCTAATTGAAAGGAAATTTAATATTTCCTTTTTGTAAAATTTTCAGAAATGTTAGACCATTAAACCAAATTCGTCATTAGCTTGTTGTTTTTCTTCAAGCAATGGTACTTTGAAATTTTTTAATGATCGAAAGTCACGCCTCTTTTTAATCGGAAGAATTCGCATATGATGTTTGTTATTTTTTTCGCCAAATTCCCCACAAATAGGTGTGGATTGATTTTTCAGAGCGCGTGTCACTTTTGTTTCCAATTTTTTTTACCAACATAACTTGATATGCCAAATTTGCTATTGACACTCGGAGTCTCCAAATATTGAATCAAGGCCATTCTAAAGGAAGAATGTGCAGAAGTAGCTTCATTGCGAGCTTTGGATTTTCAAATAAAATTTCACAATTTGTTTGCGAACGACATTTCGTAAATGACTGATTTAAAAAAAATAAATCACTAAGCATCTCAAAGACTCTTACAAGTCCAAAAAATCGATTTTTATTTTATTTTAGAATATGGTTCTTTTGGCATAGAGGTATGGTTTAATTAAATAAAATTAGTAAATTCTTTATCATTTTTATAATTAATTAATAAAAATGTATTGCAAAATTTAGTTGTAATATTTTATATTTAACTGTTACATCTCATTTATGACAAAATTTATTATTATTATTTCGCCCAATAATTTCCGTAAGACAGTCACATAATATAATAAACTAGCTGAGCCCGGTCCGCCTTGCTGGCCCTAAGTAAACCTTTTCTTTTGTATTGTCTCTCGATTTAAATAGATGTCACAGCAGTTATTGAAAATTCATTTTTCGTATATCTGTACAATAAGTACATTGTATTAGAGTGTAAACATTATAACGGGAAATTGATTTGGCAATATTGTTCATGAGCTATTGGAATGCAAGCTGCTGTTAAATGATGACAATGGAAAGCTACATGTAGATGATTCGTATTATATGCCGCACAGTGATACCTGATGGAAGAATATTATTAAAAAAAGGAATAAATATTTTATGGGAAATGAAATTCGTATAAATTTATTGTAACCTTCTTTATTTGAAAATTTGTTTGGTTTAAAATTTGGTAATTAAATTAGCAAAATGTTAATTGATAAAAATTATATTACATAATAGCGAACCCCGATGCACTTCGTTGCAACCAACCAAAAAAAGAAATGAAATATTGTAGATTTTTTTTTATGAAATGAATGCATTGTATTTAAAAATTATTAATGTCAATCCAAAACATTTGGATATACAATATTTTTCGTTTGCCCATTTGAAGCGAGCACAAATAAATAATTTGGAGTTCCAACTCTTGAGCAGGCCACGTATAGCTGTCCATGTGAAAAGCACGGCTCCACCAAATTGAATTCGCATATTTGAAGCGTTTGTCCTTGCGCCTTACAGATGGACATGGCAAATGATAGACGCACTGGGAATTGCAAACGCTTAAATTCAAATGGCATATCTGTTGGAATCAGTGGAATACGTGGTATGAGCACAATTTCACCTTTCGCTGTTCCGGTCAATATTGTGGCTTTAATTAAATTTGGCATCAATTTTTTTAATGCCAATCTTGTGCCATTGCACAGTTTTGGTGCATTTATATTCCGCAGTAAAATAATTGATGAGCCAACCTATAAATTCAAACAATGCGGTGGCATACCAGGTGGTTCCAATGAATTGAAAAAATCAATTGGATAACTCACTGCATCATCTGCATTCATTGCGCTATCAACAGATTTATATGATGTCACTGCACCTGGTATTTTTTCTTTAATCTGATAATTGATTGCATTGAAGTGTAAATTTTTTGGTGCCAGTATTGCGCGTTCTCTCAACCAGTTGTGATTCCTGTAATTTTGAACAATATTTGGGAACACACTTTCAATCAACTCTTCTGTTAATTGGAGAATGGTACAAAAATTGTTCGGCAATGTAATCAATCCATTTGTATTATCGACTCGACCTTTGCCATTTTCAATATCTAACAATTGCTTCGAGAACCGATCTGCAGATTGGTCGTTGTGCAATTGAACGCGCATATTTATGTTCAATGTCAATTTTTGCACATGTCGCCACAGAAGAGAAAACTTTAAGCATGCATTGATCTCATCCGCCGGTGTTGATCGTGGAACCACAGGCAATATTTGACGAAAATCGTCTGACAATAATATCAATGCACCACCAAAAATTTTTTGATTCTGACGTAGACCTTGCATTGTACGGTGTAATGCTTCCAGCGATTTTTTATGCGTCATTGTACATTCATCCAAAAGAATAATTGCTGCTTGTTGCAAAGCTTTTGCCATCGCAGAATTTCTTGAAATATTGCACGTGGGATGTTCAATCACCTGTTAATTTGAGAATACTTATATTTTACAGTAATATCGATTAAATTTTAAAGTGATCAATCAATATATAAGCACACCTGCACATTCAACGGCAATTTTAATGCAAAGTGCGCTGTTCCTCCACCATCCAATAGAGTAACAGCGATTCCTGACGAAGCAAGTGCCAATGCAATTTTTCATTGCGATCGAATGGCTGCCAAAATCAGTGATATCACAAATGTTTTCTCGTACCACCAGGCGCATCCAAAAAATATAATCCACTGACTTCATTTTGTACAGCTTGCATGATGGTATCATAGACATGTTTTTGATGGACATTTAATTTGGGAACATTCAAATTCACAAATGTTTGTAATTCATTGGGATCATACTGTTGTTCACGTTGCAATTCTCGATCAAAGAAATCATGCATTGGACGATAGGTGACAAACCTAATTGCCCTAATGCTTTATTTGCAATCGTTAGGCACATATCTTCAATCGCTATCAATGCTTCATTATACATTTCCAATGAAATCAGCGTTTCTTGTGTGATGACGCATTCCAATCGAATAGTCTTCTGCCATAAAATCTTTGTATTTATTCCACAATTCAAGTGGATTTGATGGAAAACATGTTGATATGATTATGGCATATAACATACGTATTTGATGTGGAGAAGAAGCAATCGATGCATCATGAAGCAATAAATCCCAATGCCCATCATTTTCAAGTAAACCTAATTGCTCACATGCTTCACGATACGTCACACATAAATGACCATTTACTCTTCGCAAATGTTGAAATGAACGTGGTCCAACAACGTTTACTAACAACAACCGCAAATAATAACATTCTGCATTATTTGGATGAACTGTGTATAATCTTCCCATGGTATCTGCAAAAAAAAACACCCGGATGGCCATAAACAGATGTTTCTTGTTTACGTCGTAGCCATATCTTTGCAGTCCAAGTGAAATAATGCGTTACATCTGACTACAGCAACGTTTTGGCAAATTCATCGCTTTCACACAATTGAAAGAATGCAGTTAATGTTGTTGCTGGTGGCTGTGTTGCTCTCTGCTGTACATTTGCATCGGTAAAATACACACGCTGGCCATTTGAAGCTAAATGAACAACAGCAGGATATCGCCCATGAATTAGAAATGAATAAATTCTCCAAAGAGCTTCATTAGTGCTAATCCCCATTTGATATTGGGCGATTTTATCATTGCTATTGTCACCAGCTACTCCAAAAACAGCCATATCACTGCCTTTATTGACCTATTTGCAAATGTATTTAATCGACTTCACAGAACTACAGTACCCAACATTTATGTGAGCCTGAAATACTTTTAAAAATAGTGGAGAATAAGGCATAATCCAACGATTATCAACTTCAATGTCTTGATTGCGTATTTTAATTGTTGTTGTATGGCCATTATCCTCCAGTGACCGACGTCGGTACAACGGGTATCCGTCGTCACCTGTAATTGTATCCGAAGTTAATGCTCTTGGATACCGTTTTGTACATTTTCCATCGATCATGCATGGTGAATTCATATTTATTTGACCGCAAGGGCCATGGATCATATTTTTCGTGACAACTTCAAATATTTCTGGATCGCTGATTTCATCTGGAATTTCAGCTGATATAATGTTATCAATTTGATCGGGTGTTACTTTACGAACCAGCCATATCAAGATGTGCGCGTGCGGCAGCCCTCTCTTTTGGCATTCAATCGAATACATCCAGCAACGCACCTCTCCAAAAATTCGCAATTTGATAATCAAATCCATCAGTGCTTTTACTTTCTGTCGAAATACACATGCTGTTATATCGTATCGATCTGTTGGATTCTGACCATCAAATAAATTGTTTTTTATGTCAGCCCACTGTGGATTGCATGTGAATGTTATGAATAGGTCGGGACGACCATATTTGCGAACGTATGACATTGCATCTTGCGTATATTCGTGCATGTGGCGCGGACTGCCAACATATGTCGATGGTAATATTGTTAAACGTCCGATATCATTGACATTACCATCATTCACTATTGCACCGCGCAAGTGTATGTATTCTTTCAATCGCAATTTGGCTTGATTGAATCACAGGTAATTAAGGCGTTCTGCTTCAATTTTCGCATACATGTCAACAGTGTATTGGTGGAAAAGTTTGCCACATCGCATATTAAAGTGGTCTTCTTGTGGGCGAATTTCGAATCTATACGAATAATAATTCATCCCACTAACTTTTTTTTCTACCTCACGACCTATGATGAATACATTATCAGAAAATTAAAATCATGTCTTCTTGTTTTGAAATAAATAAATTGAATTCATATATATTTCACCGGTTCGTGGATCTATCATTCGTATATTGATATGATAGCCGTCGTCAGGTTTCCAGTGCAATTATCGATATTGTTATGTATCATAGCTGCGGTGAAGCTCTGAAACACGCCGTAATTCTTCATTTCTTCGATGTAGCACAATATCGCGAGATTGAAACTGGTCTCCAACAATTACAATGGCCTCTTCATCAATTGCTGGTGCATTAAATCGTCTCGCATGCTCTCCAAAGGGCGTTTTGTCAGCCCTGATACCGATTCTGTGATCATCAGATGGCATACGATCGAGAGCGGTTTTAAACAATCGAATTAATTCATTGTGCTGATGTAAGAATGTTTGAAGTTCAGAAACAATTTGTCGCCTTGCACGCGCAGCAATTGTACAACGCCGATCCAATTCACGATTTGAATCTCCGATAAAATAGATTTGCAAAAATTGATGATCAGCATCAGGATATGGCAATAAGGAACCAGTTCGATAATAAATCTGACCTCATGTGCATATTGACAGATTCATATGTTTGTCATTTGTATGCTGTCAATCAAATGAATGTGTGTATTTATGAGTTTGTGTATTAGTTTGGATCGATTTTTTTCGTTAGGTCGGACCGAAATGTAAACTTGTTTTTTTTCAAATGTTGAATTAAAATTTTTTCAAGAGGGACCATACCCAATCGATCACAAAGTGTGTGCATAGGTGTGGGGGGAAAGTGACCTTATTTTTTCGCTCAGACGCACCGTTTTCAAGATATTTGCAATTTTTCGATTTTACGTGTATTTGTTGTTGTTTTACAAAGAGCGAGTTCATTTCAGGAAAAAAAAATCATAACTCGAGAATGGCTGGACCGATTTTGGATTTTAAAATCAACTAACCATCATCACTCCTCCCTGCACCTTCCCTAAAAATGTGATGGCAATGGGTTAAGCCGTTCTCGAGTTATGGAGTGACAATCAAAATGTACACTTCTTTTTATATATGAAATTCTATATACGAAAAGAATGTTAATTGATTTTATAAATTTATTTCTATACAAGTATTACAAATTAAAATGGGACATTCTTTCGTTAAATTTTCGTCGTAAAATAAAAAAATATTTTTACGATAAACTGTAAAGGGCCAACTGTACTTTGGAATAAGAAAAATAAGAAATTGAACGAAGCAACAAAATTTATTTCGTTTTGCCATTCCAACCTTAAGTTTATTTTAATTTCTAACTATAATTAATAATATAAATATAATTATTTTTTTTTTAGTTTGAGTGATATGCTCAAAAGAATAACTTGTCTTTAGTTACTTTAATGTACCTGAATTATAAAAATAGTTCATTATAGGCAACACAACTCAAGCGAAGCGCTAGAGCGATAAAGATGCCTTATATCACCGCTATTGGTGTCTGTTAACACGTATTAAGTCGAAAAGTACTTATCCGATTTTCATGAAATAAAGACAGACTTATAGACCTTGATGAGATAAGAAAAAAATTGTATGGCTATGCTCTTTAGGTGGTCTGGTTCCAAAGTTATAGACTCTTAAAGATTTCCTTCGCAACACATTCACGTAAAAAATAAAAACAATAAAAGTACAAAATAGAATACAATACATCCTATGTTGAAATTATTTTTTTTGCCTTTGAATGAATTTCGCTAACTATCCCATCACTGCATTGGAAACCCAAAAATTGCTATGGACAATACAACAGAATTAATATTTTTTTTTCGCTGGCGCTACATTCCATAAAGGGATTTGGCCGCATCATGATGAAGTTTCGTAATCATTTTTTTACCGGATAATGAGTGATTAATTCATTAATCCAACATTAACCAGCCGTGAATTTTTCATCACCTGCCGGAATCGAATCTGGGACCTCCGGAGCTTAAAGCAAGCATGCTAACTACTGTGCCACCGGGGCGGCATTAATATTATTGCCTGCCGATTTTTGTGTTACCAATGAATCAAAAGGGGATTTAATTTCAAGTGTAAATCCGAATATTGTACGTAATTATACAAATTATCAATGGTTAAGCGATCGTGTTATATTGGTAGCCAAACCCAAAGGCGTCATTGATATTAACATTGACATTCAAAGTAAGATTTGTGGCCAAACAAAAAGCTACAAATCCGCTGATTGCGTTATGGATCCAGATGAAATTGTGAATTACTCAATTGAATTTTTAAATTTCCTTGATTTGCCTGGAATTCCATCTCACATTCTGCAATTAATAATTGGTGTGCCAATCATTCTTTTGTGCGAATTTAAACGCATCCAATTTCCGGTACGTCCAATCACTACAAGTATGTGGATTAAATCTTGAAACACCATTTTTCTCACATGTACAATTATACGTTGGTTGCTCACGCGTTGGTAAATCGTCAATATTATGCGTATTCGCACATGAGGAACTGTACAGATATGCGAAAAATTAATTTTTAATAACTACTCGCAGTGACATCTATTTAAATCGAGAGTCAAAACAACACAAAAAGCTTCGTTAGGGCCCGCAAGGCGGACTGGGCTCAGCTAGTATAATATAAGTCTCAATTCATTACAGTTCATTTAATTCAGTTATACTATATACACTTAAACTATCTTACATGCAACATTTCCATTCGTACTTTCACCTGGTTCTGATTGCGTGAGCGTGATAGAACGACATATTTGTCCGTGTGAGAAGACAGCAGGTTGGAGATCAATGCCAACATGATCGATTGATTGCCCTTGTGCCTTATTAATGGTGATGGCATATGCTGGAATAACAGGGAACTGATGTCGCCTTATTGTGAATGGCAATAACGTATCGGTCGGAGCGAGATCAATTCGAGGAATAAGTACAAGATCGCCTCGATTGCTTTCTGAAATAAGCTTAGCTTTGATGAAGTTTTGCCCGAGCTCCTGACCAGACGCATACCGTTGCATATTCCTTTTTTCGGGTTGAGATTTCTCGGCAACCTTATTAGTACACCTTTTTGTAAAAGCAGGACATGAGGAGGCATTCTTGATGGAGTTAAGTTGTTGAGGAATTCGATCGGGAAATTAAGCATGTTGTTGCGATCCTCACTGACTATAGAGTCAGCACTGTAAATGGGCAATAATGTAATAATTTTACGATTCATGTCGAGCATCTGTGCGTTTGTGGGGGCAACAATAACTCGCTTTGACAGGTTCTCATCGAACATCTGTAGAACACTGCCAAAGATTGATGTGATCAGATCTTGAGTCGCCACCATTTGTTTCGGAATCTGAATTGTATCGCCTTCGGAGACTCCGGGTATTGGAGGCAGATTTCCCAGGCCGACTTGTTGAAGGAGCCATTCATGTGTGCATTCTGTCATTCGCTGTGCATATTAGTGGTGAGTGTGAGCTACTGGAAACTCTTCCATAATCGGCTTGCCTTGATGCAGCGCTCTACGATGCCTATGCGAGTTCCCGTTGCTACCACTGCGAGCATCTGCCTAAAATCACCTCCTACAACAAAGACCTTGCCGCCGAATGGTCGGTTGTTGCCTACCACCTCGCGCAAGAGCTTATCGATTACACGGAGTCCGTTCGTATCGAGCATTGTGATTTCGTCGATGATGATTAGGGAAGCAAGACTTTAGGTTTTGGTGAGGCCAATCTTATCGAAGATACAGATGTGTCTAGTAGTGGTACTGGAAGCTTGAATCCGCTATGTACTGTCCGTCCTTCCTTCAGTAGCGTTGCGGCGATCCCTGTTGTGGCGAATGACAACACAACTTTTCCACGGCCTCGAATAAATGATATGAGTATGGTATACAGGAAAGTTTTGCCTGAACCCCCTGGACCATCGAGATAATAGCACCTACTTTCTACGTTCTCATCATTTACAGCCGACATGATTTTTCCGAATGCATCCAGCTATTGTTCGGAGCACCCCAGCTTGACGGTAGAATAATGGAGACGCCTGCTGCCATATTTTGATGATGCGCCATGTTTGCAATATGATCAGCTAGTCCTTTATATTGTTCTGCCCGAAGTTGCTGTTGGTTCTGTCGAATATAGTTCAGATTACTGGCCTCAATTTGGAGATACGAATCTACCAGTCACTGCTGAGTTAACTTTCCCGCACTCATTATTGGATTGAAGTCACCTCGGATCGTTGTTTGTGCAGCCTTGAATTGGAGCATGCTGACGTTGTAGCGAACTCTATTTAATTGTGCTCCCTCATAGGCCTCACACTGCCAATTTGGTTGCCAACCTGGCTTGCCATACGGGAACAAAATTGCGTACGTCATCGGGTCCATATTAGAACTTAAATTATGAAGGTTCATGAACTGTTGGTTTGGATCTTGTGTTTTTTTTTGTTTGGATAAATGCGAATGTCGTGCTCGAACGGTGGTTCCCCATCTTCGTTCAGGAAAACCATTGCTACTTCGTTGGATGTCAGCACGGTGTATCGTCCCTGATCCGCGTGACGATCACGCCTAAGCACCATATTCACCCGCGGAATTTGTTCTCCTGCTTGCGCTGCAAGTTGAGCTTCCCGTGCTTCAACTTCTCGAATGAGTTGATAGCTGCTAGCAATCCGGTTGTTCTCACGGAAAAATCGATCAATCTTATCTAAAATGTCTCGTCGACATTGATTGTTGGCCGCATGTTCTTCTCTGATGTTCGTAGCTTGTGTGCTGTCAAGCACGTAAAGCTGAGCGAACTGTGGAGCTTGATTATTTACTGACTGCAAATGGGACGTGCGATGATACGTCTGACCATGGACTTTAAACACATATGGGCCCTGTCCCTGGCAAGTCGACTATCTTTACACCCATCGCAGCAAATGAGACAGCGCTGTTATACGGTCGAACGTTGTTGTGAAAGTGAATGCTGTCGGAATCGGTCGTATCGGAGAGTAACTTTCGCAGACACTCGGGGTATTCAATCTGAACACAATGAAGGTCCCGGGGCCTGGGTAACTTGATTTTACCCTTACGGCAGCAACTGGTAAATTTGCGATCAGAATGACGCTCAGCAATGAAATTGATTGATCCGCAGAACTGACAGATGTCGGTGAAGGGGCCGCAATTATGTATGTTAACCCGAGCTTCGTCGAAATTGGTTACTTCGACGTGAATTGCATAGGTCTCGCGTTCGCGTGCTGAGCGCTTTCCTCGGCGAAGCGTTTCAGCATTTGCAATTCGATGTACTTCCAATTGAGCAGGTGCTGATTGAGCAATACGCTGTCGCTGAGATTCAGCATTTCTAGCACGAATTGTGGTAAGCGATCCTTGGCTTTGCCTAGCCAACCATGTTTTTATGCGTTCATTGGCCTTCCGACGCTTTCTTGCAATGGGATCTTCCTTCTCTTTCATTCTTTGCGGCAAATTTCACTGGAAGTTCCACCCTTTCTGGGTATCTTAAAAGCTACTCATATTATGAGTTAAAATATACATTTCTTATAAAACTACATTAGACTTATCAATAACAATGTTTCTTATGTTTTTGGAAATATTGATAACTAAAAGTTGCACTAAAAAAATGTAACCACTCAACTATGTAGACAAATTGCCACAAAACAAATTCAATGAACTGACATTAATTGATAGGGTATTGTGATCAATAATTATGAACTGGGAATTCTTATATGAATGCAACTACGCTATCCGTTGATAAATTAACGTAGTAACTGTAGCCAAATTATTAAAGTAAAATGTTTCGTCACCTCAAGAATAAAGAAAAAAACAAAATTAAAAATACACAACTAAAATTAAAATGCATTCAACAGCATCGAACCCGATTTACGAATTCGTTCAACATGGCATATTTCAAAACGGAATATTTCAAAATGGAACATGAAAATATGACATATTGTTAAAATGGCATATTTAAAAACGACATATGGTAGGTACACTACTGCATATGGTACACTATGGCATATTTCAAAATGGCATATTTCAAACCGGCATATGATACACTACGGTATATGGTACACTATGGCATATTTCAAAACGGCATATTTTAAAATGGCATATGGTACCTACACGACGGCATATTTCCATATGGAAAACTTGGCTATTTCTTAGCCGAGAATGATGAAATTTGGCAAGTGCAATGGAAATAGAATACTAAACCGGATTTTAGACGAAGTTCTGTTAAATGGCCAATTAGGATGGAACTTACCTATTAATTAACCGAATATGATGAAATTCAACATATGTATGTATACGTTAGAAATGGTCTTCTAAAAATAATTTTAGATGCATTTTTAGAACATGGTCAATCATGATGAAACTTGGGTATTTCTTAAACGATTATGATGAAATTCGACAAGTGTGATGGAAATGGGAACCGAAAATGAGTTTTAGTAGAAGTTCTGAAATATGGTTAATTTTGATAGAATTTGTCTATTTATTGGGCCGACTATGATGAAATTCGGAAGGAGTGATGGAAATGGGATTGTTAAATGGTTTCTAGATAAAGTTCTGAGATATGGCAATTTTTATGCAACTTGGCTATTTCTTAACTGATTATGATGAAATTCGATAAATATGATGGAAATAGGATTCTAAAATGAGTTTTAGATAAAGTTCTGCAATATTGCCAATTCGAATAAAAATCGGCTATTTCTTAACCGTTTATGATCAAACTCAACAGTGCGATGGAAATGGGATTCTAAAATGGTTTTAATCAACTTATAAAGTTACCCTATACTTACTAAAATAATTTTCCTTCACTTAGTGCAACTAAATTTATTCTCCCAACGAAGATAAAAATATTGTTAATAAAGATATAATCGGGAAGTGCTTATTAATTTTTTTGTTTTTTTTGGTAAAATAAATTTTATTTATTTATTTTATGTTATTACAATCTAGTTTCCTGGACCAATGAGCAATTTGTTTCTGACTTAATTTACTAACTTAATATTAATCTATGGCTTCTTCCCATTGGCGTTCCATAGAGTCTGGTAAATTGAATTAAACCACATCTTTGTAGTGGGCTTTACACAGCACAATGCTGTTTAAGCTAACAATTACACCAACTCAACACAGCACAATGCTGTTTAAGCTAACAATTACACCAACTCAAAAGGTTTGGTTCTTTTAAGTCTGCTTATTAAATTCCTGTTGCTTGGAAGCTGAGTTGCCTCAATGTTTACATGATGCCGGAGCCTCTCTTCATATCTCCGCGCTTTCTCCTGAATTTCATTTACGATGAGGTTCACTTTAAGGTCTCTATGGAGATTGTAATGTAACGAACGAGAAGTAACTGAGTTACCTCAGCTCAACATTACTAAGAAATTGTTTCTCGACCGCTGTTGTCACCCCTGCGGCATTTACCTGTGCTCAAGGCCGGTAGAGGTAAAATTAGTCGTGGGGTTGGGGTGACACAGTTGAGAAACCTAGTTATACCGCGGTTGGACGAAAATATTGGGCGATCATTGAGATCACAAAAGGATTGGGGATTAGAAACGTTGGACCTATCTACAGCGACCAACAGAAACCTAAGTTATTTGTCCAGCATGAATGGACAGTTTTTGGCCTTAGCCACACATTAATTGAAATACACAAACAAAAAAATCAATTAACAAGTCCCTGGAAGAGGGTTCAATTAGTAAGTAAACTTGGTCAGTAAGTAGGTAGTCAAAAGAAAGGGTAAATGACGCGGTTGAAGCTGTACATTCACCTGCCTCTAATGAGGCTATTGACTCCCTACTATACTGACTGGACCTATTTTTTGTTAGTTATATTGTTTTTTTTTTTTTTTTTTATATTTACCTTTTGTCTTCCTTGATTTAGACCGCAAAAAAAAAAAACACAAAAAAAATTTAATTTATAAATTGAAGAAAAAAATATTTATTTTCCAAAAAAAAAAATTTTTTTTTTACATAGAAAACTTCTAACCTGACGGTTAGCAAAAATCAAACAAAAAGCCTCGAATAAAATTTTTTGTGGAGTTTTTATACAATTTTTCTGCTGATCGAGAAAAAAAAAAACATATTTTCTTTTTCTTTTTCTCTTCCCATAAACTTGAAAAATTCCATAATCACCCCACTGACATTTTATCCGAATTTCCGGACAATATGAAACGAACTGAAAACATGAGGCACGTTTTGCTGCATGTGTAACCACATGAACTGCCCAAGTTGCAAAAAAAAAAACAACTATATTTTCACGCTTATCTTCCTTGAGTAATTCAATTTCATCGACAATGACCCAATTAGATAAACGGAACGAAAACTGAGACTCATCTAAAACAAATTTGTCTCCACACTGATAATAAAGAAATGTTTTTATGTTTGTTTACCGAAACTTGAGCTTCCGCAAATAAACATAAATGAAAACACAAGTCATATGGGAACGTGCCATTGGAGATATTTGGATTTTACATTAATTTAGTTGTTGGTTATGAATCTTGCTTATGTGCATGTTTTAATATGTACAGACAAGATTGTTCCAACACAATTAATGTAAATGTAAAGTGAACTGTACCCGGATGTCATGTAAATTTGTATAATTTAGAAGAAACAAAATCTTCAAATGTGGGGTACAGTTTTATACGCGAATTTGATGGATAAGATTATTTTGTGACGGGGATGACAAGCGCCCGTTACAAGATCATTGTTCCTGACATACCAAGGTGCATCAACGATGTTCCTTAATACCATATTCCACCAAAAGTTACCAAAGTTGAATACCATACGTCCAAACCGGTTTCAATATTTGCTTATAAAGTAGCAGCTTGTTGTATGTTGATGAAGAAGAGTTCCTTCCCATCAGCCAATACATCTTTCTGTATTTAATTCTTAGTTCTTCACTTTTCTTCTTGACATGTGCTTTCCATCGCAGTTTAGCATCCAGGGTCATGCCGAGATACTTAGCTGTGTTCGCATACAGTACTATTTCTTGATTTATGGTAATCGGGATATGTTCGAATCGCCTGTTTGTAAAGTTGATGTGAACGGATTTAGTTTCATTTAGTTTTATTCGCCATCTATTTGTCTATTTGCAAAACTCGCCACTGTATTGTTTTCTAATGCAGGAAGATTATAAGTCAGGCGCGGATACAAAGGGGGGGGGGGGCGATAGGGGCGATCGCCCCCCCCCCCAAGCACAAACAATTAATTTTCTCGACGTTAAAAATAATCGTTTGATTTAGCACTAGCAGGTGAAATACCATAAAGAATTGAAGAATTTCCTTACGTTCTTATATTTTCATGGGAAAAATTACGACACCGGCCATTTATTTTCCGATGAAGAACCAGTTCTCACTGGAAAGATAATTGCGGAAACAGTCTGAAATTTTCTGAAAAAATTTTTTTTATTACTTCGAATTGCATAGGAATATGTACTGATGGCAGTATTGTTATGACATCAGTTCAGGAAGGAGTTTTTGCTGTAATACAGAATGAGCTGCCACAGGCTGTTCAATGTCATTGCACTAATCACGCACTTAATATTAGTATTAGCAAATCATCAAAAGTACAGTCTATCAGAAATTCTGTTGGAAATTTCGTTCTTAAAAATATTTTCAGTAAGCAGCTCAAGTCTTTATGTGAAACACGGTGGTTAGAGCGACACGACTCTGTAATAATATTTAAATCCTCGTTTTCACAAATCATTAATGCCTTATAATATCAAAGTGGAAAGAGTCTGAATCATCACGGAAGGAAAGCTAAACGATTTATTTTATGTATTTGCAATGTCCAGTCGATTTATCATGATATATTTCAGCTTTTTTCTTTTTCTAGATATTTTATTTGAAAATAATTGTCCACCAGATCTCATTTTGTCGATTCGGTTTTTAATAAATATTTGTTCTTTGCCTAATTCATCTATTATCTTATAAAGTCCAACATGCAATTTTCCAACAACAACTTGCAGCCTCCTATGCCAAGCCTCTAAATTGTCTTGAGTTCGTGGAAAGTTATTCTCAAGAGTCAGCAATAGACCAAAAATTGGGACTATTTCGTGGCGGTTTATTGTTTTTACCAGCAGGATCCGAAATATAATTTGTATTTATCCATGATGCAATAATTTTCCCATCTTCATCCAAAGCTCATCCATTCGCTCTTAATTTAGATAAATAATAACAAATTTCTTCAGGTGGAACGAAGGCTAGGGCAGCCAGCATTCGAATCTTAATACTAAAATCTACATCGTTACCATTCTGGAAGCCAATTTTTCTTTCTGCACTTTTCACCAAATAATTTGGGTAATATGAAATAAACAACCCTTAAAAATTACATCCGGCAGGAAATTTTTTAGTGCAGCAACTGAAGCTAGTTCGAAATCTGAAATATTTCTTGTAGGAAGTAAATTAATGGATTAGAACAATTAATTTGGAATAGCTAAAAAAAAAAACTCATAATATGAATTTTACTCGGCTATCGCCTCCTGGGTCAAACTTATCCATATATAAAAGTAAACATAAAAGTAAACAAGTTTTTGGTGACATGATTTTTTAAAACAAGATTTTGAAGAAACAATTTTAGAAAGTCTTTTGTGTAAACAATCTTTTGATGCCGTTTTTAAATCTGCCATAGTGTACCATATGCCGTAGTATACCATATGCCGTTTTGAAATATGCTATTTTGAAATATGCCGTAGTGTACCTTATGCCGTAGTGTACCATATGTCGATTTGAAATATTCCGTTTTGAAATATGCCATAGTGTATCATATGCCGTAGTGTATCATATGCCGTTTTAAAATATGCCGTTTTTTCATATTCCGTAATGAAATATGCCGTATTTGACCGGGACCCAAAATCGTTTTGTTCTTTTTGGTTAATATTTTTTATTTTGAGTCTCTCTCGCTTTGTAATATTTTCAATTTTTTATTTTATTTTGGAATTTGTTGTTCTATCTCAGTCTCTTCATTTAATACATCCTCTCAACCGTTCTCTGCTGAGTTTATTTCTCTTATTTGTATCATGTTATCCGTTATCCCCATGATACAAAGAATTAATAAGGTATGCTCAATAGATGTAATTACGTCATCCGGTGGCAAAAATTTGTTTTTTAATTTTTGTTTTTTGTACAAATTTCTCTATTTTGTTTTGTTTTTTAGCACGTCATTCGATGCTGCACTACGATACCACCGAATGACGTGCTAAAAACAAAATAAAATAGAGAAATAACAAAAACTAAACAACAAATTTTTGTCACCGGATGACGTAATTACATCTATTGATCATACCTTATTCATTCTTTGTATCATGTGTTATCCCTATTACTCGCGTCATTTTATCTCTCTTATTTGAACAATATTAAACGAAAAACTGAAAGAAAAATGCACATTCGACACCAATACAATTTACTAATACTATTGCCTTCCGGTAATCCTCAAATCAATCGTCATTTTGGAACCAAAGTCGCTGCCCTTTTGTTGTTATATTTTTCTCCCTCGTTTCACATAATTTTTTGTTTTTTTGTGCGTTTAGAAAAAAAAAACGCCATTTGAAATTAGTTAGTCGGTGTTTTGCATACAGTTACTGTATGGCCATGTGCGCGTTCAAGCCACCTCGCACTGCGACCTAAAAGATCTTTTGTGCATGAGCAGTATACAGTGTTACAAAATCCCCCAAAAGGGATTTTGTTGAACAGAACATAGCAATAGAGGTCTGGTTGCGGTATTGCACTGGCTGAAGCTCGCCGCTAGGCGTGGGGGTTACCAGACATATTACTATGCTTGAAAACCGCATAGAGATAAAACGAAGGGGACAAGAAAATTATCCTACCGTGCCACGACCACAGTGGTAGATAATCATAAAATGGGTTTGCGTTCAGCAAGGACGCCGGTGCCACTCCGGCGACCCTGCTCAAGGCCTAGGTCAGCATAAGGCCGCCCATCCTCACGCGATCACACAGAACTATTTACACACACATCACTTTTAAATCAAATGTAACCATAAACTCATAAAAAAAAATCTGTAATTACCGGATGAAGATCAAATCAGACAAAAGAAAAAAAAAATGAAATGAAAAGAAATTTAAAAGGAAAAATGAACCGTTAACCAGAAACAAACGTGGTGCGAATCGATTTGGGTGCGTCATACGGCACGCCACCCGAAACCTGTAAACCCGTAAAAATATTTATATATATATATATATAATAGAAAAAAAATATAATAAAAAAAACAACACAAAACCAAGTTTGGTTTACAATATTAAAAAGGAAAAACTCACACGGTGTTGACGGCGTTCTTTATGTATTTTGGCCGTCACACCTTACCTGAACAAACACCCAAAATTTAGGCCCGACCGACCTACAATAACAGCGCCGACGCAGGAACACAGCAGCCCCCTCTGGCTTCTCGAACCCCACTCCTTTAGGAGGAGTTGCTGCCACAAACCCAAATTCTTTCAGCAATACAATAATAATGACTTTAGGCCACCACAAGCACTATAAAATCAACAAATGCTTTGATCTCGCACGGTTCGAACTGAGAACGTAACTTTTCTGCTCAATAATTAACTATGATGGTTCACCGAATATGGAATTTAGTTTTAATATTATTATCGATACAATTTCCACCACTTCGTCAGTATATACTGTTTCCCATTTTATACGTATCTGTATATTCACTATATTCTATTCACTAATTGGATAGTTTCGCCAAAGACCCCAATACTCATACGTATCCCCGAAAATTAAGCAAAACTACATTGGTGTGTATTCATTATTTTTTTTTGTTTCCTTTTTATATTTTTATTCACAACTTAATTTTTCAACAAAAGTTTATAATTATTTATTTTAGGTTTTTTTTTTTTTTTATTGATCCAACACTGGATTTTTAATTTATCCTCCTTATCCAATTATTTAAACAAAAAAAAATTTAAATTTACAAATGGAGGGTTTGATCACGCAATTTCTCAATACCCCGTCCACTATTACACCAAAACTTGATTTATTTTTCTTTTATTTTTTTTTTAAATTAAAAAAAAAAAAAACATTTATTACTTTATAAAATTCCAAACGAGACTCATTTACTTGATATTCAAAACTAGACTATCCCAATAAAAAAATAATACCGACCCGTACAAAAAATATTTTTCCCCCACCCAAAATTATTTACTCATATAAAAAAAACCCGACCGATAAATTTCGGGTGACGTACACATACGACATCACCCAAAATCGACTCGCACACACCAATACTATTTAATTTAATCACTGGAACATTCCATTTACATGGAAAATCCACGCGCTAACCAAAACAAAACAGATGAAGCAAAACGACACCACTACACGTCATTACATACCATCAAACAAAAAAAATGATAAAACGAATCGAGTAACCGACCAAAATAAGGAGAAGTATAAAATGCTAAATGGTACACTCTACCAAAAAAAAAAATATATTTTCTATTACAAATTAAGCCAAAGAAAGAATGACGTGTAGTGGAAGAGATTTTATGCAGCGCAGTGGATAAACATTGAACCTTGTTGGGATTTCCAACCGCAATTACAGATTTAGATTAAATAAAACATAACAACCACAAGCGGTTGTTACAGCGTGGGGACGACTCACACCCGAGAAAAGATCTCAAAGCCAGGCATGAAAGTAAGAGGGAAGGAGAAAAAAATTTCACTAATAATTTGTCACAATCGTATATCCTTGGCATGATAAACTCCCAAAGGTTTTCCATCAAGATTTCTGATATTATAAGAGACTGTTCCGATTTTATCAGTGATAAAAGCAGGAATAAACTTAGCAGCTAACTTTGCAGAAAATCTATCAGGAGCACTACTTTGTGCGAAGGATCGGACAAACACAGGTTGATCAGGCAGGAAATTCCTATTGGTACTTCGTAAATTATATCGAACAGCTGATTTCTCATGTGCAACTTTCAGGTAATGAGTTATTTGATCACGAATAAGATTTAATCTATTAGATTTGGACAACACATGTATTTCGTTATCATCCTGAGGAGATAAAAGTTTACGTAAAGCATAATCTGAACCGTTTAATGACATGTGTTGACCAAAGACCAAATAGTGAGGAGAAAAATTCGTGACGTCGTGTTTAACATTTCGCAATGCTGCAGTGATTTCAGAGAGATGGCAATCCCATTCATTATGTGCATGATCATCAAGATAAGAACGAATACTAGACAGTAACGTCCGATTAACTCTCTCAGAAGCGTTGCTTTGAGGAGAGTAAATAGGAGTACGTATATGATCAACATTATATTTTTTTAAAAGATCTTTAAATAAGTGAGATAGAAATTGTTTGCCATTATCAACGAACAATTTTTCAAAAGGTCTGGTAGACTCAGTTTGAGAACCCATCAAAGGTTGAGTGCTAAAATTTACAGGCTTATTCATCTTGCATTGTAAACAATTGGAGATGAAAAGTTTGATTTGTTTAGTCATACCAAACCAGAAAAATTGCCGCTGAAGTCGTTCTACAGTTTTTTTAATACCCATATGAGCAGAAGTAGGAGAAGAATGAGCCAGTTCAATTAAGTTTGCAGTCAAGGACAACGGAACTACTAACTTCCATTCAGACAAATCAGTGGACGTATAACGAGAAGCGTAGGAAGGTAAGATCAAGAGTTTATTATCACGAATTTTGAAGTTGTGATCACAATCTTTTAATTGTTGTACTCGATTGATCTGTTGTACATATTCATCGTCCTGAAAAGCTGAAGAGTTAAGATCAATATGTAGAACCGAATTGTCACTTGAAGAATTTAAACTGGACACATTTTCTTGTATAACAGGAGAATTACAAGGTAAAGAGGAATCATCATTCAAAGTAGTTTCAACAGGAGGAAAAGGTTGATCTTTACTTAAATCGTCTGTGGGCTCACTATAAAAAGCTCTAGAAAGGGCATCAGGTACAACATTCACCGTTCCTTTACGATATCCGATATCAAATTTGTACGCTTGCAGTTTTAAACTCCAGCGGGCGAGTCTACCAGATAGATCTTTTTGGGACATCAACCAGCGGAGACTAGCGTGATCGGTATAAATCGTGAACGGGTATCCCTCGATATAGGGCCGAAACTTCTGGACGCTAAGTACTGCTGCGTAACACTCCAACTCAGTTACAGAATAATTTCGCTGAGCGGCATTTAATTTGTGAGAAAAGAATTCAATGGGGTGTTCAGCGCCATCAGGATCAAGCTGAAAAAGTACACTACCCACGCCAACAGCACTTGCGTCACATTGGATAAAGAAAGGGCGCCCATAGTCAGGATTAGCCAAAACAGGAGCAGACGACAAAGATAATTTAAGAGATTGGAAGGATTCCTCAGCGTGAAGATTCCATTTAGACTTAGATTTTTTCCCTGTCAGATCAGTTAGTGGAGCAGCTAAAGACGCGAAGTTTTTTATGAAACGCCTATACCACCCACATAAACCCAAGAAACTACGTATCTGCTTAGTTGTTTTCGGTCGAGGAAATTCACTTATCGCTTTACATTTCTCTGGGTTGGTGCGAAGGCAACCATCACCCACTAAGTAACCCAAATATTTAACCTCTTTTAAGACGAACTGACTTTTTTTCAAGTTTATGGTCAATCCAGCATTACTAAGTAATTGAGCAACTAAATTCAATAATTCCAAATGTTCACCAAAAGTAGAAGAAGTAACCAAAAGGTCATCCAAGTACACAAAAACTTTATCATGTAGTTGATAAGGTATCACGCGATGCATAAGGCGGCACAGTGTTTGGGGAGCATTGCACAACCCAAAGGGCATGACCTTGAAGTGGTACAAGGGACGACCAGGGACAGTAAACGCTGTCTTATCTCGGGATTGCGGGTCGAGTGGTATCTGCCAAAAGGCATCTTTTAGATCAATAGTTGATATATAGCGAGTTTGATCCAAACGACCCAACAATCCGTTGATAAGGGGAAGCGGATACGCATCCCTGACCGTCACCTTGTTCACCTCACGGGCATCCAAACACAAGCGCACTTGACCACTAGCCTTTTGCACCATCGTAATAGGGGAACACCAGGAACTATGACTCTCTTCTATCACATCCAGAGACAACATGCGATCGAGCTCATCATACATTAGTTTTTGTTTAACTGGTGAAACAGAATAGAACCGTTGCTTAACAGGCTTGGCTTCCCCTACATCAATCACATGTGATAGTAATGTGGTTCTGCCAAGACCTAATTCAGCACTGGACGGAAATTTATTAACTATTGTAGAGAGTTTACTGTTGTCATCTGGAGAGAGTAAATGAAATTTAGGAGCAGAAGATAAGTCGGCGGAGTCAGTCAATTCACTCAACGCAGATAATTGAGGAGTAATACCAAATTGATTCCAAAAATCAATCCCCAGGTATAAAGGTTGCTCTAAAGATGGTACGAGATAGAAACGCATCTTATGTGTTTGGGAATTAAATTCAACCTGAGCATTAAGATAACCGATAACTTGTTGAGATTGACCACTGGCAGTTTGAATAGAAGACGGAAATTGATGTAACTGAAAATTTAAGTCATTCAACAGTTTTTCGGATCCACAACCTAAAACACTTACACTCGCTCCACTGTCTAACAGACCTCGGTAAGGCACATCATTAATGAGAATATCGGCATAAGGCCGTTTATCACCCATTTCAGACCCGAGTATTGAAGAAACAACGCAAGATCTCATGATCTTACGTTCCTCCCAATATTTTTTTGAGCGAAGTAAGCGTAAAGGATTGAGTTTCTTAAAACGGCTAATGAAAGATTTAACTGGATTTGAAAATTGAGATTTAAAAGAACAAGAATTTGAAAAATGATTGGAAGTTAAAGAAGCATCAGAAACCATTTGGTTGGAACCAAACGAACCTGATCCAGATAGTGATTCGGAATCAAATGACTCAACGAGAACTTTCACAGGTTCGGTTGATTCTTCCCATCTGGCTTCATCCACTTCTGAAGCTCTGGGTCGGTATTGCTGGCTGCTTCTACTTTGGTCACTATTGTTGGGGTGGACTTGGTCTGTGATCCATGGATCCCCGATCTCCATGGACCACTGGTTCGGTTTTCCGTACAACGACGACATTTGGTGGAAATAGTGTCTCTTAAACCACAACGGAAACAGAAAATTCCAGTAAGAGGGACAGGACAGTCTTGAAATACGTGACCCATGTCAGAGCAATTAAAACAGATGGGGTAGTTGCCTCCCCCAACGCCACGTTGAGAATTGGTTTGATCCCTACTGGTCGATGCTTTCACAGGATTTGACATTGTAGAAGAAACTCCCACTGGAGCACGATAAGCCGCTACAGAAGCACCGCCAGGTATTTGCTGAACAGGATTTGATGACGGAACAAAAACACCAGTTGGAACGTGATAGGCGGTTCTCGTCGTACCTGGGGACACATCAGAAAAAGGTAAATTGAAATCTGGTCCTGGCACAGTATTTTCCAACATCAAATCAGAGGTCAGTTCGTTAATTCCCCGCCGAGGATAAGAGTGATAATCAGACGGTGCTCGCAATCGTTTTAGAGAATCCTCCCACGCTGTGCAACTTTTAATAAGTTCATTAATGTGGGTAAACTGACGGTCAGTGAGATGATACTGCAAAACTGGTTTCATGTTATGCATCAGGAGTTGGATGAATTCGTCATCTCGATAAGGGGTGTGGCATTGCAGTGACAATGACCACATATGATGGTAATAATCCAAGAAGGTTTCCGTGGGCAGCTGTTTACGCGATTCAACCATCCGTCTAATCTCATAGGGTGATCGTCGATCTTTGAAACGTTCTTGGAAATCCCTTCTTAGATCACTCCAAGGTGCTAGCGGGTTGTGGCGTCGGTACGTCCAGTACCACTGCAATGCCACGTCCTTTAAGAGGAGATGCAAATCGAGTAGTACAAATTCAGAAGATATGTTATGAGACATAACAACAGAATCAAGCTGAAACAAGAACAAATCAACAGTAATCCCTGTTGGAGAACCACTGTATGAAATGCCACAACGTGCTAGCGAACGTCGATTGAACTCAGAATTAGAAGGAACATGAGAAGAACAAGGTTGATTTGGAACTGTATTTAATGTGCTATTATGTGGACCAGCTACACCTGGTGAAAAATTGGTATTACTAAAATGAGTAGCCTGCTCCAGAGATGAGCGCTCTTTAGAGACAGGTACCATTGAAGAATGAGTTAATTCAGGCAAATTATTGTCCTGCGGGTTTATCGCCGTGGAAACAAGTGGATCTCTTGCAGGACCAGCAAAATCAGGGTGAGGAGGTGGCCCAAAAGACACCTCCGGAACAGGAATTTTTAACGTTGGATTTAACTGACTATGCACACCGGCTGCTTGTTCCGCATCCAGCTGTATTCTCACTTCGTTGGTCAGCAGTTGAACTTGAGCCGTCAATACTCTCATCATTTCCGCCTGATCAATTGAATTAGGATCCACATTAAATGCCTTAATTAATTCGTCCATTATGAAAAGATTGAGTGAAACAGAGAAAAAAAAATTTAAAGCTACAGAAAAAATTAACCAAAATTGAATTTAAACGGGATTTTAAACGTAATGAGAGCTAATTTTCGACAAATGTAAATTAACAATATTATTTTAACAAATTTCTAAATTATATTTACTTTATAGAAAACTGAATAAATTATAGTTATAATTAAAATTACCTAAATCAAAAGTTATTAAAATTTAACGTAAATAATAAATGAAAACCAGCGATACTGGCACTTTCAACCACAAAAAAATCAAATTATTTAATTAAAGAGATTACAAAAAAATAAATTTTCCCAACCAAAAAAAAATTTAAATATAACAATATTTGGATATATATATATATATATATATATGAAAAAACAAGATAGAATTACTTAATTTAAAGCAGAAAAAAAAATTTTTTTTTTTTAAATTATTAATTAATTAATTAAAGAAATTTATTGAAAACATATATTGAAGCACCAATCTCAAATTAGACTCACTATGACCAAGTAGATATCCACAAGCCGGGCTGTTTGAGGAGCTGCGAGAAACAAATTACTATCCAATGGACCACTCGCGTCAATATTGAACTAGCGCTCAACTCAAAACTTTTTTCTCATCCGTACTCGTCAGTCTATCCCAAGGTAATGTATTGGAATCTAAAGTGCTGCTTAACACTTCAATATAATTTTAAGGACAAAAGAAAAATTTATGTTTACTGAATTTACTAACGAAATGAAGGTGAAAAAAAAAATAAAAGAAAATGAGTTGAATTTATATATATATCCAAAAAAAAAATTACCGAAAAATTACTTTAAATATCAATAAAAAAATTCCCAAACCAAAAAAAAAATCATCGAATAATAAAACTATTAATTAAATTAAACACGTAATTTAATGAAGAAAAGAAATTAGAATTACTAAAAATAAAAAACTGAACTACCCAAAAATTTTCACAGTATTTCAGCTGCTCCACTAACCAACCGAAAAACCCAAACAGAAAAATTTCACAAAGAAAAGAAATGCAAAAGCAAAAGAAAAATAAGAAGTATTATTAATCCCAAAAAAATAACAAAAAGGTGATCACGCGAGAGATGATCACGGCCCCATGCTGAGCCAGGCTTGAACGCTATAATAATAAAAATAAAATTACCACTGTGGTCCCAGTAGTTTAATTTGATAGATAACAAACAAAATTGGAAATAAAATTTTACCTAAAAGTAGAAGTTGACTAAGGATGTGCCAATGAGTACCGCGATCACGAACTGTCCAATCAACACCACATTGGTGGAAACAACAAGTTCGCGATCCCAACACCCATGACACATGGAACCAACATGACGAGCGATCCAGCAAGATCAAATAACCAAAGGTTAGAACATGCTGTGATCCCTCCCCATGAAGGTAGTCGGACTGAAAATAAAAAAAATTAATTTAATTATAGGGTACGAAGACTCTAAAAATTTAAAAAGACTAAACTCAGAACGAAAGAAGAATGAGCTTAACCACAATCAATGCCACATGGCAGAAATGGTAAGCCCATTCATCAGACGAGCTGAGAATAGGGATCAACACTCTCATCTGCATGCAATCAAACAGCTTACGCTGGTTGCAATGCAGATTTGAATGTTGATCGGGCAGAAAAAACCGTTGAAGTGAGCACCCGTGCAAGCTCAAACAACGCTAGCGTTGGACTTTGCACGTGGTACTCACAACAAGCAAGCTGAAAAAAAAAATTGTGAAATTAAAGACGAAAATGCAAAAAAATTAGCCGAGGTTTGGGCGCCACTGTTACAAAATCCCCCAAAAGGGATTTTGTTGAACAGAACATAGCAATAGAGGTCTGGTTGCGGTATTGCACTGGCTGAAGCTCGCCGCTAGGCGTGGGGGTTACCAGACATATTACTATGCTTGAAAACCGCATAGAGATAAAACGAAAGGGACAAGAAAATTATCCTACCGTGCCACGACCACAGTGGTAGATAATCATAAAATGGGTTTGCGTTCAGCAAGGACGCCGGTGCCACTCCGGCGACCCTGCTCAAGGCCTAGGTCAGCATAAGGCCGCCCATCCTCACGCGATCACACAGAACTATTTACACACACATCACTTTTAAATCAAATGTAACCATAAACTCATAAAAAAAAATCTGTAATTACCGGATGAAGATCAAATCAGACAAAAGAAAAAAAAAATGAAATGAAAAGAAATTTAAAAGGAAAAATGAACCGTTAACCAGAAACAAACGTGGTGCGAATCGATTTGGGTGCGTCATACGGCACGCCACCCGAAACCTGTAAACCCGTAAAAATATTTATATATATATATATATAATAGAAAAAAAATATAATAAAAAAAACAACACAAAACCAAGTTTGGTTTACAATATTAAAAAGGAAAAACTCACACGGTGTTGACGGCGTTCTTTATGTATTTTGGCCGTCACACCTTACCTGAACAAACACCCAAAATTTAGGCCCGACCGACCTACAATAACAGCGCCGACGCAGGAACACAGCAGCCCCCTCTGGCTTCTCGAACCCCACTCCTTTAGGAGGAGTTGCTGCCACAAACCCAAATTCTTTCAGCAATACAATAATAATGACTTTAGGCCACCACAAGCACTATAAAATCAACAAATGCTTTGATCTCGCACGGTTCGAACTGAGAACGTAACTTTTCTGCTCAATAATTAACTATGATGGTTCACCGAATATGGAATTTAGTTTTAATATTATTATCGATACAATTTCCACCACTTCGTCAGTATATACTGTTTCCCATTTTATACGTATCTGTATATTCACTATATTCTATTCACTAATTGGATAGTTTCGCCAAAGACCCCAATACTCATACGTATCCCCGAAAATTAAGCAAAACTACATTGGTGTGTATTCATTATTTTTTTTTGTTTCCTTTTTATATTTTTATTCACAACTTAATTTTTCAACAAAAGTTTATAATTATTTATTTTAGGTTTTTTTTTTTTTTTATTGATCCAACACTGGATTTTTAATTTATCCTCCTTATCCAATTATTTAAACAAAAAAAAATTTAAATTTACAAATGGAGGGTTTGATCACGCAATTTCTCAATACCCCGTCCACTATTACACCAAAACTTGATTTATTTTTCTTTTATTTTTTTTTTAAATTAAAAAAAAAAAAAACATTTATTACTTTATAAAATTCCAAACGAGACTCATTTACTTGATATTCAAAACTAGACTATCCCAATAAAAAAATAATACCGACCCGTACAAAAAATATTTTTCCCCCACCCAAAATTATTTACTCATATAAAAAAAACCCGACCGATAAATTTCGGGTGACGTACACATACGACATCACCCAAAATCGACTCGCACACACCAATACTATTTAATTTAATCACTGGAACATTCCATTTACATGGAAAATCCACGCGCTAACCAAAACAAAACAGATGAAGCAAAACGACACCACTACACGTCATTACATACCATCAAACAAAAAAAATGATAAAACGAATCGAGTAACCGACCAAAATAAGGAGAAGTATAAAATGCTAAATGGTACACTCTACCAAAAAAAAAAATATATTTTCTATTACAAATTAAGCCAAAGAAAGAATGACGTGTAGTGGAAGAGATTTTATGCAGCGCAGTGGATAAACATTGAACCTTGTTGGGATTTCCAACCGCAATTACAGATTTAGATTAAATAAAACATAACAACCACAAGCGGTTGTTACAACAGTTAGTAGTAAACATACATATATTAATTTTGTATGAAAAAAAATATTGTTTTTGAATACACTTTTATTTTAATTTGAAACGAATTGTTTTTTATTAACAACGACAATACGTCGGCCGTGGTGTTGGCGGCCAATCACACTTTTTTATGTTAGAATGGTGGTGATTAACATCAAAATAATTGTATCAATATTTAAAATAAATAAATTCTATTAATTTACAAATTAAATAAATAATAAATTGTAGAATATAATCATTTGATTATAAGGAACTACAGGTTCGTTCACAAGTATTTAACTGTAATTTCTTTTGATGTTGTCTACTTTCCTACTTTGGCTCCTAAATTGATTCAATTTGCTAAGGCAGCTGTGCGCATTTGCGAATTGTGATAGAATCTTTAGTTTGCACCATGGGCCGTTGTGACATTGTTTATGTACGTTCCTCAATATTTCTGCCCATAAATCATGACGCCATGACGTTCCAAATCTAACCTCGCCAATAGAAGAAGCATCCCAAAGGATAACTAGGAAAAAAGCAGTACCAATTAAGTGATGCTATTTTCTTCATTATGTTTGCGTCATCAATGTTTATAAAGGATTTTCGATTTATTTTTTGGTTATTGCATATTTTGTAAAAAATTTTTTGATCTCGTATTTTTGTGTCATAAAATTTATTATGTATTGCATTATATTTCTGAAATTACTATTATTATTATTTATTTTTTATTATTATATGTACTGTTAATAATTATGTATAGTGGTGTTTTTGGTATATAATTTATTCTAATTATATTTATACATACTAGTACAGTGTACAGTGCTTTTAATGGTACCTTTGGAATAATGCAAAACGCATGAATGAATATTGCTCCGAATACAGTCTCGTAATTAACACTGTTATACAGTATTATACATACATTTCTAACGCTATTTAATTTTTGTTGAGACCATTTAATCATATACATACGTACATTTAGTTATTTTTATTTTTAGTTTATGTTATTGAATAATTGTAGTGATAATATTAGACAGTTATCTTTGAAAAGTATTTATAGTACTTCTTTTGATAACTCTGATGTTTTAATTGTGCATCAGAATATCCGTAGCATCCGTAAAAATTTTAATGTGTTCGTAGCAAACATTAATGCATACAGAAAAAAACCGTCCTTTATATTTTTAAGTGAAGTTTGGATAAACAAGAATGAATTAGATTTATACAATTTAAATGATTTTACGCTGTATGGTGCTTGTAATGACAGCTATAGATCCGGTGGAGTGGTCGTTTATTATGATTCTAGAATGTGTTGTTCGCCTTCTGCTTATAACTTAACTTCGGCGGATATTGTTAAGATTGAATGGAGTTCGGATAATGATGTTTATGTAATTCTAGGCTCCATGCGACGTCCCTTGACATTTTTTTACAAGAATTCAGTGATTTTATTCGTAATATTAAGTCAAAAAATCTTCTTATTCTTGGTGACATCAACATCGATAATTTTAATTTCCCATCTAATTCTGTTAATTATATGTCTTTAATGTCTTCCTTCGGACTTGAATCGCTCATTAATGTTCCTACTCGTGTGACTAACTCTTCATCTACATGTATCGATCATTTCTTTGCCCGTCTTAGGTCAAATGATCTCTCATGTTTACGAACTTCGGTAATCGATCTTAAGATCTCGGATCACCATTTTATTGAGGTTTTATTTAAGATTCCTAAAAATTTAGAATCTCAAAATTATTTTCGATCTGATCGTTGTACCAAGATCAATTTGGGAGTTTTATGCGCTATACTTGAGCATATGCATTGGAATTTTGTTCTTGACTGTGATGATTCATCTATGGCTCTAGATCTCTTCCTTAACACACTCTCGAGTTTATTCGAGCAATGTCTCATATACTCCCAAGTTAAAAAAGTCAGACTTTTACAGCCATGGATTTCTTATGAGCTTGCCTATCGAATTAATAAAAGAAATGTATTGTACAAAAAAATTTAAAAAACAACCGGTTAATTCGAATCTTCAAGCAATCTATAGTAGTAAATGCAAACAAATTAATGAGGATATTAAAAAAGAAAAAGAAGCGTATTACACAAATCGTTTTTCAGTCAACCGCGGTGATGTTAAAAAAAACTGGAATCTCGTCAATGAAATTTTAACTAAAAAACCTGAAGCTTGCTCGAATATAAATATTCTGTCGGATAATGGAACTCTTCTAACATCTAGGTCAGACATTTGTAATGAGCTTAATTGCTATTTTACAAGTGTTGCTGACAATTTAAGAAATAAACATTTTACGAATGTCATGCCAGTTAACTATGATCTGCCGTACGATAGTTGTCCAGAAACATTTTTTATGACCCCTGTTTCTAATTTTGAAATTTTATCCATTATTGAATCGTTGGAACTAAAACAGGCACTTGATAATGATGGATTGAGTGATTTCATTTTGAAAGCGATTTCAAAATTTGTTTGTCCTGCCATTGCCCATATTTTCAATCTGTCTTTCATCCAGGGAATTGTACCTGTGAGACTCAAATCGGCTACGATAATTCCGATATTCAAACATGGTGATCGCAACCCTAAAGACAACTATAGCCCTATTGCTCTCCAGCCAGTGATAGAGTTACCATATTTTTAGATAGGTTTGCTATTCTTAGTACTCATCAACACGGATTTCGTCAAGATATGAGTACTGAGACGGCTTTATTGGAGTTCTTGACTAATATTTACAAAGGACTAAATGGTGGTAAAGTTTGTGCGAGTTTGTTTGTTGATGCTACGAAAGCCTTTGACATGGTCGATCATAAACGTCTCCTATCGATTCTTTTTGACATCGGGTTTAGAGGTGTTTCGAACAAATGGTTTGCTTCTTATCTCGAAAACCAAACAGTGAGAGTCAACATAAATGAAACATTTAGTGACCCTAGAACCTTGAACGTTGGTGTTCCGCAAGGTTCTGTATTGGGCCCTTTGTTGTTTTTAATTTATACCAATTCTTTCTTTAGATTAAAAGTGTACGGTAATAGCACTGGGTTTGCTGACGACTTAGCTCTAGCGTATGTTGCTGAATCTCCGTCTGAGGTAGTCTCAATGATTAACTCAGATCTTAAGGTATTACATTTATGGTTCAATAAGCATTGCTTAATTCTGAGTGAAAAGACAAAATTTATGTTTTTTAAAATCTGTGGTATCCAAATTTTGCCTAGTAACCTGGTAACATATCACAATCTTACTAAATGCTTTACCAATAATTGTCAAACTGAGTGTTTTAAAATTGAGTTAGTTAACACGTTTAAATATCTTAGTATCTATTTGGACTCCAATCTTAATTGGAAAACTCATGTCACCAACTTAATATTATACACGAATTCCGCTTCCAGGATTTTTTATCTCCTTCGTGATTTATGCCCAGCCTCTGTTTTGATAATGCTGTACCACGCGCTGGTAATGTCTAAACTGGGATATGGTTTATCATGTTGGGGTGGTTGCCATACAAGTACTTTAAAGCCGTTGTATGTTCAGCAGAAAATGATTTTGCGAACCATACTAAAGAAACAAAGACGCGAACCTTCTTGGCCTCTATTTAAGTTAAACAATATCTTGCCCTTACAACACTTGTATATTTACAAGGTTTTAAAAATTTTTTATAAGCGGAGTGGCCGTTGTAGTATAAGGTTCGATGATCGATATAACCTCCGCGGAAACCATCAACTATTTCACAATATTCCGAGATTTAATAATGATCACTTCCGCCGCTGTATTCTTGTTGCAGCACCTACATTTTTCAATGCTTTGTCGGATTTCGTTAGAAGGCTTATCTATACTAAGCCATTTTTAACAGAAGTTAAAAAATGGTTACTTGAAAACTCAGACATTTCTTTTCGGTATCGTATTGTTGTGTAACACAGCTGCATTTCGATTGGTTTCTTATTTCAAATAGTATACTTGTACTTAACTGACTAATATTATTATCTTTCAGCTATTTAGAAATATTTCGACAAAGAATTCTTCCGTTTTCATATAAATTTATTTGTAATTTTTTGTTTTTTTTTTTTGCTTTTCTTAAGTAAATGTATTGTTTTGTAATGAATATGAAATAAATAATAAATAAATAAAAAGTTTCAGGTAGAGAGCAACTTCGGTCTAACGGTGAGTGGGTATTGGGTGGCGTGTTATAGGTTTCCTGCAGGTGAAGAGATGCTATCTAGATTAGTATTTCCTAAAAAAATTAAATCGAAAAATGGCCAGTCTGCCGTGTTATGGGCCTTTAAAATGAAGATATGTACTCTATGTCAACAAATTTGTCACTGTAAACTTACAGAGCATAAGTCTAGTTATATTTTGTAAATACAATTTCAGTACTTACCGGAAATTTTAATGTTATAGAGCGAATTTACATTTTGTGAACAGGGCCACAAGCATTTGCATCAACAACAGGGAGCTTACTCCTAAAAGGCAACAAATAAACTTTTTAATACATTTTCAAAGGCTTCTTGATCAGTGGCACGAATTCTTGAATATGTTGAAAGAAATTTGTAACTGTACAAACCCAATCAAAGGAATTTAGAGAAACATTTTGAAACCAATTTGGTATGAAGATATTTAAAATAAAGATTTCGTGCACCTTAACTGTGAAATAGTAAGACAGACATACATACATAACAATAACAAAATTAATAAAATTGAATTTCGAATGACTATAGGGGCATTTTCTAAATGCATTTAGCAGCAGAGAGATGAACTAAAAAAAAGTTTAATTGTGACAAAACAAATAATTAATTGATTGATAATTTATTTCGTAAATACAATATATAAATTAATTTATTATGACAAAAATGTACAACACGTCCCCGTTTGTGATAATTTGTGCTTCTTTTTACATTTTCAAAATACACTATGAAATTCTACAAATTTAACCGGTATTCCGGGTGTAGTTACTTATACGTAGAGCTTTGATATTGGAACTTGCACATATATTAAAAACTGTGCATATAAAAGTGGCATCGCCTGTCTTACGACAATGTAGTATCGTATAACCAGTTTACATGATAAATTATACCAATAGATATTTTAATATATGACATTGTGTTCCTCTCGATGATGGTCAAATATAAATAAATCACCATAAAAAATGCAAACTATGTATTTATAAATATATGATAAAATTCTACGGCGAGATACGAGTATTTTTACACGGTTTAAAATAAAATAATAAGAAATTATTTATTATTTATTTGTTGTGTGTATAAATAAGCTGACTCATATACATCATGGTTTGTTTTACTACAACACGACAAGATGCAAAAAAAAAAAAAATGTTTTCTCAGGTGAGACAAGAAAAGCTTAACAATAAATTCAGATGATTATGCAATACTTTTCATTTGTTTCACTTTGATTGATGATATTGTTACAAGATTGTAAGACATAGGTATAAATACAATATGTATAGATATATGCAAATTGAAAGTAATTAACATTAGATACGTACATATAGAAATTTCAAACAGCGCGCACTGTGACTTTGCAAATTAATAAGAGAAGACAGTAAAAAATAGTTTTTTATAATTGTAATATCTTTTAACTACAAAGATTACGCAGTTTATTGATGTCAATATGGTAATTTCATACACATACCCATTTAGAATACCAATATAACAGTACTTACATTAAATATAAAATAAATTAAAATCTAAAATTAATAGATATCATTATTTCCATAATTTTGGCAATTATAACAAAATTTTGTATAAGCTTTAAACGAGGGTCTATAGCCGATAGCTACCACAAAATCAAATTTAACAAACAAAAAAAAAAGCGCAAGAAAAATAAAATCCACATTAATCACGATAATTTCAATAAAAATACTGAAACACTTTCGTGTCGATTTCATTACAGTTACTATATGTACATACATAGGTATGTGATGAATTATTATTATAGTGCAGATTATAGACTGAGGCTTTTTAAAAATAAAACGATTTATTATGGATTTCAAATATTTTAACCGCATAGCGCACAAATACCGTAAAACAGTTAGTAACACCTTCGAATGCCGTGTAAAGACCTCCAAATTAAAAATAAAATACAGCTACTCGTCACAAAAAAACAAATGAAAAAGTGATGCCATTGAATATTGATTTGATCTGCATATATACTATATTGTGGTATGGTCATATTTATACAATTGTCATGATGCTACTTTGTCAAATATATTAACGATATTCGACAGGTTCTTTATGCAATTTTCCAATTTAAAAAATCACTAAATTGTGTTAATGCACAAAAAAATATTTGACATCTAAATATTTATGCATCAGGTTATGTATGTATATGTTTCTTATACATAGTATACTATACTACATATTTGTGTATAAAACTACATATTTGAAAATACTAAAAATTGTTTGTAGGTGGTGATTAAAATTTATTACGAGCTTATAATTCGCACATTCTATATAATAATAGTCTTGTGGTTTTTGTGTAAAAATTATAATATTTATTCAAATCCCCACAGGTAATAGCAATTAATGATGCTAAACAAAATCAAATTTAAATTAATACATCAAAAATGTACATTTAATTTTTTTCGTGACTAGATTTATTTCATAATTTATTTAATTTTTTTCCTATAATAAAAAGTTAAAAGAATTTAAATTGAAAAAAAAAAAAAAATAAATAATTTTTTTTTATTTTCTTAAGATAATGATATTCATAGCTATACGAAAGTAATTTATAATGTATACATGTTTATTCATCAATTGACCTAACCTGATATACAACACCGTGTAGTAAAACTAAAATTAGAATGTGATCATGGGATGTGATCTGTTTTGGGCTTTAGAGAATCGCTCACCTTCTGAAGGATATTTTAAGTTCCATTCTCTTTCGAAATATTTATTTAAATTGAAAACTGAAGCAACAAGTCAAGGTTAGCGTATCTACAACACAATTTATTAGTCGTCTAAGTACAAATAATATTAGTATTTCAATATAGTTCCTGACTGTCGGTAATTATTTTAGATCTTAATGAAAAGTAAATTATAACTATTTAACCGAATAAAATCTATAAAACCGCAGTATTTATTATGTAACACTTGTTCATTACTAGTTTATATTACAATTAAAATGACTTTTGAAAACATTTATTTTATTTTAAATTTATATAATATTATGTTGCACACTATGGGGTATTTATACACAACCCTTTACCATTGATAGAGCCTGCCGAAACCGTAGGTTATTTTATTAGCGTAGTTAGTTAACAAATTTGACTTTCAAAAAGTAGCCTTTTATTAAGATTTGCAATTACACAAGATTCTAGTAGAGTCTGTTCTAGAGTATTTTCAAAGCAACATGCCATAGTATCCGGGTGTTTTACAAATAAATATTAAAGGATTGTAAAACCATAAAACGAGTTCTTCAAAATTGGTCAGAGAACATTTTGTTTCGTCAACAGCTCCACCAAATCTGATCGTCTGTATCATTATTTGTCCTGGTTGGGTGTAAAATCAACTATGTTCAGTTTTTACATACGAATAATATTGGACTAAATGTTTTCTTCCTTTGACTTTTAAGTAAATAACTTATTTTATGTTTTTATTGCATTTGTTAGAAATTCCAAAAATATAATAAAATCATTTATCCGAGTTTAACAAATTTGTTTGCTTCGGAATCTAGTGAATTAGTGAATGCAGACATAGTCTAATAATAATTTTATAATATGATGTTTAAGCATTTGTGCTAACTAAACTAAACTTAACTAATTCAACTAGCTTTAACAATATTTATACATATGTTCAGTAAAATTATTACGTAAGGCAGTTTATTAGCTCATTATTAACGTAATTCCTACATTTGTAAACCAATATCATTTATTAAGTTAATATACATATGTTTCCGTATGTAGTCTTGTAGTACGATAACGTTGCAGAACATTTAATATTAATTTTAGAAATTTATTTTGAATAATTTGGATTTTATCCTTATGAACTTTGGCCGTATTTCACCATAATAGGATTCATATAAAACTACAATCAGAATCACAGATTTTTATAACAACACTTTATTTTCAAAAGACAGGAAACTTTTCCTGTTTAACATGGGGTATAATATACTACAAAATACAATTTAGTGACTTTCTTTACAATAAAATTTAAATGATTCTGGAAGGTCGCTTTGGAATCCAAGAGAACGCTAAGATACTTGCTTCTTGCATTCTAATTGGCTGCCACAAATAAGTATACTTGATTGGGGCGATTTAGAGACCATCCTTCAACGTGAAAAATAAGCTGCTTGTATACATGTGAAATGTGTATATTGCCATGTCGTCAGCAAATAGTGCAATTTGACATTCTTGGATTTTAGGTATATCGTTGAGAAAGATGTAAAATAGGACTGGACTAATCACAGATCTCTGTGGAACCCCAGATCCAAAATTGATAAGGTCCGATTTAGAATTTAGAATTTGCACAAAAAATTTCCTAATTTCAAAATCAAATTTTAGTAGTTTAACGATGTAAAATGGAAAATTGAATGTATACAGAAGTTTCTACAGTAAGCCACTGAGCCAAACAGAATTAAACGCTTTTTTGTAAATCAAGAAGTACCATATACCCGTTGAATTTCCTATAACTCTTTGATTTGGAACGTGTTTTATTATTTCCAGTGGGATGGCGAATATGAATGTTCAAAACAACGTGAAAATAAATTCACCATAAACCAAAACCCAGATTCAGGTAGGTGCTTTAAAAGGATGTTTTGGAATTGGTTAGGACCTTGTACCAACAGGCCACCGCCCACCGTTCCAGTATTAGAAACGTTTAACACCCCTAACGCTTAACGTTATTTCAGTATTTGCTTGTTGACGTATTTGATTAGAAACTGAAACAAAAATAATAATAATAAAAAATCGCGGGAAAATAGATAGCTTGTGTACGGGAATCTTGATTATGCCGTTTCAAATGTTTTACTGGGAAAGCCCATTGTTTTGTTTGAGATATAAACCCGAAATTTGGATGTTCCTGAGAGTCGGTTAAGGTCGATCCGCACGATGTGTTTTTAGTTATGTTTTAACAAACTAAAATATGTTAAAAAATACAAGTGTATTTTAAAACATTTGAAAAGTTGAAAATCGCATCCACACGCTCATTAAAAACATTTATGTTTTGTAATATTAATATGGACGACGATAGATTAATCTATGGCGAGGCGACTTTGATTTTTCAGATTCAATAATACCTTAAATTAAAAACAAAAAAAAAAGGAAAAATTACGGTCGAAACCATGTTTGATGACATTTGTAAAATTTTTTGAGGTTATATCCTATGTAAAAACATACCGAAATGGATAAAAATCATTTGCGAAAATTACATATGTGCGGACACATATGTAATCACAAAAGTAAAAATACAACATGTGGTCATAAAAAATTGTTACAAATGTTGACACATTTGTGAAAGTACATGTAAAAACACGTCGTGTGGATCTACCTTTACTTAAGTAATTTTTTAATGGTGATGAGTGAATATCAGTTTTTCATGCTGAAAATAAAATAAAAAAAAAACTGATAAATAATTATAAGCGTGATTAATATTTAACTTGAAAGAATATTTTTAAGTCATTAATATTATTAGTGAAAAGTAGTTATAATTAATATTTAATTAATAGTATAAAATCAGTAGTTAATATGACAAACAATTTAATTTAACTTGATTTAGGTGCTAATTAATTACGGGTACCGGAATTTCAATTAATAAAAATCCCGTTGATCTACAAACATAAGAAGTGTGAATGAATCACATAATTTGTAGCGTAATATTCTGTATAACATAGTGTAGTTAATTTAAGGACGATATACATATTTTACTTAATTAAGTATGTATAGTTCTATATTTTTTTTGTGTGTTATGAACGTACTAATTACATCATAAAATATAATATACCTAAAACTATATAATCCAAACCTAAGTTCTAAAATAATAATAATCTTAACATAATATACATTTAATTATTATAAGACATTAATAAGTCACACGTTAATCTAATAAAAATAATTTTTACGGTCTAATCATAATCCCAGTTGTTAAAAGTTATTATGAATTTAAATAAACTGATCTTTACCTAAAAAGTGTAAGTGTGGTCACTGTGTGAAAATAAAACACAAATATTATAAAAATTGTAACGCAAGGGGAAACATGAAAAAAACATTTACAAACAAGAAATTAATTCCTAGCGTTTTATAACAAAGATGACCACACGTAATTAAATTAATTCTTGAAAAGCTTAGTGTGAAATGACACATTCCTAAGTGAACAATTTAAGTGAACTAAACTTGTATGTTGCATAAAACTAAACTAAAACTAAACTTATTAATTTGGTGTCTGGAAGTGAAAATTTAAACGTGCAACAAAAAAATCTATAAAATTTTCACAATATTACTAATATACGTGAAAACTTTCAAAATGGCAGCATCAAACAACGTAGGACAACGCAGTTATCTAATCAAAGCTAAGAACTATTTTTTTATTTATTTAATTTATATAATTTCTTATTTAGTTTCATTATTTATTTTTTCCTAAACACACATAATTTCTTTAGTCAAGAAGATAATTTAGACATTTCAAATTTTTCTATTATCATATATTGTAAATTATTATTTGTTAAGTTAATTAGGGGGTTAATTGCGGCATGGCTAGGCTTAAGAATTTTACATTCAAGTTGATTATTCACATTTTTCTTGAATTGTTGTGTGTTTTAAATGCATAATAAATTTATTGTCTTATTAACTAATTCTTAATTTCATTTAACGGTTACTTTATTCTCTCATTTCGTTCGTATTTCCGGATTGTTAATTTTCAGGATGAGAGGCTGATAGCGTGAGGATGACTTAGTAAGTGTTGAGCAGTTCTGGTAGGTTGATCCGCACCTTAATCATTCCCTAGTGGAAAAATTATTGAAAATATATCATAATGTATACTATAATATATAGTATAACATATTCTAAATTTTGTATTTAACCCAATTTTATGTAAAGTTGATCATCTTGAATGAATTTTTTTTAAAACTAAAAACAAACAAATGTATACCAAAATAATTTATCATATTAGCAAAACAGACTAGTTTATGAATTTCTTATGTTTATTTTGACTTTTGCTTTATGCGTATATTATTTATAAACAATTTTAAATTAAGAACCACCGAAAAAACATAATTTTAGTATTTTTTCGGAATAATAAACCATAATGAATCTTGATAAAAAGTCATTTATTAAACTAATTATAACAATATTCTTAAAATGTTTTATTCAGTAATGCTTATAGTCTAAGAGCTGGTAGACAATTTTGAGTAGGTATTTGAGGCAGCATGAAAATTTGTGTGACGTTTCTTTAGCAATGTCTAAACACAAAATCAAAGACCTGGCTGAAGGGTAGCGGGGCATTGTCAACCTTTGATTTTTTTAAGTTGCGAAATTTTTTTTGCAAAAAATGTATTTGAGGCATTCTGAAATTTTAATGCCTTTTAGTTTAGTATTTAATAAAATATAAAATAAAAAAGCCAGATCATTTAGTCGGGTTCAAAATGTTGTCAGGCAGCTTCAAAGTTGAATTTTTTAGACTTCTAAAAAATATATTTGAGGCAAGCAGAGACTTAGACAGATAAATATACCTAAAAAAACATAACTTCAAAAAGACAGGTCATTTTGGTGGGACTCTCTACCTGCCAGGTGGTCGCGAATGTACTGAGTTCTTAAGAGCTTTTGTCGTAATTCTACTTTGCAGTTTTCTGTTTCGCTTATTCTATTACATCTAGTTATCATCAACACTACTTTCTTGAACCTTATTACCTGTTTCAAAATTTTTTTTTTCATTATATAAGCAGAAAAATTAGATTTAGATTAGTTACATTCAGAAATAAACATTTAACGTAATTTTGCATCTACTTCTTCAATATTTATGAACAAATCTTGTTCTGCATTTAAAGCTGCTTTTCCACTCGAAATATTGAAAGGTCGTTGCTGGTCGATGCTAGTATCGAATGGATTCATAAATTTGGAAAATGCATTGACAAATAATTGAATTTGTTTAGTGTCTTTGTTTAAATTATATTTTTCCAAATCAGCTGCAACATGTTGCCGTTTCCGTAGACAAGTAGCCTCATATGTATATGATACAACAGTTGATCGAATCTCGTGGCTCTTACAACAGTGCTGCCGAGCAGAAATAAAAGTTAAATAAAATGTACTGCACCGGTTAATCTTCTTTCAGCATCTGCGTTGATTATCTGTTCCAGAGTCAGATCAATTGGCTGTCTACAGAATGACTTGTCCGTTCTTTGGATTCCAAAATAACTTCTTTCCATGGATTCTTGTAATCGTGGATGAGTTTGTTCTAGTTTAATTAAAATATCGTGATATTTATTTAACCAACCAACGTGAATAATTTGGCTGATTAAAGACAAAGAAAAGATTGGCCATTTTTGGTTAAATAAATTTAAATAGATCAATATCGCCTGTCCGTATACTGCGGCTTAACTTCTGACAATAATTGACGAGATTTATGTACGGCTCATAAAATTGAGGCTTTTTGAGGCTCCATTCAAATGGGCTTCTTTATGTTGAAGATATGAAGATATGAGGTGTGAAGCTTCACTATTTTGTAATAAAGCACCATAAGATAATTTTTGATCATTAAACTCCATCAGCTCTGTACGTAAATTCTCTATAATCGTTATTATTTTCATTTTTCAAGAAAAATTAAAAATGCAAAATTTCTAATCCAACTGTCATCAGTGGGTGAAATCGTTTACATCTATTAAAGTGCTTGCCAGAAAGGAATGAATCAACAGATCCATTTGCTATTTTTCACTTTCAACAGCAATATTCATTAGTCCACAGCTTTGAAATTTGCAAGGATAATATGAAAAGATCCAAAATGAATAAATATGTTATCAAATAATGGCTGCTCACTAGCTTGAATTTGCATCGCAACTTTAGCGATAGCTTAATCGTACGTAATTTCAATATGAGACTGCAGTACTTCTTCAGCGATTTTTTAACTTTCTTTCAGTGTTTCGAGAACAACATTTTTAGAAGTAGTGTTGATGATAACTAGATGTAATAGAATAAGCAAAACAGAAAAGTGCAAAGTAGAATTCTGTGGCAATATGACATAAGGGAATA
Organism: Tipula helvola; assembly: GCA_963556165.1. Classification (NCBI taxonomy): domain Eukaryota; kingdom Metazoa; phylum Arthropoda; class Insecta; order Diptera; family Tipulidae; genus Tipula; species Tipula helvola. Next base: position 210,316,641 of record OY744482.1, read on the forward strand.
ACTCTAAAATTCGCATTTTTCAGGAAAAGGTTTTTAAAATTAAGAGATACTCAAAATCGTATGAGTTTTTTGAATTCTTGCTTTTTTAAATGATTATTACGGTTGTTTTTAGTTGCTGGATTATTACGAAAAATTGATATAATATGAAATCGAATATGGAGATTTCGAATTTGAAATAGTATGTAAAAGGGTATAACTCGAGTTATTCCCTTATGCCATATTGCCACAGAATTATGTCAACCGCTCTTAAGAACTCAGTACATTTCCGACCACCTGGCAGGTAGAAAGTCCCACCAAAATGACCTGTCTTTTTGAAGTTATGTTTTTTTAGGTATATATATTTATCTGTCTAAGTCTTAGCTTGCCTCAAATATATTTTTTAGAAGTCTATGAAATTCAAGTTTGAAGCCGCCTGGCAACATTTTGAACCCGACTAAATGATCTGGCTTTTTTATTTTATATTTTTTTAAATACTAAACTAAAAGGCATTAAAATTTCAGAAAGCCTCAAATACATTTTTTGCAAAAAAAATTTCGCAACTTAAAAAAATCAAAGGTTGACAATGCCCCGCTACCCTTCAGCCAGGTCTTTGATTTTGTGTTTAGACATTGCTAAAGAAGCGTTACACAAATTTTCATGCTGCCTCAAATACCTACTCGAAATTGTTTACCAGCTCTCCATCTAGTTGAATTTTATTTAATCGACATCCACGGAGAGATCTGAAATATACTAATTTAAGTATGTATGCGTAGGTTTAATTATTTAATTAGAAATTATTACAATTTCGTTTACGATTTTTGCTGATCTACTTAATGCTGCATCGTAGAATGTAGAAATGTCTGACGTCTCTTCTCTGACGAAAAATTCATCTGCAATAGCGTTCGTTAGGCATAGGCTAATCAAATACAACCTTCATCAATACGTTATAATTATGGTTAGGAAGGTGTTAGTAGAGACACTGTAAAAGTGAACCATATATAGAATTAGTATAAGCCCGTTTAATAATTTAATGCGGTTCGACAATAAATTGTTTTACAATTTACTCGTAAAGTTGAATGATTATTGTTAGTGGTTTAACTTTAAATTTGCCGTCTAAATACCACTTAGTCGCGCGAAAAAGAAAATTACTGACAGATGGTACCAAGACCGTCAACCACGCGACTGCGACAAAATGTAACTTTTTATTTTGCACCATGGGCCTGCACCCTGGGCTTGTACCATGATAATTACGGTGGTGTATTGTCTTATTAAAGCGCAAATCCCTATGGAAAAAGAAAACTGTTTATAGTTTTTTCGCAACAATTTCAAAACTTTAGCATTATTTTACTAATATTTATATGGACTTGATTGAGGGGTCGGTCGTTGACGCTCGAAGAAGAAGGACGTGTTTTTGTCGTCTTCTTCGAGAATTTAATTTTAATTTAATATATTTTATTTTATTTATTTATTTAGTGGTGTAAAGTGTTTAAATATATGTTTAGATACATATATATTTAATTTAATTTAATTTATTGTGATTTAGTGAAAAAAAAAAAGGAAAATTGGGATTTGGATAGAATGCAATCCATCGGGATGCATTCAACAGGCATTGTTTTATATTTTTTATTTTCATATTTGTAGCGAAACAAATTAAATTTTTGTTTTTTTTTCGCTTAATAATGCATGGCTCTTATATTTGTGTGGTTGGTGCATCATATTTAGATAAATTATCTCATATTTAGATCTAGATCTAATTAAAATTGAATAATTACGCAGTGGAATTTCTGTTTCTGTAAATGTATAGAGATGGTTTTTGCTCTTTTCTCTTACGTGATTATAATTTGTATTTGTATTTTTGTTTATGTATGATGGTCTAACGCAAAAACATCTATAATTCCGAATTATAGATGTTTTTGTCTAACGGCACAAATATATTCTTTGTTAAATATGTAGATAGAATGAGAATATTTTTATGATGAGATACAAAATCAATAACGTACGATCCAAGTGCACGTGCTTTGTATTTATGTCTTTCTTTTACTTTCCATAGTATTTATTAAACATTTGAAGCACTCACACAGAGTCATTATACAATTTATTTTGGTTTTGTTTGTTCTACAGTCAAAATCAAAATGAACGTTCTGCTCATAGTGTGATGAAAGCAAAATGATGTGTTTCAGTGCAATGTTTAATATCACTGCTGTATAGTATATAAATGCAAATGATAAAATAAAAATCTAAAGAGAAAATAAAGCGTAGGGACCAGCATGTTTACTCTCCATAAGAGTTGAACAATCTTGTAATGTTTGATGTATCAATCTTGATAAAAACATTTATTTTCTCTGTGTGTGTTGGTGGTTCGTACTGTAATACGATTTTATTATTTTTACTTGGCGTTGTTTTATGCTGTGTTCTGTGTATACATATATGAGACAAATATAGTGCTCTTTATATACCATGAGCTACAGTACACAACGCAAAATTTCCATGTATGTATTCGAATCAAATGAGATTCTTATACTACTACGTATAATTCAATTGAGTAAATGTGAGACGAATTGGAAATTTAATTAGTATTAACAGTTTCATGTATTCGATTCTAATGGGATTTGTTGTATACTTTGTATTTATTATCGGATGAATTTGAGTCGAATCAGAAACTATCGTATGTAATACAGTGCTCATATGAGGTCTCGTTGCAGCGAATACCGATTTAAGGAAATTGAAATTTCGCAATGTAATATTCGCCAAAGATAATCTTGCTTTATGCGAAAATATACTATGGTAAATAAGGAAATAAAATAATAAAACTTTAACATAAATACACGACTAAATAAAATTAATAAATCCATTTCTCCGGTCCCTTTGGCTTCGCTGTAACAGGATTTCACTGTACATATAAAATTGTTTATTAAAACAGGATTAATTTTAATACGGTGTATTAAATTATTATACATAAGTAGTATAAGTAGCATTAAATTTTATAAATTATATTAAATTAAATTAAAATAATAAAAATTTCAATAAATTATATAAAGAAAATACTAATATAAATAGTATATTTTGCTTGAACTGAGTTTTGTTTTGCAAAATATAGTGAAATATTTGAGAATGCATTAATTTGGACCCTATGAATGGGAATAACGTTAATTATATAGGTGAAAGTGCGTGATTATTACGTAAATTAATTAAGTTTAATACATATATTAAACTTAAATAACTAAATTGATTTTATGGAGTTTAGGTTGTAGTTAGTTCTGACACATAAACGACAATATTATTTATATGGTATTTAGGGTATAGGTTTTTCGGGAATTATGAACATTTGTGTTCGGAGGGAACTCCCCGGATATTATATATTTGTGGTGGAAGTAAATTACAAAATCAGTTTTGATTAAGTTAATATAAGTTTTTCGGAACTCTTGATATTGGATAAAACCCAAAAAAGCCGTGCCCTAGAAATAATGATGAAATTTGTAAGAATATAATTTTTTAATTTCCTTTTAGTTAGTTTTTATTTATTATCTGTATAGCGAGTGAATGAAATCGGGTGCTTGATTTCTCGATTAATTATATGAATTTGATGGTTGTGCGATTGTACATGGAATTTGAATGCGAGGGTGACTTGGATCAAATTTAAATTGGGATTGACTTTATTCGATGTGCTCAGTTGGTTTCATGTCTCATTTTATTTTTACTAACTTGAAAATATGTATGTATAATCAACAAAAATGTGTTCCTGAATTTGGTGCATGGATCAGGAATATTTTTATGATTTTGAGTACACACAATTTTAATATACATATTTATATACTAACTAAAGGTATAGCAAGCGGTTCACGATCAAGCGAGGAATATTTTTTGTGCGGCTGGGAAAGGTATTGTGAGGATGACCTGATGTTTCCCGCCGCCCACTGATCTGTTGTTCTGGCACGCCACAGTTTGCTGCGTTGGTTGCATCGGTAGTGGTAGTGTGTTTTGCAGTTTTTGCAGGTGAGCTGACAATGTGGCTTGTGTAGGTGCATTTTTGACATTTTCAAAGGCTGTCCTGCATTCGTTGGTCTAAGTGAATGGAGTTCTCTTGAGCATTCTACCGGGATTGTTTGAGATGATTGTGGGGTGGAGTTTGCTAATTTTGGTAAAAATGATGGTAGTGTTTTGTCATTCCTATAACTTTTGTATGTGTCGGATTGTGGTTGGTTCAGGGAATAGTTTGCGCTCGGTTTCTGACGGTTGAGTTCCTTCAGGTTTAATTTTGTGACTTAGAAAGTTTAGACATTTGACACCAAATTGATGTTTTGAGGGTTTGATATTGGTTCTGTAATCGGTTAAATGTTGAAGGAGTGCGTTGGGTTGTTCAATGTGTTGTCTTTATTATCGCTTGTCACTAAGATATCATCTGTATGCACGGGAGAACCTTTAGTGGCTGCATCCGCGCAGTGTTGAGGCATCTGTGCGGCGTTTCTCAAACCGTGTGGCGTTCTCATGAGCTCGAGTCTGATGGAGGGCTCTTATCGGATCGAGTTTTGGATGTGTTGCAATTTCGTGGTGCCTGGGAGTGTTGTGGATGTGGGGTGGTCCGTGGTGGTCTGGCATTATTGTTGCATTTTGCAGCCTATAATCACCACAGGACCTCCACCCGTTGCTGTCTCTTTTCGGTGTCAGGTGTGGAGAGGAGTGGCTGAGACTGGATGGTTGACACGGGACGGCTTTGTGTGGTTCCGGCGAACGTTGCGTTAACGCTGAATGAGTCTGGCTCTCGGAATCATTACTTTTGTTTTCGAAGAGAGATACCTGTAGATTGTTGCTTGTCGTAGCCGCAATTGGGTGCTTGTCTAGTTTTGGTACTGAGCTTTTGTGATACCAGCGGGGTTTGTTGGGCGAGTGATGTAACATGTAAGGAGTTGCCTCTCGACGACGGTAGTTGTTACTGTTAGATCGGTATCTTGATCTAATGCGATCGAAGTGTTCTTGTTTGCAGTCTTAGTTTCATTGGTGATACGCTTCAATTCCTCTATTGAAGTTGAGGGGCGCTGAGTGGGGCAGGTTTGGATAGCGTGTTTGTGCTAATAGCAGAGACGGTTGGTGTTTGCGGCGTACACAATTCCCATATTTTGTTGGCGATCTCGTGTAAGTCTGGAGTGGCTTCCTTTCTCTAGAGCGGCGCGGATGGACTTGGTATTGGTTGGTAGATGTTCGGTCAATTGGTTCTTTTGAAAAGAGATCCATTTCCTACTTTTTGGGGTCCTGCAAGGCTCTCTAGGTGTTGATTAAATTCGGATGGCAATTCGATTGTGTATGTGTTAGTTGTAGTGGAGGGTTGTTCCAGCTGTTTTCTGTCTCGAATAGGATTTTTCATTTAGTTATCTCTGGTTTGTGTTTCTCGTATCTAACTACTTCGGCAGGATTGTTGTATTATCGGACATGCTGACGTTATGATGTCTACCGGAGGGACACTGGCTGTGTGAAGGTGTTTTAGGAAATCATCTTGGTTGCGTTTCGTTTTGGAGGTGTGCTTCGTTCTGCTTGAATCGTGTTTGGGCGTATAATGTCGGGAGTGAAGTGGTGAGGTGTTTTCAACTGTTCGTATGTTTTGTTGATCTGCAAGTTATCATCACCGTTGGGCGTTTCAATAAGAACTGTGTATATGTGATTGAGATACTGGTGGTGTTTCGTTTTTTGTTTGGTGGCACTGGTGCGCGAACCGAGTTTGAATGGTTAAGGAATCTTATGCACGGTGCGCTGTGGCACGACATAATGTTGAGCGATGAGTGTGTATGGGGTCTGTTGCTTACCGATTTTTCCATTTATTAATAATTGATTAATAATAGTTTCACTGAACTTTATCTAAAAATGGAAATAGATAAGATTATAAGAATTACCAAACGAGAAAACAAATTAATCTTTAATAACACACAGTCGACCTTGATATGCAAATATGTACAGCCTCCGGTGTTGCGTGATGTTTCTGCTATGATGAGACGAGTTGATTTTGCAGCTCGCGGTTGATGAAAATTGCAAAAATGTGCGGATGAGGGGATTTGGTAGTTGGGATATCCATTTATTTTAGTATTTCTGGAACTCCTTGGATCACGTCGGGTTCACCTATTATAATTATGTTTCTATAATAATTGTCAAATTGCAATAATTCTTTATAGAATTATACTTATGTTCACGAGCTCCAACTACACGATTTAATATTTGATTTGAATTTTCAGAAATATTGGTAACCATGGTGATGGATTTAATTAGTTAATATGTAGTAGATTTAACAACTAAATAGTAATGCGAATTGATTATTTTATTTGAAAATTTATAGAAATTATTTAAAATGATCGTTGAAGGGATAAAATAACTGATAAAAACTCTAGTTAATTTTACTAAACTGCACGGAATTCCTATACTGAATTCATACTTTAGAAACTAATTATTTCTTATAACTTTAATTTTGGGTACTGGTGATATTAATTGTAATTCATTTCAGAAAAGTCATCACAGATGAAACTTCTATACTTTAAGTAGCAGTTTCACGAAAATGGTTCATTTATAATAGTAGTTTTGAGTTAAACTTTAGTTTTTTGGATCGGATTGGTGAAATTGGGATTCCGGGAGGGAGTGGCACCCTATTTATTTTGTTTATCAGTTATTTTTGTTAATATGTGAATAGTATCTAAAGGAGTTCATTTCTTAGTTCACTGATTAATAAGTTAATTTTCAGAATATAACTCAGTTCCAGAATTAATCATTATTAGAGGGATTAAAATTAATCCTTTCTAATAAAGAAGCTAATTTCAAGTATAGATTATAGTTTCAGAATTAATAATTATTAGGGATTAAATTAATCCCGTGTTTCAGAATTAAATTCCAGCTTAAATCAACCTTCCAGGATCAACAAGGAGTGAAGAAGCTAAAATTAAAAATTGTGTTAATTTTGTAAGCTGACGAAATTAATTAATTGTTAAAATTTGTAGGGGTGTCAACTAGAGCATTTTTTAAATTATCTATTGAATTATTTAGGTGGCCTAGGATTGATACAGATGTAATTTTAAGTATACTTAAATTAATAAGATCATAGGTGTTTAGAGGGGTTTATTTTAAGTATACTGATGAATAATTTAATTTGTTTCAGAATTTAAGATTGTTCCAGAATTAATCATTCAAGGGATTAAATTTAATCCTAATTTTCAGTAACAAAGGTATGGCCGGACTCAACGCTCCAGGAACAACAAGCAGTTAACAATCATGTAGTTTAAAAATTGTGTTGTCTTGTGTTGTCTTATTTACTAACTATCAACCGCCATGGTGTCTGGAACCGGGTTGATTCTCTGTTACTAACATACCTTTCCTTTCCCTCGATTTTGTTATTCGTAAGAGGGTGTACGGTGGACCCGGCGTATCCGGGAAACTTGCCTTAGGCTTGGTCGTACACACTAAATCAATCATCAATCAATCAAATATTTATATGGACTTGATTGAATACTAATTTTAATTTAAGGTAGTAATTATTTGGAAAATTGAATTTAAATTTTATCTGTACTAAACATCTTTAGAAAACATTTAATTTCAATATTCTAAGCTTCTAATTCGAACATTTTTGAATGGATCATCTGGTTGAATGGTTCCGAAGGTTTTAAAATAAAGCAAAAATTTGCGAGTTATGGCAAAAAAATGAAATGCAGCTTTTCGTTTCCCTATATGTTTAGCAATTATAAGGGCCAAATATACGAAAGCATGTGGCCGTTACCAAAAATGCTTGTTGACCTTTCTGAGAGGTTTAGTGGCTGTATTGAACCAATAGCCGATACTTTTGCTGCTGTGTTACTTTAAATTGTGATAAAATTTGTCATAATTAGGCAGCAATGTCTTGACCGAAGAAACTTTGAATGAAATAAATCAAAATTTATAGGAGCGTAAACTGAATTTATTGACGGGAGCTTTTATTGTATCTAATTTGAAATATGTAAATAACACTCTAAAATTAATAAAAATCTAATAAAACTGAGTAATTTAATGTTAAATTGAAAGTGTGATAACAGGACGACTGAGAACTTCTTGTGATTTTTTTGCTTTTGTACGTCGTGCTTTCGTATGAGGGACTTTCCCAAAATCGATTTTAGTTCATTTGTCCCCACGCTTGGGCAGCGCTGACTACTTTTTTTTTTTATTACATGCAAAAACAAGTAAAATCATGTTTACAAATACAAGTTTATTGTCTAAATTAGTGGATGTCCCCCTACTTTTTTTATGATTAATAAAGATGAGTATGTTGCGATTAATAATAAATATCAAATTTTAAGATTAATTTAGTCGAAATTAATAATTTAATGAAACATTCAAACACATGTTTGACCATATAAAACTACATACGAAATATTTTAGCCGCCAGTCAGCAAGCGTTGGAATTCTATTTGGGAAAATCCCTAATAGTTGTCCCTAAATTCAGTACTCACACCAGAAACCAATTTTTTGCTAGTCTATCATACATTTTTGAAGATGGCGAAAGGAAAAACAATTTTATTTCATACTATACCGAAAATCTATGATTACGTGATTGATTTCTGTCCTGGAAATGAATTATGACGGTACAGAACAAAAGTGTCCGGAAAACGAGCTATTACAGTACAGAAAAATATAAAACCAAACAAAAAAAAAAAAATAACTAAGGTAACTTGATAATTTGAAAATCATTTGGATTGATTTTCTTTAAATTTCAAACTCATGTTTTTACTTTAAAATTCAATTTTAAATGAAAAAATCGAATTAATGTCCCATGTAGCATGAAATAAAACGTTGTACGTTACACGTACGTTAAATGATCGTTACAGTACTCTTTCAAAATTTATAATAAACGGCGAACTCGTACTGTAATAACTCAGGAGCGTAAATAACTATTACTGACCTACAAAATAAATCGAATTCCAAAAAAAAAAATTCTTGGGTATTTTTGCACTGAAGAAGTAATGATAAAAAATTAATTTACAAGAGAAATCCATCTCTTAAAATAACATTTACATACCTAAACGTGCTAAGAAAAAACCAAATTAAATACATATAGCTACTTATCAATTTTACCGTGTTGACGATTCATCTCCAAGCGTTGGTGTGATATTAGTGCATGAATCGTAATAACATCTGATAAAACGGACTAGCTCTCTTATAATTCTGCCGTTCTTTATATTACAAAAATTCTTTGTATGATTTATTTAAACAGCAGCTATATTCAGGAATGCCCTTTCAACTGATGCTGATTGCCACCTCAAATTGATTTAGTTAATGCTGTTGTTTGAGATTGCATTTATTTTATTATGCTATACGCTTGAACTACCTTTTGATAAAACTTTTGCAGAACAATTACAAGTAACACATATTTTTCATGGTATTGTGATGTGTTTCTTTAAACTGATTTTATTGTTTGATGATTCCGACGTCGCAGTCGCAATAATAAATTAACAATTAAAATAATTTTCATTAATGGAAATTTAAATATTTTACATTATTTTCTAAAGTCGATGGCTTTTACAATGTTAGTTTAAAAATATGCTTGCGGTTTGCGTTTAGCAACTCGTTAATTGTAAAGCATAATTTTTTCTCCCAACGTCTTAAAAGCCTCTTGTTTTAATACTGTTTTTGGGTATTAAAGTTGGCCTTTTTCTTACTTTTTTTAAAAATGTGTGTGTTGCTAAGCTACACTTTTAATCCTTGGTTTAAAAGTAGGCACTTTTAATACTACTTAGGAGAAAAAAATATAGTGAAGACCCAATAATATGTATAACATATATGAAAAAAACAGCAAAACCCACTTATATGCGCGCTCATAAATCTTACGTGATTTTGCTGGCAATAGGTTTAACACAATTTCTTTTCCTGTTTCAACCACATCCGGTGGTAAATTTGATAAATCTTCTGAATCAAACATTTTGTTCGCAAGAAAGAAAATATTGAATTATAGCTTTGCAGTTTGACGCGTACAATAGTCAAACCATAGACAATCATAATAGATTTCTCATTTGACTAAAAACACGAAATAAAAATAAAAATTTTCCATTCAACTGTTATCGGTGTATTGCATATACGTATTCTATTTGCAACGCATTCTAAAATCATTGCCTTATAAAATACACAACACAACGATACATTGGAATTATCAGAAGTTTTATTTTTTTCCTTTAGTTATAATGAAATGAGAAATCTAGTATGCATGTCTGTGGTCAAACCAAACAAAAGTCATGGTCTCCTTAGTTTCACAAAATATTTCAACAAAATTAGTTTCAATTTTGAAGTTTTAATTACAAAATTTGTACTTACTCGTATAATTAGTAATATACAATCGATACAATATGAACTCTTCGTTGGAGAAAAAAATAGTATGTGTTATTCGGATTAAAAGTGACGCTGCGCTTCGCCTCGCATGCAAATATAATTGCTCGAAAAACAAAGTATCACTTTTAATCCTAATGACACAATGTACTATTGTTAAAGGTGTAATGAAAAGTATCTCAATCACCATATTCTTTACGCAAACACTAATTAAACACTCACTATATTCTGAATTTCTTGTAAACGAAATATGTATTGTTCGAAACCTAAATATATATAATTACCAGTTTATACTTGCATTATCGATTTCAGTAGTAAGGTGGGTAAGTCGAATGCTTAGTAACTTGCGGTCCTAGGTTCGATTCCAGGTAAGCTACAAATTCCAGTTTTCGGAAGAATGTCACATGTAAACTGTTTAGGTAATCAACTATGACATTTAATGTTTGAAAGCTGAAGTTTGTTTAGGATTTCTACGTTTGTGCTCCTGATTTTTTAATTTTTCATGAATAGAGTTATGTATTAAGTAAAATAAAAAATCAGTGTTTTAGTTTATTTTTAGTATTTTTTATATTTAAAATACACTATTAATATACCTGGATTAGTATTCATTCGAATACAAAAAACATCTATAAAATTGATAATAGATATACTGTTTTTGTTATACTATTTTGATTTAAAAAATAACAAAGTTGTTGGTCGAAAAATCGACCAGCGGCCGAAAATGGGTTAAGTATAGAAAGATTTGGCACATTAATGTTTTAACCCAAATATTATATAAAGGGAAATAATTATTGAAAAACGAGAAAAGTATATAGATTTCACACGCGCTCATCGATAACCTGAATATTATAGCACTTGTATAGCACATGCAAGTGACCATTGAGAAGTGTCCAACATACTAACTTCTACGAAGAGGGAATTTTGAGAAACTTATTACACAAATTTCTTACAAATTTAATATTTTCTTTTTTTTATATTTTTTAAATTTCCCGTCAGTCTGTCTCTGTCTGTGTCCTCTATACCGCCCAGATAGTTTACCCAATCGATCTAAAATTTCATATTTAAGGTTTTTTCTTGAATTGTGAGGTGAAATTTAGCGAAAATCGGCCAATCGGAAGTAGCCAATCTTTTGGGCGGCAAAATTTATTTTACGAAAACATAGCTCAAATTATTATAGCTAATGTCCCAAAAAAAAAAATAAATAAAAAATAAAAAAAATAAAATGAAAAATAAAAATAAAACAAGAGATTTGGTGTCCTTGAGTTCGAAAGATTGCGTTTCGAAGGGGTTGATATCGTTATCCAAAATAAAAATCCCAAAAGATTAAGTTTTTTAACTATAATAAATTTTTAAATATTACGTTTGTTACGTGTAATACGTTTTATACCTTGGCTTAGAGGATGGGGGCTGCCGCTCGAAAACCCCCGCTGCGGCGATTTTTTGAAATTCAAACATTCATAGAGATTGGAGCATTTTTAAAAAATTTATGTTTTTTAATAATTGTTCACATACTACAATAGAGAAATACTCAAAACCGTTTAGCATTGGACCCTTTGCGCAAGGATGACAGGATACGTCAGAAAAATCTTAAAAATATTTACATTTGTAAAAATATTTATTTTCGCCCCGGTGGTTAGCATACTTGCTTTACGCTCCGGAGGTCCCGGGTTCGATTCCCGGCGGATGATGAAAAAATCACGTCTGGTTAATGTAGGATCAATGAATTAATCATCATTATCCATTAACAAAATGATTACTAAAAATCCCTCTATGGGATGAGCACCAGCGAAAAAAAAAATATTTACATTTGTATTTCACGTACTAAAATAAAAAATCACCCAAAGCCGCTTAACATTTGTCCTTTCCGCGCAAGGATGACATGAAATTATGTACATAGATTCCGTTTGTTTTCATATTGCAGTTAACAAGGGGTTTTTCTTTTCAATGGGGCAGTTTACTTTGTATTTTTCGAGATTTTTCGGAATATGATGGTATCCTGTTTCGAACTGGTGTCTGCTGCTCTATACGTCTGTCAGTTTGTCTCCCAGATGTTTAACCAATCAAACTGCAACTTTATGTTTAAACCGTTTTCATAAATTTTGAAGTCCCAGCTGCCTTCCTTGAAGTTATTTCGCAAATATGTATCTTGAAAATATACAATTTACAGAAATCATGAAAAACATAAAAAATCAAAAAAATCATAAGTTTGCAAGAAATTTGCATAATTAGTTTCTCAAAATTCATGGCTCGCGTGTGTTGGCCACACCTCGATTTTTGATGAATATCAGCTTTTGAAGTGGTTTGAGCCGGTTCATCCTTTTTACTCCGTAGTCTCTCGCACGTAACATTATTGTAGATAACCCATTTCTCATCCCTATTGATGATTCGCTTCAAAAATGTATCATTTTCTTGACGTTTGAGAAGCATATCACAGACGTCAATGCGACGCCACGGATCAAATTTCTTTCCGTAAAAACATGTGGAACTCATATGTCGAGTTTGAAATGAAACCAAGGTGTTACACGTGATCATGAACGGTCGAATTCAAGCGGCGGTTCGCATCAATCAAAGCTTTTATTTTATTTTCATCAGATTCAACCAACCTTCAAGAACGTGGTGCATCTTCAACATCAAAATTGTCGGAACGAAATTTTGCAAACCAATTTTGGCACTGGCGTTCGGTCAATACACCTTCTCCATACAGATCCCAAACTGTTTTTCTAGCTTGAAAAGCATTTTTACCTTTCTGATAGTAAAAAAGTAAAATATATCGAAAATGCTGCTTTCGATTTTCCATATTTGATAGGGCATCAATCAAAAACTATTACGCATAATAAAACAAACTTTTGTTGGAAACAAGCCTTGCTATATCAGCTGTCAAAATAATGCGGCTTAAGTGTGAAGCTGGCTGTGAAAAAATCCAATTAAGCGCTCTATTGAGGAAAACGAAATTACTTTCCGAACCGTTCAATATAACAAGCTTATACACATATAGTACAAGAAAAATCACATAATATCCTTTCCATGATTGCATCATCAGCATCAACAAGAAGAGTTTAATTGTCTAAAAGCCTTGAAGCTTAAAGTGTAAAAGTTTACTTTATAATTGGTCTATTGTACTAATTATGTAAAGTAAAACATATTTTTCTACGATAGTGCAGTAACCTATGCTTTCGATGATGATTTTTGACAGTTAAATTATATAAAAAAAGAAGCCTTTGCGAAGCCTATTAAAATCGTGTGGAAATTACACAACGATTTCTTAATATTGCCACACGATTTGTGGAAATCCCAACATTTCAATTTCATTTTTAGTTGCGAATATAGTATATTGTATAACAAGTGAAGAAAACGAGTCATTGCAATACGAAAGTGAAATTTGAGTATTGCAATGACTCATTTTCACACGAGTTATACACGTTATTTTTTCTACGATACAATAGCCCTGTAACATTTATAAATAAGTAGAAACATAAAAAATTACAAACTTGTACGGATCAACACAAATTTATTAAACCATTAAATCATTTGGATTTTCACAAATCGTGTCGCAATATTAAGAAATCGTTGTGTAATGAGAATATTTCCACACGATTTTAGTATACGACGCAAAGGCTCCTTTTCTTATATAATTTAAATTCAAAAATCATCATCGAAAGTATAGGTTACTGCACTATCGTAGAGAATTTTTTTTTTCTACGATAGTGCAGTAACCTATGCTTTCGATGATGATTTTTGAATTTAAATTATATAAGAAAAGGAGCCTTTGCGTCGTATACTAAAATCGTGTGGAAATATTCTCATTACACAACGATTTCTTAATATTGCGACACGATTTAAGAAAAGGATCTAATAAAATCGTGTAGAAATATTCATTACACAACGATTTCTTAATATTGCCACACGATTTGTGAAAATCCAAACATTACAATTTTATTTTTTGTTGCGAATAATTTTTTTTCTCTCGTAGAAAAATAGCGTATGTAACTCGTGTGAAAATGAGTCATTCCAATACTCAAGTGAGTGCAGCCCTTGCTATCGTTCAGGCTGCAAATTTCACTTTCGTATTGCATTGACTCGTTTTCTTAACTTGTTATACAATATACTATTATTTGAATTGTTTTGAAATTGTTAATTATTCAATTAAATTTTTCCTTTCGACATAACTTTTTCTATAAGTTATTCTTTGATATTTTGCTTTGTTATGGTCCTCTAAAGAGTTAGTGGTGCTTGGTCTGTTGCAGGTCATTAGGGCGGTCGAACGTTCCTCCTTAAAAAGAGATAAATATCATTTTTGGCTTTATTTTTGGCATTATCAGCAACAAACATTTAACTAAAAACTTGGACAATCGAGTATTTTATTGTTCAAGAAATTTTTGTTTTTTATATTATATTTAAAAATCATTAGCTCGTTAAACGGTTTGTCCCACAAAGAATTGACTCAGTGAGTAATGAGTACGATGTCAATTACTATTTCCTCCAGGGATGGTAAACAATTGCTTGAATAATTAAGGTATCGGTAGAGATGTGGTAAGGGTCTAAGAAAACATGAATCAAAGCAACATTTTTGTCAGCTAAAAACCCTAAATTCACCTGTAGTAGATAACCTAAAAAAAATAAATTGATATTATTTTGAAATATTCAGATTTCTGATTATTTCGTATACGATAATATGAACAATACGGGCAGGTAAATACAATAAAAGCAATTATTAAAAATGTAATAATAAAAAGACGAAAGTAAATCAAAAAGCATCTTAAATGGGTGGTCGCTTTTTATACAAAATATTTGATTTTGTTTACTCGTAATATTTTTATTTATGTAAATACCGCTTATGCATTATAAGTAAATGCCTTGAAGGTGTATTCAATAATATAAAATGCTATGTTAATTTATTATAAATAAACAAAAATAAAAAAAAAAATATTTATAAATAAAGATTTAATTTCACGCCTTTCGCTAAAACTTAAAAATAATTCTTCTTACACTTTCTGCCGTAGGCACTTGGCGAAACACACTTAATACACACATTTTTAAAAATTTTTAAAAACACTTGTTAAATATTTCGCAAAATTACAAAAGGTTTAAAAAATCACTCGATCGATTTCGGCTTATTAGGCCATCATCAGGAGTATCTACTAAACTGACAGTTTAGTAGATACTCCTGATGATGGCCTAATAAGCCGAAATCGATCGAGTGATTTTTTAAACCTTTTGTAATTTTGCGAAATATTTAACAAGTGTTTTTAAAAATTTTTAAAAATGTGTGTATTAAAAATAATTCTTAAATTTCGTCGTATTATATAAAAAGGAATCGAATAATCTTCAATTTTATCTTAAATCTACATTTTGATTTTAATTTTTTTTAAATTTAAATGTTGAAAATTTCGATTGCGATAAATGTACAAGAAAAACAAATACATGCTCAAAAAGGAAGTGATCTTGCAAAGTTACAGAGTACAGGAAGACTAACATAAATCGCATATTCTTAACGTATTACATAACCACAACTATATTAGTGAATTAAACGAATACATAATATATGTAAGTACTTTGTACATACTTTTATTATAATAAAAATTTAACATATTGATGTAAATTGATATTATAATTTAGAGAATTAAAGTGAATAAATAATGACGAAAAGTAAAAAATGAAAAGTTTTGAAAAAAAGTTTCATGTAAAATATGTAGCAAAATTGAATCGACAAAAAAATACAATTCATATTCCATAATATTACGTTATGGAAGTACAAGAGTTAATACTTAGCGGGTGGTTGATTTAAATATTTTATTTCATTAGAAATTTTGTATTTTATTAGATATGAATTACAATTTTTATCATTGTTTATTTTTTATTTTTAACATTACAAATCGAAAAATTCATGATTGTGTTTATAACAGAAAACAAAAAAAATATTTTACATTTTTTGCAGAAAAGATCAAATCCCTTGCTTAGAGTGTTTGATTTGGATCTTCTATTTTCGAAATCTCTGAATGTACTCGTTTATACTGGATGTTAAGGAAAAAACAATTGAAGAATTCGGTTTCTTTTCAAGCAATACCTAATTTGAACAAGTTGTGTTTAAAGCAATGTCACGATTATTTATATTATACACTTAGATGAAACTCCGAAGAGTAAATTTAAATGTTATAAACAAATTAGTATTGATAAAGCTTTAATTCGCACATATCATCTCTAAAAGTTATTACAAAATACAACATTTTCACAATTATTTTTCAAAATGTAATTTTTAATTATAATTTTCATGAGAAACCATGTAGTTTCTGGGCATGCTTTTTAATTGAGAAGATAACGTTGTGATATCTGCGAAGATCTAAGAAAGAAATAATGAAGTAAGGGTTTCAACGCCCAACGTTATTCTTTTTAATAAAATATGAAAAAGAAAATTTACTAAGGTTTCGTAATAATTTCAGGCCCTACATACCAAATAAAAAATCAAATCTTGTGGTCATTTAAACGTCTAAAATTAAATTTTAGAATAGTGTAAATCTATAGGCTATCGAAACTTTACTTCTTTTACTCTACGGTTTGCGTAAATTTGCCTTGTAAGGGTATATGTATAATGTGTATAGTATGTATATGTGGTATGTATGTAGGGGTAAATGTATGTTTGTAAATTGATACATTTATTTAATATGGTGAATCAGCACTATAGGTTTCCAGAAATATTAATCATGAACCTTTATGTAATCATTTGTTTTTAGTAGTTACCTGGAAACTGATTAATTTGATTTTAATTTTCAGACATACATAAGTAACCGGACTAAGCTTCCAGGTCTACAAGTATTCAACAGACATGTACATAGTTAAAATTGTGTTGTCTTGCGCTAACTAATTTATCATGACTGATACTAACAAATTTTTCTAACTACTGACTAAGTAGCTGGCTGTAATCGGGTCAATCCTATATTATATTGATATTCATATTAAAAATATTTATATTGATTGTGGATTATTTCACTATTTATAATTATATTAAATAAATAAATTATGTTTTTAATTGTATTTATTAATTTTATTTTATAATATAATATAATCCTTATCTATATTATAATCCTTCGTTTCCTGTCCATTGGTTTTGTTTTATGTAAAGAGTGTATAGTACGTGGCGTCGTCCGGGAGTGCTTGGTGGTATACTCCAATCAATCAGAAAAATGATCTAATTAAATAAACTTTAAATTGTTTTCCATCATTAAGAAATGTTTCTTTCCATTAATTTATTAAAAATGCTAAAGCTATTTAATGTTTAGTTAAAGCTGTTCCTAACGAACTACATGTAGGTGTATTATTAATTTGTCAGTGCAAATTATTCACATCATTTTTTAGTATATTGACTTAAGATTTTCATTTGGCCTAGTTAATACTTGAAAGCAGGTTTACTGAGTAAACCTGTTTATGGTCTTATTTTGTTTATTACCATTAACAAACAAGATTCACGCGTATTTTAAGTTTGCTCCAGGTTAACTTACCTTCCTTCCTCTTATTAAAATAAAATAAAAATTTCCATAAATTTTCTCAAAATGTATTATTCAGCAACAATATTAAGTTATCTTAAAACAAATTAATGTCATAATATAATGTAATATTCACGTTAATTTAAAACTGTCAATAGTAATTCATCTTAAAAATAAAAAATAAAGAAAATGTAAACCTACAGCACAACAACAAAAATTATGTCGTAAAATTCAGTAGTATATAATTATGATATATAAAAAAATAAAAATGATAGAATTAAAATAAAAAAAATCAATAAATAATTTGTATGGTGGAACGAAATTAAATTTTAATTGTCTTTCAATACCAATTTTACTTGCTTTTTTATTAAACTACTTACTTACGTTACAATATATGTAAATATGATATCTCTTTCCTTATGTAAAATTGTGTTCGCATATTCAAGAAAAATTTTATTTAAAAATTTTCACTAAATTTGCAAAAATAAAAGCCTTGAGCTTTCAAGAACAGATTTTTACATGATTTGAATACAAAATAAATTAAAATCAATATAATTAAAGTATTAAATAAAAAAAATTGCTTTAAATAATTATAACCAACCATTTAATGTTATAATAATAAAAAAATATTTTATTGTTGTTATTTTTTATATTTTTGGTACTCCATTTGTGAATCAATTATAATATAAGTGCATAAATTAATCACTGTATAAATATTGTTTAAATAAAAAACAAAATACACAATGAACTAAGCATATTGTAGTGTGATTTAAGCCAACATAGTTTTGTACAATATTTTAATAATAATAATGTGAAGTGTTACGAACACATCGGTGATTGGGTTAGATTTTTTTTTTTTTTTTCTGTTTGTAAAGATAGGTCATGGAAGATCGTAAAAACTAGCGGCTATAGCTAAAACACGAAACCTCGAATGTCCTTCGAAAGATCTGCAAAACAATGAAAGTATTCGCTATTTATTTAGTGGACATAATTTATAGCGATATAAAATTGTTGTTTAAAGCTTTTAGCTAACATTAATTGCAATCGATAAAAATAAAAAATGCTTTTCGTCAAGCCCCAGCATCCCAACTTTAATGATGGAAGTTTTTATTATCAAATTTGCATTTTAGATTTTTTTTCTTTTCAAACCAAAATCAACGAGTAACCAATCTTAATGTTTATTTTATTCTGAAAATGTTTTATTAGTTTGTTTTGTAGATAGGTAAAATTTTATATCTTTATTAAAATTACAAATTTGTACATAAAAGCGAACGAACGATAGCATTACGATAGATTCGAATAGTTTTTAATTTTTTAGATTTATTAAGATAAAGAATTCATAAAAATTTTATTTTATTATAATTAATATACAGTATATATTAGTCTAATTAATGCACTGACGGATTTTAAGTACATATTGTGAAACATCTCAAATCTGTAAAATAATTTATGTTAGTTTGCAATTCAATTATTCTTATAAAAATTGAGAAGATTAACCACGGAAAATATTTATTTTTCTTTAAACAGATTAGTTTTAAATTTAATTCTATTTTTAGTTATTATAATATATGTACTATATTTTATTGTATTTCGCTAACGCTTTTATTATACATGAATTATATTTCCACTTTTCCCACTGTAAATAAGTATTATGAGATATACTCCTATACTGTTATCACTAATAACGAATATTTTTGTTTTATATTTTCACAATTTCTAATGAATCAGTTTGACCAGAACTCCAATACATCAATTTTCGAATATCTATACCCGTTCTTTCGCTGTGCACTGTTCCGTCCAGCGGTTACTTCCTTTTTCATAAATGTTAATTGATCTAGTTAAAATATTGCATGCCTACAGGTTCTTTGTTAGATCGTTAAATACGTTGTTGGTAATATTTTTGAGCCAGTTCGAACCGGTTGAAATCGGAAGAGTTATAAACTGCTCTTTTATAAGTTTTTAAGTTTACATTTCAGAAAAGAGCTATTTAGTGTGATGCCAATATTTTATTAAATGATTGATGGTAATTTGGTACGAAATTAGTGGATTTTTGTCGAATACTGTAATATTTTATAATACTAATGCAAAATTTCTTTTCGGTAAGCTTTTTGGCAGTTAAGAAGAACTTTTCCCATGGTTAGTTTTGGATCTCCTATATTTTATTATAGGTTCCACTTTAAATTAACCCAAAATTTATATATACATATTTATTCTAACCATTAAATAAATTCCCCAATAAAATTTGCTATATTTCTAAGTCGTGACTTCAGGCCCGTCTTAAAAAACTGTGGTTTGACCATTCCACATTCACCTAAGGGGTTATTCTAGTCTAGAGACATACATTTTGAGCATTTCTTTCGAACTCGAAAAAAATAAAAAATATTATTACCATACATTCTTTTACAATATATTTGTTGATATTTTGAAAATATATCATACAAAAAAATTTTTTTGAAAGAAACGAATGAAAATTAAATAAGTTATAAGCTGGTAAAGTTGGGAGTAAAAAAAGCTGGTTGACGTGATATCTCAAGTTGTATTTAACCGACAAACTTTCTATTTTGTACCAAACTTCAATTTTCAATATATGTATAACTATCTATCGCCCCTACTAGAATTGCCTCAAAATTATGTTTTTTACTATTTTAAAAAATTAAAATTGTAAAAAAAAGAATCGAAAAATGCGTTTTTATTAGACAGCCGATATTTTACGAAACAAAATTTTCCGTTTTCTCTCTAGTACGACATTCTTACTAATTACAAATCTTTTTTTATATTTTGTTTCAGATGATGCAATCGTGTCAACTATCACACTCCCTTTTTTTATCCCCAAATTTACTACCTTATTACTTACTTAATTTAAATTTTTTTTATATATTTGCAAAGTATAAATATGTTGAAAAAAGAGGATGGTAAACACATTTTTTTTTTATCAAGCTCGACAAAAAGCCCAAACTTTATGCCTTTAGATCAGAATACCTACCACTTAAGGGGGAAGACTCATGTAAAATTAAATTTTTGAGCTTTTTTTTTGTATTGCTTAAAAAATTCATTTATCATCTGAAGAATGTCTTCCTGAGGTTTTAAACCCCAAATGAAGCCCTAAATGTCCCTGAGGGGTCATAAAAGTGATGTGCGCGATTTCTTGGCCAAATAAACTTGCTGGTTTGCTATTTTATAAGGCAATGGTTTTTAAAATGTGTTGTGTGTATAATAAGTATATAAATATAAGCAATACAACGATAACATTGGAATGGAAAATTTATATTACATATTTAATTTTTTTGTTTTTTTATTAAAATGACAAGCCTCTGCTGGCAGTTTTCTCAAAACGTAAATTTTTGCTCGCCGATTGATTTCAAATTTTGTACGGATATTCATTAACTAACTGTTCATCGGATGAACCTAAAATTAAATAAAAATTGTAATAATAAATATTGGTTTCTGCAATTTGTTTATAAAAAAAGTTAATTTTCTTTAAAATTATCCTGTATCTTCAATTATCTTTTTTGTTGCTAAAAGTAGATTCATCCGATGCCGAGAAATGTATTCTAATGAAAAATACTATCATTCGCTGATTTCAGTCAATCACACGGACCTGGACGTTCCCCGGTGCAAAAAGTGAGTCAAATTACTCAAATTCGATGGGAAATAAAATACCATTCGCGGGCCAAAACTAGCTAAGGGTGGTTCCCTGAAAATAATAACCAATATGGGGGACTCGAAACGAGATAACCTTACGGCGCAGGGAATCGGATACCCAGTGCCGCCCACTTTGAGGGGTGAGCAAGCGGGCTCCCAGTCGTCGATATCCAATGACCGCAATACTTCAGAGCTGATGAACTCTGAGCCATTTGGAAGAAGTTCAATAGGGCAAAGATCACCAACATCATTAGCTAGAACAGTTGAGATAGAAAATGCAGAACTACGAAGACAACTGTGTAACATTGAAAAAATTGCGTCGGATTTAATGAACGAAGTAAAATCTCTTAAGTTGGAAAATGAGAAACTGAAAAATTCTTTACAATCAAAGGAACCTAAGGAACAGGATGCTTCAGTGTTCCGTGAGAAAAATGCTTTACAACCCAAGAATCCAGAAGAATAGTGTGCTACAGAGTACCACACTGACGAAGAAGAACTAAGAGAAGAAACTAACTGGATCTTAAAAAAGAAAAGGAAGAAAAGACCTGCGCAAAAAAGGAAGGCAGAACCTTCTCCAGAGATTGTAGCTTCAAGCCGCACTTCAATAACTGCTGTATTAAATCAAAATCAGCAAAATATACTAGCTCAGGGAAACCAACCTATCAAAATTAAGGAAAAGGCTCCACCACCAATCAACATTATTGGCGTAACTGAATATAGTACTATCCAATTTTAATGAAATCGGTGACTACAAAAGATTACAGAGTTGTAGCACTGAACAATAATATTTGGAAAATCAATACAACAGATATTAGTCGCTTTCACACGTACCATAATCCAATACCGAACTGGATTACATAATCCGAAAAATGGTCGTGTGAAATGTGCAAATCTAATACCGAAGTGGATTATCAAATACACTTTATAATTCGGTATTTTGTAATCCACTGCGGTACTGAATTACCGTGTGAAAAGAATGACAGTTATTAATTTCAAAACTGAATAGATGTTTTTTGAATTTTCATTAATTAATATCTTAATTAATATTTTTTTTAGTTGAATTTGGAAAGTTTATCGAAAATTATTTATATTTTGTTTAATTAAATTCATATATTAAAAATATGTAATTGATTTTTATCTTGTTTTCAAATATATTTTTGACAACCAATTTGTAACATTCGAAACGAAACTAGTTGCGTTTCTGTCAAATTAGTAATCTTCGATGCGTGTGAAAAGACATATGAGAGTGGATTATCAAATCCACTTCGGTAGTGGATTATGTGCGTGTGAAAGCGACTATTGAAAGTTATAGAGCCTTGGCTTCAAAGCTGACAGATGACGGCAAGGAATGGTACACATACGAGGACAAAAATGATCGTCCGATCAAAGTGATGGCCAGAGGTCTTCATCCAACCTGTACAAAGCAGGATATAATGGAAGACCTTAAACACCAGGGCTTCAAAATAGAGGATGCGGTAAATATCCTAAAGAAAGAAAAAACTGTAACTGATCAAGGGGTTAAAATGAATAAAAGGAGGCTCCCATTGTTTATGCTTACTTTTAATAGCACGGAAAAAGTGGAAATTTTTTTCAATATTGGGGCAGTCCTTAATATGAGAGTTCGAATAGAAGCGTTAAGAAAATCCACAGGCTTAATACCTCAGTGTAAGAAATGCCAAGGATATAATCACACGCAGAAATATTGCAAACGAGAGCCTAGATGTGTGAAATGTTCGGGAAAACATCTGGCCCAAGATTGTAGGTTCACAAAAGCTACGCCTCCAAAATGTGTAAACTGTAACGGAGAGCATCCCGCTAATTATAGAGGATGTGAAGTAGCCAGGGAACTTCAAAATCTGAGAAATAAAAAACAACAAGGCCCGCTAAACCGTGGGATGTTCAATAATAAGACAATATCTAAAAAAACAGAGGTAGAACTACCACTAACAAGTGCAATAGCAGGCCGAAAAACATACTCCCAGATTGTACAACAGCGGGAAGTAGTAAGTAACAAGGAAGACGGTCAAAGCTTAATTCTTGAAAATTTTTTAAAGAATATAGAAGCATTAAACTTAAGGCTACTAAAACAAGAAAGAAGCCTGGACGCTTTAAATAAGCGGTTAAATAAGCAAGAAACAGTGAATGAAATCACTTCTATGATGTACTAATCTATGAAGATGAATAACACATTCAGAATCGCCAATTGGAATGCAAATGGGCTGTTGCAACAAATTCCAGAGTTAGAAATTTTCCTAAATATAGACAAGATAGATATATGCCTAATTTCAGAATCCCATTTGACAAAAGACTCATTCGTTAGAATTCGAGGATACCAGTGCTACCACGCCATCCACCCGTCAGGAAAAGCGAGAGGAGGTTCAACCATATTTGTGAAGGAAAACATCAAACATTACGAAGGAGTAAAAATTGAAGAAGAAATTATGCAAGTAATCACTATTAATGTTCGATTGAATAATCAAAAGGTAATTAACATATTTTCAATATATTGCCCTCCGCGTTATAATCTAAAAAAAGAAAACTATGTTACGTCACTGAAATCGCTCGGTTTTAACTTCATAATCGGAGGCGATTTTAACGCTAAAAATACATATTGGGGATCAAGGTTAACAACCCATAAGGGTAAGGAGCTATTTGCAGCTGGTCGGGCACTAAACTGCGAGCTCCTGTCTGGAGGTAAACCAACATATTGGCCATCGGATACAAATAAGATACCAAATTTGATAGATTTCTTTGTAACAAAAGGGATATTTGTAAACTACGAATTACTCGAAAACAGTGAAGGAATTTCATCTGACCACACACCTGTCATTATGACACTCAGTGATACCATTATAACAAAAAAGAAAATTTACCTAGGTTAACAAATAATAAAACAAACTGGGATCTCTTCCGGAAAATAGTCGAAGACAATACTGAGCTACAAGTGCCAATTAAAACTCCGGCAGAACTTGAGGTTCAATTGGAGCTGCTAAACAACATTATTCTGCAAGCAGCGTGGCAGAGTACTCCTACTACTTGTAATCAAACGGAAAGTCACATCAACTATCCAGTAGAAGTGAGAGATCTGGTTAGAGAAAAACGGAAAGCTCGAAAAATCTGGCAGAGGAATCGAGCACCACAAAGCAAATCACGATTTAATTATTTAAGCAACAAATTAAAAATGCTTATCAAAGAAGTCAAGAACAAATCTTTTAACGAATACCTGGCTGGCCTTTCTGGCAACAAAGACACTAATTATTCCCTTTGGAAAGCAACTAAAGGTCTTAAAAGGCCTAAAGTACAAATAGCTCCTATCAAGAATGACGATAGAACTTGGGCTAGAAGTGCCAAAGAAAAAGCTGCATTGTTTGCAGACTATCTTGAAAACACATTTCAAGCCCTTCCAAGGCAAACAGCTGAAGAAAATATAATTTCAGTAAATAAAGTGGATAACCTGTAACACTACAAGAGCTAAAAGATGAAATTAAAAACAACTTAAATTCAAAAAAATCCCCTGGTTATAATTTAATCACTGGACTTAAAGTTAAAACTCTCCCAGAAAAAGGAGTACGAAAATTACTGCAAGTAATCAATGCAGCGTTCAGATTAAAATACGTTCCATACCAGTGGAAAGTGGCAGAGGTGATAATGATTATAAAACCTAACAAGTCGCCAAACAAGAAAACATCGTACAGGCCGATTTCCCTACTACCTATAATTTCAAAATTATTTGAAAAGTTACTACTCAAGAGGTTAAAATCAGTAATAGAAGTCAGAAAACTTATTCCGTATACAATACGTGGATGTATAAAAGCAAAATAAATTAGTTTTAATACATGCTTTGGAACATAGTAGGACAACTTTCTCAATTTTACTTGAGCCATTTTACTACATATAGTATTTATTTGTTCATTCCATGACAGATTTGTATCAAATAAAATTCCAAGATACTTAATGACCTCTACTCTACTAATCTCAATATTATCTACATTTAAAGATTGTAAACAAACCAATCTTTTATACTCGGGGTCTACACTATGCAAAATTGCTGAGATTTTCTCTCATGAAATTTTATGTATGTGTGTGTTTTTTTCAATGTATTGATAAATATTTGTTAAAAAATTATCATAACTACACCTCATGATGAATTCATGATAATATTTTGTTTTTACCAGTTCCAACATCTATGTTTAATTCTTTTTCAATTTTTTGGAATGCATCATTTTTTAAATCAGTTCTTTTAAATTGTTTACTGGTTATTTCCATAACCATTCGTTAATTCTAAACATATGTATTAATATATAAAAGTACAGTCAAACCTGTTTTTGAGCGGTCTTTTTTTATGCGATTTTTTTTTATGCGATTTTTTTGTGCGATTTTTTTTGTATGCGATTTTTTTTGTGCGATTTTTTTTTATACGGTATATGAATATCGAGATTCTGTTCAGCAATTTTCATACCTATTGCATCAGCCAAGTTCATTAATCATTAGACATGCTCAATATTCTTATATATTCCATATTCCAGCAAATTTCAATATGTAATTACCTTTTATCTTACACACAAAGAATATAATTTAGTTAAAAGAAATGTTTACTTCACAACCAACGAAATGCGTAGTAATAGCCACATTGATTGTTAACCTTGAACATAAACTAAAAAAATATACATAATGATGTAAGAAAAAAGGAAATTTACCGTTCTTTTTAAAATGAGAAATTAAAATTTGTTTAAATGTTTCCATGTATAATTTAATTTCGTAAAACTTTGACATATTTTGTAAGGGAGACTTTTTTTATGCGGTCCCTATCCACCGCATTAAAAAATTATTTTTAAATTTTTGTCCAAAATTACTTATTATAACGATTTATGAAGTTTGTGAATATTTTTTTTTTGTGCGTTTTTTTTTGTACGGTCCCTATCTACCGCACAAAAACAGGTTTGACTGTACATATTTAGCTAGGGACACTGTAGAACGCTTTGAAAAAATAAAACAATTTAACAATGCAAATAAAACAAGACTTATATTGTTTGTGGCGTAGTGGTAGTTCCGCTTTTTAGTTAGTACAGTAATTACTAATTACACAAGAAAATACTTGGTCCGAGTTTATGATTAGGTAAACACTACAACAAATGATTTAAAAACTTTTATACATATTATGAGTTGTAGTAAGTCATGAGAATTTTTTTCCTGTCATAAACTTCAAAGCATGCTATGTTCTCGAAACAATATAAGAATGAAAGTTAAATAAATTTCTTAGGTTGAAGGTTGATTTACATATGCGACGTGCGACGTGTGACATGTGGAAATAAACGTGACGCTTTTTTGACAACAATTTACATTTGTGACGAGTTCCGCCACGCACACTTTATAAAATTTTTTATATTTTAATTTTTGTTCTTCAAAAAAGTTTCGTCAAAGCCTACTACTTCGTTTTATACATACAAAAAATTTGTATGTGTTTGTGCTACCGTGACGGAAAAGATAAAATTAAACCATCTCCCGACGTGTAGCTTGTGCCGTGTGACGAATTTCAAAATATTCATCTCTGATTGGCTACCAGCTCCCGTCACACGTCACACGTCGCATATGTAAATCAACCTTGATATGGGTAAGTAGAAATGGTTTGGACTAGAGCGGCTAAAGTCCAGCGTTCGATTGTGGCCAAGGCATTTTATTTTTATTTTTTAATTTATATTTTTTTGACGTGATAACATCTTACACCGCATGTTCAGAAAATTGACAAGAAATTTTTCCCTTGGTTGTGGGCAATTACTACTCAACTGTAAGCATTACCTTTAATTTAAATGTATGATTTCTTAGGTTGGTCGTTAGGCTTTATGCCTCACACATAAAATTATCGAATGATTTCGCGCGATTTAAATCTTTCAACAACTGTAGTGAGAGAATGGCTTATCCGATCCGAGCACTTCTGAAGTCAATTTTTGCGTAAAGAAACAATGGTGGTTAATTTTTTTTAAACTAAAATAATTAATCTACACATTAATTTTAATTGAATCTACAAAATAGCGATTTACTGGGATTGACCGCACTATAGCGAGAGAATGCGCCATCTGACTTGAGTAATTCTGATGCTTAATTTGTACATAAATAATATGGCAGATAATTTAGTTTAAATTAAAATAATTAATCTCAACATGTTATAAACGCTATCACGCAAAACACCTACGGCCGTGTTGCTGACACAGCCGCCCACCCCGATTTTTTTTTTCTGTCTGTAAGGTTTTATGTTTGAAGCCCCAACGCATGTAAAATCGTCCTTAAAAGCCCTTATTCTTTTGGTTTAAGGTCTATTTAAAGTACAATAATCCTTAAAAGCCTTTAGTCTCGAGTTATTTCTACTTGGCTAAAAAATAACGGTTAAAAAAATATCAAATGATCAAATGGTGATGGTGGCAGTGGCCGCTTGACATCAACATTATATATAAATTGTATCCGTCCTAGGACGGGCTGTATCCCTAGTTAATTTTATAGTATTTTCAGTATTAATAACTGCCATTGCGAAATATTTTTTTTATGCAGCTTTAAACATACGTCTCAACACTCGGAAAAAAAATGAAAAACATAACCTTAAAAGTGCATTTTAATTTGACATTTCGTACAAATTTCATGATAATTTTTTCGTGAAATAGCCTCCTGATAATTTGCTGAGAATGCCAAAATTTGTATAATATACTTACACATACGTTGATAAATTTAATATCATGAGAGAAAATCTCAGCAATTTTGCATAGTGTAGACCCTGTGATAGGGAGAGTGGAAAACCATAAATTTTGTTTTCGATATATTTAAAGAATTTCCATGTCCTGTTTCATATCCCTTATTATTAAATTCGGATCCTTAAACTCATACAAAAGTGTTGTGTCATCCGCAAACAGCCGAATATGTCCTCTTAACGGCAAACTTGAAATACCGTTAATAATAATTAGGGAAAGTAATGGCCCCAATACACTCCCCTGAGGAACACCACATTTAAAATTTAAAATTTCACTTTTTGTTCCATCAATAATTACAAACTGTTCGCAGTCCTTTAAGTAGCTTTCAATTAGCTTATATGGTATTCCCCGAATTCCAATTTATGTTCAATCGTGTCAAAGGCTTTTTGCAGGTCTAGAAATAGAGCTCCTACATAATTTTTATTATCAAAAGCATTATATAAAATATTCACTATTTCAACGAGGACCAATTCTGTTCCCGCTCCTCTTCTAAAACCGTACTGATGTGAATAAAAAAAATTAGAAATATTTAAAAAATCTACAAAGCGGTTAAACACTACACGCTCAATAATCTTGTCAAAAACTGATAATATGGACATTATGTCGATAATTAGAAACGACACTTTTACTTTAATTAAAAAAAAATTTGAACAATGAATTTATAAAGAGAGGAAATAAAACATAATTTAATTTATGAAACAAAATAGATCCATTTAAATGTGGTATTCCTAACAACCATAAAAAATAAACATTAAATTCTCAAGTTGACTAATTGAACCGGGGATTTAAATCATCAATCCAAAAAAGAAAAGAAACGGGGAACCAAAATTATATCCTTTCCAGGCCCGTATACACAATTGTGCATGTAAAATACGATTTCGAAACAGATATTTTTAATAATGGGTTTATATGTAGGAAAATGACTTATGGTGCTGGTCCCAACAAACGTTTGTGTAGGTTGATTTGAGCTACATTAAGGTATCATGTGACACATTTGTATATTTTGAAATTTAGCTTAAACAAAAATGAAATATTTTGATTGAACTTTGATATTTAAATTATTTATAATTTTGAATTGAAAAATATTAGGTTAACAATCTTCATATTCAATTAATCTTTTTATCTTTGGCATACAGCCATTCATAACTGGGCTGGTACATTTTACGTTTTGCAACAAATTATGGATCTTTGTTGATGTTTTTTAGCTAGCCGACAACATCGGATTATTTTGAATTTTAAGCTGTGTGGTACATTAAATAGATTTATTACTTTTCTTTCTGTATGCATATATCTACAATTAAAACGATCAAAAATCATTTTTGTAGTAAGTATAATTTTGGAAATACATGACTTATTATTTTGAACTACTTTTACCAAGAAAGTAAATGTTACGGTTTCCCAAAAATTAGCAAGAACTTTGCTTATTCATGCGTGATTACTGCTTACATATTTAGCTAGCAGCACTTCTTCTGTTTTAAATATTTCCGATAATGTTACTGAATCTGACTGTATTTTTGGGCTTAATCAAGTGGACAATAGAACAAGCTCTTCACATATACATATGATATAAGTAAATTGTTCGATGAATATAATATATATGAATATAGGTGAATTGTTGCCTTCACCTGATAAAAAAAGGCGGGTTAGCGTAAAAGTTTATTTTTGCCTAATGTTGGGGGTTTTCATTCTTATAAACTTTGGTGGTTCGAATAAGCGCAATTTTAATTCATCAGCGGACTGAAAATTTTATGCAAATTGGCTTGAGGTCATCATCATTCAACGGCTATTCAAGATTTGCTTTGAATAAGCTTAGTTTTTATTATTATTTATAAACTGTTTAACTAAAAATTCTAAAGTTGAAAAACATAAATTGGCTAAGTGAAAAACAAAAAACAAGTGAAAAACAAAATTACCATATTCATGTACCGCTTAGTTTAAAGTGAATGCTCTCTAAAATAAATAGAAAATACAAAACAATTACATCAAAAAAATAAATCTTCATAATAATATCTATTTAAAATCTAACTAGAATGTAAAATTAATAATAATGAACTAAGTTATAATAAACGATTTATAATAAATTGTGAGCTGAACAAAGTTTATGTTAACCAGTTGAATAGTTAGTTATTCGTTATTTTCCACATCCAATATATTCAATTTTCAATAAGCAACATTGAATGTATAATATCATAAAAATGTGTAATATTATTCAGCATTTTAAGTGTCATAGTGATTATAACCAACACTTGCCCGTATACCGGATCATAATCTCGCCACTTGGATTACGTTAGATAATTTACCACGAACATTCAGCATGTTCACGGATATCATAATGTTGCCGTTGACGTCCTTTCCCGCACAATCGACAATGAAATAATAATAGTAAGACTCATTTCGACTTAACCAACAAGCAGGCCTAGTACTTCAGATACTAGTACTTTAGATTTTATTTTGTGGTTCCGAACGTCACACTAGTTGAAATGCCCATTTTACTGGCCCAGTAAAAACAAAACCGTAAACCAATAGGTCGATTTGAATATATCCACATTGATGTCGTAGGACCTCTTCCTCCACCTAATGAATATTCATATTTGCTCACCTGTGTCGAACGCTTCACTCGCTTGCCCGAAGTATACAGCTTGACCATCATGTCAGCTCCACTTTCGTCAATAATTACGCATCACGATTCGGCATGTCCCTGAACATCACAACCGATCAGGGAATGCAATTCGCGTTCAAACTTTTCACTGAGTTAACAAAACTCTCGGATCACATCGAATACGTACAACGGAAAACCACCCACAAGCCAATGGTATGGTCGAACACTTCCATTGGCAATTTAAAGCCGCAGTCATGGCGAGAACGAATTACTTGGAATCGGGACAACAGTGAAAGACGATGTGTTTATGTACAAACGATAATGCGATGGTGAGTAGTTCTTCAACGATAATCCTCTTTCACTATTGCCAACTATAGACACAGTCATCGACCACGTGCCGCCATGCAAAAACTTGTATCCAAATCAATTTGTATATCCAAACAAGATGTCGTTTTTTTTTCCGAAATCGCTCGACAATTACGGTTTTGTTTTCATTAGAATATACAAGTTTTGCACGGGGGGGGGGGGGGGGGAGGCGAGTAGACAAGAGAGAAGAGACGCAACAACTTCAACAACAATGTCAAGCAACATTTGCTACGGTTAGTACAAATTAGGTTGACCGCTTGGGCACATGATGATGGAACGAAATCTCGCCCCTTCCACCGCACAACCGCCGATGGGAATAATAGTAGAGACTAATAATTAATTTAAAAAAAAAAAAAAAAAAAAAAAATTAAAGCTTTTCAGATCTTGTGGTTACAACAGAGGGACGCTGTATTAGAATAAATTGTGTTGTCTTGTGATTAACAAGTGTCAAAAAAAAAAAATACTAACAAATTTACTAACTATCGACTACTTAGGTGTCTGGAACCGGGTCGAGTCTTTAATGCTAACATACCTTTCCTTTCCTTCGGTCTTGTTGTGTGTAAAGAGTGTACGGAGGGCCCGGCGTCATCCGGGAGTCTTGCTTAGGCTTGGTCGTACATTCTGATCAATCAATCAATTAGAATATACAAGTTTTGCACGGGTTTAACTCCTCCCTACAAAGTACCGTATAAAATTATACGTAGACGTTGAAAACATTTGAACGTATCGATTAATGGTAAAAACTACAACATTTCAATCGATCAACTCAAGCCAGTATTTCCTCTGCAATTCTCTGTTCGGCTGATCCAACATCATGTCCTCGAACACACAATACTGTCCGTATTGCTACTACTCAAACAATTATTGCTTAGTTGCTTACTTGCGGCGGAGTCCTGTAGCGTTTCATTCACTCTTTTAAATAGATACATTCATTCGTTCCACCACTACAATCAATCACATATAGCCAATTACATATCTTCATTTCATTATCAAACGCAAGCCAACGTCATGCGCAATGCGTCCACATAACCGCAACCGCTCGACTATCTGTTGCTGCCCTTCTGCAATTCACGGAAATAAAATGAAAACAAAACAATTCATCGTTATATAATTGTTCGTTCACCCGCTCCAAACAATTTTTCTTCTTGGCAGTCAAAGTTTATTTCCGTCTCGATAACCACCATCGTTCTAAACATTTCTTTTGTGCGTGCAAGAAAACGATGGTGGTAATAAATAAAAATTAAATAATTGTGTTAAAATATTAAAGGAATTTTAATTTAATACATTAATCAAGTAAAATAATAAATTTGTGACTAAAATTAAGTTAACTGATTAAAATAAATAATTACCTTATTTATAAAACGAATAATGAAATTAAGTGTCTTAAGTACTAAAATTGCAATATATACAGTCATTGGCCAAAAATCTTCCGTGCCTATAGAGCGTGCAGAAACTTTCCCGACACGCGGCGCTGATATCACTCGTAGACAAGAAACAAAATTTGACAACCGTTTTTCATACAATTTCATAGTAAAACTGTGGTTAATATTTTGCTTAATATTTTATTATTTTGTTAATAATTTTGAATTTTTTTTAACTAGAATAGTTTAACATAATATAATTTAACAAATCAAGTGATTTTCAAGAAATATTAATAATGATTTAATTGGAACGAGAGCAGTGAACTTAGTGGTAGAAATGTAATAGTTCGTTACATTTGGTTACTGTTGATTAGTTTGAAAAACTGATTGTTATTTAATGCAATAGTCTTTTGACAAAAAAAAATGGAAAATCTTACTATAGGTATTGGTAAAACAATGAAAATTAATATTATAGAACTAAAATACCTATTTTTCCAGAAACTTTAAAAACGGCTCTTAGGAACTTAGGAGCTAAAACCTCCGGTAATAAAAAAGAACTGGAACAAAGGTAAAATAATCCGCTTGTCAGATGATTTAAATTTAATTTAAAACTGTATATTCATATTTAGATACACATTATGGACAGAAAATAATTTAAATAAAAAATTATTTACCGTTCATGTTGTGCCGCCAAATAACTTATCGGAATATTTTCCAAGCAATGTTGAATGGACGATGTTAACTCAAATCCCAAATCAAACAATTAAAATAAAGCTAGACGATATTCAACATTGGTTTCGCGAGAGAAATGCCGTGGCTGGTTTTGATAGAGGTCGACCAATGGGACTCAAAGGATTTGTACATTCCATTTTTAGATATGTTTCCGAAAACTCATTATCATCATTTTATAAGGCGTCATGTAAAGCAGAAATGAAATCAAAAACAACATATAACGTAAGAATACAGTTAGGTGAATTTTTGGTAGAACGTGCTTCTTGTGACTGTCCCGCTGGAAAAGGATGGTCCGCTGCCTGTAAACATGTTGCTGCTGTCCTAGTAGTCATTGAATTTTATAAAATATCAGGTATTTTTCTACACTTCTTGTTAAGTATTGTACAAAATTTAATTAATTTTTTCTCAATTAAAGGTACTTCATTGCTTTACGTGTCACCTACATCACAATTACAAAAATGGCATAAACCATCCACCAGCTTAGATCATCCATCTTATAATAAATCCACATTTATAAAATCAATAAAAGAATTCATACCACATAGTCCCTTCAACCAATCTTATATTGTCAACAGTTTCATTGGTAATTCGATAACAACTTCCATAACTCGCAGTAGAAACGTAAACGGTTCAGGTTTTCTAAACGACCACTGTTATATAAAGAATATAGAAGTTGTGTATGTCAATCAAATCAATCAAGTAAATGACGAGAATATTCAACAAATTGAACTTAAAACGAGAAATCAATCCAATTCAAAATATTGGAGGCAACTGAGGACCAGTCGAATTACAGCTAGCATTGCAGGTTCCATAATAAGTACAGTTCGATCTGGCCGGCTTTCTAAATTGCTTTGCCGTAGAATTTTTTGCCCAACAAATTTGAGCTTCATTCCCGCCATTAGAAATGGAATTACAGGTGAAAGAAGAGCTTTCAATGAATATAAAAAGCTCTATAATATACGCAAGTGTGGTCTTTATATTGATGCTGACAGGAACTATCTGGGCGCATCGCCAGATGGAATCGATGTTAATGGCAATTTTATAATTGAAATTAAATGTCCTAACAAAACTGACAATATTAATGAATTGAAATATATTAAAAACAATACAATTTTTAAGAAACACGTTTACTATGTTCAAATACAAATTCAAATGCATGTTACAAAAATTCATCGTTGTCACTTTATAGTATGGAAAGAAAAAATATTATTTTTAGAAATAGTTCCTTATAATTACGATTTCGTTGCAAAATGTCTTCAAGATTTAGATATCTATTACAATAATATATTTTGCAGAGAATATTTAAATTTTTTTTGGAAGTGATATGAAAAATTAAATTCAATACAGATACTGATGAGATTACATTTTATTTAGTTTTAGAAATTTGATAACTTTAATTTTGTTAATTAAAACTGATATTTCTGTGATATTTGAATTTATGTGATTATCGCCAAATTATTTTTGTTAAATTTTATTTATTTAGGTTTAGTAATTTTTGAAATCATATTTTTTTTTTTTTTGATTAATTTAATATTTTAATAAGCTTTATTATATTACACGAATATATGTGATGTTAAATGAAATTATAATTATTAATGAAATGCTATAATATGAATAAAATCATGAAATCTCTTTTTGATAATAAAATTATGACTTATTTAATCAAACAATTAAACAACACTTTTTTTGAAATTACAAAGAAAATTTGCGTTATAAATTATTTCATCAATAACAGGCCAAAGATGGTTGGGGACTATTCCACATAAAATCTTTTGTTTTTTTGATAGCCCAATCACTCGTTCAACATGTATCCTCCTGGATGCTAGAACACGCGTCTCTGCTATTTGTTCTTCCTCAAATTGTGGCGCCACTTTAAATGCTGGAAGATTTATTGAAACTTTTTTTCGTTCCAAAATATCGGATATGTCAAATCCTCTATCAGCAAGGATTATGTCGCCTTCACATAAATTTTCTACAAATCCACTATCGATTACTATTTCCTTGTCACTTTTTGATCCTCCATATGCCTGCGAACAAAATATCACCAATCCCTTTTCATCAATTGCCACCAAATACTTGAAAGTATGTGTATTCTTATAAGGTGAGAAAATTTCTTTATTTTTGTTTGGATCAGTTGAGGATTTTTGAGTTTTTATTTCAGAACAGTCAATGATAGCGGTGTAAGCATTCTCATTAACATAACGAAGGCTCCAAAAATTAATCGATTTAAAATATCTGAACATTTGTTTTGTCCATAATATAAAGATATTCGAAACCGTAGTTCTTGAGATTCCTCGATATAGTTCACTTATTAAAATATAATCAATCGCTAGCTTATATTTAATTAGCGTGAGCACCAACTGGTCTTTGGCGCTCAAATAATCATCAAATATTGTTGATGTTATTTTAAGGCATCCATAAAATACTTTAAATCTTTCCTTTGTGAAACCAGTAAAATATAAAAATCTTTGGTCGCTCATGAACTCTAACAGCATATTTTGCTCCACTGCAGTTGTCATTTCGTTCACGGTTTGCGTGCTTGCTTCAGAGTACTCCTTTGCAACACAAAAATTAATGGTAGGAGTCATTTCATCTGCAGGCATGGCTATATCATCATAAATTTCGACAGTATGCTCAGGATCTTCCGGAAAAACGATACTCTCCATTTCCGTTGTTGTATGTTGATTCTAACAAAGTAGATTTTAAAAAAAGAATTATTAACAGAACTAAAGGTTAATATGATCACTACCTTTTGAGTCATTTGTTTAAGATGATTTCTTTTCAGTAATCTATTCTTCCTATATTCATTTGCAGGGTCTGGAATTGATTTCAATCGTGTAAGAAATTGGGTTGGAACGGTACCTTTTTTTAGAACCAACTGCAATCCTAAACAAAAATGTTATTTATTAAATCAATTTTTACAGAATACATGTATGATTGAAAATGAATTTACCAGACGTTTTTGAAGGCACATAATCATTAATTTTAAAATGTTTACTGCAAATACGACTTGTCAAACCTAGTTGCTTCGTTATACAACGCACTCTCAATGCCTTTATCCATTTTTTTTTTAACATTTCGTCTTTAGGAAAAAAATGAAATTTTAATTTACAATTTGGGAATGAAACACTTTTACAACCGGGTAAAAAACATTTAGTAACCATTATCAAGCTTGAAATAAAACACAAACTAATTTATTCTGGTCATACGCGATGTGAAAAACCGACAAAATGTCAAAATATCACTCCTGCAAAATAAAATGATTCAATTCGATGTTAGTTTTAAATGATTATTTCCGGTTATTTTATTATTTTTTTTTTTTTGTGTTTTATTTTTAATAAAGTTTAAAGTATAATAAATGTATTAATCAAAATTCTAAACTTTTATATTTTAAGACAAAACAAAATTCAACAAGCAAAATATATGTTAATTGTATGAAAATATACGAAAAATCAAAATTTTGTCGCTGACTGCAATGAGTGCCATCTTACATGAAAAATCTCATTCGCACGCTCTATTGAAACCACATAAATATTTTTTTAAAAAGTCGATTACATTCTGTATTCTTTGAATATAAATAAAATAAAATGTTGATGCTCTCCTGACTGATGTCTTCTGTTTATCAATTATTCTTCGGATATAACTCCAACAACGATCAATTCTTCTTCGGATAATTTGTACAATAACGTTTATCTTCTTTCTCTAATAACAATATTCTTCAGTACACGTTATACAAATTTTATTTTCTTAAATACACATTCATACATAAAAAAGACACAACGCAAGTCAAATTTACTTTAATACATAATTGATGTTTCTAAAATATTCTGGTAGATGACAGCGCTAGTTACTAAAATGAATTTTTAATGTTTTACTTATTGTTTTGATTTTAAATTGACATTTAATTTTGGTAAGAAATTATTAATTGAATTTTATTTAGAAATCTATTTAATTATTCGTTTAATTTTAGAAATAGTGATTTTAATTCTAATAAAATAAGTACCTTACTTAATAATTACATATTAACCAAACAAATTGCTAACAAGATTTTGTTTTCTCCTTGTTTTTAGGTTAATTTACAAACAGAGTACACCAGACTAACGCAATAACAGAGTGCACCAGACTAACGCAACATGAACGTTATACATTTTTTGATAATAATTAGCGTAATTAAATAATTAATTAAATTTAAGTACTAATAATAATAATAACTAATAAGTAAGCTTTTTGTTTGATTGGTTGTATTTATGCTGCGACAACATTCCGCCCGCCCTGAATGATCTCAATTCACTTCAGCTTCTGAATGGTAAAATGCATAATTTATTGGTTGGTCGTTTGACTATACTTCCACCAGCTAGTTTGAGTGTGACCACACGAATTAATCCGTCTGATCCCGGATGAACCTTAGGAATTCGTGCCAATGGCCAATGTAACGATGGCGACTTATCGTCAGCTAGAATTACAATGTCATCAACTTTAACATTTTCTTTGGATTCTCTCCATTTGCAGCGATTTTGAAGAGCTGTGATGTAGTTAGTATGCCACTTTTGCCAAAAATGTTGATAAATTTGTTGTACTACGTGCCATCGAGTGATTTGTTTACGAAAATTGGTTCCGGAATATCTTCTAGTGAGCGTCCAATGACTAAATGGGCTGGTGTTATTACATCGATTTCTTCTCGTTAGTCCTTGCATATCGGTCGTGAATTAATGGCTGCTTCAATACGTACCATCAGCGTAGTAAATTCTTCTAAAGTTAGAATATTGCTGCCAGCTACTTTAAATAAATTGATTTTGAGAAGCTTAACTGAGGCTTCCCAAAGGCCTCCCATATGCGGTGCGCCTGCTGGAATTAGATGCCAACTTATTTGCTTCCTTAAAAGAAATTCATGGATAGGATCATTATTAGTTTGTAAAAATTGATAGATTTCATGTAAATGATTTTTGGCGCCGACAAAATTTGTTCCGTTATCATTATAAATTGATTTGCATAGACCACGACGACCAATAAATCTATGTAGAGCGCCCAGGAAACTTTCTGTGGTTAGACCGATAACGACTTCGATATGGACGGCCTTAGCAGCCATGCATACGAAGAGACAAACATATGCTTTGTGTGGTGATGAACCTCGGCTTCGTACTAAATGTATTTTGAATGGACCGCAATAATCTATTCCCACATTCGCAAACGCATACTCATACTGGACTCTGACTGTTGGTAGCGTACCCATCAATTGTTGCTCACATTTTGGATACATTCTTATACAGTTTATACATTTCCTGATTATAGCACGTACTACGTCCTTGCAATTTATAATCCAGAATTTTCGCCTGACCATTGCTAA
Organism: Tipula helvola; assembly: GCA_963556165.1. Classification (NCBI taxonomy): domain Eukaryota; kingdom Metazoa; phylum Arthropoda; class Insecta; order Diptera; family Tipulidae; genus Tipula; species Tipula helvola. The sequence goes on from OY744482.1 coordinate 210,355,196, forward strand.
GCATAACATAACCCCAGCGTGACCGAATGAAAGATGATAATCTGACACTATAGCTTTGGATAATTGCGATCTTGGCAGAATGATTGCATGTTTTACTGCAAAGTTTGAGAGTGAGTTCTCGATTCGACCACCAACTCTTATTAGCCCGTCTTGATGAATAAAAGGATGCAGATTGCGTAATCGACTTCGGTTTGAGACTAGTTGATTTTTCTTCAATGCTTCATACTCTTCAGCAAATTCGATTCTTTGGATAAATTTACACAAGATTACTTCAGCCATTCGAATGTCTTTTGGTAGAATCTTTGGATTGTATTGGTGAATCAGTTTTGGATGAATTCTTGCTTTTAATTTTCCGATGTATTTAATTGCCACGGCTAACGCATGGCATGCTCTGTAGAAACTGGAATGCCTTTCGATTAACGATTTAAGAACATTCGGGACTGCTTCACATGTTAAACTTGTTATTTCTTCTTCTTCTTCTTGAGGTGTACTTTTTAGAGTTAAGTCTTGTTTCATCTGGTGTATTTCTCCTGACGTTAACCAGTGTGGACCAGACCACCACAAATTATGATTTTTCAGTTGATCCAAGAAAATCCCCCTCGAAGCGCAATCTGCTGGGTTATGCTCGGATTTAACGTGGTTCCAGAATTCTCGTTTAAACTTATATGTATCCAAGATTTCTGATGTCCGATTAGCAATGAAAGTTTTCCAGCGTCGAGGATACGATGATAACCAGTCCAATACTATTTTGCTGTCTGTCCATAATTCGACTTTCTTTACATTGATCGTTAACGTGCACTGAACCCATGACATTAGTTTAGCTAACAACAATGCTGCTTGCAGCTCCAAGCGTGGTAAACTTACTTGTTTAATGGGAGCAACCCTTGCCTTGGCTACAATCAATCTCGATACTGCAACGCCTTCTTCGTCTGTTACCGCGTAGATACACGCGCCATAAGCTGCCTTACTTGCGTCGCTAAACCCGTGTAATGTGCACTCACTTTTGGTATTCAGCCATCTCGGAATCTTAATTGAATTTATGTTATTGAAGCTATTTCTGATTTTCAGCCATTCTAATTTAACGTCATCTTGCAATTCATCATCCCACTTCATTGGTGAAAGCCAAAGTTTTTGAAACAAAATCTTGATTTTGATAGTTATTGGTGTAAGCAAGCCTAACGGATCGAAAACTTTGCTGGATTCTGAAAGTAGACTTCTCTTGGTATGCACCGACAAATCATTGGGATGAAATTGATAGCTGAACATGTCTGCTGCTGAGTCCCACATCATACCAAGAACCTTATTTTCTTCAATTGACTCGGATATTTCTTTGTCTGCTCTTTCAGCCACTGATTCTGCATTTAGCTGATTTGAAATGATTAAGTCACGTGTGTAGTCACGAAGCTGTACATCTTTAGATTTAGGATTATTTCTTTTTTCATATTAATTAAATGACTGATACTCGATGAACCAGTCATCACATCATCTACATAAACGTCCTTTAACAGTACCTTGGCCGCGTCGCAATTTGGATTCTCAAACCTTAGGGATACTTCTTTTAAACTTCTTGTGGCGAGATATGCCGCTGAGGCAGTTCCATAGGTCACGGTATTCAGACGATATTCTTTTGGTGCCTCTGTAGGTTCTGTTCGCCATAAAATTCGATGAATTTTTGCATCTTCTGGATGAATCCACACCATCCGATACATTTTTTCGATGTCTCCTGTTAAAACATATTTATGTTGCCGAAACCTTAACAAAATGTCTGACAATGACGATTGAAAATTTGGTCCAACCACTAACAAATCATTTAATGATAGATTAGATGTAGATTTAGCGCTGGCATCAAACACCACACGTAATTTGGTAGTTGTACTCTCCTTCATGACTCCGTGATGTGGCATGTAGTAATTTTGTGGATTTGACTTACCAATCAAACTCATATGACCAAGGGATTCGTATTCCTCCATGAAATTGTGATATAATTGTTTGAAATTTTGGTCTTTGATGAATCGGCGTTCCATTGATTTCAGACGCTGCAGCGCAGTGTGATACGATGAACCCAAGTTGTCTATACCTTTTTTGAATGGAAGACGAACCACAAATTTACCATCGTTGCTTCGAACAGTAGTATTTTGAAACAATCCTTCACATTCATCTTCTTCGGGCGTTAATTCACTGGCATTAGGCACGTTCTCCAGCTCCCAAAATTGCCTCAATGTTGTGTCTACATCTACCATGGTGTTGAATGTTTCTGAACTTTCTCTATCTGCATCATTGGGTTTTCCAATTATTATCCATCCAAACTTGGTGTTATAAGCGGATAAATTCTCAAAGTCAATCTTGTTTGTGCAATCTAAATCTAAACAATCAAAAAATATATTTACTCCAAACAGAATGTCAATATCTCCGGATTCAAACAGCTTTGGGTCAGCCAATGATATTTGATTGATCTTATCAATATCATGTTGATTTGCGTAATTCCTTGTTGAAATGGATGAAATTCTAGGTACCACATACGACCATGCTCTTGTTTTATATGTTTCTGCCAAGTTTGATACTTCAACTTCCACAGATCCTTTCGTTCTACCAATGTCTGAGTGTCCAAGACCTTTAATACTTATTGAATTATTGGGTCTCGATAATTGCAGTTTGTTGATACATTTTTCCGTAATAAAATTGGACTCTGAACCAGAATCCAATAAAGCTCGGAATGTATGTAAGTTGCCATGCCGATCGCGAAGTTTTACAATGGCGGTGGGCAACATTGCGTTTAGAGTTTGACGTGCAACACTTAAACAACTTGATTTATTTGAAATTACTTCGGAATTCGTTGTCACATGCATATTGATTGAATTTGAAACGTCTACATTAGACTTATTGGCTGCATTTTTGATTACCTCTGTTGATTCTTGTTTCGCCTCGGATGTGGCCGATGAACTTACATGCAACAATGTGTGATGCTTGCGGTGACACGTCTGACATCTTGATTTAAATCTACATTCGTAGACCGAGTGATTGCTGTTAAGACAATTGAAACATCTATGCGATTCCTTTACATATTGTAGTCGATCATTTTGCTTCATTGCCTTGAATATTTTACATTCATGCAATTTATGAGTTTCTTCTCCTTTGCACAGCGAACAATGCGCAACTGCAGTGACAAGTGACTTTACTGCTTGTGGTTTATGTGAGACTGGCCACCTTTTGCTCATTCCAAATGTTTCGAGCGTATCAATTCTTTCTGCAAGAAATTCAAATAATCTGCTTATAGTTGGACACTCAATGTTCTTGGTTTCTTGTGCCCAAAGAGTTCTAGATTCGACGTCTAGCTTATTTAGTAAAACGTAAATCAGCCACGGATCACGGCTTTCCGCTTCGGTTCCCAATGCCTTCATTCCTCTGATTACTCCGTCTGAAACGTCATACAATTTCTTTATTAAACTTACGTTAGATTGTTGAATGACTGGTTGATCTATGAATGTTTGAATAAATGCGTTTATTGTATAACGTCTTTTGTCATAGCAACCCTTTAATTTTGCCAATGCCTCTGTGTAATTTGCATCCGTGATTGGCATATGCATTATTAGCGATTGTGCTTCACCCTTCAAATAACACTTAAGATATTGGAGCCTTTGTGCATCCGATAGGCCTTCCCGATCATGGATTTGTTTGTTAAATAATTCGATGAATGATTGCCACTCAGTGTAATTGCCTGAAAAATGTGGCACTATAATTTTTGGTAATTTAATTTCACATGGTTGACTCCGCTGCGTCATGGCGACATTGTGAAAACCCGAACCAGCAAATGCGTTGTTAGTGGTATGAAATTGTACAGACTGGCGTTGATTTGGCACCATTTTGTTGAGACAACTCATTGCTGCATAATACAATTCTTCCATTTCATGATATTTTGATGGTTGAGACGAGTCGTAACGAAATAATTTGTTTTCTATTTCCAAATATTTGCTTAGCATGTTTTCCAAGCGTTTAATTCTTTGGTAAACGTCTTCAGAATTGATATCTGGTTTCGAAACATTTAACTCAGCATATTCCTTAATATTTACGATTGATTGATGCACGCTTTTCAGTGTCATTTGCAGTGATTTAGCTTCAGCCATATTGGCGATGATTGATGATACCACGTGAAAATTTTATGTCGACAGAACCTACAAATCGATCAAATATACCAACCGGACGATAAATCTCGCTTGAAATTAATTTATTGTGTTACTTTAATAATTCACACTAAACAACAGCTTGCACACTATCACAGCACTTTAGTAATTTCGCAATAAATTTTAAATAAATATGAAACCGCGTGTTCAAAAAATTTTATTTTTCAAGATGGCCGATAATAGTAATAAAAAATATTTTATACTTAGCTGTGTCTTCTAAGGTTGAGTAATTGGGTAACTGCTGCCATCCGGCTCGAAGGACCATGTATTCTTTGAATATAAATAAAATAAAATGTTGATGCTCTCCTGACTGATGTCTTCTGTTTATCAATTATTCTTCGGATATAACTCCAACAACGATCAATTCTTCTTCGGATAATTTGTACAATAACGTTTATCTTCTTTCTCTAATAACAATATTCTTCAGTACACGTTATACAAATTTTATTTTCTTAAATACACTTTACTATTTTAATACAATATCAGGTTATTTAATAAACCTTATGTTTTGACAGCGGCTACTCAACAACTGATTTTAATAAATTTTTACTAAATTTTAGAATACACTACTTTCCTACTTTACAATTACAATACATACATAAAAAAGACACAACGCAAGTCAAATTTACTTTAATCAAAACCAACAAAAATGTTTATACAAGCCGTGCCATTCGCTCTTTACACCGATCCTCTCTCAGAAATTGTGCTCTATGAGTTGATATTGGTATGTCACAAAACCAACAAAAATGTAAACAATATTTTAGGCATTTGTGTTAGTTTTGTATATATATATTTTCTGATTTATTTTATACATTACTAATACTAAGCCATAGGGTATAATTTTTATAGCTTAAGTGTTTGCTTGGCACGGCTTGTATAAACATTTTTGTTGGTTTTGCTTTAATACATAATTGATGTTCTAAAATATTCTGGTAGATGACAGTGCTAGTTACTAAAATGAATTTTTAATGTTTTACTTATTGTTTTGATTTTAAATTGACATTTAATTTTGGTAAGAAATTATTAATTGAATTTTTTTATTTAGAAATCTATTTAATTATTCGTTTAATTTTAGAAATAGTGATTTTAATTCTAATAAAATAAGTACCTTACTTAATAATTACATATTAACCAAACAAATTGCTAACAAGATTTTGTTTTCTCCTTGTTTTTAGGTTAATTTAGAAACAGAGTACACCAGACTAACGCAATAACAGAGTGCACCAGACTAACGCAACATGAACGTTATACATTTTTTTGATAATAATTAGCGTAATTAAATAATTAATTAAATTTAAGTACTAATAATAATAATAACTAATAAGTAAGCATTTTGTTTGATTGGTTGTATTTATGCTGCGACAACATTTCGCCCGCCCTGAATGATCTCAATTCACTTCACACAAGAAAATCGTTGAATTCTAAAAGCCATTGTTGTTTTACCAATTTTAATTGTTGCATTGTTAACTGATTTTAGAAGGTGACATCATGAGGTTAAAAGGAAATTTTTATTTTTCTGTTTTAGATTTACTTACTTTACTTATTGTGATTTTAATTGAAGACATGGTTCATAGTTTCTGTAATTTTTTTTTTTTTTTTTGAAAATTAAAATTTGTATTCCTTAAGCCTGAAAAGAGACAAATAATCCGATGCCACATATAAGGACAAAGCCATCGTGTTTTTTTTAGTATTTTATTTTATAGCAAAACAATTTTTAAAGGCTTCTGTTCGGCCCAAAAGTTTCGGTCCACAAAGTGGAAATCGCGGTTACAGCAATATTAATGCGCTTTAACCTAAGCAAGAGGGACGTAAAATGGATAATATACCGTGAAAAACGTATCTAAGATCGTTAGAAAAATTGACGTGAGATGTTTTATCCTTAGAGCGCTTTTCTATTAGACGACATAATAACGATATATCATCGCCAAGACGCCAATACACCACCGATTTATTTTTATCGGACACTAAATCAGGAACATCATTCCCTTGCTGTGCCGGTCCTATAATTGGTTGACATCCTGACAGATATTTGTTTTTAATTATGGGATGTAGCCAGAACCGTTTCAAAATAAGTGCAAAATGTATAATTTATTAACATGCGACATGATCGTACAACACTACAACAGGTAGCAATAGCGACTGACAAATGACAGTACTTTGTAGTTTTTTATCGCCATTGATATCGGTGAAAACGTTCCAAAGGAAAAACGACAACATTATCGGTATAATATGGCAAATTGCTCTTTCGAAAACTAACCTATTTTTTGGAAAAATAGTTAAAATCAATTGGACAAAGTTTAATTTATGATCTTATATTTATATACTTTAATTTAAATTGGCAAAGGGTTATCTTATTTTATAAAAATAGTTTAATTTATTTGTCGGAAAAAGTTAAAGAATCAGTGGGAAATTAATTTAATTTAATCTGCAAAGCAGACGGCTGTGTTGCTTAGATAAAGTCATTCACATGCGAAACCTTCCTTACACGATATCGTAAATTTTGGATCACCAAACTTAATACCTTTCCACCATCTATTCGATAACGGAAAAAATACAGCCAGCAAAAAAAATGTAAACATTTTTTCGATTTTTTGTTTTTTGTTGTGCCTATTTAGCAGTATTTGGCTTAGTTTGGACTTAAACAACGATCATTCATTGTGCTTTGAAAGGATTGAATTCATCCCTTAAAATTGCTGTTCGATTACTACCTAAACCATATTTTCATTTTCTTGAGTTGCCAAAAATTAAACACTTTGATTCAAAAGTATATGTAGTTAAAGACCAAACCAAAAATATTTAATTTAACATTATAAAACAAAATTATCACTCGAACCAAAACTAACCTCAAAGTATTTTATTCTGAAGGAAGCTATCAAGCTAGCTTTCTTTATATGAGCCCATTTGTAATTCTTTCGATAAAGGAATTGATATAAGAATTTTGATGCGGGTCGAAGAGAGTATATCAGAATAATTTAAGATTCGCAGCAAAAATCATGAGGGATCAGGGTACTGTTATGATTCGGGTATACTCCGTTATACAATATTTTATGAGCTCCATTCATTCAGAATATGCAGAATTTGAAGGAGCTGTATGTACTGTACAATCTTATTTTATGTTAATGTAATCATTTATCTTGTATGAATTTGTCGTAAAACAATACAGGTGAATGACTTGATCTACTTATATGCAGTGCAAAACTGTTTAATGTTTGTTCCACCGTATTAACCGATAATAATTAAGATAGAAAAGATCTTGTTAAAGATTAAAGGAAATAAATTTATTAAGTATTACGAGAGAATCTATTTTAGAAGGCTTGATGAAGGCGTTGAAAACCCGCAGCTACATGGACTTCACCAGTTTCTCCTTAGTTTTAACAAATTTAAGTGAGTGTTTTATTTAACAAATTAAAAATAAACAATTTTTAACGATTTATATATTTATTGACTTTAAATTTATTTATTTGGTTTCATTAGCCATATAGCAAGGGTTTCAATCCATGATTTCTTTCATTCCGCATAAGTTTTTATTTAATTCGGGAAATGTTTCTTTTAGTTCGGGAAAACGTATATTTTGGAAATAGTTCCGCTTAATTCGGAAACGAGTTAGTTTAATGCGAAACAGGTTTTATTTAATCTGAAAACCCGATAAGTAATGTATGATTTGGTAAGATCCTATTCACAATCATGAATTATTTTTGATAAAAAGCGTTGAAACGCTATAAACGGGCGAGATGTTAATTTATCTGCACATTATAGATTAACCATCGTAAGGTTGTATTCATAATCATAGAGAGCTCAGCGGAATAATGATTTGCATAAATCTGGTACGTTCTTTCACTCTATAATTGTTTATTTGCTGGTCGTTATGCCCTTGCATGCCAAGGTCACGCATTGGCAATTCGACAATATTAATCGAAACAATATTAATAAAAACAGAAAGTTTACATACAGCAATGTATTTCAATTAAAAAACGAAAAATACTCGTATAATCAATATAGCATCAGCATTTCGCTTCAAACTTGTGGCAGAAATTTAATTTTTCCGTAATAAACATTATAATCCAAGCACTCTCAATAAAAATGACAACTAAAAAGAAAAGCATCCTCGCGAGGAGACTTTTCGTTAGCCGTCTGGTGGTTAATAGCATAATGTAGCATAATTTAGTTTAGTCAGAAATTTAGTCGACAAAATCGATATGAGGCACACAGCATTAATCCATTTGAGCCACAAATAATATTTACATCAAAATTTCAATGTATCACGATTCATCGGATAACCGATACTGATTCAAACATTTGTTAAAACGTCCATACATATATTATGTACAAGTACATGACACACTGGATCACTCCAAGAAACACAGAGAGCAAGGGAAAAATTTGCAATAAATTTAACAAAACACAGAATAAGAAAACCTTGTATTAAACCTGTTGCCGTACGTTATTTGTCTTCACATTTTTAGAACAAAATAACAAAAAAACTCTGCACTGTACAATTTTTTCCGATTTCATTTTTTATTTTTTGCTTGTTGAGAAAAGTAAAAAGAATCGTGAGATATTTTTAACGGTATTTTATGTTCATTACATTTTAAAAGCACTCCCTATTCTTATTATAACATTTTTGTTATTTTCTTCTTATATTATGTCTTTATTTTTTCTTCTCTGTTTTATTGTTGTTGTTGTCGTTGTACTATTTATGATAAATTAAAATAAGAAAACATTAAAAAAATTATGTTCATCATTTTCATATAATTTTATTTTTAACCCAATCATTTTGAAAAAAAAAAAAAAATATAAAAATAAAATTATAAATTTGAGTAAACAACTCATGCGAGTATGCGGTTAAATTTATTAACGTCATGAAAGATTCATTCATTCAGTAGGATACAGGTTGGCGCCCAACGTGAAGCCGATATAAACAAGGGTCCTTTGTACGTAGAAAGGTATTTTTATAATATAAATATGTTTGTATCAACTTTGGTTACCATAATTATTAACATTATAGATTTCTTATTTTGATAAATATGTTTAGTAAAGGTATTTATATTTCTAATTTATTTATTTTATAAGACAATAACTGAAATTTATAATCGCGGTTTTAATTCAATTAAAATGTATTTTATTATTTTTTTACAACAATAAGTAACCAAATATACAATATTTAATAAGACATTTTGACGTTACCATATTTATAAAATGCAACGAAGAGTATTTATATAGAAATTAACTGATTTTTAGCTAATTACATTGCTCCATAAAAAAATGAACATTTTTGTTTTGTTAGAAAAGATGAATTTATTTTGGTTTAGTTAAAAGGAATTTGCTTAGTTTTGTTTTGTAAATTGAATGTGACAAGCTGTATTATAACCAATAACCATATTAAGTTAATGCTGTAGTTGCTTCCCAAGATAGAATTTTCCTTTTCTCTACATAAATAATATACGAATTATTAACAGTAATTAACGATAGTTTCAATTGTTTTATTGTCGCAATTAAAAATTGAATTTTAGTTAGCAAATCGAATGTTTAAAAGATGGTAAAATATAAAGAATTAGACAAAGGTTCCTTGGGAATGTTCAGTTTCATCATTAAATTTTGGTACAAAGTTTGGAATCTTACACTTGTTACAAACCAATAATTTTTTTTTGATATTTAGTTTGGTTTTCTGTCGAGCAAATAGTAGCTAATTTGAATTGTTCTAGCAATACTTACATATCATATTGTTAATCATTTCTAATTCTATTGTCCTGCAGCCTAAAAATAGTAAGTTGGTGATTTACGTTTTTGTTTTATCAGTTACACGTGAATCACAAATTTAACATTATTTTCTTTTCGGATCGAAGAAAAACGTGCACCTTGACGCGCATAAAACTCTCGTTTTTTTATCAAGTATATTTTGGTATAAATGCTGAGTTTTATTCGATTATACGGCAAGTAAGTCTAAAAAAAATATATCGTCGCCCTAACTGTGAATTAACGTATCTGACATTTTTTCAAAATCTGATCTCTGATACCAAAAAGCTTGTCTTGAGAAACTGAAGCTGAATTCCCACACCAACGTTGATTGATTCTTAGGAGACATCTTCGTTTTAACGGTGAACCAACGCAGGTGCAAAAATTCAGACAGAATTTCTCACAATGGACCATTTTGTATCAGAGATGGGATTTTGAAAAAATATCAAATACGTTAATTCACAGTTAGGACGACGATGTATGTTTTGTAATTAATAATAATTTAGTGAACGTGCAGGAGGATGAGCAGCCGGCGCACAGCGGTGACAACCAAACAGTGGAGTACAATGGTGACTTTCTTAGATGATATCTTTTTGGTTGCTACAAATAATACATTTTTTATTAAAAAATACAGCAACATAAGAATATGTACGTACATATATATTTATACGAACATTTCAATATTATTGTTTGTAATATATATTTATGGCGATAAACCTAGTGCCAACATTGGATAGTTAGTGGGAGGAGCTTGCAAGTAAGCTAATTGCGCTTGGCGTGGCAATAATGATTCTGATCAATGGAGGGAATGTTAGAATGATTTGAAGTACGTAAACAAATAATAGTAAGAGGGGGCAGACACGATTGTTTAGCAAGCCAACAATTTTTATCGACAGTATTCATTATCTTGGTTTGTAATTTTGCGGACTCGCACAATTAATATCAATTAAGTGCATAATGCAAAAACAAAAAATGTTAGAAAAAACTAGAACTTGAAATTAAAATTGGCTTGATAAAATAAAAATAAAATAAATATTTGATATATTGTATCCCGTTGTCACATTTTTCGACTTGCGAGTTGCTAAATTATCTAGTATTTATCCCACTATCTCATTACCGAATAATTTAGTTTAATTGTACTGTTAGATTTCGTAAAAAAAACGCTATAAATGCGAGCACGGTATTTGGCCAATCCGGTAAAAATGGGCACAATCCCTTAGAGAATGCTTAGCGTCGCAATGGATGGTGATGAGATTTTCGAAGAATTTGGAAACAAACTAATTTAATTATTTAAAACCGATGCGTTTAAGCCATTTGAGTATTTTTGACAAATTTTCAAGATAAATAGAGCAATATAATTTAGATTGAAAAATGTCAGCTGGAAACGCGGTAATTATTTATGTATCCATGGCTTCAGAATTTATGACTCTGAATCCCGCGGGCCGCATGCTGCGAAATGAAATGGTATCAGAATGTCTACCTGTCAGCGATGATGAAATATTAAAGCACGACGACTCGAATGACATTCCAGCCTCCTAAAAAAACTTACAAGGATGAATACTACGGTAAGCACCTAACAAATTTGAAACTAATTAGACAGAAGACACCATCAACAGGCAAACGACCGTTGCCAAATGGGTTACTTCCGCTAGGCCTATTTTTACATTATGAGGCGCGTCATTAAATGCCTTGGAAAAAATGTCTGCAACAACGAGCAAGCCAAAACCCTTCTATGTTCTGTGTATCTTTATTTTGCTAAAAAATTAACTGAAATTTATACTTAGAAGAAGGGTTCACGTTTTGTACGCGCGCGTGCATTTACTCCGATGTTCCGTATGGTAACTGATTCAATGTTGTCCACTGGATCTTCATCTTTGTTATCTACTTGAATGCCTAGAAACAAATATAATTATTCATCCGATACGAACTTACTATTTTCTATACATTATATACTTACCTCTTACCTGTTGAATTATGCTTCTTGAATGTTATAATCAAATCTGGGCCCATCAAGACAAAACGGTAATATAACCAAAAAATAAGAATACTTTTTTGTGATTATAATCTTAATACAAATCTTTGTGACAAATAAGTTAACTTTGTGAAAATGTTATTTTTATTAAAAAACTTTGTAAAATAAATAAAATATTAAATATAAATATATTTAATTAAATCTTTTATTAATCCATCAAGTGATATCTTAGATTCAAATTCGTATAGTTGTTTACAGTCCCTCTCGATGTATTCCGCGAAATCGTGCGGCGATGAATGTTGCATGTCTATGAAATATTCACAGATTATGAACAAAAGGATAGAAGATAAAACAAAAATCCCATATAAAATCACAAAAACAATTGAAGCCAGTTTTTTTGTTTTTTCTCTTTCTATATTTACCAACGCCATATTGGTTAGAGAAATTTTGTAATTTGAGGTTTTCGTTTTTAAAAGTTTATAAGGCATTTCTTGAATGAAAAATAAAAGTGTACTTTCAAAAAATAAATTTATTTGTTAAAATCATGCATAAGTGTCGTGTGTGTAAGTGCAAAAATACCAGATATAAAGTAAAAATTGAGAAAAAGGGATTACATTTCACCGGTAAATAAATTTTTATTTGTTTACAAATATTTATAACACTTGTACACAATCATTTTAAATATTTTCGAATTTTTTACACTTATTTTGTACACATTAGTAAAATCACTATGTTTTAAAATGTTCAAAATACAAAATTAAAAAAAATTTATTTCATAAAATTGTAATTAAAGTAAAAATTTCAAGTTTCATTCACACAAAAATCTTATTTTGACCACGCATTGAATCGTCATGGCAACATGACGAAAGCAAAAAAAACATAGGCGTCCCGTTATATTCAATATTAGGGGAGTCTAATGAACGAAATCACATATGTATGAGAAAATTTTATTACAAGTGTATTGATTGTTTTTAAATTTGTTGAAGTCAGATCTTGCATTCCGTATGACTTTATTACAAGTTTTAAAAGTTTTAATACTTTAGCTATGTTCTAAATTGGTATTTTTATGTTCATTATAGTAACTGTAAACCATTTTTTACACAACACACATAAGTATTATTATTATAATTATATTGGTTCACTTATAACAATAGCTTTTTTATATTAATTATGCTCCTTTTAATATATTTACCTTACGTCATTTACATAAATTATTACTAGTTGCATAAAACCTAAAGAAATATGCGACGCTACTGAAAAAAAAACCAAAGAATTTGTCGGCCATCATGAATTTTTCGGCCATCTTGGTTTTTGAATTTGGTTCACTATTTTTGTTTAGTTTCTGTTCTCTTTGTTATTTTTCTATGGAAATATTATGCAATATGGCACAAATTGGTTTTCTACTAAAATACTAAATTTCAAAATTGAACTTTTATGGCACGGTGTTCCTGAATGAACTTTAAATCCAACTTTAACATACTCGAAAATTTCAAATTGGGTATTGTTTGGGGACCTTACAAGAATCATTTAAGATCAAAATTAAAATAATCCGCTTAGCCGTTTTTAAAAAAAGTGCTTTCCTTTATTAAAAAAAAAAAATAAGAAAACTTCAAAATCAATCTTATAATTTTATTTTATTTAATATAAATTTATTTAAAGTTACAGAAGAATAAACATTATTATTTAACATTATTTAATTGCCAAAAACTACTATCTGATGCATTAGTCATTGTGATGAGAAAATTTTAGGTAACGTTTATGTTTGTTGTAATATAAAACCAATGAAAATTATTTTTTTGGATTTTCCTTTTATCTTATTTAATTCAATTATAAATAACATTTTATTTGATATAAATTTCATAAATAAATTCATAACTGTAATGCAAATTAATTCAATTAAACTTGATTGAAAAGTATTTGTGATTCATATTTTTGATGCATAAGTATTTGTGATATCAGAGCCCTCTGTATATATAAGAGCCCTAATGATGCCGCCATTTTTTAAACGTGCTTTCTATAAGAGGTGTAGATTTTGTGATGTTCCATGTAAGCCGGTGTAAAAAAGACTTTTTTAAATTTACATTTTTTGAATGAAAACTCATTATTTTCGACAATTTTATTTCACCCATTTGTAGGTGAATAATCATATTTAGACATATATGAAAACCAAAATCGGAATCTATCAGTTAATCCGTAAAATACAATTTAAATTTCCCTAATTTTATTCACAACTACATGCAAAACTACAAAAGCTTTTTAAACGAGAAAAATAAACAACTCATATAATATTTAATATATTGGGTATCTATTAGAACGACAAGGATGTCTATTGTTCTTATTTATTGTATTTTTACACGTGTTTTTATTTTTATTTTATCGTGTTGTCGCCTTTTTGTTTTCTATATGTAGATCAGACAAAGATATCTATACCTTTTTTGTTTTATATTTTCGTGTTTGCCCGTTTTTACTTTAAAGTGTTCTCTGTCATTTTAAATGATTTTATATTGAAAAGACAAAGACAATCTAAATATTGTTTTTATTTTTTTATTTACGAACTTTTACTTTTACGCTTTCTTTGTTTTTTTGTTAATTTTATATTGAAAAGACAAGGATGATGCTATTTGTTTACATTTTTTTTATATAAGGATTTAATGCTTTGTGTGTAGTTGTTGAAAATGGAAAGGTTTTCTTTTTTCAATTTATTTGAAAATGTAGACATATTTTCTTCTACGATTTTAAAACCATATCTACGAAACATATTAAACATACAAATTAACAAACATGTTATTACATTTAATTAAATTTTCATTAATAAACTTATAAATCAAAACTAACAATTTTACATTGGTTCTTATGGGAAACAGAAAAATGTTCACCTCATATAGAAAGCTTCTATTTCTACCTTACGGCTATGATATATGTAGGATGGCTATGGTGATATGCAGGAAAATTTAAAAATAATTAATAAATCGATAAATTATTTTTGACCAATTAAATAGTGATTAAGTCACTTATAATTTTTGAACCATTGGAACATTTTTATTACGTCTCCATCAAGTCTCGGAAGTGGCCCAAAAATTGTGTTCATAAAATCGCAAGGAATCTTATCCCACACGGTTTTATAAGCAAACACCCCATTATACATTTTTAGTCTTGCTAGATTGCAAATATCTTCCGGGTTCATTCAAACCTCAGCAAGGGCAAATAAAAACTCTGCCTTGGCCTAGGCAACTCTCTCTCTTCTGCGCCTGTTGAAGTATTTATTGGACCTTCCTGGCTGCCCACTTTCTTCATATCATATCGGTCACGTCCATTAACTTTCGTAACTTCGAAGGGACCCAGGAACTTAGTCTTCAGCTTAGAACCTCCAAAATATTGTATCCTCTTTATAGCTACTAAGTCCTAAATTTTGTATTGTAAGGCACGTTTCCGTCTCTTGTTATAATTTTTTGAATTCTCCTGCTGAATTCTAAGGATATCTAACTTTGCACTCTCCCTCATCTTGTCACTTTCGGTGTTATATAATTTCGCAGACTCTTCTTGTAGTATACTTCCAGCAGTTTGGCATCTTCTGGACATCTCATCTTTGTACCAAATAACACCTCGAAAGGTGTCATCTCAATACTTCTTTGAAAGGAGTTATTAAGGAACCGCTGTAAAACATTCGTGTGCTTATACTAATCATCGGGCTTATTTATGGACATCTTTGCCCAAGCAGGTATAATGATATTATTCACACGTTCCACTTGACCATTCCCGGTAGGCAAACCAGTGGTTGTAGCAAAATGTTGAATGCCTTCTCTCTCGCAATATTGCTGAAATTCATCGGAGGTGAATGCCGTTTCTCTATCGGAAATTATATTCTTGGGATTGCCAAAAATTGACTCTGCGCTCCAATTTCTGTATAACTTCAGAAGTTCCAACCAAACAAACCTAGAGAATGCATCGACCACACAGTATAAGTTCTTAAACATTTTTTTAGTTTCTGCTAGATGCCCCAAATGATCCACGTGATACGTTTCCAATGGTACATCACCTTTAGGAATTGGTTTAAAAAAACCGTCTTGTTTCCCTTGCTTTCTCTCGATCAGTATGCATTGAACACAATAATTCTTAATACATGCTTGTATTTTTTCTTCAATTTTAGGTATATATGTAGAATTGCCGATTAATAAGTTCAGCCGTCTTCTTGAGAGCAAAGTGACCCTGTTCATGGCACATTCTCACGATCTCCCTTCGCATGGCTCTCGGAACCACCAACAATGCTGAACCTTTCACAAATTTATGAAGAACACCATTAATTAAAGTATATTCATCATACGCACCTGGTTGATCAAAGATGTGAAATATTGACACAAGATTCTGATCATTTTGGTCACACGGTGTCTTCAATTATAAGCACTAATAGATTTCTGCTTAACGCATCAACATGTCGCATGCGTGTTGCTGGACGATGTTCTAGTTTGAAGTAACATTCCTGCAACTGCAATGCCCATCCTGTAATTATCGACGTCAATTCTTTCCGCTGCATCGTGGCTTTAAATGCTGCGCAATCAGTTGCGATGATAAACTGTAAACCCAAAAGATAAACGCGGAACTTCTTCAGAGCAGTTACAATGGCTAGCACTTCCAGCTCGTAACTTGAGTAATTCTCTTCATGCTTTGTTGTCTTTCTGCTATAATAGAAAACTGGATGAAATTGCTGGTCTTCGACACATTTTTGCATAAGGATAGCACCCAGCACAAGTTTACAGGCATCTGTGTGTAGTTCGGTCTTGGCTTTTGGAGAATACAGCTTCAGTACTGGTTGACAAGATAATTTTTCCTTCAAACGCTCGAATGCCTCAAGCTCTCTTTTCTCCATAGCAAACTTTGTGTTATTTCGTAGCAGGTCTGATAACGCGTTTGCTATAATTGAAAAATGTCTAACACATTTTCGAAAATAACTGGTGAGTTCCAGAAACGATTGTAGCTTCTTGTCGTTGTGTAGTAACGGAAACTTTTTAATTGCTTCGATCTTAGTTTGACTTCGCCGAACATATCTATTTTCTACTTCGTATTCTAGGTACTCAATTTTGGTTTTAAAAAATTGGCATTTACTCCATTTAATTTCCAGTCCATTAAACACTACAACCTTGACATCGCTTCTTCTTCATCTTTCGAGGGTATAATCAAATCATCCATATCGATGCAAACAATTCCTTTCGTAACCAATATCTTGAAAATTTCGTTAATATACCTCTGAAAAACAGCTGGCGAGTTACAAAGGCCAAATGGACATTTTAAAAACTCATAATGATCGTTTGGTGTAACAAACGCAGTGTATTTTATGGAGTCCGGAGCAATTGGCATGTGAAAAAACCCATTACGGAGATCCAGTGTTGTAAAAATGTTTGCTTCCTGCAACCTATCTATTTGGTTTTTGATCAGTGGTAAAAGGTATCTATCCTTCATAACCTTTGGGTTTAGCTTCCTATACTATACATAGCCTTTTTGGTCCATCTTTCTTACTGGCTAGGACAACAGGACTTGCATACTTTGATAGTCTTTCCTAATTTTGGTCTCTAAAGGCGATAATCTTCTTGGTCTTTGAACAATTGGCTTCTCATCAGACATGATTATATTCATTTGAATATTCGAAATATCACTTAACTTTTGATTAGGATTATAATTTAAAATCATTCTTGTTAAATTTTGGTAAATTTGTTTATTTTTAGTGTGATTCAATTTGATTTCTATAACTCACCATGTTCGATGACCATTGTATATAGTTGTCTGGGACAAACCTTTTCATGATGATGTTGTTTGGAGCTAATATTGTTATGGAAGCATCCCATCCTTAACAATGTGAAATGTCGTTTCATATCTTTCGCCGTATATTACCACTGTGGTGTCAAAACAACCTATTGTACCCAACGCTTTAGAGCCAACGCCTTTGAATGTTGTAGATTCCTTCCTATAATTTGGTTCTCCTATACTTTGATACTTCGACAACTTATGATGTTAATGTCGCTTCCGCTGTCGACCATTCCATAAAGTATCCTATCGCCGATTGAAAATTGTTCACCCCTTTTGAATTAATCTCGATTTCTTCCTTAACAGATGTACATGCAATGATTTTTGGGATTTCTGCACGTGTTGGACACTTAGGTGCTATGTGTCCAAACTCATTGCAGCGATAGCATTTCAACCCTTTTCCTTTGTTAAGACATTCTTTGATTCTATGTCCATAATCGCCACACTCAAAGCATCGCGTTCGATTATCCTTCTGTCTACTAAACTCATAAATCGTCAGCTTTTTCTTAAACACATCCATATCTGATGATCCATATAAAATAGCTTTATTATTTTCGGAATCATCGATACCATTGATGACGTGGCCCGAAATAGCTGAATCTTCAACATTTGCATAAGTACCGATTGCTTGTATACAGTGTAGGTATTGTTTGTATGAACCTTGAATTCATTGATTAAATGAGAAATCAAATTTTCCCATATATGGGTGTCTTTTGCGAACTTTAAACTTTGTTTTGCAGTAACAGTTAACAATCTTTTCACGTATACCGTTTTGCGTTGATCGTCCCATCGCAAACAGGCTGCTTCATCAATTTCCTTTATCCATTTATCAATTGGGTAAAAATCATCTCCACTGAATTGAATAAACGATTCTTCGATGTCCTTAAATGAAAACGAAGATACTTGAACCGGATTGGCAACTACCGCGGATGATGGACCAGCTCCGTAGCATTTCGTTCTCTTTCTTTAAAAGCTCCATCTCTTTTTGCTTCAATTCCATTTCACGCCTTGTTAAATCATCGCTTTGCTTCCGAAGGTGTTGTTTCTCCGTTTCTGCCGGTTTCTCATCTGTAGGCTTAATGTTATTCTCAACTCCAACCGAACTCTTACGACTTAAATTAATTTCGTCATCAAGTCTTTGACGAAATTGTTCAAACAAAGCTTCATATGATGGATTTTCCTCTAAGTGCACCCTTCAATTGATTGTGAATCTTCTGCTCCTTTCACTGATGATTCATTTAGTGGCTGGTTTTGTTCAGTACTTTGTTGTGATTGCAGAACATCATCTGTCTTAAACATTTTTGAATTGATTAGCAAGATCCACGCTTAACACGTACAAAAGCTTAATTTTATACACTATATAATTACTCGATAAACAGTAAACTGCCAGATTCAATCACTTTTCCCGTTAGTAAATGTTGGTCAACTGGATCGGTTTCCAATTCAAAATTTCTTAAAAATTTAGTTTTTCTGTACACTTCTTTTAAAGCAAAAAAGAAACACTTATCCACTTCTTCAAAATCACTATCACGTCGAAAAGAAACATGCACCTTTGTTTGTCTTTATTTTTCTATCACGTTGTTTTCGAATAAATTCCGCAAATACTCCGCGTACTTTTTGTAGCCGCACTTTTTGTAACTATCTTAGAAAAAGTAGTTTACACTTCTTTTCAATTTCTAAGATAAACTATTAAATTACTGACCGGTATGAGCCCCCATGTGGGATTTTCTTAAATAAAACACAACTTTTAAAATGCAAATTACAATTAGCAAAAACAATTCAATAATTTTTAGTATTTTTCGTTCTAATTATCGCACGAGAATGATTTATTTTTATTGTTTGGTGAGTGTTATGATTTTATTTACGGTAAACATGTTTTTCTCAATGTATTTGTGGTACGGTTGTTTATTGATTATTTAAATTAACCAGGGTGGGCTCGACAATATAATAGTAAGTATTTACACCAACCCACATATATACATACATATATATATATATATATATATATATATATATATATATATATAAATTACACCGCGATAGTTTAATGTACCAAAAATTTTGTTATACATACTTTATGTAATTAAACAATTAATTCGAATTTTAGGGTATCAAAAAGTACTACACGTCAGCAATACGATATTTTAGCGACATTTATGGAGGAACATGTCGATTTCGCAAGAGGGTACAATTTGACAGGGGCAAATTGGGAATGGTCTCAATAGCCATGGATCACCCATCAGAACAGCAGATGGCTGGAAAAAAGTGTGGGCTGATTTTAAATACATCATAAAAAAAAGTTAAAACAAAATCAACTTAGTATCACAGGAACCGCCAGTGGTCCTGTAAAACTACATACATTCTCTGCAGTTGAAGAAACTATTTTACGCATAATTAATTTAAGAGAAGCAGCACAAGGCACATCTGATACTATTTCACTTGGAAACACTGCGTTAAATGTTCCGACCGTTAGTGGGATAACAACACCAACCGAATTGGTTCAACATAGTATAAATATGTCGGATGATATCATTGAATCGGATGATAACATGCGCCAAATAATTCAACCACCACCTCAAATAGTCCAGTCAGTGACGGTTTCTCGCTCTGAATTCTTACAGACAATACCGATTTTCGTGAAATTTGGACAG
Source organism: Tipula helvola (assembly GCA_963556165.1). Taxonomy (NCBI): domain Eukaryota; kingdom Metazoa; phylum Arthropoda; class Insecta; order Diptera; family Tipulidae; genus Tipula; species Tipula helvola. The sequence continues at coordinate 210,375,526 of OY744482.1, forward strand.
TAAGAAGGGAATGGCTCAAGGAACAAAAGTTATATAGTGCCGATGTGTGCTTTCACCTTGGGGAAGGATGCCACCCCTTCTGGGGGTGAAAATTAGCACACTTAAAATAACCACAGAAATCGATAGAAGGATGAATTCTAATCAAAAAATATTATATGAAGTTTTTTCGATAAAGCAATATTTTTCGAGTAATTCGCGATTGAAAATGTTGATTTTGAGCTTTCGTCAAAGGGAACTCTGAAGTGAAGGCAAATATTGTGTAGAGCTGCGCAAACATTTATTATTTGGGTGGCCTTTTTTGGTGTGTAGTATAATTGTCTAACGCTTGATAAACACCAAAATGTGATTTTAAAATCCCAATTGAACGTTCGATGATATTTCTGCTTTTCGAGTGTATTTTGTTGTACGTTGCTTCTCTGCTGGCTTCACTTGGCGCTCGGAATGGTGTTAGCAGCCAGAGTTCCAATGGATATCCAGAGTCGCCTAAAAATAAAAATTAATAAAAATTAAAAATATGTACTACCTATATATAGGATTGTGTAATTTTATATTTACCGAGCAACCAATAATTGGTATTTTCATTATTACGATGCATCCGTTATAAGTATTGCCGATAGTCACTTAAACTCCAAATAAGAGCCTCATGCGAAGCACCTTCATATCGCGGGTCTACTGGCCATAATACGTGTATCGTGGTGGCACACCTAAAAAATAGTTTAAAAAATATGCATTAGTAAATATGTATATTTATTATATAAGTATGTAAAAAAAATATATTACAACCATTGCGTTTAAGCTGTGGTGCCGTTTACTATTAAAATGCAGATGCTCATTTTCTGCTGGTCGTACGATGTTGATGTGTGTTTCATCAACACAACCGATTACGCCATGAAACCTGGTTCGGCTATAAAAATAATTGGAAGCCGCTTCGTTATCGTGGTTTGTCTGCCGGAACGAAAATGATTTGGGACAAACATTTTCTTCTAAAACCGTCAGCACTTCACTTATTGTAACGGATATCGATGATTGCGACAATCCCACGAAAAAGGCTTGCCCAACGCTTTGTTGGTAGCTCCCTTGAGCACAGAATCTGAGAGCTCCAGCCAATTTCAAAATATCGACGATCTAGCCCGCACTGGTAGATGATCGCTAATTTCGTCGATGAGGTATTTGACCCCATCCTTGGATAGTCTAAATAACTTTCCAAACCTGAAATTTAATTATATAAAATAAAGACAATTCTTGAACTGTGGTCACGACAAACTATTTTAACTTACTGTGTATCTGGTAATGCAAATATATTTCATTTGTCACGAATCGATCTTAGTCGTAAATGCGCTGAAGGATCATTAGTTTCTTCACGATCACTATCGTCCGAGTTCGAGAAATCTACCGCAACCAAATCCATAACAATTTAAGTCTTATCAAACAAAATTCGAACTTAATTTAATTTAAACGATTTTTATTAATTTTTAAATTTAATAAACCGCGATAATTACTAAATTAAAAATGAACTTCAAAAATCACACGAAAATATACTCAAATCACTAACAAAACAAAATATTAAACTTCAAAAATCAACAAGGTTTGGTTTTTTCTTACAGGTAGGTAGAACCATTATAAAAAAAATTCCCTTTTCATTTTGTGCCGGTGTACAGTTTTATGTTCGATCGAATTCACAAATACCAATTCAAATACGAAACGAAATTTTCATTCGAAACGGATTCACGAATAGGGGCCCAGTTGAATGTTTTGAAATAAAATTTGTCACAGATGTATATCACAATGCTTCCAATTTAGAAAAAAAATATTTATGATGTGCGGTTTACCTGCGCGATTTAACTTGAAAACTGGCTATACTTTTAGGACACAGTAGTAAATCTAAAATCTTATAAATCTTTTATGTCAATTGTTGTTGTTGTTATATTTTTTGCTCTCAATGCCTTCTAGATTTATAATATACTCATAATACTATTAGTTGTTATGACATTACACGAATGAGCAAGCATGTAATGTGACTTATTCCACTTTCATAATAAATAAAATATTGATAGCGTTTAGTATTCATTCTTTAACCACTATTTCTAGGAATTGATTTACAGTTAAGCGCAGGAATGTAACAAAATATGAAAGTTCACTATTCCACTTGCAAAATAAACGGCTCATATATTTGTTGAATAAAACTAATATTTTTGATGACAATTTGTCTCCTTTACCAACAATTTTGAGCATCTCAACAACATTTGGACGTCGTACAATCGTATTACTACTTTGATTATCAAAATTTCTCACCGTTCTAAAAATGTAAATAAAGAAAAATAAAATCTAATTCATTTTTAAGGTTAATTGCTTGAAAAGTAAGGTTGAAGTACTGCTATTTTTTTAAAATTTCATCATAAGAGTCTATCATATCGCCACCGAATGGTTCGGATCGACAGGCTTTCTTGTAAGTGTCTCGTAAACTGTACCAGCCATTTAGTTTGACAGGCTCCTTCGCCCGTCGTCGACACTCTTGTTCTGCTTTGAGCTTAATAGTTGAATGCCTAGCTTTTATTTTCATTTAATATATTTTGAAATAAAGACTACAAAGAACAACAGTAAGACTACCAGGAGCAACAACTCATTCCCATCGACATATTCATGTCATTAATAGAATTCGCGTATGTGAATTGAAATAATTAGGCAACAAATGTTGTAAGTGAAAGAAGCTTCAGAAAATATTATTGATTTCCATGCAGTTTAGATTTTATGGCTCTCCATACAAACGCACCAATTGTTTTGCTTTTGTAAAACGAATGTTTGTTTGTCGAATTGTAATACATTTCCACAGGAATTTCTGTAAATCTGCAGTTTTATATATCCAATTTTTGATCTGCGTTCGATCCACTCCCGCAAATTGTATAATCGATACGATTATGTCATCTGTGAGGTAACATAAAGCATATTGTCTGCGACTCATGTGTTCCTTCATTATCAAAATATTTTATTACTTTAAATGTTTGCGTTTGTTGAGGTTTTATGCAAATTTTAAGATAAGGCTAATTTACTTTCAAATAATCTTTCAAATCCAGTTTTAAATTTTATAGCTTATAAGTAAAATAAATTTCAAATGCTGAAACAACTATCGTATTTGGATAATTTAAATATATTTTTGTATTTCAAAAATATAGTGGCTCACAAATTAGAAATTTTGTTGAGTAATTTGACTTAAAAATTACATTATATTGTATTATAAACTAAATTTGCGTATTATTTTATAACGTTTTACCCAAACTTTACATTAATTAATAATCCGAGTTCTCGTGTCCGAAGATAATTCTTCCCTTTTATATTGGCAACAATTATTTTCTCGAAAAAATTTGTTTAGCTTTGGAGCTTTGCGATTCGATTCAAACCTAAAACAAACATTTTAATTAGTCCTTAGCACTATTTCCGGACGATATTTGAGTTTATCTTTAAGGTGAAACTCTTCATCTCTGCTAGAAACCTAAAAACATTTAGAAGTACAAAATTTCAAATTTATTTATTATTAATTTGTTTATTTTTAGATAAAAAGTCGACAAATTTGATTTGACATAAATACATAGAATAATACTTGAAATTAAAATATACAAAAAAAAATTTAAAAAGCAAAAAACAAAAATAAATTTTTTTTTTAAAAGAATTAAAATTGAAAATACTTTCAGGTCGGAGCAAAATGTTGCTTCAACCTACGTTTAAAGCTATGTTTGCTTATAAAAGTGGAAGAGATGGTCAATTTTATTAAAACTCTTGGACATCATATTTACTGGTTCATTGTCACTATAGCTTGTTCTGTGTATATACAGATGAAGGAACTCCTGGCTTCTTAAATTTCTACTCGGTGCCTTTATTTTAATTGATTCCAGTGTGCATCGATTTTTTTTCCTAGTAAAATATTTCCAACAAACGAACACTTTAAAAGCTCTTGGGTCTATTTTTTAATTCACCCCGAGCGAATATACTCACTTAACCGGTGTAAACAGAGTACAGAGTACAGACAGTGTCAAATTGTCCAGTGTACCCAGAGCGTAAACGTTTCTATAAAAATAAATTTGTAATAATCTGTTTTTATAAAAATATGCGGTTTTAAATGTCAAAAATGTGTTTTAAAAGTTTTGCTTTTTCTCTACACTTACATTCATTTCAGAGCAAAAATTTACAAACGGAGTAAGCTCAGAGTATGTTCAGTTCACATTAAAAAATACAGTGTATAGAGTAAAATTACTCTGGTTGAATAAAAAAACGCAGTGTGTAATTTTGACGGCGCACTGATCGCTCTCTATAATTTATAGGAGCCCACAGGATTGTGGCCTAATATAGGAAAGCATTTTACTATATCAGAAAGTTAATTTAAAGAGATGCGAATACAAATTGTTACCATTAAAATAGTAAAATGTACCATAAAAATAGTAAAATGTACAATTTTAGTAATAAGCGCTTCCTATTTAGTAAAGGAATATATGCATTTCAAGTTAGTATTTATTGCCATAAAATTGGTATTTTCTCCAGCATAATTTTGTAGCGATTGCAATGTTTAATGGTGTTGGTGCAGCGTACAGGTCGCCATAGGAAATATATTAGTAGTAATGACATTCACAGTATGTTCGATTTAGCAAATCATAAAAATGCCAATCACTTCATCATAATATATCTACTGGAAAAAGTAGAAATATTATTTGTCAGTACCCTCCACCTAAACTTTGCCCCAAAGTCAATACAAATGTATCGACTCTCAAAAATGAGAAGGGAATATCTTCTTCGACTTCTCTATGTGTTGGTTTGGCTTCATACGACCAAACTACAAAAATACAATTCTCGCTTGATACCTTAAGTATCAAGCAGAACGTACTGACTTAGCGAATTATATTCATCAAATGAAAATAAAATGAATATGTTTCAGAGAATACGAATGCAATTATAGCAGCTATATTTTGTGGTAAATATTGCTTTTTGTATAGTAGTGGTCCCTATTTTAGACATACACACTCTTTCTCGAGGAGAGGATTCAATTTATTTTTAATAATTTTACGTTCAAAATAAAGAGAATCGTATGTAACAAAGGAAATTGTATCTTACGAATTATTCCTATAATACATTGGATTTGTAGAAATACATATAGGAAATATTCCTATATGGCATAATAAATTAGCTCTTATTATAGTAGCGATTCCAATATTGCATAACATGCTATGCAGAGTGGAAAGACAGCTATGTACATAGTATGTTTTACGAAAAATATAGTACGGGATGCTATAATTAAATTCCTATAAATATATAGGAAATAAATTAGTAATTTTTTTTCTCCGTGCACGGAAAAAAATTTATAGTACACATTTCCATAAATTATAGGAGCCCAGGCATTTGTGGCTTATTATCGGAACGCTTACTATATAATATTACGAAAATATTAAATGATGTGTATGGTACCGGTTACCATAAAAATAGTAAAATATCTTATAACAATATAGTAACAATTACCATTATGAAAAGTACACACAAATAATTATCTTATCGTTTACACTGTAATATAGCTATGGGTACTTTAGAGTATAGTATCCTTTCCATTGTGTAATAAAAAACGTTTTCAATTTATTTGATTTAACATATTATAATATTCATTCAATTTATTGTCTATACAAAATAAAAATAAAATATTAAAATATAATTAATTTATAATTATTTTTTTTTCTAATTTTAAATATTTGATTTTGAATTTATGTAATTCACTTAATGTATTAGTTAACTATAGGATTTTTTACAACATATGCATACTTGTGAAAATCGAAATATTTTATGTCATATGTACATAGTATTTAAAATGGATATTATATTATTTTCAATTTTTAAAAATCCTGTTATTTTAAAAAACGTTAGTTCCTCCGAATTATCGTTTTTAACTGGAATAACTTTTTAATGTACAAATAATATCGATTACAACCATTTCTCTTTAATGAGCACATATGATTTATCAAACATTTGAAATTAATAAAAATTCGTTCGTTTTCACAAATATTGTAAATATAATTTTTTTTAAACCTATGATAAATAGATAAATATTTAAATGACTTACATAATAACTAAAGACAGGTAAAACTAAAATTACAATTGGCATCAAAACACTTCCTTTTGTTGTTTTTAACAAATTAAAATCTATTAGATCCAGTGAAAAAACGTTAAATACATGCTGTTACGAAATACGTCATATAAATAATTAAGCACTGATATCACACAATCATCTTGTAATCATATCTGGAATAAGACAATCATAATGTTAGAAATTGATATAATTTTTCATCAAATAAATCACTCATATTACTTACAGCGCAAAAAACACCATTCAGGCAAGCCATTCTGAACAAGATTTTACGTCATTGATTTTGTTTTTATAAGTTTGCACTACCTTTTTCACACAGACGCACAAAGAAAATTTAAATTTGTACAATTTTATTTTAATCACATTAATCAAATTACTTAATATAAATTATTGGTTTCAAAATATGTTATAATTAAAAGTTTGATTTAAATATAAACTTGAAACTGTTTTATGTTACGAGTATTTTTCATTAATAAAATTTAAATCAAAAATGTTCAATTTTACATGAGTTCTTATGAGGAAACATAAAATGTATCTTCTTTAAATTAAACTTCTTTTAAAATTGGTATGATACTTACGGCTTTTATATAGAAGAGGCTTTGACACAGTTTTCTTATTATATCATACATATTTTTTTAATAACATAAAACTTAATTACCCGAAACGATTCAAATTTTTTTTGTATTTACGAAATAAAATAAAATCGACTGTTCACCATTATGGGCTACGTTACGACTGTAAAGAAGGAATAAAAGGAATGCGTTTTGATCAGTTTAAAATAACGGGATTTACCTTGACAAAAAGGAAAAAATTACTATTGGTTATAGGCAACATTCCTATTATTATATAATTAATTTGTAGATTATGGTAATGATTCCTATATTGAACACACTACTATGCAAATTATAAAGTCCATCATACACATAGTAGCTTTTACAGAAATACATAGCACAGTGTGCTATAATTCGATTACTATATTATATAGTAAATAATTCAGTAATTTTTTTTCTCCGTGTACTGTTTTAAAGATTATGAGATCATCTGCAGACATTAATACCTTAGAATGCTGTATTACTTCAGTAATGTCACTGATGAAAATTATAAAGATTCAAGGACAAACATAAGAGCTTTGTGAAAAAGAAGAGCCTTGTGAAACATGAGAGGCTAGATAAATTTAGCAGTGAATAATGGAGATCATTATAATTGATGGAACAAACGTATAATGAGTATATTATAGGATAGTTGTGGACAAAAATACATTCACACCTAGTATTTATGCTTTAATCACAGATAAGAATAGACAGATGTGGATCTTGTATAGGCCATATTTACATTCTAAATTTCAATACCAAATTCCAATATAATCCTTTTAGAGCAGGACGTACATATGTATATGTTATATTATAAAATAAAATTTTGTTTGAAGTTGGTTTATGTTTGCTTTGATATAATCTAAATAGCCATGCCATGTTTGCTTTGATATAATCTATATAACCATACGTAAAAAAAGATAAAAAGAGACAGAAATGTACGTCCTGCTCTAAAAGGATTGGATTGGAATTTGGTATTGAAATTTTGGAATGTAAATATAGCCCATACAAGATCCACATCTGTCTATTCCTCTCTGTGCTTTAATTTTTTTTTTCAAAAATTAAAAACCTGCGAATAATACAAAAATGAGAAATAAATAAAAAGAAAAATGTATTCTGAAAAGATTATACATACTGTAGTCATTCGGATTTAACGGACAATCGGCCCTACCGAACTGGCTGATCCCCAATTAATCCGTTAAATCGAGTTTTTTCTGTACTATTTTACTTCGTCAGAGCCAACTTTGATGTATTTTTTAAAACGAAAGTTCGAAAATTATATTTTAGAAATAATTTAATTTTAATATTTCTGCATTTAATATTTATTTAATACCAACTAAGCCTTCTTATATGTTGTTAATGTTATTAAAATTATGTAAAAAATATTTATATAAACGTTGTATAATATTTTTACTTTTTTCATTGAAAAACTTCAAGCTAAAAACCATCAATTTTACTATGGATTCCTATGGCGAACAATGAAAAGTTATACTACTAAAAAAGCTTTTAGAAATGTTTGACGTATGATTATGGCTCTGCACACTCTAGAAGGCTCTAATCTAATTCCTTTAAAAGCTTCGTTTTTTAGACTATGGCTTTGTATAATCTAGGTTTCTTTGCTGGTATACGTAATAAGAAAGCTGCCATAAACCCTCATCAAATTGCCTAATTTGGAGAAAAGACAATGAAACATATTGTCTGTGATAATGTACCAGTCAAAGATAGTCCCATGCCAGATTATGAACTTGATGTTAATGATAGCGTTAATTCATTGAAATGCATTTACAAACAAATAAAGCAAAATGAATTAATCTTCAATAAAAGGTTTGGCAAAATGGATTTTTTGTTGAAAATTCAATAATTTAAAATTGAAAACCGCTCAGCTGACGCAACAAATAAATCAACTGGAAATCAAAATGGACTATTTGGAACCATCGACCAGAAATAACTCTTATTATTGGAATCCTTCCACAAAATTCGGTCGACAATGTTATAAAAATAACAAAATCTTTAATAAAGACTGGACTCAACATGCATGTTAAAGTTATAATTTCTCTGCATTTATGATAAAATCACATAACCAAAGCAACAAACCAGGGTTGAGTTAAATGATCGTGAAATTAAAGGGTAATACTGTCAGGGTTTATTCAGATAAAAAGAAACATAAAATGGTATTTGCGGAATGTGTGGGATTGTCGCCAGATTCTAATCTAAAGATTTTATTAATGAGAACCTAACGAGATTAAAAAATAAAATTTTTGCTGGATGGGTGATGGGAAGCCATCTTCTACATCAGTAGGCACTGCTGACAAGGTTAGCAGTGTAATTAATTCAAATGTTATACAATAAATTTCGGCAAGGTGATAATGATAGTAATTTCTATTGTAAAATCAGTTGTGTGACCGATTTTTATGATTCTACATTTTAATATATAAGAAGTATGCGTTCTAATTTTAATTTATTGTTAGGTAATCCACCTTATTTGCCTAAAACCATACATTTTTTTTATCAGAAATATAAATTAAATTGATTGAAGCTAAATTCCACAAAATTCTGGGGTTATAATCTTATATTTGTAGTATTGAAAATGTGCGTTCTGGTGAAGGTTGCTGCTTTTGTGAAAAACACCAATCAAATCAAACTCTGTGCAATATATTATTCAAACTGAATAAAATTAAGTTTCAATATTGAAGATTTCCAGTAAACGAGTTTATAGGGCTAAGGTTTTTAGAACTGATTGTATTACCTTAGCATATATATTGATAGTAGTAAACTTCATTTATTTATTTATAAATTTCATAATGGAGCAACACACAGACAAACTCCAATTAAGTGTACCCTCTAAACTAGATTTACAAACATCAATACTTAAAAAAATAATAATTATAAATCAATGCTACTATAACAGTAACAATAACTAAATAATAATAATACTAATAATCATACAAAATGTAATAAGTTCAAAATGTAACGAACTACACAGCGATGCTTGAATCTAAGAAGCCACTTCAAAGCAGAAAACAGCTAAACAGTTTATCCATTTTTCTAGATGACGAAAACGTACTTAGAGTTGGCAGGCGATTACAACTTTCCGCAATTCCTTATAGTTCCAAACACCCGATCCTGTTACCATTCAAGCATTTTTTTCGCTTACCCTCCTAAATTACCTTCATATAAAACATTTGCATGCAGGTACACAGGCGTTACTCGCTGCAGTAAGACAAGATTATTGGCCGCTACAAGGAAGACGGCATGTCTAAAGGGTGTTCCGGAGTTGAATTCGATGTTTTAAAACAAGGCCAACCTGAGTTCATCAAATCATGGGCAATTTGTCTCCAGAACGCATCAAATGTGCACCACCATTTTCTAATGTCGGCATGGATTATTGCGGCCCAGTTTATGTACATTACAAAAGAGGGAAGGCTCTTACAAAGGCATATAAATGCGTATTCGTATGTTTTGCAGTTAACGCGGTCCATCTCGAACTGGTGACAGAGTTGACAACCGCTGCATTCATTGGTGCACTAAAACGATTTATGGTAGCGAGAGGATTGTGCTCTAACATATTTTCCGACAATGGAACTAATTTTGTCGGAGCCAACTCCGAATTAAATGAATTATTTAAATTATTTTCTTCGCAGAAACATAATGATGACATCATACACATGTGTCAAGCTGACGGAATAACATGGCACTTCGCTCCACCTGCGTCACCACACTTTGGCTTTTTTTATTATACGAAGCAGCGGTGAAATCTGCGAAATTTCACTTAAGGCGGGTCGTCGGAAATTCCTCTTTGACGTTCGAAGAGCTCAATACCGTCATTAATCAAATAGAAGCCGTATTGAATTCGAGGCCTTTAACTCCAAATTCGTCAAATCCAGATGATTTCAGAGCTATTACACCCGGTCATTTTCTTATTGGCAGACCATTAACTGCGATCGTTGAGCCGAATATTGAAGACGAAAATATTTCAACGTTAAGAAGGTGGAGATTGGTTCAACAAATTCATCAGCATTTTTTGTCAAGATGATCTAATGAGTACCTGGCAGAACTTCAGCATCGTTGGAAGTGGAAGACGAAGGAACGAAACGTAGCGGTTGGAGAATTAGTAGTTCTGAAGGATGAGAACCTTCCACCACTAAAATGGGGACTTGGACGAATCATTACTGTTCATCGTGGTCAAGATGGACATGTAAGAGTCGTCACTCTCAATACTGGTCAAGGACAGATTAAACGGGCTATATCAAAGGTCCATTCACGATCAGTTATGGTGATAATACAGAATTGAAAGCACAAGTGTTTCAAGGCGGGTAGGATGTTGACGCAACACAAACCAACACCAATCAACACACATCATAACCTGAAAACTAAATAAAAGTAAAAAAAAACAATTTAATATCTTAAACACATTTTTAAAAACAAACTTTATTTTATATAATTTTGAATTGTATACACTAACACTTCTATACAATAATCATAATATTTGTAGCCATTTTGTTGATGTCAGGCTGTACCGATATCTAAAATAGAAAATACATTAGTACTAGTTAGATATAGATTCATTCACAATATACACTTTTTTATTAATTTCTTAATTGCCACTAATTATTATAGTTTTTTAATTATTTTGTAAACTTATAAATTAACTATTATTGATGACTACTAGTGTTATTCAATTTAGTAAAATCAAAATATTGTCAGCTGTCAAACAAAATTTGTAAAAATTACGTAATAAATTATTAGGATGTATTTATAATTATTATTAGGTAAGTTAAGTTACCAATTAATGACTAGGTAATCAATTTATATATTTAACTTTTAAATTTGGCGCTGTTTGCCGTGTAAATAACTTTTGTACATCCTTACATTTATAGCATAATTTATTTTTGACAAGCAAAATTTAATTTTTTGTTCGGTCTATTTCCCTGATCATCGGTGGACGCGACATCAACAATTATGTATATTATCAATTTATAATAAAAATAAATAAAACAATCATATATTTGTAAAGTTGGAAATTTTATTTCCAAAAAGCTTAGAGTCTCATCAAAAGTGATTTAATCAGTTTTAGACATAGTTTTGTATTTGAATCACATAATTTCTTAATTATACATTTAATTGATAGAAAGACAATTAATATTAGAATGGTATTTCCAACGTAAATTAGTTATCTCAAATTTTTACATTGAGTGATAAAAAAATATAGAAAAAAACAACGGGCGAGTTCACGCTCAACTCGCAAAAAAATTATGTGAAAACCTTTAACTATTGAATCATTTCAAGTTTCTTCGATGGGTCTGAGAAATAAATGCAGATAGACGGCTGTTCACTCAGTATTTAAATTACTGTACAATTTTGGTTTAAAAAGTCAATAAATTATTCTATTTTGGATTTGGAGAACGAACCTACCGACACTAATTGTTTAATTGAAAATTGAAATTTATAACCGAGTATATTACATGCCAAGACGTATACTTGGTGAGCTAGAGCAAAGTACAGTTCTCTTAAGTTAATTATCTAAACCTGCCCTGAACGCTTTAAAATTTACCATTACTCATACACGGCAATTGTTGAAGATTCCATATTTATACTTTTGTGAATGGCCACGGCAAACCAGGTGAAAAAAGCAAAGTGGCATCGCTGATTTGATTGATTTGAACTAAATGAAATAAGGCGGTTCTATTAGACAAAGGCGCTATTGTAACTGTAAAATCATAGCAGCTGGAAGACGGTAGCATGTCTCGCTGCGACTTCTTCCTTGTGCGTATGTTTAGAAAATGGCATTCGAATCTGTTTACCACTATTATAGTTTTTGTTTCCTATATGCCCCGCATAACCAAACTCAGCAACAGCATGAGCATTGCGATGCTAAACATAGCATACCGATTAAAGGTCCTATCCACACGAATATTTTTAACAACACAACAACAGCATTCTGTATTCACACTGTTGTTATTCTTCTTTATGGATGTGTAAATTTACTTCATTTTTGGATTGCTTTGTTCGAGGTATGAACTACAAGGAGAAAAACAATTATTTCATTTTGTGCGTTAAACATTAGAAAAACACGTGCCAATGCACATTCAATTTTTTTATTTATTTAATTTTATATTTGATTAGTGTGTAACAACACAAGAATACCAGAAATTTCATAATGCAAAAGTGCATTACAAATCCCCACCACAAATTTAGGTTTGTAGGCAGAGAGGTAAAGAAACGAGGGTGAATACGGTTGTTAAAAATACTGGGGTGGATAGGCCCAAACAATTTCAAAATTATTATTTCATTATGTATGAATGTAGTATACGTGCCATATTCACAGCTTGCTAAGATGTATAATTTGTGTATAATATTTAATATTTAAAGTATGAGTGCATTTGGCTTTGTTTAACGTACTTCCATTTTATTTTTTTGAACCACTTACACGACACATGCATACTTTTTGTGCCTTATCTTTTTAATCTGACGGAAATAGTAATGCGAATTATATAGTATGTAAGTTCGGTGCATTTTGTATTCGTTTTTCTCATATATAATTTGTAATTTCGGTCGTACCGGATTTTCCGCTCCTTTTTTTACCTGAAATTTTTGACTTACCCTTGCTAAAGATGTTTTCACATCAAAAATTGATCTGAACAATACTTGGCTCCAACAAGATGATGCAACATCATACAGCTTGTGAAACAGCCAACTTATTGAAGCATATTTCCAGATCGTGTAATTTCTCGGTTTGGTGATGTTAATTGGCCACCAAGATGTGACATAACACCATTGGAGTTTTTCGCAGGGGTTAGAAAGTAACCAAATCCAAACCTATAAAATAATAAAAAATATTGTAATAAAGCTACATGATCGAATTGAAGAAAATGTACTGTGTGTATCAAGTGTATCGATTCTGAACATATAAAATGAGAACCCTCCTTTAGTTCTCTATGTGGTAGTTTGGTTTCGTACTGAATTTTTTTCTGATTAACAATTCGAAAAATGTTGTGAATACCATTATTGTTAATATATTTTGTCTATAAAAAGCCGAAAGAATCTTATTGATTTTAATACACAGACAAACTTCTCTTTCTATTATTTGTGTAGGCATAAAACATACAGAAATGAGGGATTTCCTTGAGTTTTTGATTTAGTGAATATAATTCGCTAGGTCAGTACGTTCTTACCTCATACTTAATGTATGCAATTTTGTAGTTTGAAGAAATACGAACTTTTCAGTACGAAACCAAACTGCCACATAGAGAACTCAAGGGAGGTTCTCTTTTTATATGTTCAGAGTCGATATATTTTGTATGACTCTTGCGTTAAAGTACGGGAAGGATTTTGATATTTCTAATTTATATATTATAAATGATTGGCCTCTTCATTTTTTCTGATTAACAAATCGAAAAATGTTCTGAATGCCATTATTGTTAATATATTTTGTCTATAAAAAGCCGAAAGAATCTGAATACTCAGACAAACTTCTCTTTCTTTCAACAACTTTATCATACAATAGTTTAGTGGTAATCAAAATATGGTGTCAACTAGTTGTATTATATTGTAATTAATCAGTAACCCAGCAATTGCGACGATTTTATGAGTGGATTCTATGATGGAATTTGACCAATTTGAACCAGCAAATTGTTAATTTTTTTTATTGCATTACCTAATATATTAGAGAGATCGATTTATCTTCGTATGGTCGCAAAACAATATTGTATATGAGGTCAACATTACTTATACATATGATGAAGGTAAAATTTGTTGCAAAAAAAAAAACGATAAAAAAATAATAAATTACAATGCCCGTTAACTAAATTACTAATTTGATATTTAAACTATAAACATAAAAACATCAATAAATATTGTATTGTTCTCTTCTTATTAAATCCTCATCATTATTGACAGATTACAATGAATATATAACTTAAATGTAATCATCATCATGGTATTAAAAATTTGAATCGATTTCAATTCTAATCGTTCCCGAGTTATAATTTACACGGTAAAATTGCTTTGAGTTACAAGTACACAAGGCACATATTTTGCATTTTTTCTGTGTAGAAACAATCAATATTGGAAAGACGGTTTTCTTTAACTTAATTTAAATAACACAATAAAACTGTTTTTTTTTGCAGCAACTCCCACCTACCTTAAATTTTGAAATTATTCGATAAATTATTTCGCTTAGACATCATTAAACGAACAGAAAACAAAAATTGCAAGATACTTTTTTTGTTATACATTTTTAATAGAAAGAAACCACGAAGAAGAAAACGAATTTAGTTTATAGATTTTGGGTTTTATTGGTTTTGCGAAGAAATAAAAAAAAATGCATTCACTTTTTTTATTGATTCGAGTGCTAAATTTGGTAAGCTGCTAAGCTTGGATATACATATACATAGAAAAAACGCGAAGAAATAGCAATATGTACAACAAAACATTTGTAATCGCATCTTCAAATGATTTTATTACAGCACACACAACAATCTCATTCAAATACACCATGAAATGCGTGCGAGGTAAATTTAAAAACAATTTTGAAATATATCGAAATTTCACCAAAAAATATAAACAATAAAAAAAAAAATCGCTAAATTGATTTTACGTTATTACGTAGCTTATAACAGTGTGCATATTTTAGTAGATTAGTTTTCTGCTCTGCAACCAATTTCGCAATTTTGATTAGTTTTCGGATTCTCTTTCAATTTGTTTAGTTTGACTATTTTATTTACGAGTATGCAGTGTGATCGGAAGTGTGTCATTAATTTACCAAAATATTGACGTAACTATAATTATAGTGTTATTTATACCAGCGATTTTTTTTTACTATGTTTTGTTATTAGCATATAACGCCATTCAGTCTATTAGGTTTTTGTAAAGACAAGTTTGCACCAAAAATGTCTCACCTTCACACTCGATTTATTCCTCTTTCTCCACAGTTTGGAAGTAGTTTCTTTTTTTCAAATAATAATAACTGGAGCTATTTGTAAGTTCAACAATGAGCTCGAACGACAGTCATTTATGCATCTTAGATCTAGAGAATATTACGTGAGGTCAACACAATTATTTTGCGTATCACAAAAAAATTATTAAAATAATTCACATCACGTTAATTAATACATCATTTCAAGAACATGTCCTCCTTTCACTCTACTACGCCACGTCTGAAGATCACGGTCAATTTTTATATTTATAAACCAAAAATGCCAATCATAACAAAGTACTTTTGTACAAATACAAAAATTAAATATATTTATAACTGCAAATCGTGATTGTTTTTACAGCGCAATCGTGTGATCGATTTGGTATGAAAATGCAGTAGCTTTGTTGACTTGGCAATCGTAATTTACAAATATATTATTATTTAATGTAATCGAGAGATTCGCTTATTCCATCAACAAAATTATCGCCTTTAATAGCAATTAATTTTTCGCTATTATTCTAAAACATTTGCTTTATTTTAGTTCAAATCTTCTGGAGCTTCATCGGTTTGAATGTACCAAAAAATACTGTTTTTAATTTAGAAATTTTTTTTAATTTAAAATTGTTTAGTACAGAAAAATTAAATTTAGCGACCAAACAGCCTTCTGTGAAACTCCAACAACTCCTATACAGGAACGCGGGAGTATAAAGTTCGTACTAAGCTATTTGCAGTCCAACCCAAATCCAAATACATTAACTCGAATTCCAACATAAAACCAAGGGATAAATTCCTAATTGGCAACATTTTCTGCACAGTTTTACAAAATTAAATTAAAACTTAGCAAAATAAGCAAAATTAAAATACAAATAAATTTAAAAAGAAATTGAAAAAATAGTCTGTGGAAAATAAACGACCGCAACGTCATCAAATAAAATTAGTGAAAAGCCAAAAAAGGCAGCTATAGTAGTTTCAGTAATTGAAATCTTAAACGACCAAAGCTAAGCAAATTTTATGTAACTAAAAACCTAAATAAAAAATAAAAGAAAATTATTATACTTTAAATTTAATGTGTTTGATTTGATTCCGAGTGGCGCAGAAAGAATATTAATTAAACATTAAAACTTGAGTAAAGCAACAACACTTTGTATTATCTACTCTTGTTATTTATTTGAATCGCAAAGAAGTTTAGATGATAAAGCTATCAATGCTTATTATTCCTAAATCTGTGAAAGTGTAATAAATTAATATATTAATTATTGTTTTTTGTAAGTCAAAAATATAAAAATACAAAACAAAAAGTGTGCCGTTTTTACCGTAAAGTCGTAGTGTAAAACGTATGTTCAGAGTTGTGGAAGACTAAATAAATCTGCAATTATAAAAATTTACCACCGTCAAGAATTGTTCTTGAATTTAAGTAGTAACCATCATAATGAGAGATTACTTTAATTTTAAAATTAATTTTTTTATACAATATAAATTGTACATATATACGCTATTAAAATTACAACAGGCCATAAAACTGCGAAGTTTGGAATGAGAAGCATCGGGTTTGAATTCCGTTAGAGTCGGGTACTAAAGCGGTAAATTTAGTAAATAATTCAAGGGTCAACCCACCATTCATGTGAGTACTCTCTCATGTTCATATGTACTACGTAAAATAGACGAACCTAAAGTCGCAATTCCTCAATTTGGTAATTAGTCAGGTATAGGGCATTAAAATTAAACTGTCAAGGTCCGAGTCTAAAAACAGGTTGTGTATATAAAATCAAACAACCAAAGAGGAAATATATTTCGGAGCGCTTATTTATTGTTGTCACTTTTAGGTTTTCCGCTATTTTAACGAAGTTATAATGGGTAATTCTAATTACTAATTTTAATTGCAAAATATGTTATTCCACCTTTCACATTTCTCGAAAAATTAGATTACTAGTACTCCAAAATATCTTTTAAAAAAATGTCGTGTCCTTCCAAGGTTTTGGTTAAAATTTTATTTCGAGGTAGGTTTTCGTAACGAGGAGTTTGGATTTCATCGGCCACAAAAGATTGATCATATTAATTCTGATTTTGTGTTTTATTTGTTTTATTGTTCGAATTGTCTGCAATCGTTCTTCATACTAAAGCAATGAGTATAGAACTATATCTGCTAATTTTCCCGTTGCTGAAAGAAAGATCCCGTTGCATAAAGACATAAATCTTTAAAAAAGAAATTTGAAACTTTACGGTTACTGAATGGAGTTATTTAAATTTTCAAGGATTTTCAACAGTATCAGAGTCAGAGATTATTAAGAAAGGTATAATTATTTGACTGTCTTTTTAATATATCACAGTATAAGCAGCCGGATTGTAATATTACCTACCACTCCACATGCTGTACACATTTTGGAAAACATGAACTCACTGCTAATTGTGATGTAAACTGCTTTCATATCAGTTTAGATAGTTAGTAGATAATTTAAATATTTAGGCCTGAATGTGGACAGCAGGCTTGACTGGAAAACTCATGTTGGTACCTTAAGAAACCACTTAATAAATTGCAACAGATAGCTGTTTTGCTTAAATATGCTTGTACAAAAAGTGTGCTAATATCTGTACTATATGATGGTCTGGTACAAAGTAAAACAAGTTACAGCATTTGTTGTTGGGGTAGTATTTATAAAGAAGGAAATAGCACAAATATGTTTCATCAGAATAATATGCGAAAAAAATAGACATACATTAAGTTTTCCATTGTTTCAAAAGTACAACATTTTTCCTATTCGTCACTTCTATGTTTTTAAGGTCTTAAAAATGTTCTTTATTAGAAGCGGTAATATAAATTTCAGAAAAAGTAAATATTCATTGCGTAAATTAGGTTGTATCTGTCCAGCTTCTAAGAGAGAACATTTTAGAAGATATTATTTGTCCTGAAGAAAATCCGAAATCGGTCTTCCAATAAAAATAAAAAATAATATCACTAAAAGAAAACCTTACGAATTCATTATTTTTAGTATTTATTTATATTTTATATTTATTATAATGGATACATACCATTTTTATAGTCCTCATTGAAAAAAAGTGCGTATTGCATAGTTTGAATGAATTCCTGCGGAACCTAAATGTGTAGCTGTTCAATCAGATATCTGTTAAACATTTGTTTGAGGTCGTAAGTTAATATACAGGGTAAGGAAAAAGTATGGAAACCTCTAAAAATCTCGCGGAGTTCGGTCAAAAAAAAAAGAGCAAGGTTTATTCTTAGGTAATTTTCAACAAGGAATTTAATGATGAGCTTGGCTGTGACCTTGACCTTCACCTTTAAGGTCATTTGGAGGTCAAGGTAATTTTTTAAAATTAGAACCCCTATTTTTGATGACGGAATCGAAAAGAGCGATCAATTTTACTTCCGAGTATGAATTTTCCGTGACCTTCCAAGGAAGTTACATTGCGAGGTCAAAGTATGGATACCTTTAGAAATCTCGCGAAGTATGTCAAAGAAAAAAATAAGCATGGTTTAGTCTTAGATAATTTTCAACAAGGAATTTAATGGTGAGCTTAGTTGTGACCTTGACTTTCATTTTAAACCCAACCCAATGACAACCCAATAATATAGAAATAACATTTTTTTTTCATTGAAAATTAAATTCTTTTTTAGTAACACAGAATCAGTTAATATGAAAATACTATTTAGTCGTTTGACAGAACAGAAAATGATTTTGCGTCGTACAAAAATAGATTGGAACCATCTTGGCCTTTATTCAAGTCGACCAATATTCTACCTCTACAACATTTGTATGTTTATAAGGTTTTAAGAGTATTTTTTAAGCGCAGTGGTCAGCATGTAATTAGAAGTAATGCTCCATATAACTTTCGCACTAATAATAGTCTTATTTATGTTGTTCCCGGGTTCAGTTGTGAGACGTCTTGTTTATTCTAAGCAATTCTTATCCTGCATCAGAAATTGGCTATTAGAAACACCAGACGTCTCTCATCTATTTTGCGTCTTTATTTGATTTTTTTTTTTTGTATTAGTATTACAATCTATTTTTAAGCTACGACCGTATTAATTTAATTTACTTTTAATATTTTTTTCTTCTTTTCTTTTTTTGATAACTGATTGTTTTGTTCATTAATAAGTGTAGTGTTTGTTTGTTGTTAGTTGAAGCATTGCCTGCCACTGGATTTTTGTCCACAGAAAAAAAAATTGGGTCTATCCGACTCTTGGACGATACTTTTCCCAGAAAATATCCGTTAAAGATCACCAAACCAACCATTTATATTTCACAAGCATTTTTTCGATATTTTGGGCAGGCACAATATGCCACGGCTTTTCTTAAATTTCAGGACAGTATAAATCTACTCTCATACCGCTAAATCATAGACTCATAAATATGTTAGATTATTCAGAACTGACATGTGTTGAGGAGCAATCAAAGTCGCATTCGCCGTTTTTCATCTTCAACCTTTAACAATTAGATCCAGTTATACCGTTGAAAGTCATTAAGAATTTAATTTACTCCATTCAGATAGCATTCAAAATGTTCAAACATTTATTTTCTGAAAATTTGTGTCGTTTGTTCAGATCACAATATTAGCCGCATTTCTTGACGCATTAGTGATCCGGATCAGATCAATGTAAACTTTGATCTGATCCGGATCACAAATGCGTCCAGAAATACGGCTATTATGTGAGCAACGTGAGGATTTGTCGAAATAATTCTTTACTCAGTACTTGAGTCTGGACGGCGCATCGCTGTGGACCATTCGAAAATAGAAAATAATAAAACACAAATAATACAAAATCAGAATTAACGTTAATTATCATTTGTTACCGAACCCGAATTTATTAGCATTTCATTTTACATATCTCCCAGCTCTCCCAAACCTGTTCCATACTAATGGCGTGATATTATTTTAAAGCCTCCATAGTAATTTGCTATTAAGGCCCTTTTCCAATTACCGACTTATTTGTTTTTACCGACTTATTTAAATAAGTCTGCTGATGAGGTGACTTATTTTCTATCTCTTTCTTTCATAAAAAACTTATTTGGTTTCGCGTAAACTATACAGTTCTGTTACATGTAAATATTAAAATTATTATTTTATCTTGTCTTCTGTGAAATATATTGTTATTTATGCTACATAAAATGAAACGAAAGCAGTATAATAAGCGATGTATAGTTAAAATAATACTATGCGATTCATTAGTATTTGTGATGAGAAAATTTAAGGTAACGTTTATGTTTGTTGTAATATAAAACCAAGGAAAATTATTTTTTTGAATTTTCTTTTTGTCTTATTTAATTCAATTATAAATAACATTTTATTTGATATAAATTTCATAAATAAATTCATAACTGTAATGCAAATAAATTCAATTAAACTTGATTCAATAGTATTTGTGATTCATATTTTTGATTCATTAGTATTTGTGATATGCAGAAAAATTTAAAAATAATTAGTAAATCAATTATTTTTAAAATTATTTTTTACTAATTAAATAGTGAGTAAGTCACTTATAATTTGTGAACCATTGGAACTCTTTTATTACGTCTCCATCACGTCTCGGACGTGACCAAACATTTTGTTCATAAAATCGCAGGGAATCGTATCCCACAAGGTTTTATAAGCACCCCATTAAAAATTTTTGGTCTTGCTAGATTGCGAGTATCCTCCGGTTTCATTTCTACCCTCGCAAGGACAAATAAAAACTTTGCCTTGGCCTAAGCAACCATTTATGTTCAATATTTTTATAAAATTTCATGCCAAATTCTCCTTCTTGTGTATGGCAGCATTATTGCGCTGAAGAGCAAATTGAGGTTCGACTGTTTTTCAACAACTGGGAATACTGCCTCATTTATAAACCGAAATTGAACATTGACCTTGAAGTGTTGTAATTTATATAGCCACATAAACTTTTATTTCTTCCGCTAGAGATGCTAACGGAAGAAGTAACCACGGAATTTGATATTCTCTGTAGTACAAACGTTTTTTTTCTCCATATTTTCTAATTGTCATCACAAAACGCACTAATTTGGACATAACAAGGTTCTCCAGAGTTCAATTGGCAATCCAATATAATTACGTTTACATTTTATTTCCTCACAGTAAATCATATTCTGGTTGGCTATGTGTTCTATAAGCTACAACTCTTCAAGGCCAATGTTCAATTTCAGTTTATTGAATGATATAGCATTCATATTTGTTGAAAAATTAGTCAGGCCTAAATTTTCTCTTCAGCACGATAACGCTCCCATACACTAAAAGTATCATTACTTCGAAATTAAACAAAAATATTGAACATAAATGGTTGCTTAGGCCAAGGCAGAGTTTTTATTTGTCCTTGGTGGGGTTTTAATGAAATGGGAAGGTGTTCGCAATCTAGCAAGACCAAAAATGTATAATGGGGTGCTTATAAAACCTTGTGGGATACGATTCCCTGCGAGTTTATGAACAAAATGTTTGGTCACTTCCGAGACGTGATGGAGACGTAATAAAAATGTTCCAATGGTTCACAAATTATAAGTGACTTACCCACTATTTAATTAGTAAAAAATAATTTTAAAAATAATTGATTTACTAATTATTTTTAAATTTTTCTGCATATCACAAATACTAATGAATCAAAAATATGAATCACAAATACTATTGAATCAAGTTTAATTGAATTTATTTGCATTACAGTTATGAATTTATTTATGAAATTTATATCAAATAAAATGTTATTTATAATTGAATTAAATAAGACAAAAAGAAAATTTAAAAAAAATAATTTTCCTTGGTTTTATATTACAACAAACATAAACGTTACCTTAAATTTTCTCATCACAAATACTAATGAATCGCATAGTATCTCGTTGAAAATTCCTATTCCTTCATTCTCGAGTAAAACAACAACAAAAAATGAATTTGTTGTTGTATTTACTCGGGGATGAAAGAATAGGAATTTTCAGCGAGATATTATTTTGACTATAAGTATTTATTTTTTCTGAAAACCTGAATTATTGATATGTTATATATTTTTAAATAATATACGAGTATATACATAGTATACAAAACTAATTATTTGTATTTTAGGGAGTGATGATGAAGCCTTTGCCCTAATTGAAGCCAGAACATTAAAAGATGCTGATTTTAAAAAAAAAGAGCTGTCAATACCCTGTTGTTTGGGCGTAAGTTTTGCAATTTTAAAAATGTATTTATGCTATCTACATAAAAGTGATGTAATAAGTATTATATTTTTCTCCGTTTTTAGAGAAATACAATCGTCGATGCCCGAACTTGCAAATAGAACGTCGCAAGAATGTATCAAAAAGTGGAAGAATCTTCTTGATACTTACAAAAAATTAAAAGATCCCAAAACCGGGACAGCTCCCACTACGACAAATTCTTCAAATTGGGTTTATTTCTCAAAAATCAACGATCTTATGGCAGTGAAGCATACCATTGCACCCAATATCCTTGAAAGCACGACTTACATAAGGTGTAGTACATTATCGGACACAAGCGACGATTTTATTGTATATGAACTAGAGAGTGCTGATGAGTTAAATGATTTTGATCGGAGTGATATAACATTACCCGGTACCAGCCAAAACTCCTTTCAATCAACGGAGCATAATCAAACAACTCGAAAAAAAAAACACCCGTGCATCAACAAATGTTGAACCATATTAAGGAGAGGGATTTACAAATTGTTAAATCAATTAAAAAAAATAATAAAATGATGCGTGCCGTATGTCAGAAATACTTCCCGGATGTGATTGTGGAGTTGTCTTCTGACAGCGACTAATTTTGTTTTTAAATTATTTAAATCCTTATTGAATTATATTTATTATTTACATAAAATAAAGACTGAAGTGAAATGTATTTTAGAATAAACTGAATTAAATATTTATTATTTATAAAAAATTAAATTGTTATATTTCTGAACATAATCTGTTTCTGAACTCTGAAGCGCTGATTTGGGGATGATAAATTTCATCATTAGAAGAAACATTATAATTTTCATTTTGAAATTCCTCGTCTATGGTCATAAGATCCCCAACATTTAGACAAATGTTATGTAGTATGCAGCAAACGGCGATAACTGTATTACATTTTTTTAAACTAAGTTCCAGTGAACGAAGGAAAATGCATCTCCACCTAGTCTTCAGCTGTCCAAATGTCTGTTCGACAACCATTCTTGCTTTACTGTGAAGATGGTTAAATTTTTTTTGTTGCAGGGTTAACGAACGGTTTTCCGTAAATGGAGTGATTACAGATATTTGATCACGCGTCAACTGATATCCACTGTCACCGAGCAAATAATAATCTCGTGCAGGATATCTTCGGTTCAAATATAAGTCGCTGTTCCTTAGAACTCTTTGATCGTGAACCGATCCTGGCCACCCAATGCAGACATGCAAAAATTTGTATTCTGCGTCACAGACAGCTATAAATAATCACAGTTCAACTATGGTTATACAAAGTTATATTTAAAAATTAATATTAGGTACCTTGTAATTGAATGCTGTAGTCCAATTTTCTATTTATATATTCATCATGCCGATCGGTTGGACATTTTATTTTGATGTGCGTCCCATCGATAGCACCCATGGCCTGACGGAAAACGAGTGATCCTGCGCGATTAGCAAATTTGAGGCCTATGCTCTCAAGCTCATCTTCATTAGGCAATACAATAATTTTTTTCATCAAATTCAATATCATTTCCAACGAACGCCGAGTAATATTGAATACTGTTGTTGTTGGCATGTTAAAAGCAGTACTAACAACACGGTAGCTTGTTCCTGCTGCCAACCAAAATAAGGTAACTCCCAGTTCCATTTGTGGATCATACCCGTGGCGTTTCGATGGATAAAGTTCCACTAGTTTTTGAAACGCCTCTTTCGAGACACGTAAGTGTTTTTTTATTAATAATGGGTCCCGTTCTAATATTGCGTTATATATACCGCTCCGCTTCATGGAGCAATATTTCAACCCCTGATATAAATAGATAAAAATAATATTTTAAATTTATGTATTAATTATATTACAATTTTTCTTAAAAAACAACATTATACCTCCCGCATCTTGCGTTTTTCCAGACACTTCAACAAATCTTTATCGCCATCCATTAATTTGATGCTGCGTTTTATATTTTTATTTGTTAAATAATTTAACAACAAAAATTGTTTTTTTTGTCCATTTTATTTATTAATGATGTTATTATTTTATTTTTGAATAAGACACACAGACACAAATTTTTGTTATCATCAGCTGTCAAAATAAGTCAGCAAAATGAATTGGAATGACTTTACCGACTTATTCAAGATGGCGTCAAATAAGTCAATAAGTTTGAAATAAGTCGGTAATTGGAAAAGGGCCTAAGAGTTATATACGACTTTGAATACCGACTTTGAGTATCAGAAATAATACCTTTAAAGGGGATTTCATTAAAGCAATTCACAAATATTGTATCGATCAACATATCGTTGAAATTTCAATCATTAAAATG
The DNA here is from genome assembly GCA_963556165.1 of Tipula helvola. Classification (NCBI taxonomy): domain Eukaryota; kingdom Metazoa; phylum Arthropoda; class Insecta; order Diptera; family Tipulidae; genus Tipula; species Tipula helvola. The sequence goes on from OY744482.1 coordinate 210,400,614, forward strand.
CCATAAAATGTCAATAAAACGTCACAGAAATGTCATGCCAAAAATGTCAATGTCATAGAAACGGGAATATCTTGCTATATTTAAAAGCTCACTAGATATAATTATTTTTAATTGTTGATAATATTATTTGCCACCAGCAAAGTATTTTAGGTAAATTTAGAAATTTAAATTCCATCTTACACGGTAATCGATTCATTTTATCTTGAAGACACCTACATAGGGAATAATTGCTGGAATTTGCAAGGTGTGTTAACTGTAGAGAAATATTTCTTCGGAAAGTTCAATATTACGTCGGTAAACAGATAAACAAATTTATATTACTCCTTTTTGTCAAAATGACCCCCACGCAATGCTTCAATCGACAAAAAATTTTGTGAACAAGTAGATGATAATTTGTCAAATTTATCATCAACATAACAAAATAATCGTCGGTCTCGTTTTTGAGAAAATCTGTTTGGCAGTTTTCTCTTCCACTGCAACCCCCTCTATTCTATACTCGAATGGACCTAAAAGTTAATAAACACTACTGCTTATTACTGAAATCTATCGTTGTGCAAAATTTCGACCAAAACTATCAATATTTGTGAGAATAGGAGGCGAAACAAAAATAATAAAAATGTGCAACTGGAAGGACGGACGGACACGACATTTTTCTGATCGGTGTTTCGGGGTCCTGGTAACCTAATTCGTCGAGAAATGTGAAAATCTGGAACAAAATTTTTTTCGCGATTACAATACTTACCCAATATAACTTCGTTATAGTGGGAAAAGTAAAAAGTATTAATACGTTTGGTAGAAGCATTTGTTCCTGAAATACACAACCCAAATTCTATTAATTTTTTTAAATTGGAAAATGCCATACTTTTAATTTTAAAATGTTGAAACATTTCGACCCATCGCTTATCAATGGTAATTTCGTTGTCATTCCAATTTTCAATTTTTTCAAGAGTTACGCACGTACTTCTTACATAAAACTGTTTCGTCGAATAACTCACTATTTTCAATTTTGGTTTTTGGAAATTTATCGATAACATATTCAAATTTATGCTTATGAACTGTGAAGTGTAACGATCCAAGTATTTACAACAATTTAAATAAAATTGCTGTATTTTAGAGAATTTGTTTTGGTTACAACATTCATTTTCAATTAATCTATTTAAATCAGATATTACTAGAATTGGTATATAGTTCGACATGTACCTTTCATGCAGTTTAAGCCTCAGATTAATCAGTGCTTGTCCGACTTGCATAAATGTGTTTTTATCACCTTCGATAGATTTTACGGTGAAATGGAATTGCGGCCAGGTTGTACATACATTTAAGCCAAATTTCAGATGTTTCGTCAAAAAACGTCCTTAATAATTTTGGACAACTATCGAGCGACAAAAAATACGATTTTAGAGGTTCGAACATTTGCAATATGCATTCTATTGCTGGTAATAATGCCAGCCAGCAAGTTCTGCAACTTCCAAGGGTACGACAATGTTGTACATCTGATTCTTTGCAAAATTTCATGAGATTATTTGTACAGTGTAAATATAAAAATGACCATAAATATTGTTGACTGTACCTTCTATGTCACAACTCATTAAATCAGCAGCAAAACGAATAGTATTGTTCTCAACGTGGCCCGCATACCCAACTCCAATGATATTGGATTATTTAGATTTTTATTCTTGCGAAATGTAAAGAAATTCCTTGAATATACTACCTCTGAATCTAGGAAAAACGTCGTTACTCCCATTCGACTGACACTCCCAAAGTTCGTGTTTGCGTTTTTAGCGCGAAACGCCACTAGCTTATTTGAAAGTTGATGTTTTTCGAGAGCCTTTACAAGCAATTCCGTAATTAATTCGGAAGTTTCTCCTGGGGGTGATGCAAGTTGAAAGAATTTTTCTTGAATTCCATTATTGACATTAAAATATCGAATAAGAACTGGAAATAAGTTAAAATCTTTGTGGTTCGAAGCATCAGTAAAAACAGAAGCAAAATTGGCAGCATCTAAATCATGTTTTACTTTTTGTAAGGTAAGTGGAGCCAAAAAGTTTTTGACTATTGCTTCAGATTTAGTCCATCCACAAGCAAATTTTTTTTCAAATCAACATTTAATGATTTTGGACGTACAATCCATTGACCGAAAACTGTGGTTGTGATAAACCAAATGAAACGAAAATACAGCTTCAGCATTCGCTAACTTTTTTTCTTTGCTACCAAATTCCGGCCGGCGAAAATATGTGGCTATCGTAGACGAAGATGCAGCAGCTTGATCCACTTTCTTGTGCTTCTCAGAAGCAAGGTGTTTGGTAATATCAACTCGCCCACCGGAGGAAATAGAAAATTCACTTAAGCATTTTTGGCATATTAAGATACTCTCACTTTTCGAAGTTTCTAAGAATGGAAATTCTTCACTCAGCTCATCAGAAAATTTACTCGTTTTTTTCGTTTCGGAGGCGGTTCAATTGAAGCTGCAGCCATTTCACCTTTAAAATAATTCAAAAATTGTGAATAAAACAGAATCGAATTACACACTATCTAGTATTCATATACCTGTTTTATAAAATATTAGTTTTTATTTGTTTACCACAACAATACAAATAATATTGTAATTTTAAAATATGTATCTCGATCCATTCCAAGTTTATAACATCCCTTTGTTGAGTTTGAGGTTATTGTGCAAGCGTACTATTACGTTTGATTTTTATAGTTAAAATTACCAGTTTACTTTTTATACACGATAAACAGTTTGTTTTTGAATAATTTTTTCTTTTTAATTTTTAAATTAAAAAAGTTCATTATTTTTTATATTTTCTTAAGTTTTAAAGTTAAAATAGCTCACTACAATAGGAGAAAATATTCGTTTAAATATGTAGGATGATGGTGGTTTTTTTCGGTTTCGGTAATATTTCATAGAATAATTTAGAAAAAATGGAGTAGAGTTTATAACTTAACAGAATATTTTATGCCCGTGACGTATACGGAGCTACACAATTTTAATAGTAAACGCCGCCCGTGTATGTCACGGAGCAATGCGTTAAGCGGTTAAATGAGTATGTTTTATCCTCGAATTTCCTGCTTTTACAAAACAGATATCGTTCTTTCTACATAACTTTGATTTTTTAAATTAATTTATTACAAATGCGGGACTTGCGGGCTTTTATTTTATTATGTGGGCTATTTTTAAGGGCAAAAATGTTTGCAGGACAGGGTCTTGAAATGCGGGTCAGTCCTGTAAAATGCTGGCTATATGGTCACCGTAATTTTGAGGGCAAGGTCATTTTTTTATAGGGAAACCCCAGTTTTCGGATTCGAAGAGAGCGATCAATTGTACGTCCGAATATGTATTTTCCATAAGACTTAATTGTAATGTTACTTTATCGGTGTGGCGTTCTTAATAAAATTTTAAAAACAAATATTTATGCTAGTTTACAAAATATTTGTAATATTATATTCCACAAACACATAATTCCAATGAACGAACTTCCAATGTTATTTACATATTTAATCAATCGAATTTTCCTACAAATTAATTTCAACAAAATAAAGCTCATTAATTTCTTTTTAAAAAATAATACTCAATTTTTACATTATACAATGTCCAAAATTCGTTTGTGCTAAAAGGTATTCTTGATAGGATAACCCTCCAACCCAATGCCATTTTAGTTTCTTTTGACGTTACATCATTATTCACAAATATTCCAACTACAATAGCGGTTGAAGAAGTTAGGAGAAGATGGTTGGAGATGAATTTTGTGACGGATCTTGATTTGGATACTTTCTTGAATCTACTTAACTACGTAATAGACAACAACAATTATTTCAAATTCGATAATACAATTTATAAACAAAAGTTTGTTCTTGCTATGGGTAACCCGTTGTCACCGATACTGTCTGATTTAGTTATGGAAAGGCTTTTTAACGAATGTTTCCAATACTAAACCACCAACCAACCATAATTAAAAAGTATGTTGACGATATTATCCTGGCAATCCCCAAACAGTTTATCACAGATACACTTAAGGGAGAACACCACTGTGACCTACCATTTTCCAGTGCTTAGTTTGGTTTTTTTTTTTTGAGGAATTGGTTGGGTTTAGAGAAAAAAAACTTTTAGGCTATATTTGGCATATATTTAAGTAAACAAAAAAATTTTTTTATGTAAAAAAAATACAAAAATACAAAATGGCGGCGCAAGAGTAGCTTTAGTAGAAGTGATTTTGATTCAAGTCGCTCCACTGCACGCAGTAGAAGTGTCTTAAATTTGTTCCTGGAACAAAAAATAAAATATTTTCATGAAATATATTAGTTTTAGCATCGAAGTACCTGAAAAAATTAAAAAATTCGAAAAAACAAAAAAAATAGAGACAAGTTTGAAGAAAAACTTTCATTTTTCGACTATAATTTTCGTATAAAAAGTTATATATCTTTTTTAATTTTTAATGAATCAAAAAAAACTCAGGTACATACTTCGATTTTAAATCTATTTAAGAAGCTACAATTAAAATTTCAAGTTGATTGAACAAAAATTGGTTGAGTTCTGCTGCGTGCAGATTTCCAAAACACGGTTTCGATAAAAACGCGTTTAAAGTTTTCGGTATCAATAACTTCTCATTAAGAGCTCTAAGGAAAAAGCTTGAAAACCTTCTCAAAAAAATTTTTTTTAGCTATAAACGAATTTGTATCATATTTTTGATGGTCTAAAGGATTTTTTAAAGGCAAAAAAAAAAATTGATTTTTTTAAAATCTCACAGTGGTGTTCTCCCTTAATAAATTCCATAGCTTTGATCCACACATTAAATTTACAGTTGAAGAAGAACATAACCAAACTATTCCTTTTTTAGATCTCATGTTAATAAGAAACGAATGCAAAATTAAAACCTGCTGGTTTAAGAAAGGTACAAGTTCAGATCGTGTCCTTAATTTTATCTCTTCCCACCCTCCTAATATGAAATTTAACTTAGCTGTGTCATTTGCCCGGAGAGTTCTATCATTGTCGAACAGTGAACTCCATAATAAAAATATCTTAACCATCTCTGAAACGCTACATAAAAACAACTATCCGAAAAAGATGATTAATAGAGCAATTGCGAACGCAAAATGTATTCTCAATAATAGTAACACTACTGCCATCAATAATGCTACTGATAACTTAATAACTAATAAATTCCATAGTTTGACGTACGTTAGTAATTTATCCCAACAAATCGCAAAAATCACTAAACCACTCAATACCTCCAATTTCAAAATTGGGTATAGAATCCCGAGTAAAATCCAGCAATCATATACCCAATTAAAAGACAAAATACCAACTGACCAACATAGTGGTATTGTATACAAAGTTCCATGCGAATGTGGTAAGTTATATGTTGGTGAAACCAGTAACAAATTACGTACCAGATTACAGCAACATCAGAGCAATGTAAGATTTAAGAGCCGAACGAGAGCTCTGGCAACTCACTCCTTAGATAATGATCACACATTCAAATTTAATGAAGCCAAAATTGTTCACAAAGAAAAACGTAAAAATAATAGACTCATCTTAGAATCGGCGCAATCACATCAAATATTGACAATAATATACATTTCAAAACGGATACTAATAAATTGTGTGAGGATTTCAAGACAACAATTAAAATTTATAATAGAAAACGTAAAAAATAAAAGTAACAAATAAATAATAAATAGAAATTAGTCCTATTTGAATTTCCTAATTATATTTTCCATATTTTCTGATGTTTATGTGTATTTGGATCATGAATATTTTAGACACAATCAGTTTGTTTTCCTGCTAATATGTACATATTATAATTGACAACAACCTTAATATTAATATTAACATAGGTCATGAATTAAATTTCGGTTTGTTGTTGTGCCTCATAATTACTGCTTCATAGAAAATGGTAAGAGGACGTACTTCGAAAACGTACACATATTTAAAATATTTTGTTATTTTTTCTATCATTTCCAATAGTATTTACGTATAAATTAATAGCCTTTTAATTTTGTCGATCGTTTGCTTTTTGCGTTATGACGTAGTATTTGATTATAAACGTATGTAATACATATGTATAGCTATGTACATATTTATGTAATTTATATGTATGGATATTTATTTATGTATTCTTGTTTCGACTAATGTAATATCCGACAATATTATTAATATGCGCTAAATTCAAAAAAAATTACGTCTTAACTGGAAGAATCATTTTAATAGTGACAACCACTCAGAGAACACAAAATAACATCTAAATGTGCCTGTAAACGTACTTAATTTTATATGTTTATTATAAGTTATTAAAATGTGGTGTCAATCATAATTCAATTTACACAATTATGATTAAAAAATTTTGTAATTATTATAATGTAAGTTATTTTAATTTGTTAATTCATTGTGTAAGTGACCTTACTTAACATTTTGATTTAATTTTTATATTTTTGTTTCCATTTTATAATTTTTTGTACAGAATTCCTCATGATGAGCAGTTAGCTCGAAATACCGATTTATATTAAAATTATTATTTAACAAATTCTGCAAGGAATATGTATTAAATAAACTTTTTTTGGCTGAATACATGTTGCATAACATAATTTAATTATATTCTTAACGAACACTTCTTAATTTGATCAGTTGGGCCTGGTAACGTTCAGCTGTAACAGTTTAGCCAGGTTCCAGCTCGTAGTAAATGATTCCTTTCCAATCCCATACAGTAACACTTTCTTGGCATGAATATTCATTTTTGTAACTGAACTTTAGAATTGTCGTACAAAATTCACTTTTCATCACCCGTAATGATTGTGGGCAAACATTTTTTTCTTTCGTGCCGAGAAAGCAAATTCATGCAGATGTCAACTTTTCAGTTTTTGTTTTCTTCGGTCAGTTTATGAGGAACCCATTTTCCTTCCTTATGTACCTTCCCGCTTCCCATTGCATGTTAGCGAAATGATATTGCTTAGTGAGTAACTCCTACTGTTCTGCGAGCTCTTTTTTAGTTTGACACGGATTTTCATTCAGTAAAATTTTAAGTTCTTCGTCTTCACTCAAGATTAACTTTACAAACTCGTAATCTTGCATACCACTGTTTTACTGTTGAATGACTCACAGAATGATCACCCAAAGTCGAATTAATAAATTCCAGGAAATCATCCTTTTTCGGATGAATATGGTTTGGTATTCGATACCGGTATTAGAAGTTCTATTACCGGTATTTCGATATTGAACATTAATTTATGAGTACATGTATGAATTAACTTTCAGTAAGAGGGAATTTCGAAAAAAAATTTAATTTTTCTCCTTTTTCAACAAAGCTGTTTAGTTTAGTATACCATTTCGCTTATATGATCAAGAAAAAATTTGTTTTTAGTGCATTGTAAAGTAGATATCATAAAATTTACATAGTAAATCCGCAGAAACATTGCAATGCACTAAACTGAAATGGAACAAAACTGCTCCAGTTAAGCGTGCAGCCGAAGCCCTTTGCTGCAAAGATGCAAATTAAATCTCGGCAGACGCAACTCTTGAGTTTTTATTGGAAGAGCTAGGCAAATTAAGTTCAAATATAGATAATGAACTTTTACATGTTTTAAATGATCGAATAAACGAAAGGCGGAGGGAACTATCTGGAGTTCTTCAGTTCTTACATCATGCATTCGAAGACCAAGATATTTCGACTGAGGTGTTGATTATAAAACCGCAAATGGAAATTGCGAACCAAATTCAAGGGTAAGTATTTAACCAGCATGAAGCACAAGACAGTGCCCTTATTTCGGATAGCGATGAAGGAGAGGTTTCAGAGGATCGAGAAAAAGAATGCGAAAGCAGGACAATGAAACAAAATGCTGAACTACACCTTGTCTGGAAAAAATCTAAAACCATTCACGATAATATTAAACTTCTGTGCACCATTTGCTTCGAAGTATTCAAATAGCGTTTTACATTTAAGTTATAGCTATCACTCCGCAAAGAATAACTCTGTTAGCTAAACTTATTAGTTTAGTGATATCCGAGGCAATTATTTTACGAAAGTAGATAGAAATTAATAGGAACGAGTTAATTCCCTCTCCAACGTACGCTATTGTGGCACAACCATTTTTGTTTAACCTTTAACGGCCACACGTCAGCCAGGCCACATAGCGGCCACATGGGGTAATTCATTACCCCACGATGAAAAACCTAGTTGTACAAGACATATTTGAGCCTCACATATTTGTTGTTCATTTTTATTACAGTATTTCATATACAGTTATTATGATCTAATCCCTCAGATTAGTGCTATTTGGTGTAATAGAAAAAACGTCTTAGTTCCATGCGAAATTCGTTGATTTGCCAATTTTCAAAACGTGTTTGCTAGAGCCCTACTGCTCATATCAAAATTCACTGAGTAATTTAAATTCAACTAGGTATGCCCTTTACAATCTGTATATTACTATATGAGGCAATGTCTGAGATTCGTGCTATTTGATATAATAGAGAAAGATGTCCTTGTTCCATGCGGAATTCGTTGATTTGTTAATTATCAAAATAATTTGCAAGAGCCCTCCGGCTCATATCAAAATGGAGCTGATCTCTTTGATTTGTAGAGAATTTAAAAATAATTTTGACCAAACACTTCACAATGTGTGCGTGTGTGTTCAACACTCGCATAATTTTTTTGACGCAAAAAAAAATGTCTATTATTATACAATATGTTGTGTTATAGTCGAGTTAATCCACTGGCCAAATATGTTCCGGTTATCCCCAAATGATGTCGTTAAATTTGCTCCCAGAATTTGAAAAAAAGCAAATCGCCAAAGTGTGCTTTGGAAAAAATAATACCAAAATGCACTAAAAAAATCGCAATAATAAAATTCCAATTCCTAATTCCCCGGGAAAACCGGAGTAGTGCCACAGGCGCAAAAATGTATACACCAAAAGAGACACGTATACAAATGGTTTATGTACAGTTTTATTTTGAACACACTACCACATTTATCTATACAACGAAAAATTTTGTAAGGACGACTATTAGTTATGTACACATAATTGTGGAAAAATTATAGAGATGTGCGAAATGAAATTAATAATATATTTGATAGTGCAAAAATAAATAATATTTCTGCGAACAATGTTTTTGCACCTAATTTTTCGACATTACAAAACGTAGAAATTATGGAAAGTTATTACAACGAATTTTTAAATGATTTTAAAGATGTCGGCAACTCTGATTTTAGTGATTTTAGTGAATTTGATAGTGAAATTGGGAATCGCGAAACAAATAATATCGAGCATGATATTTGTGAATAGAGCGTTACTCACAATCTTACCAGAGTTTGTTTAAATTCGTTATTAAATATTTTGCGCAAATATCACTCAAACTTACCAAAAGATGGTCGAGTCGATCGTTAAAGAAAACACTCATGTATTCTCATGTCGGTTTGGAACATCAAATCAGGCTCTTTTTAAATAAAATCGATTATCAAAATATTGAGATAATTATTGATGTGGGGATAGATGGAATTCCTTTAACGAAAAGTTCCAAAAGTCAGTTGTGGCCGATACTTGTTAATATGTATTGTTCCTCATAGAGAAATATTTATTATTGGAATTTATCACGGTTACAAAAAGCCATATTCAGCTGATACATTTTTAGAACCATTCGTCGAAGAGGTTCAACATCTGCTGTAGACAGCAATATTGTGCACAATAATCGAGTATTAACTCAGAAAATTCGAGCGTTTGTATGCGATGCACAAAGGCTTTCTTATTAGGTGAGTAAAATTATATCAGGGGTACAAATTGAAAATGCGGGATTGATAACAGATGGCGTTACTAACGCTATACGCATCAGGCAGTACTGTGACTATGTTCATGTCAAAGCTACGTCTTATAGCTTTAATTTTCAGTATGTGTCAATTTGTCGCAGTGTCAAATTCATAGTTTTTTTGAGCTCTCAATATGTCGAGTTTCGTGCCAACAAAACAGCATTTGCGGGAAGTTTTAATTTACTTCTTTAATTTGAAGAAAAGTGCTGCTGAAGCACATCGATTGGTCTCCGAGACTTATCCGAGTCATGTTCCATCGGTTTCAACGTGCGAGAGATGGTTTGTGCGGTTTAGAAGTGGTGATTTTGACGTTGAGGACAAAGAGCGGCCGGGCCAAGTGAAAAAGTTTGAGAATGCTGAATTGGAGGCAATACTCAATGAAGACTCGTGTCAAACTCAACAAGAGCTCGCAGATTCATTGGGAGTGACACAACAAGCCATTTCCCATCGTATAAAAGCCCTCGGAGTGATCCAAAAGCAAGGACATTGGGTGCCGTATGAGCTGAAGCCGAGAGACGTCGAGCGCCGTTTTTTTGCATGCGAACTGCTGCTCGAACGGCAAAAACGGAAGGGTTTTTTGCATCGCATTGTCACTGGTGATGAAAAGTGGATCCGTTACGATAACCCGAAGCGCAAAAAATCATATGGTTACCCCGGCCATGCATCATCATCGACGGCCAAACCAAATATTCACGGCGCCAAGCTCATGCTCTGTATTTGGTGGGACCAGCTGGGTGTGGTGTATTATGAGCTATTGAAATCGAACGAAACCATCACAGGAGCATTATACCGAACTCAATTGATGCGTTTGAGCCGCGCACTCAAAGAAAAACGGCCACAATACGAGCAAAGACACGACAAAGTAATTTTGCAACATGACAACGCTCGGCCACATGTTGCAGCGCCGGTCAAAACATACCTACAAACGCTGAAATGGGAAGTCTTACCCCACCCGCCGTATAGCCCAGACATTGCTCCTTCCGATTACCACCTTTTCCGATCGATGACACATGGCCTAGCTGACCAGCGCTTCCATTCTTACGAAGAAGCCCAAAAATGGGTCGATGACTGGATAGCAGCCAAGCCGGCCGAATTTTTTCGCGACGGTATCCGTAAATTGCCAGAAAGATGGGAAAAAGTTGTGGCTAGCGATGGACAATACTTTGAATAATTCATTTGTTACCATTTTTTCAGAATAAACGTTCAAAAATAGAAAAAAATCCCGCATTTTCAATTTGTACTCCTGTAATTAAATTATTGTTTAATTTTAAATTAACAGTTTTTAATTATATTAGGTATAAAAAGCCATTCAGGATACTACGGTTGTCCAAACTGCGTAAAAAGCCCTATATGGCTGGGCACACAAAATTTGCTTTCCGGGATTAAACAGTTTATTAAAAACAGATGATGACTTTCGAATAAAAAATATTCCGATCATCACATTAAATTAAGTATTGCGATGGATAATCTTCCAATCGGCTGTGTTTCGCAATTTCCGTGTGTTTGGGCGTTATGTGTGTGTGTGTGTGTGTGTGTGTGTGTGTGTTTGGGCGTTATGCGACAATTGCTTAATCTTTTGTTAAAAGATAGGAAAAAAATATTCATTAAAAAAAATGCAATTGAGGCTATAAATAGCAATCTGGAAGTACTTCGAAACTGTATTCCTGTAGAATTTAAACGCAAACAAAGAACATTTGAAGACCTCGACCATTAGTAAAGCTTCGGAATTTAGAACGTTCCTTTGCTATACTGGAATCGTAGCTTTTTATAATATTCTAGAGAAAAAATATTATGAACATTTTGTTTTGTTAACGTGCTCCATTAGAATTCTGGCCCAACCAGTAAATTGTACGCAAAATAATGCATGTGCTGCAGAAATGCTTAGAACATTTTGTGAATATTTTTGTATTTTATACGGAAACGAAAATGTTTCATATAACAATTTATTGCATTTGGCAGCAGATGCAAAACAAGTTCGGCCACATTGATTCTTACGGTGCATTTAAATTTGAAAATTTTATGCAACAAATAAAAAAATTAGTTCGAAAAGCCTCACAACCCTTAGAAATGATAAAAAATATTAATGAAAATATTAATGAAAATTTTCACAATCAATTAAAACGTTATATTGTTCCATTGTTCGGTCTAATTTGGAATATGCGTTGAGTATTTGGGATCCTGCTTACCATATTTATATCATTAGAATTGAACGGATACAGAAGAAATTTAGTATTGACGATCTTCATAAATTGAATTGGCCATTGGATCCGGACCTCCCAATGTGGCTGAATAAAAAGAATTTGCCATCCTACAATGACCGCTGTAAAATTGCTAAATTGGACTCATTGCCTGTAAGACGTAAATTTGCTGCTTCAACAGTCATCGCTGATTTGCTGAAAAATTCTATTTACTGTCCGGAACTACTTGCAAAGATTGATATTCATGTGCCCTGTAAACCTACTCGGGTCAGGGATTTTATATATTTGCCGACATTTAAATCTAACTATGAATATAATGCTCCAATCCCGTCTATTTGTCGACAATTTATTCATAATTTTGATGTGTTTGAATTTAATATTTCAAAATATACTTTTAAAAGGTAAATCAAAGCTAAATTGTAAAACTGTAAATAAAATTGTAATCAAAAAAGGATTTTCATCCCGTTTATGTTAGAATAAATAAATAAATTTATTTCAGCAATTTTAGCTTTTTCTATAAGCTACTGAAAACAAACAATACTCATATTTTATCAGAAGATACAACTTTCCCAAAAATGAATAAATATACATATATATGTATTTTAGTATAAAAGTTTAGTTTATCAAGGTGGCGATCGTTGTTATACCCATCTATTAGCTAATTTAATTAATTAATTAGTAGCAATTGGCTTGTATTTGTATATTCAAAATATTTGTTATCTTAAATTTATTTATTCATAAAATTTGTTAGTTGAATTTTCTAAACAAGAATATCCATGCGTTACAAACTAACTCATTTAATATGCGCAACACGCAATGATGTATGAACGATTGTAAATTTACAAATGCAAATGACGTAACAATCTAAACATCTTCCTAAACACCGTTTATCTATTAAACTTGTTTTAAGCATTTTTTGGCGATTAACCAAATCATGGTTACTCATTATAAATTGCATATAAACTGCTTATCTGAAGTTATCGTATGAATTTCTAATGAACCGCGCGATATTAATTTAGATTTTGGTTCGGCCAAAGGACGACTGCTTTTTTTTTTTTTTGGTTTTATGTTTAGTTTTCGCTTTAAAAAATAGATTGTTTCTTCCTCCATACCAGCTTAAGCGATACAAACTAAAAAAGAAAAATATTAAAAGTTATGGCTTTTTGTAAATACGATTTATGACAATGTTATTGGATCGTATCTCACTTTTGTTGCTTTTGTACACAAAAAAATATAAAATTTAAATAAATTTAAGTTTTTTTTTGTTGTTGGTAGTTTATACTGCAATTTTGGGTATATTATGTACTTTTTTAAGAAGACTGAATAAATAACGTGTTGAGAGTGCGTTATTTTTATATATGAAACTAGCGCGTGCTGGTTATTTTCTGAAACGTGCTCGCTAAGTCGCTCAGGTATGTGTTTACCGTATATATACTAATTATTTTATCGTACATATACTAATATTTTCTGTGCCTGAAATTATCTTTTTTCTTCGTATATAGGTGGATAAGTTTAATGGTCGAAAGTTAGCGTGAAGTTATTCAGGATCTATTTCAGAAAACGCCTATTTATGCCACTTTTGTGTTGGTAAAATCTTTTTTCTAAAAATTGTTTCGTCTGTCCTGTGTAGGTAGCATTGCAACTACGTACATTGTCCCTGATAAAAAACTTTTGATTGTTTCTTTAAAGGTGTGTTATATTTAATTTTAGAAAACAAACTTGTTGTTTAAGCTTGTGGCTGCACGTCCTATAATTTTAAAGTTATAATTTTAATTTTGAAAAGAATTTCGATTTTTTCGTAAAGATTTTTAACTTAGGGAATGGCCAAATAATTAGTGGTTTCATTTGTTGATCGAAAAACAAAATTTGTATGTACATACATTTTTTTGTTTCCAAATTATGTGGTTTACCAATTTTTTCGGATACTGGTTGCGAAATAATGCATCTTTAAGAATTTTTAAATTTTTATTGTGAAATTTCGTATCGGAAAGTTTCAGATTTTTTGGGTCAGAATTTTAATGGTGTTAATTTTATAATTGTTGGGATGCCAAGAATGAAAATTTAAATGTCTGCCAGACCAAGTATTTTTATGGTACCAATCACATGAAATTTTGCCATTGAAATTTTTTTATCTACTTCTTTTTCTAAAGTAGATTTTATTCTGTTGTTTTTCGAATTAAATTTTTCCAAAAATGAATCAATTTTGGTTATTGGTATTGCCGTAATTATATCATCCACATATCTGAAGTAAAACAATGGTTGAAAATCTCTCGAATTTAAAACCGAAATTTTCAAATTTTCCATTACTAAATTTGGTATGTTAGGACTTATTGGTGAGCCAATAGGTGAGCCAAGAATTGTTTATAAATTTTGTTGTCAAAAGAAAATTCAGAATTGTTTAAAACTACATACACATATCTACAGCAGTAAAAAATTGTATTTTAGTTAATTTTGATTTAGCATTTTTCTTTATTTTCCTCCAATTTTGACTAACAATATTTTTTACAATTTGGGCATCGACGTTGGTAAACAAAGAGGTAACATCTAAAGAGCTTAACAGAAACTTTTGAGCTCGCTCCGAATAGGGTGCGAATGCTAAAGATTTAATTAGTTAAAAAGATATAAAAAAGAGTCCTAAACCAAATAAAACTTTGTTTAATTGAATTTTATATAAAAGAATTTTCATTTTCTTAAGTGAATTTTTCTTTTTTTACGTTTAATAATTTCTTTTTAATTTTGTTTATATTTGTTTGTTTTTTTGGCTCTATGTCAAAATCACAAGCACACACGCTTTTTTCAGCTTGGTACGAGTGACGTAGAAAAGTCCTGGAATAGTTGATAATTTGTTTTTAACGTTGAAAATGTTTATACTGGGGTTTCTAAGGAAAAAGCGAACGACCAAAAAAACCGACCATGTAACAAACACAAAACTGCCAACTCTGTTTAGGTACTACAGAGAAATTTGAAAAATATAGGAATTGGCATTTTTTATGTTACATATTGTAATAAAATTGTATTTCATTCAAACAATTTTATTTAATAAACATACATACTTACAAGGAAATGAATATACACAAAGACAAATTTTCCCTTTTCAAAATACATACATACAAGAAAAAAATCATGAAATATTTTTTTTCACGGTAATTGTGTGTTGTTGTTGTTGCGGTTTGTAATTTTGTAATAAAATCAGTTAGACATAGTTATTCGATAAGAGAGGATGGATGCGCATTATAAAAATATTTTTTTGGCGTAGTAATAGTAGCATATTTACTGCGCCACAATTTTTCCGTGTTTGTAAACCAATTTTTTTTTATGAAAGGAAATGTATTGGAATTTCTATGAACTTTTTTACATGCAGTTTTTGTTCCGCATTCGATCCACTCCTGCACATTCTAAAAGCGATCTGATTATTTAGGGCTGTAACAATTTTTATTGATTGTTTTGAATTAAGTAAGTGACTAATTACTATATAGCTGCATATGTCCATTTAAGAGTTGTTAGCTTGCTAATCACCGTTTCTCTGATTAAATTAAATTCCCAGTTTGTTTAGTTCATACTTTCACTTTACCTGAAATAAATGTGAATTAAAAGTTATACCACGTGAAATAATATTATTTAGGACAATCAATAAAAAGTGCACTTCACACCTTTTCACCTTACAGGACAACACTATGTATGTCATCTGCTTATGCAAGTATATTCAATTAATATTGATCTATCAGCGATCCTCAACAATATAAATTATTATGCAGATTAGAAAATTAAATTAATCTTCCAATTTCATAATTTCGATTATTTATAGTGATCTTGTCCTTCAAAATTGATGCTTGCCATGATCAAATTTACATTTTTTGTTCAAATTTATTATTTAATAAATTATTAAATCACGAATTTTTTAAATAATATCTTGAGCGCAAAAATTGAAGAGAACAAAAAAAAAACATTGCTAATGATATTAATTTTTTTGTTGTTGTCTGTGTAAGCTTAAATAGAAATTTATCATTAAGCGAGTAGACAAAAAAATATTTAACCCGCTTATGAGTAATTTGTCAAAAATAGACGATAGAAAATATTTCAATATCATATCATGAAACTATGAAAGCTGTTCACAAGACTCGAACATAAAGCAGTTTTATAATAAATAAAGAAAAAAAACATATTGTTCAAATCTTTACTCAAATAAGTGTGTGTAGGGTGTGCAATAAAAAAAAATAAGTGTGTATCATCATTATAAAAGTAGGACAGTAACTAACGATGGTTTTTATGAGCTCAGATTATTAAAAGTGGTTGGAACTCTTGCTTCAAATCATGCATTCTATCAACGTCCTGCCATATTAATAAACAGAAGGACCATGAACCAAGAAATAACGGATCTAAATTAATAGATTTCGAGTTAAGCAATTGAGACCTGATTATATCAAGAACCGAACAACTGCACAACGAAAAGAATGCAGTCATTGTTGACGATGATCAAAACAGATGAAACACTGAAAAACTACAAAACACAGAAGATCATCAAAAACACAAGCAAAACAAAATAAAATTTATCTTATAAATAATACTTATCTAATTTAATCATAGTTGATAAGTTAACTAAAACAGTTTAAACCAAATTTTGTAAATCTTCTTAAATTAAATAATTTTCTTAATTTTAACATTGTTTGTTGATATGCAATCGCACCAACTTATGTAATTTAAATTTTGTATTAATAGTAAAAGTATCAACTTAATTATAGCAATAGTAATTCCTTTAAATGTTAGATAGCGATATAATGTGGAACAATTGAATTTATCTCCCTTTCCGGTCCAGTCAATACAATTGTGAGGGTATGAAGCAGAGTCCATAAAAAATATTATTTTTATATGCAATACAGTAAACAGTTCAACTCTCACAATTGTGAAATTATTTTCTTTGCAAACCATTCTGCCAAACTAATATAAGATTTTCGAACCAAGTGTTACAATTGTGATTTTACAGCCATTACTGAATACTTTAATTTAATGTAACAAGAGTGAGGGCTACACTTGAACTGTGATTAAAATACAAAAAAATAAATAAAAAAATAACAAAAACCATCGGGCTTTGATCGTGACCATCACAAATGTTACACTTGACCTTTAGTTAATAAGGAAAATTTTCTTTTTTGGTCCGCAAAGGGATGATACCAGTTTCTTGTATATAAAGACGCACTAAAATATTCTAGAAACTCTCTTTTGTGAATAAAAATTGTAGAAAAATATTAAATTATAAAATACAGTTACCATATTTTTATACAGTGAGGCCGTGAGTGAATTAGTTAAAAACCAGTTAAAAATTAAAATGTTGATATAGGCCGTGTGTGAATTAGTTAAAAACCAGTTAAAAATTAAAATGTTGACATAAAAGTTAAAATTAAAAAATAATTTACTCACCACAAAAAATAAATAAAAAATGTATCATGGTAGGCACAGCATATAAAATTTAACAAGCGAGTTAAGAAAACATAACCTCGTTTTTTTAATATTGGTTCAGTTGATACATAAGCACGACGTGTTTCTTTCTGTTTCTTCTTAAAACAGCTTCATTTGATAAATTACGCTTTTTATAAAGTAATAAAATAGATAACAGACTAGGAAAATGATTGTTATAAATGCGCTTCATGTTGTTGATCAGTTGTCACAATTTTAATTTTTAACTAATTCACACAGCAATATTAAATTTGGTAGATAAAAATATTTCACCCACGATAATTTGATTTTCACCAAATTTTTAACCAACAATTTTTAACACTCACGGCCTTAATAAAGAAGTGACAAAACAAACAAAGCAAACCATGCATTTTTATTTTTTATATATGTACCGGAATAACTTGGATTCGAGAAAGCTGCTTCGATAATTGTTGCCCAAATTGGATACGAGATACACCACAACCGATATTTTGGACCTGCACCTTCAACTTGGGCAACCAATAAAACAACGATTTCATCACAACCAAAGCTATTCAACCGGACATGAGATATTTTAAACAACCACATGAACAAGTATACATTACGAATTACCACACAAACAAGTGTACAGAGATTAAAGTTTAGACCGAACCCATTGGCAGCAACTTTGTTCAGTTCGGACCGATGAATTTTTTGTGAATTCCAGCTTTTGTCTACATTATCTCTTCAAATAAATAATACTGCTGATGAACGTGGTCAATCTTATACGTATTTAGGATTGGTAGTTGATTGTAAATTCAATCTAACATACATGTCGATAAAATTAAAAGGTCAATAATGCCTTATATTTTTGTAACAAGAAGAACAAACCAAAATTTGCCAAAAAGTATACTTTTCCTTATTTATAATTATTGGATCTTTATATTTTGCTAAAAAAAGCTATTAAATAATTTTGAAATTACCAGTTAAAATACCTTCCAATGAATTGTTCAAAAATATTTTGTCTTAAGGTAGTATTTGTCAAAGGGAATTAATTATTATTACATTTAAAATAATTAAAGGATTAATAAAACATAATTTTGAGTTAATACAAATATCCGATGTGCATGTGTATCTCATTATAGAACTAATTTCTTTTCGACTTATATTTCCAACAATAATGTACACTTTAGGTATATTCAATTGTATAACAAGCTATCACATGACCTAAAGGAACAGTTAACCCTAATAAAATTCAAGAAAACAAAAACCGAACTGAGCTTCAAGGTAATTTAATATTGTAGTTCAACGTATAATTCTATTACATTTCAATTTACTAATATTTATTATTATTTAAAATTTTGTCGGATTCGTAAATTAATGTAACTACATTTAATGTAAGAAAATAAATTTAAACTATTTATTTGCTTTGAACCCGCAATGGCCATATAATTCATTATCATTAGATTAAAAATTATAATTAAATCGTGTATTAAATTATTAAATAACAATTCGTATTAAGAAATATTATATCAATACCACTATTGTAAAAATTATGATCTGCACATAGTTCTTTGAACTCTGTAGAGAAAACAATAAAATAAAATAAAAATACCATATTTTTTAAGTTCAATTGTAGCATGTGTGCAGCCCAGGGCATCTAAGGGCATCACAGATCTGTTATTGCTAGACGCATATTGGTAGACGCAATTTGTCTACAGTCGTTGGCCAAAAAACGTGCGCGCCTATTGAAACCACATAAATATCTTATTTAAAAGTCGAATACAGTGTTGAATATTATATAGAAAATATGCTTAGTTTTGTTGCTATGGCTTTACAAGATTCTTGCCCAGTTTCAATGATAGCGGTTGCACCAGATTTTTCTTTGTCGCTGATAGTGATGTCCTTTCCACCCATTTTTTCGAAAATATAAAATTTGAGAGTGAGATAAAAATTTTAAACATACATACATACTTTAATATGACGAAATATCACGTAAACAAAACACAAAATAAATAATTTTTTATATAAACGAATTTTTAATGGTTCACACATACTGTCTACAAAAAAAAACTTTAAATAACAACTAACAAAACACTAAACTTATCAAACAAGTCATACCCTATTCACTACAAAAAAACACACACAAAAATCAGAAACGCTCAAGCGATCGATTAAATCCCTATATTAAGGCGATCGGTTAAACGCACGTATAAACCAGAGCACGAAGATGAACTAAACGTCGCATAAAAAAAGTAGAAGCAAACTTAAAGAACAGAAAACAAAATGTAATTGTACCGTATTTACAACGTTTAAATGAGGTACCCGCGCAATTTTTTTGGCCAACGACTGTTATGTGATGTTCTATTCACCCAAGAAGTTGGATCTGAATCAAAAAAATTGGCGCCAGATCGAGATTTTGTGTTTTATTGACACAAAAAAATCAATAGATTGTTTGATCTAGATCAAATTTCGGATATCGCATTTTTTTATTTTTTTAAACTCACTTTTCTTAAACTCACTAATACGTGGAAATATTCATTTTTTGTTATTATAAATGAAAGCTAAAAATCTAAATATGTACAGGTTTTTGGTTGGCATCATTCGTGTATTGAATGTTGTATTGTGAGGTTATTTTCAATAAGTGCCTTAAAATTGTAATTAAAATACATCTAATAGCATCCATTTTTCATACTCAAACAATACCAGCAATTTTATTTTGGCTACAGATTATGCGTGTAAATAATAATCTTCATCTTCTTCCGCTGGCGCTACAGACCATGAAGGGATTTGGCCGCCTCAACGATGCTCCTCCAAATAATTCGATCCACCACAAGAGAATGCCAGACACGGTGACCAAGTGTGTATAGGTCCCTCTCAACGTCGCCCATCCATCGGGTAGGTGGTCTCCCATCATGAGGTCCTACTTCGCTGGTGCCGACTCCAAGGCCTGTTTAGTGGTCCGATTTTGTGAACGAAGTGCGTGCTCTAGCCATCTCAGCCTTGACGATTTTATGAATCCTATGATGTCGACTTTATCGAGATCATTTCTGATCTCGTGATTCATTCGCATTCTGTACGTGGCTCCCTCTTTAATGGGACCGAGAATTCTTCTTATCATCTTACGCTCAGTTACAGTTACAGCGATTTTCTGGATGTTTTGTGCTGTTAGTGTCCAAAGGTGACAACTGGTCTTATCAGCGCCTTGTACATAGATGTCCAATTTTATTTTGCGCGATATATGAGGAGACTTGAAAATTTTGATATTAGTGTAAAATGCTCGGTAGCCTGCTGCGATCCTCGATGAAATGTCTACAGAAACGGAGTTTTGCTCAGTGATCAGTGATCCTAGGTATTTAAACTCATTCACCTTTTCATATTGAGTATCTCCTGAAATGAAGTCGCCACGAGTCTGCCTTCTCGCGGTCACCATATATTTGGTCTTCGCTTCATTGATCTGAAGGCCTATTTGTTGGGCTGTTAATTCCAATGGGAGGAAGACCTCTTTCAGAGAGATGATGTTGCGACCCAGAATGCAAATATCGTCCGCGTATGCTAATATCTGGGTTGATTTATAATACAGGCAGCTACGCTGCGCTATATTAAGCTGACGAATGACATACTCCAATGATAGATTGAATAGAGTTTGAGCTATTGGGTCTCCTTGCCGCACTCTAGATGTTATCTCGAAGGCATCCGAAATGTTGCCTTCTATTAGCACCTTACATATTGAGCCATCCATTAAAGCTGGCACATTGAAACCAATTTTGATGGTATGCCCAGATAGGACAATACGTTCCATAACGTGTTCCTCTTAATGCTGTCGTACGCCTGTTGAAAATCTATGAATATACCGTGGACAGGGATGTTTTTTGATAGCATTTCTTTTGGTGGTCAGGCTGCTGTGTATGCAGGGGGATAAACACAAGACTTGCTTCATGTGCCGTAACTGCATACAACTTCAGCAAGTGCTCAAACTGCCTCTTCGTGGCGGCCACTAGAAAATACTCTGTTAAAAGAGTATGCTAAAGTGTGAGGGCTGAGGTCCTCCTACAGAAGGTTGGCGTTGGGTTAATAGCCCAACCTGTAAACATTATTTTGTTACGAAACCTCAACATGAGCAAATAATAATCGCTATTTTTAAAAAGCCAATCAAAACAACATATTATGTTTACCAGCACAACTACAAAAGCAGATCATAATATGTTTTTATGTTTTATTAGAACCATCAAATCTAAATTTTTCAAAAAAAGTGAATAGAATTCGACATAGTAAATGTGTACTCAACAATAAAAATTCGTTTGTTTGTGTTTTAATTACGTGATATTTCGCCATATTTTGAGGTATGTTTAACATTTTTATCTCACGTACAGTGGCTGTTAAAGTGAAATTTTGTGTAAGATTATTAAAATCTATGTTTAGGAAAAAATGGTTGGAAAGGTCATCAGCGACAAAGAAAAATCTGTTGCAACCGCTGTCATTGAAACTGGGCAACACAACAATTGGAAAACTGGGCATATTTTTTCTAAATTTAAACACTGTAATCGACTTTTAAAAAAAAAATATTTATGTGGTTTCAATACAACCAGATATGATTCCACTTGCAGACAACTTTTACGTAATAAAACCTCACCTCGTCAGAAGCATAGTATGTACAACAGAGGCAAAAATGTCTGCAAAGTTTCTACACGATAACCCTGCTCTACTTAAGAAATTTGAGTTTTGTTCATTATCGGAATTAACCAGACAAATCACTCCACGAACTAAGAAAGCCATGCACCACCATCCATAGATTTGAGAAAGAGCTATTAATCTGTCTTACTCATTTATGTAAGTTCGGACCTGGAGTTAACTTCAGTTGCGCGTCGGAGCTGACAAGCACCATTTTTAACCTTTTAAAGTCAAAGCACGAGAAGGTTTTGTTCAAAGTCTTTTGCTAAGTATCAAGTGAACAAGAGTCGGAGATTGTTTTCCTTAATGCCGATGCATGCAATTCAATGTCACTAGCCCCTTACTTGCTTTTGCATTTTTCCAGCATTTGCGAATCACACTTGAGAGAGTGTTCTAACTCGATGCCTACGTTGCCTCTAAATAGCCTCTTTAAGTTACAAAATTGAGTTTCTATTAAGAATGAATATATAACATTTTCCAATATGTTTGTTTATTTTTCATCGCCAGATACAGTACATTCATACCGGTGGAAAAAATATTTCCTTTAGAAAGTGAATATTGAAAAAAAAAACGATTCCAAAGTTGACTTAAACCGTCCGATTATATGTTATAATCTGCCATAATTCGCATATAATTAAATTCGCGAATTTGAGATGATGGGAATTTTAATGTAATCCGATACAGACAACTTTATTAATTTCAACACTAAAAATGAATTTATAATTGGGCTATATATTAGATAATAATAAAATCGACGTCACCACATATACAACAATTGAAAATTTGAAACCATATGCTATACTATATACTATATGCAATAACAATTTTTTTGTTTATATTTAGTTTTGATAAATTGTGTTAAGACAATATTAATTATAGTATGTACTCTAACACTGTACCGAATTATACACATTAAATGTGCGAATTAAATTGCAAAAAAAAAATCAATCTGACGCACATATGTTTACATAGTCAAAAATAAAAATACAATTTTTTGTTTTTTTTTTTGTTTTCGTCAATGTCATTATGACCATTCATATGTGAACTAATCCGTATTTACTATTTATTATTAAGTTTTTTGCTTGCGTTATGCGAGACAAACTAATATTCAACAAACCAATTAAAATTAGTTTCGAGAAACATATCGAAAATTTGCAAACACAAATCGAGTTTAGATAAGTTTTGTAACTAACCTGAATCAATTTAAGTCTTATTGGGCAGCAGCAGCAACAGTTAACAGCCAACATGTCGTATTAAACAGCAATAATACAATTTTTTTTAAGAAATAGATTTACGAACCTCTAATAATAAATTATTATCGCACCTTTATCGTTTTTTGATGGAGTATGTGCATCGTTAACTTTCATTTTATTTATTACACTTGTACGTGATCATTAACATATGTGAATATGTAGTAGCTCAATTCATACTATGGCTTTAGCAATTAATTTTATTGTTTATCTGTGCTTCTCTGGTAGTTATTAGTTTAAACAAAAAATTATCTCGATTGTAAGGTAAAAAATCAGGTTATTTATTTAGGTTAAGGGCCTGACTTGAAATTGATATTTAATTTAGATAATAACTAAAACCGGAAACGTATTAGTTGACGACAAGTCAAACTTGTTTGTTTTCTTCTCTATAGATATCTGTTATATTCTTAAATAGCGTTCAATTATACAGGTTATAGTTAAGATGGAACTGGCAAAATTTAATAAAGAAAGAATTATAGAGCGGAACTTTAAGCGGAAAGAATTATAGAGCAGAGGGAGGATAGACGAGGATAAAACAAAACAATAATTGGGTACAATAGTTCAGCAGCACGATGAATGGAGAACAATTTTGTTAATATTGTATATTAACAAGTAAATAGGTTAATTTCAACAATACAACTATATTGAAACAGTATTTTTTTTAAAGAGTTTGCAAAAGTTTGCAAAAGTTTGGCTGAGCTCCCTTTATGAAGAAACATGCAGTGTAGGTACAGCTTGCGATTCTAAGTTTATAAACCATATTTAAACAGGTGGCACGATACAGAAATTATTTCCTCATAGAAGATGTCTTAGATCATAGAAAAGTGAAGGTGTTACGAGAATAAGCATATTATTTAAACACATAAACAGTATCCTGGAGTGATAATTACAAGCACCGCTAAATTTTTAAAACTCCGAATAAAACATAATAAATTGTTGTTGCATTAGCCTAAAGATGAACTCGATCTGTCGATCACATATAGATTTTCCTTAATGGTATATGTATAGAAAACTTTTACCCAACCATAATATTACAAGAAGAAACATGATTAAGCATATTTAATTGTATTATTATGATTGTTGTTATTTATATTTACATTTCAATTATTATAAATAAAAAATAATTTTTAACAGTCAAAACAAAAATTCCTCTTCCATACGATATAATCAGTAGAATGTTTCTAGTTCGCGCATCTTTCGAGACAAAAGAAACCAAAACGCTATACAGACTTTCCCTTTCATATTCAAATTGAAGTGGAGTGGAGCGGTACCGCATGTATAAATCAAAAAAATCAATTTTGAATAGATCACGGTGGAATATAATAATGACTCAATTTTGATTGCATTTACATCATTGATCAAATACAACATAACGATCTCATTATGTTGACGTGAGTGAGAGAGAATTGTGATACAAAATTTTAATTTAAAATAATAAGCCTCAATATAATAATTGAACAATTGAAACAACTACTATTCGAATTGTGTAAATTAAATTATAACTATTAATTTTCCATTAGTTTTGCATCTGAATTTTATCTGAAGCAACACGTTTAAATAGCATATCCAACTGTGCACCATACAAATTTTATGTTTTGTGCTTTTTAAAAGCAAGACAAATTGAAGATGAGATTAATTATACGAGTAATACAATAATTGAAGTATATCGAACGAAGTAATTGTTTATTAGTTATTACTTATTAGTTTATTACATTTTTGAATAAACAAATACAGCCCAGAATATAGCCCAAGTTTCTTTAAATTTTGTAGAAAAAAATGATTACATGTCCAATTTCTATATGTTAATTAACTGAGTGAGGTCAAGCAAAGTTCATTTAACTAAATAAATAAATTATATGAAAATAATTTTTTTTGTATATCTATTTAACAATTTGCCTTTTACCTCTATGAATCTCTCTACAAACTTAATTTCAAGTAATTGTGAAAAAGCCGAATGACAGGCTTTGCATATCAAATATTCATTAGAAAAATTCGTCAGATCTTAGGTGATTATACCAATGAAATGTGTCAATTCTTTGAGTCAAAAGTGTTTGTGTTACCTTCGAAATACTAATTAATAAACAAAATAATTATAAATTTATCGTTATGAGTAATGAAAAATAGTTTAAACGTAATTTTTTGTTTTTGTTTTTAATTGGAAGGTTGAAAAAGTCGACGCTGGTTATAAGATTGATCGGTAAACCAAATTTGGTGCAGAGTTTATATCGTTTTATTTAGCGGTTTATTACGAGCATGGTTTTTTTAGGCAATCTTTAAATCTAAAATTTTCATTGGGATTCCACATCCGATATTAATCTTAATCGTTAACTATTCGTATCAACTATTATCCATCTTAATGGTTCAATATGAACATTTCGAATTTGTTGGAAGATCATTAAAGGTATATCAATAAAACCTACCTAAGCAGATTCGGCATTTGCTACATTTTATTTGATACGCTCAACTTTTAAAATAAATAAACTAAATCTGAAGTTCTATAAGGCTTTTTTATAATAAAATTGGGATTTATATTGAAATGGGACTATAAATTCCGCTTTAGTGGAATGAAATGTCGAATTTTCTCGTTGTGTAATTGTT
The DNA here is from genome assembly GCA_963556165.1 of Tipula helvola. Taxonomy (NCBI): domain Eukaryota; kingdom Metazoa; phylum Arthropoda; class Insecta; order Diptera; family Tipulidae; genus Tipula; species Tipula helvola. Next base: position 210,426,535 of record OY744482.1, read on the forward strand.
GTATAATTACCTCCCACCAGACAGTCCGGACGCTGTAGCGCAGTAACGCAATAGCTCAAATGTTAAATTACATGAAAATATATGCGTATTGGGTTACGACTGGCCGCGGTGTCGTAAACAGTACGCAGAAAATGAAATATTGCCTATATAAAATTCCTCCACCCGATGTCCATCGCGTATTCTGTATTTGTTCTGTTTATGTTCTATGATTGGATTATGCTAAGAGCTGTTTGTATGTGTTCAAATTTGTTTTGTTTTGAAACATATTTTTAAAAAAAAATTTCATATTAATCATTGGAAGTAAACTCAACAAATACATGAACGGAAAAAAATTATTGAATTGAATTTTTTTTGCTAAAATAGCAAGCCTGTTAAATCAGTCTATTTTGAGTCACGTGTACGAAATAAACCAATCAAAATAACATTACACTGATAATTTCCCTAGGGAAGTTATCAGTGTAATGTTATTTTGATTGGTTTATTTTGTACACGTGACTCGAAATTGACCGATTTAATAGGCTTCCTATTTTAGAAAAACATAATCTGGCTACTAGATGAAAAGAATTTATAGTTTTATTTTACAATAAATACTGTTTCAAAATGACACTTTCATAGAACAATTTACAATCTAGCAGCCTTACTACTAGAATAAAATAAAATGCAAAAAATTTCTCACCGAATATCCCTCGAGCATTGATAAATACCTCATAATTTTATTATATTTTTTTCTCAAGCACGTTGCTTTTAGGTAACAGCCCTCAGTCTACGGCTTCAGGCTGTTACCAAGCAACGTGCTTTCGAAAAATATAATAAAATTATTTCGGGAAATTATCAATGCTCTTGGGATATTACTGCTGATAATTTGTGCATTTTTGTCCGTATGTATAGTACCTTTGAGTATATATACTCAAAGATAGTACTTACGACTTGTGTAGTTGGTTATTGATTTTGCGTGAGGTTTTTTTTTTCTTTGGAATGTTTCATTTCATCCTGTTATGGGGATGGTGGTGTGTGTAGTGGCATTATTTGGAGCGGAGAAGAAATGTTCGGATGGCGTGATTTGATGGTGACGCGCGTTGTTTTTCGGTTTCGGTTTTTTTTTTGTGAACTTAGAATTTTTTTTTTTCAGACAGTCTAGTTTGGAGTCAAGAAAAATTGATAGTTCGTTTTTATTATATAAACAAATTATTTCTTGACCTCCATTATATAAAATTTATATATACATATATATATTTTTTTTTGAAAATAAGTTTTTCACGAAAATAAAAAAATAAAAGAGGACAAATAAAGAATTAATAAAAAAAAAAGTAAAATTCGCAAGAGGGATAATAAATATGAATTAAAATAAAGTTTGCTAAAATTGTACATTTAAATTCCTGCTTTTTAATTTCCTGTTATAGTGAATAAGCTTAAGTGAGTCGTATAATTTGGCGGCTTGTATTCAGTGGCTTCGTGTGGGACGGCGCTGTTAGCGGTGTAGATAGTAGATACAGGCAGTCATTACGGAAGTCGCCGGAAGTTGAAGCTGTCATCCCTGAACGAACGCACCCTATTTATTATTTTTTTTAGTCACTAAGGACGTGGCAAAATAAAGTTAATTTTGTCTGGTCCTTCTCTCATTCCCTCATGCGGTTATAGAAGCATGATAGTTAGTTTGGAAAACCCCACGCCGCACCGTGAGCTCTAGCCAGCTACGCAAACCGCACCAAACCTCTGCTTGCATGATTCTATAACAAAATCCAATGGATTTTGTTGACAAATACTAAAATTAAATTATTTTCAATATTGCACACAAGAACGGATTGCTGTGTAAATGTTTTAAATTATGTATTTATGAACTGTCGAGATTGTCTTCACCTTTAAGGTATAAACAGAACAAAAGCGACAACGACGAGCGTCGACGAGTAAAAAAAAAAATATCGCCGCGATATCGCTGTAGTTAACATAACAACAGCGTCAGCGCATGGCGATAAAAAAATAACAACAAACGACATTACCTAAATTTTGTGTTTTTGGCACATGAATATTATAATTTAATATTGCCAAGAAGACGTTGGTGGGTATAGATTTTCCGTTTTATTAAAGAATTGATTGAAAAAAATGGTTAATAATATGACAGCTATCGTATTCTACTTAAAAATATAAAAAAACAGTAGGCAAGATTGCATCGTCGGCGATAAAATTAGAAATAGATTCTAAAAAAAGTTCGGCGATATTGTTGTCGTCGCCAGCGATATTGGTTCTGTTAGCATCGTATGATTTCTGTGTATTTTAATTTGACAGGCGTCATCGCTCGTCGTCGACGCTCTAGTTCTGTTTATACCTTTAATTGTATTAATGCCATGTGGAGTGCAAAAATAATTAATTGCATAATATAGCAACCTTGTAATTTCAAATTAAATTATTAAAAAAATTTGCGAAAACAATTTGACAAAAAAATTTCCTTAAGTTAACATTAATATTGACTCTAATTTTGTTTGTTTTCGCAGATTGAAGCCCCATACTACAAAAAAAAATTCAGTAACTTTTATGGTACTTTCGCAACAGAAGAACTTGACGAACATAAACTTTTCTCAACTTTTCGGTAATTTTTTTCCCCTCCATGCCAACTTAAAAAAAACATAATTCTTTTTTTCATACGAGAAAAAAAATTTATGTTTTTTAAGTTGGTATGGAGGGGAAAAAATTTTACAAATTATATGAGAAAATTTTTTTGTCCGTCAAGTTCTTCTGTTGCGAAATTACCATAAAAGTTACTGAATTTTTTTTGTAGTATGCGGCTTGAAGGCATACAGAAATAGAAAAATGGAATTAGATAGAGGAATTACTGAAGACAGCAAATAAATGAGAAAGTATGAAAATTATTGAACAAAACTTTATTTTCCATTAACACACCATCTATTAGTTATTCTTTAACACTAAAAATTCTCTCTTCACCATAAATATTTGTAAATTTGTGTACAATTTTTTACGATAAAACTAACATATGTACAAAAATTTTAGATGTAAACCAAAATGTGAAGCACAATAATCCTTTCCTTGAAAACAAATCATGAAACAATATAAATACATATATTTAAAATCGTACATTAAAATGTTTCTTGTTGAATTATTGGGCAGGTAATTGACTATGTCCAGCCAGGAATAATGAAATACAATATTTTTGATCTGAAAAGGTTTAAAAATAGAGTACACAAATCGCGACCTTAGAATAACACTGTTAAACTGACATTTTTTGACTTTTTCAGTATTTACTCAAAAATCTGCTATTTTTTTTTGTTTCAATGATAGCATAAAAAAAGTAGTTGTAAGTACACATATTCTTCCATTATTTTTGCGTTTATTAAGCTAATAAAGTTGTATCTACCAGTTAGAATTGTATAATTACAACAATAACAAATCTTAATGTAGATGCAAGTTGTAATTCTTACAACTTTGAAATTCTCTCTCATATCTGTTTAGTGCGTAGTTACAATAAAACGCTCCTACGTCCAAGAACAATGACAGTTCAATTTGGCGCTTAAACCAGCACGGAGGTGTAAGTTTCGCTGTAAGTTGTATAGTATATTTTATTATCATATATTTTATTAAATTAGTAAGTCTACACAAAAAAATACACATCGGTACGGGATTTGGGAAATAGCCTTATTTACCTCTCTGAAGGCGGGTTTTCAGATGTATTCGTTTGTTCGTTCTTTCGTTCTGAATTTTTTCTTAATCAATCGTATTCCTTGAAAATGACGTTATTTTTCGTTCGTGTTCCTTTGATTGAATTAAAAAAAAATTGAGAACGAAAGAACTTTGAACGAGTACTGTAACGATCATTTAACGGACGTGTAACGTACAACGTTTTATTTCATACTATATGGGACATTAATTCGATTTTTTAATTTAAAATTAAATTTTAAAGTAAAAACATGAGTTTGAAATTTAGAGAAAATCAATCCAAATGATTTTCAAATTATCAAGTTACCCTAGTTATTTTTTTTTGTTTGTTTGGTTTTACAGTCTACTCTACTGTAATAGCTCGTTTTCCGGACACTTTTGTTCTCTGACGTAATGATTCATTTCCCGGACTGAAATCAATCACATAAACATTGATTTTCGGTATAGTATGAAATAAATAATTATATATGTATGTAATAACTTTTAAAAAAAAATAACACTAAATACCTTGCAAAATTTTAAAAATTTGGTGCCACTTGACAATGAATAGTTGTTTCCAAAGTAATTTTTTACGCTGAATCCGAATCTGGGCTCAGAATTGCTCTATCACGTCAGGTTTATGAGATATTCTAACCTAAAAGTGCAAAAAACACTTTTTTGACGTATTTGAGGTTATCTAGCACCGCGATTTTTTTTTTCTTCAAAAGTTCATGTGTGGGATCTTATAGTACAAGTCTTCTTCTTTCAAATGCAATTGAGTTTGCTCAAATATGTTTTTTTTTCGCCGAGATATCGCATTTTCAAAATTGCATGTTCGTGAATTTGTCGGTATACGAGTACTGTATAATACACTACCTTTTATACCTACGGTATATATGCACTTTTAGGTTAGAATATCTCATAAACCTGACGTGATAGAGCAATTCTGAGCCCAGATTCGGATTCAGCGTAAAAAATTACTTCGGAAACAACCATTCATTGTCAAGTGGCACCAAATTTTTAAAATTTTGCAGGGTAGTGTTTTTATACTGAAAAATTCACGAATATGCAAATTTGAAAATGCGATATCTCGGCGAAAAAAAATGATATTTGAGCAAATTCAACGGCATTTGAAAGAGGAAGACTTGTACTATAAGATCCTATACATGGCTTTAAAAAAAAAGTAAAAACTGCATTGCTACATAACCTCAAATATGTCAAAAAACAGTGTTTTTTGCACTTTTAGGTTAGAATATCTCAAAAACCTGACGTAATAGAGCCCGGATTCGGATCCAGCGTAAAAAATTACTTCGGAAACAACTATTCATTGTCCAGGGGCAAAATTTTGCAGGGTAGTGTAATTTATTTTAATTAACTACATATAATAAACGGATTAAATTTTCAGAAACTTTAATATATTTAAGTTGGTCTGAATATTTGTTCTGGCTGCCTATCTGAATATTTCTTTTTTTTTATACAGTTACTGTAGAGCCATTAGCGGCCACAGGCAGCTAGTAATTAATAAAATTACATTTATTTAATAGGTGTTTCTGTAATATTTATTTAAGTTTGAATCACTTATATTACATCAAGGCAGACGTAAAATTAAATTTGTACAAACCTAAAAACGATACCATAGTGTCAATTAGTGGTGATGTTGTAATTGGTGAAGCAATTATTTTAGGAGACTCTATGGTTTTGTCCGAGGAAGTTTTAGCGGAAATCTGCATTGATCAAAATGAAAATATTGAAAAAATGCCCTTTTGATTTTTACCTTCTTAAAATTTTAATTTTAATTCTGCTTTTCTTAATATTTCTTGTAAAATAGAAGAAATGTGAAATACATAAGATGTAATTTGGTTCATCTGATGTAACAGTTAGCCCTCCACGTTGTGAATAATTAAAATAATGTGAATTAAGTAAGGCCGCCTTTTTTTTCCAAAAATAATTTTTGCATGACCAACATTTCTGTTTTTTTGACACGGAAAAAGCTGCATAACCGGATACGTATTTATTTGCGTCAATATCAATTTCTACGTTTTCTAGATAACATTCATCGTCTAACATTCTTTCAAATTCCGTTAAATCCATCTCTTCGTAAAGCGTGTTCTCGTTATTAGGTTGCATTAGTTTCCTTGCATTATCCTTTTGTTATGTGCGACAATATTGTTATCCTCATTTTTTTCACACTCCACAACCTCTGTGTAGAATACTCTATAGTTACAACCAGCTAACGAACGGTAAAGTCTAAATCTATCTTCTAAGCCATCAATTTGTAATTTTCCGAGCACAAGGTAATTCTACGTTACAATTGGTAAATGAATATGGATTAAATCAATTAAAGTGCGAGTGGTTAGTTTTAGGGCTTCTCCAGTACCTTTTGTTAAACTACCACTATTATTATTATTTGTACTGGAGTTCCAAACATCCGGCCAAGTTAAAAATTTGGCTAAAAATAAAACTTTGTCGTCTGTGATCGATTTTATGGGCTGAGTAGACTCTATTCTTTTCATTATGCCCTTTAAAATTCCTTTGTTGTTTACAATATTCCACCATTTATTAGCTTGCAGAAGTCACCTGTTTCTCTCATGCCATTGTAGTGGTACAATGCAGCCATTGTACTATCGTGAAATAAATGATCCACTAAACGAACATTTTGTCGCTCTAAACTATTCGGGTAAACAGTTTTGTGATTCAATTTATATGTTATTGTGATTTGCGACTCTGATTTTGTTACCTTATCGTATAATGCTTCTAAATCCGAATAAGACGCTTGTTTAATTGAACAATCTTCAAAGTCGGGATAATTAAAAGTTTTATTATCATTTGATAGATTAAGCCAATTATTTCTAATATTTTTGAAGAGATGAACGGAGTTATATTGAAAGAATATTTTTAAATTCGGAAAACCAGGTGTAGAGCGGACTTATTAACGGTCCTAGCTCCTTGTAACTGTCAGAGCTTCCGCACCCAATGCGCGATCCTGCAAGTAAAGATTAATAGCTACCTTAAATTTATTAATTTTATATTCCTTCGGAAATTTGAAATGTATTAGCGAATTCAACTTTTTTGATGTTCGGTATATAAATTCGCGCTTGATTTCTTCAGTTCGAGGTTTCGGGAGCTTCACCGTAAACCTATGTGCATTGGTTGTTCCTCTTGTTACTCTTGTTGTTGTAACGAATGGTGGTATTTTCTCCGATAGTTCTGCAGAACATTTACCATGTAAGCATCTGTAGAATACGCAGAGTTCTGCAACATCTCTGCGATGCTGTAAGCTGTCTAGTTCTTGAGTAAGTCTAGTTCTTGAGTAAGTCTTTGGAACATGTTTTGATTAATTTTATTATTGTCGGTAATAATTACAATTACAGTAACACCAAGTGCTTGTACAAATTCAATCACATATTTTGTCATATCATGTAGTGTTTTGCCGGTAGGACGTAATACTGGTAACAGACGAACTATTTGTGTAAATCTTCCGAGAGTTGATTTAATCATGAATGTCATCACGGTTCTTGCACATTCAGTGGGTTCATTTAAAGATTGCCCGACAATCTTATTACTTTTATACTGCAAGCCTCTTTCGATATAAATTTCATCTATTAAAAACAAAAAAATAATAATTCTCATCATTGCCTGAAGAATTATAGTCCGGAGTTATATGAAAATGAGATGAAATGTATTTCAAATATGACACGTGAGGCAATATTAATTATTTTTTTTAAATGTTATAAGTTGCCGTAGAATGTGTGTAGAATTAAAAGGCAAATACTATTGTATCGGATTCGTATGAGGGTTTCAATCGTTTAAAATTTTCAATTTGATTAATTATGATATCTAATTTGCTGCGATGCATGAAATCTTCATCAATTTCTCTAGCGATTCCTAAATGGTGCAATGCGCGATCTAATAAATGGTTTCGAATTTCCAAAACATCTTTGGATTCTTCTTGGAATTTATCAAGTAAATTGGCTATTTGAGACCACTTCGATATTCTTGTATTTGTGGGTAACATTTCTAAATCCACGCTGAATAATTCTGAATCTTCAATGATAACCTTGACGTAGAGCTTGTTGAGCTTGTAGATATGTACTTTGAAATATTTAGTTTTTCCGAGAATCGGTTAATTAAAATCTCCAATCTACCAATATAATCCGGTTCATCACTTGGTGTTGGTTGAGTTGAAACAAAATTGATCTGGCAATAAAATGAAGGGTATAGAATTATCATTTAAGTTATGCTGTTTATGTTCGTTTGGGCGATATTGGGCCATTCGTTTGGGTCATTATTTGAAGTACAGCCTAATTCTGCGCAACGTCGAGGCATTTTTAAATAATTTAATTTAAATAAAAAAATATATATGTACGTAAAATAAGGGTACCAAGCCACCCAAGTGACTTTAGCGGGTACCAGGAAATCTTATACTAATATCACAGATATAATCACGACCGAATTTTATCACATAAAGTACAATAGATATCACCGGAATATAAAATGGTTGCCAAGGTATCTGAATTTGAATGAAAAAAAATCCTGATTTGTCTTTGATCATCGATATATCAGCGAACAATGATTGCTCAGTAAATTTTAGAGCAGACTTGAGTCAATTTTCTACAAGACCTTTTAATGATTATTTGAGAACAATGTTTTTTCACCCTCAACACTAATTTGAAAATAATACAAAAAAACGACTTTTTATCTAGTTTTAGTAAATCTACCGTTACTTTACAAATATTGATGAGAAGAGTAATGTTTATAGTTTTAAGTACGTATAAGCGATGCCTCATGCACAAACGATTAACTGAAATTTCAAACCGTCAAATCCAATTTTTGACAAAATTGTTTCATTGCAGTATTAAAACTTTTGAAAAATGGTTCAAATCTATCTAAACGTACCACATTATTCTTAGAAAATTTGATAAAAATTGATTTAATTTCATTTAAAAACCCCAAATTTTATGTTTTGACAGTCGGATTCTAGCTGGTTTTCGGCTTGACTTGATTTTCAAAAAAACAGAATGATTAATTAAATTAATAATGTTTGTGTCTGCCTACGCATAAGCAACGAACATAAAATATTTCAAAAAAAATTAAAACTGTCTTTAATTAGTGAACTAACTAACTTAGATAAAATCCAAAAAAAAGGACTCTGACATCGTCCGGAAATTAATCACTTATAAAATAAAAATAAAAAATCAATCCGAACTTAATTGTTATTAATTTAATTCTTAAAACCAAATTTTATATTTGCACCAAAACACTTAACAAATTCGCTCAGCTATTGTAAATCGTATCCAAATATTATTTTTAGTCCGCTAGGTGGATTACCGCATGTAGAATCTCACTAAAATCGATAAATATGTCTTTAATTTAATGTAATATTATACGTTTAATTGAATAATAATTGGTTTAATCATTTTTATAGAATTTAAATATTTCTAATCATTTACTAACCCTCAAATATTAATAATTTAAATATCTCACTTGATAAAACGCACCGGCTGCTTTTGAAATATTTATCTCGAATGAATTTCTTAAAGAGTGTCAGAGAGTGCTGGTATTGAAAGTTATGTACATTGTTCAACTTGGCGTCACAAAACAAATTGGTTGCTTATTCGCTAGAGAAATTGAAGAGTACGTTTTTCAAAACAGAAGAAATAAATTCAAAATTTGATTCCGAAAATGATTTCCGAAGTGAAAGTCAAGAAGCATGAACACTGCAATGTGACAAAAATAGGCTTTGAAATTGGTGTTCTGATTTTAAAAAAATTAAAAGCGGCAGGCCTCCCTGAATACAATTTTTGGGGTTTTAATTCTGTCCCGGTTTGGAAAAAATATATATGTATGGTATTGGTATGCTTAACATTCAACAAGTATAATTTTTTTTTTATTGCTTATTGTTACTCAGTAATTTATTGAAATTTATGTTTTCAGATGATAAATCTTTAAAGCTAACAAATATTTCACAAAACCAAGAAACCATAATAAAAAATAAAAAAGTAATGAAAGATCAATTAAAAGAAATGGAGAAAAACGTAAAATTCAAATGCTTAATTATATTTAATAATATTATCATATTTTGAATTTGTATAATTGAGATTAAAGAAACCTGTGAAAATAAAAATGTAGGTGCGGTCGAATTAGCCACAATCCCACAAATAAACTTCTAAAATGGAAACGATCAATATTTCACAAATGAATGATATGGATGTTCGCCTTTTAAAACCGCAATTCCCCTAAAATTTGATAAATCCAACCTTTACCGGGGAAAAATGAAATAAAAATGTTGGAGCAATTTTTCTTTTTTTTAAAGATAATTTATTTCGAAAATTAAGGACTATTCTATTCTATTTAAATTCAATGCCCATGATAACATTTAGAGCTAGTTTAATTTGCAAGGCATAAAAGGCTTTAAAAAAGCTTTAATTAGTAATGTCAATCTTCTATTTGCATTTTCTTTTATTCGATTTATTACTACTACTATTATATAAGTTATTTCTTTTAATTTTTTAAAGTATGGCACGGCGCGGCGTATACTACATATATATTGGTATTTTCTCATGATAGTAATTATCAAAAATAAGGTAAGCGGGTGAAATCTGTTCAAATTTTTGATGATGCCCGAAATTATTATTGTCACCGAAGACATTCATTTAACTTCGTTAATAAAAATCCAAAACAAAATATACGTAAACAAAAAATTTCTCGTCATCACCAATAAAATTAGTGGGCAACCCATTACAGGATGAAATCGAATTACCGGCATCTCAACAATGCCGTCACCAAAGGTACAATAAAGAAAGATAAACAAAACTTTCATATACGTAATAATTGAACTTGCATGTATTCTACTTTATATACATTCAAACATAGTATATTATTCAACGAGCATTAATGATAGCTGTTTTTCATGAAGAAGAAGTTTACCGACACGAGCCGATAAGCGTGTTTCGTAAATCGTCTTACCCAGTTGGCCAGTTGTTGTACTTTGCATGATCGACCGAAGTTTTTTGTATGAGATGGCATATAAAAAACATGAGACGGATGTATAAAATTATAAAATAAAATATCGGTTTTTTTAAATGTGTGAGAATGAATATAAATGGTAAAGCACCTGATGTCAACTAGCGGAACTAATGATCTACTGTTTTGTATTTCATTTTTTTGTTTTCCAAGATTTTATCATTCTAGATTTTACTTTGATGTGGAATGGAAGTATACTTATTACGTGTGTACAAGAATATTTTTAAAAAGTGCAGTGTAATACAAAAATAATTCATACTTTTAATTAATAAATAAATATTAAATCTAAATTATGTAAGTACTTATTGTATATTTTAATAAAAAAGTATTTAGTGTTTGATAAAATTTAATTTTTTGTTTGAAAAAATAAATCAACGATGAAACGGTGCCGTGTGTAGAATTTAATACAAGCCTTTTTATTTTAGATATAAAATATGCTATGTGTAGATATTATAGGTATTATGTTTAATTCATATATTTTGATATGAATGAATTTTATTTTTGCTTTTTAAAAAAATATATTTATTTACGGAATAAAAGAATTATTTTAATCCAAAATAACTTATCCGAGTGCCATCTGGGGGTTTCCCAATTGTAAGATTGAGTGCTCCAACAGCGCTAATTTAGCGATCACCGTGATCGCTCAATTTGACCTCACCGTGAGCATCACTTTACACCATATCTACCTTACCGACATAATAGCACCATCTATCAAACAATTTCTTAAACTAACCGTTTACAAATACTACTGCACCATATATTCCGTCGGTATTCGTTCTTTTTTAGACGAAATATGGTGTAAAGTGATGCTCACGGTGAGGTCAAATTGAGCGATCACCGTGATCGCTAAATTAGCGCTGTTGGAGCACTCAATCGTACAACTGGGTGGTGAATAACAGCCATTATATGCGAGTAGAATACGATACTTTGTCCACGACCGACAAATGTAATTATGTTTTATAATCAAATACTTTAAATACTCCTCAAATAATATTCGTTGACATTTTAACGTCACAGTTTAATAATAATAAAAATTAATGGCAAGAGACTACTAGATAAACTAGAAGTGAATAATAGATATCATTATAATTGATGAAACAAACGTATAATGAGCATATTATACGTTAGTCGTGGACACAAATCATTATCATTCATTCAAAGGTAAAAAAAAATGTTTGAACATAGTATTCTATTATGTACTTTTATTGTTTTTGTTCTTTACGTGAATGTTTTGCAAAGGAAATTCCAAAGTAGAATCCGATCACCTAAAGATCTTAGCCATACCATTTTTTTCTAATCTGATCAAGGTCTACTCGCTTTTTAACGCAAAATGGCTGACATCTGTTGGACGATATTGAAACTAGAGTTAAAGGTGAGCCGCAATCAAAAAATATATATTTGGACAATTTTATTGTTGAGTTCAGTTCAAAAGAATCTTTTATTGCAAATGAAAGATATATTTCTTTACTCAGCGGCAAAATAACTCAAAAATAACACACATAAAAATAAACGCTGAATTTCTGTTCACCTTTAACTAGTGGCGAACGTGACACCTCTTGCGGTGCTTTAAAGGCGAATAAGTCTGTCTTTGTTTCATAAAAATCGGATAAGTACTTTTCATAGAGGAAAAGCTGTAGAGAAAAAATAAACGTCAAGTGTAAGCAAATCAGTGGGAGAAAGAGAAAGAGTAAAATAAAACAGGGCCCTATTTAGAATTTAGAGTGAGTTGCTTAAAATGAAACAATTAAAGTTTAACAAATGTTTTTATTTTAGTTGCAAATACACGGATAATTATTATTTAGTTCAATTTTTTAATAAAATTAATTTTTTTAATAAAATTATCTTTCCTAAAAACGCGTCATTATTTTACACTTTCAGTGTGGACCTGGTAAAAATAGTTGTAAACAACTCGTAAGATTCCTTAAAACACAACAACAACAACAAAATTTGTTTTTTTTATAATTATGTAATAAATTTAAATTAACAGTGTACGTTTTTTTATCACAAATTACAATATTTACATCACAATTTTAATTTCGTTTTATGTAAACCAGAATAAAATTTCCCAATGAAATGAAATTCCCGGTAGTTTGTTGCAAGTATTGTTACGACATTTTCTGATTAAACACTTCATTTTTCATAAATTGTTTTTAATAGTTTTTCACAAAAATAATTAATTATGTATTATTCTTTTTAATTGTTTTGTTTTATTTGATAATTTTGAATTTTCATGAAACTACGCACAACCACTTATTAACAAGAATAAAAACTAATTGGTTTGTTTACATAAAAGAAAGAGCATAAAACATAATATGTAGGTAGAATTTCTTCAATTTTTATATAGGAATTTGTTGTTGTTTTCATTTGTTTCAGGCCTCCTGTTTTTATGTCTATGGTACTTTTCGAATTAATACTTGTTAACAGGAGTCGCAATATAAATCTTGAAGAGTGAACATCTTTATTGAGCTGGTGGTCCCGGGTACTGCGTAATATACGTAAAAGGCCCGTTATATCGTGTACAAAAGCGAGGGTATCACAAATAACAGCTCAATAAAATAGATAGTGGTGCTAGGTACTGCATTTTTTAATGTCTAAGGCCTATATATCCGTGCTAGTCGGTGGTATCACAAAGTGAGACTCAGTGAAAGTAAATAGTTAGACTCGGGACATCCATACTTCTTTCTAGAAGTTTGGACTAACCGTTTTATATAATACAAAAATAGGTCATATACAGCTATAAGTGCTAGTCGACCTAAGCAAATGAAAATAACAACAACAACAACTACTTGTTAACAGATATCAATAGCGGGGATATAAGGCATCTCCCTCGCTCTAGCGCTTTCTTTGAGTTGAAATGCCTAAAAAAACCAAAAAGCAACATACATAAAAGATTTTTAATTTATATGTACATTCTTCGTCGGCCACATTCGTAATATGTACATATTTTTAATTTTTAATTTTAAAATTTGTTGTTTTTTCTGAGTTATGTGTGGGAGTATAATATCTACATTATAATTCACAGTGTGGAACGCTATGTATTTTCTTAAATTTCCAATTCAGATGCTTAAATATTTTAACTGGGTTGTGTGAGTGATATACTTAGCATCGGACCTGTTAACAAGAAAATTCGAATAGAAATTGTTTTGTGTTCGATGCTCACCGAAGTACTTGTTAATTTTAATATTATTTTTTCCCATAACGGTATTTAATTTTTTCAATACGATTTGAAAAACAAAATTTTGTATTGTAAAACAATGATTATAATATATTTTGTAAAACTGTAATCTACATTTAGGCTGCGACCGCAAATTATTTTTCGATATTCAATTGTTTCCAATAAACTATCGGGTTCGATCATCACTAAGGACGTTTTGTATTTTTTTATTTTATAACGGCATTTCATTGCGATTGAAAAAAATAACTCCAAGCGAGAGCACCTTAGTATTTCGAATGAAGCGATGACAATTTTCCATCAATTTTGCTTTTGCAATAATGATTAACAAGGCTCAGGACAATCGTTCGATATTGTTGGGTTGTTTTGCCGGAATCTACTTTTGTTTATGGCCAGCTTTACGTAGCTTTAACGCGAGTACGAAATCATGAGAACTTTAGAGTGCTGATCAATAATTCCTTAAAACCAAGCCGCAATACTAAATGATAGCCGTACTTTTACAAGAAAGTTGTGATAAAAAAAATTCTTGAATTATTGTCTTATTTCGTATTCTTCTAGAAACAAACATTTTACTTTCCAGGCTGTAGGGCCGTTCACATATTACGTAACGCGTCATGGGGAAGATTGGAGTTTCATAATTTGTTACGATTTGTTACGGATAGGGGGGAGGTGAACATAAAAATGTTACGTAACATAATATTTTCAAACACAACTGTATATAGTTTCTTACTTCAACTAGGCGTATTTATGTCGATCCTGCCGAAATTGATTATGAAAAGCGAAGCAAGTTCAAAATATCGTTTTACTCCAAATTTATCCAATTTGCAGACTAGTTCATCATTATTTCGGCATTTCTGAAGAGTCACGCAACGATTGAAAAATTGACTTATAATTTAAAAATGTTAATCCATTTATGTTACGTTACGCCTAGGAGGGGGAGGGATTCTGGAATATATTATGCTCTGTTACGAAAGGGGGGAGGGAGGGTTAAAAAAAATCCAAAAACAACGTTACGTAATATGTGGTCTCTATATTGAGTTTTCAGAAACTTTCGTCAGTTTTGACGGACAATTACTAGTAAGAACATAATATAGTGTAGCCATCATTGTACTACATTCTCTCGACTATCCTCTTCTATAAAATTTATCGTGATCGTCAATAAAAACAAATAAATAACAAAAAGCAATATAAATAAATGGTTTCTAATTGATACATTCTTCGTCGGTCACATTCGTAATATTTTTAATTTTTATTTTGAATATTGTTGTTTGTTTCTGAGTTATGTGTGGGAGTATATAACAACAAAAAGGTAGTCAATATTTTAATATATTCTCTCGATCGTTCTTTTCTGAGGTTGTTTATTTTATTTGTATCACGTTATCCCTCTATTTTCGTGTTGAAAAACTAAAGAGAAACGTACATTCGACACCAATACAATTTACCAATACTATTGCCTTCCTTCCGGTAATCCTCAAATCAATCCTCATTTTGCGACCAAAATCGCTGTCACCTTATTGTTTGATAACAAACATTTTGTTGTAGGGAAATTATTGGTCTAAAAAGATACCGCCGATATTAACTTAAATTTCAATATTTGTAATGTAATTGTGGATCTGCTTCGAGGATTGTTTGAGTTTTTTTCAAATTTTTTTGTGGTACACTGAGAGAAATGGTATTCTAATATTAAGAATAGGTTATTCTTAAATGCATAAATTTTAAATTGATAAAAATTTAAGAATATAGCGCACAATATCATGAATTATAATTACAATTTTAATCGAAATGAGAAATTTTCTGCATAATCATGCTTTTAAAAATTGATACTTTTGTACTCAATTTATTATAATGGTTAACTGATTAATTCAAATAAATTAATCTCTTTTTTGGATTATTGATTTTGATTTCAGAATTGTAAGATCAAATTATAGTTTTCACAAAATTAATGGAATTGTGCAGTAATAATTCTCAATTCAAGCAAAAATTTGGGAATCAAAATTGAGAAAATTGATTTCTTGAAACATTATTTTCTTATATCCATAATTGTAATGCATTTATTCTTGAATTTAACCCATTTGTGAATATTTTAGTTACAAGTAGCTACATAAATTTATATATTATGATTATTATGCCGAATGCATTGCATCTGAGAGCAATAAATCACTGTTCGAAACCACCATCTAATGAGATGACCAATGTTTTTAAATATTGTTTTACGCGTACATATAATTAGATACATTACGATACATTTTAATTTTAATAGTTATTTTCGCTTATTTTGGTAAGTAAGTATGTACATATATGAAAACAAAATATTTATGATATCTTGTTATGATTACAAACATTTTTTGAGCCATCCCTGATGCTCATTTTAATGACCCTACGTAAGTTTAGTAAAGTATAGTAATACTTGTTATGATACCTGTTTGATGAATCATCTAGAATCTGTATTTTTTACGAAAACATGTGCATTTTTTTTATACAACGTTTAGCGATATTTTGTAAAGTTAGAATAATAGTTGCTTCAGGAATTAATGCCTCTGAAATAATTAATCAATTTACTGAATTGAGTTGTCAATATTTTATTAAACAAAAAACACCCAAAAAATTAAAATCTCTTATTAAGCCTCCTTTCGAAGTACGAAATACGAATAAAATTTATGCGTATATGTAATTAATTCTATTCAAACAAATAATATCACGTTGAACTGAATTAATTGTCCCATTTCATATTTTTGTTACTCTTTTATTACCAGATGAGTTGGCCAAAATTGTATGAAAGAATCTATAATTTACTGGAATATCCCATAAGTTGCCACCTGCTATGCGAGTGTTGCTGCGCTAAGAAAAATCAAAATACATATTCAACATATACATAATTTAAGAACATTAAATATTTAATACGCAAATTATGAAATACATAACGTATTAATGTATTATTTAATCATAGTTAAAATTATATCGTGAACTTTCTTTTTAATTCAAGTATAATAAGTTCAACATTACATCTATATAAAATCTATCTTCGAATTATACGAATTTCGAATTGTGCATAGTATTCTAAAGTTAAGTATAGTTTTATACAAATTAAATATATAAATTTAATAAATAAATCATTATTCATGCGTACTAATCTTATTATAAGAATAAGTCCACAATTTGTGCATAGATTTACTGTCCGCTACTTAATTTAAGAATAAAATTCATAATTCCATAATAATTTATTTTATGATTTTAAGAATACTATTCTAGATAATAGAACTTTAAATTTTAAAATTGTGACAATCCATATTACATTTTACCTGGTGTATTTTTTCAGTTTATCCTTAAATGGTTTACGAAACGGATGTGCCTACTAGTGTCAATTGCGATTTTATAAATTTTTTTATGTAAAAGAAGTTTTTAACGAGTTTCAATTTCAAGTGTTAAATAAAACAAAACTCTAATCATAAAAGTGAAAGTGCAGATTCATTTAATATTGTGTTGATAATTTGCTGTTTTGTACGAACTAAGTTCTGTGCTAATAAAATAAACTTTTGAACGATAAAGACGTTTACCTGCCGTGACCACAAAATTTTAAAGAAAACATAATTAAACATCTGATTTAAGTTTAAGTGTCTGTGTCAATTAGATACAATTATTTATGCAAATTTGGTGAAAAAAGAATTTTAATGTTGAACTTTTTTACTGTCATGATATGTATGGAAGCTGAAAATTTCCAAACAATTACGCAAGGTATTATTATCACTTTCCCATCGGAAGAAAGTGTAGGTTTTATAATTAATTGGCCTTCAAAGTCAAAATTTCAAGCGTAATAATTATCGCACCCCGAAATTATGAGCCTTAGCTTAAAATTGATTTTACTAACACTAACGCACACGCTATGTATTTTACTATATTTATTACAGGATTATTACTAAAAACCAGCAACCGAATCAGAAAGAAACGCGTCTAGGTCTTTATATAACAAATATAAAAACTGTTCCAGTCAACTTCGCAGTAAAGGGATATTCACAAGCCGTACACGAAGAAGAAGCTCAAAATCTTCAGGTAACGTCTGACTTTTGTTAGAAACTAAAATTGCAATTCTACGAAATTTAATCGTACTAAGAGTTTAAGATTAAATTTTATTGAAAAAAGTTGTATTCGTTTTTCAGACACAAGTAAAACAAGCATTGAAATAACACTTCCTGAAGGCTATTCTCTGAATAAGAAGTCATTAAATCTTTTTGATGAGCCCTATGAAGTGGTTGAGTTAAAGTGGCAAAGTACTTTTAACGGACGGCGGCATGAGCTGGACAGTTTTACGGTCATCAACAGATAAATTGGTGAATTTTTTGAATGAGTGAAGCTTATTTAATCCTGTAATGGATTTAGATTGGTAAGTGAAAATTATTGTTTTCAAATACTACATAACACTAACACATTTTTTTTTTCAATTCAGGTTGATATAGATTTTGAAAACCTTCATCATGAAAAAAGTAGTCTGCTTTTGTCTAAGTGGCCTCAATTTGTAAACAACGCGGAAGAAATTTTGCATCGATAGATCAAGGATAAAAAGCTGCATATAGAAGTTTCAACCAGTAACACCACCACAGACTTAGGTAAAATCCATTGCAAGAAAATGCAATATAAAATGTATCTACTTACTCAATTTTAATGAAAAAACATATGAAAAATAGTTTTAAGATTATTAAACTTAATAAACATATTAAAATTGATGAACTAATTCAATATAATTGTAAGCCAGACCAATATGTAAAATACCAGAGTATGGTATCTGTTTTTCATATATCATATAAGAACACTGAATATAAAATTGATAATTATATTTTTTATTTATTGTGATAAAGAATTATATAAAATAAGGCATATTTAAGTTGAAAATAATCAAGTGACTATAAGGTTGTGTTCCAATCGGTTAAAAAGTTAAATATTTTAACTGTGGTAAGAAATATTTAACTTACCTAATTTTTAAACCGATTTGCTGTTCCAAATGCAACGTAAAAACTCTCAAAGGCGGAATTTCATGGGACCGGCAAAATTTTCCGTGTTCCGCGTTTCACAGGTTAAAAAAAAAATCAAGGGAAATTATAGAATTTATTGTGTAAACTGCATTTACTTTTATTGCTTCATAAACCTTACAAATTATAGGTACAAACGTACATTTATAAATTCAAAAATATTTATGTACATACCACTAGTACGAAATTATAAATAACTCACATATAATATGTAAAATAACAAAATACATATGTTTATGTATGTTCAAACATATTTTCTATGTTACGTATAAAAAAATTAAATTCAGTAAAATTATGGTTATCACAAAAGTTAAAAAATTAGGAACAATTACTAATTAAATCAGAATGCAAAGTTAATCGTTTTTAAAAAAATTATCCAATGTAAGTTGCTTTGTTGAACGATTTTTTCGTATATCCACCAAATTCAAAAATTTTATTTTTAAATTTTCGATATCGCTAAAAATTGCCGATTCACCGGTTCTAAGCGCATAGTTTCGTACAGCTTCAATATGTTTCATAACATCCGTTAATGTTGTTGTTGCTTCTTGAGGCTCAGGTACGTCGTCTTCTTCGGAGGAGGAATCATTAATTAGTTCGTTCGCCGAGGTTACTTGAATAATTATTGCATCCAAATCGATTTCTGTCATTTCTATGGCCAATTCGTTATCAACAGTGATAAATTCTTGTGCCTGGAAGCCACCATTTTCGTATAACTCTTGAATAAGGTCCTGCACTTCATTCAACTGGTTTGAGTCTATGGGCTCTACATCATCTAATGTTGAAAGTTGAATAGGGAAACCACAATTTTTAAAACATTTTTGAACAGTGTCCTTTTTGATGCATTTAATAGCCTCACTCACGTACATAATTGCATCTAAAACATTAATGGAGCTCGTTAGTTCGGATACTTTCTCCGCTAGGTCAATATTTACCAAGATGTTTTTTAAAACTAGCTTTCGGTAATTGACTTCCATGTTCTGTATAACTCCATTGTCAAGAGGCTGAAGTACAGCTGTTGTATTTGGCGGAAAAAATACCAACTTGACATTAGAGAGCAAAATTTTAGGGTGCGATGTAGCGTTATCCAAAAACAGTAGGATATGTCTATTGCTCTTCTCCATTTCTAAATTAAGTAGAACAAGATACTGTTCAAATATTTTGCCAGTCATCCATGCTTTAGAATTTGCAAAATATTTCACAGGCAACTTCGATTTATCCATTTTTTTGAAACAACGAGGATTCTGGCTCTTTCCAATCACCAAAGTTTGATAAAACGTCCCGTCCGCAAAAACTGTTAATAATACAGTTAAGCGTTCTTTGGACAACTTGCCTTTCAAGCATCTTTCTCCTCTCAATTGTAAAGATTTATTTGGGAGCATTTTATAGAAAAGCGCCGACTCATCACAGTTTGCGATATCTTTCATCTCGTATCCCTCGATCAATATGTTCAATTTTTCTTTCCATTCCGCTACCGTAGTTTCACACACTTCATTTGCCTCACCCGAGCAAGTACTGAAAGAAATTAAATATCGGTTACGAAAACACTGTAACCATCCATTCGAAGCTTTGAACTCAATTAAATTCAGTTGTCTACCAATTTTTAATGCCATTTCCTGCAAAATTGGCCCTGATATCGGCAAATTTTTGGCTCTTACTGCACAAAACCATTCAAATAAAACTTCGTTAATTTGTGCATAACTTGTTTCTCTGCGTTTTTTGCAAATCAAATCATTTACGTTTCCCTCGCTAAACTGTTTCTTAATTTCATCCTTTTTAATCAAAATGTTGTATACTTGCGTTTTACCGCATTTAAAACGTTGGCAAATTTCCGCTACTGATTTTTTGTTTTCTTTCATTTTGATTACATCATGTTTTTGCTTTAAATTAAGATTGACAATTTTACATTTACCCATTTTCTGAAAATGTATGTAAAATTAAACGGTTAAAAAGCAAAATCATTTTAAAACTTCGAAAAACTTACGATTTTTGCTAAGATATGAAATTAAAGAAGCACGACTCTTTTCACACTAAGTTTTCAGCCAAATTCCATTTGTTTTGACGTTTTGACTATTGTCATGCGAATAGAAGGAAATACGTACGTACAATTTATTTTTGCAGTAAGAATATAAGTAAAACAAAATAAAAAAAATCCGCGTCTCGAAGGTTTTTTTAATTTTTTTTTGTTCTAGGATCAAATTTCCTTCCGCGTCTCACAACTTTCCGTCGTAAAGGGTCAATTTATATGGAAAATAGATTCCAGGGAATTAAAATGAAGCAATTTTTCCGTGTTTGTCGATTTTCCGCGATAAACGGTTTCCGCCTTTAAGAAGTTTTACTGTAGTTAAAAAGTTAAAATTTTGACGCTTAAGTTTTATTTATTTTTGTTAGTTTTGTGAAGTAAAACAATTTAATTATAAAATAATTTCGTTAATTAACATTTTCTTTTTATTTTATTTTATTTTCGTTATCTTTTAAATTTAGATTTGCATTGCTTTTTTCATTTTTTTGTGTGGTTGCACAAAACGTCAAAGAAATATATGATTCAAATTTTTAACTGCACCGCGACCAGTTAAAAAAATTGTGGTGAATAAAAAGTTAAAATTTTAACTTTTTAACTTTTTATGCGGTATTTTTTTCGTTTGGAACACAGCCTAATTGCACAAAGTATAGAATACGAATATTTTGATTTAAATGAAGTGCGCTTAAAATTACAACATTGCATAAAACAGAGCGAGGAATGCCTTATGCTAAATATCATTTATTATAATGCAATTATTTTTGTTTTTTAGACGTAAAGTAGATATAAAAACCATTTTGTAACAATTAAATATAAGGAAAATTAAACAAAATAAAATTGTATATGATTAAAATATTTATTAATAAATTATGTAATATAAATGTATATATAAAAACATACTTTTCTGATATGGCTAATAAAGAAAATAAAAAATTAACGGTATATTATGTATTTTATTTACTTTAAGATTATATTCTTAATGAAGTGTTGTGTTTGTCTTTTTATTGTTTCTAAGTACTTTATTTTTTCAGCTTATTATAGGCAATTTGGATAAAAGATTAAAACTGATTATATTCCTAAATTAAGAACCACTTTCTCCTCAAATGAAGCTATTACCTATGCACATTATATAAATTTTGGTACCAAAATGAGAATTATAGTGTAAAATAATCTTCAAATTTTGTTCTCAAATGAAGCATAACCTCTATAAATTTGATGAATTTTAGTTCCAAAATGAGAATTATACTCTCAAATTAACATCGGGTTTCTTCTCAAATGAAACCATACCAATACAAATTTTGTGAGTTTTAATCTCAAATTATGAATTATATTCTTAAATTAAGTAGGGCGTTCTTCTCAAATGAAGCCAAATCTTTTCAAATTTGGTGAATTTTAGTCCCAAAATAAGAATTATAGCTATTCTTATTTTAATATTAGTTTCTTCTCAAATGAAGGTATACTGGTTAAAATTGTGGAAATTTTAATCACATTATAAGAATTATAGTCTTAAATTGTATAAATTTTTTTCTCAAATGAACTATTATCCACTAAAATTGTCTTATTTTTTGTCAACATGAATATGAACTATACTTGATTCAAGTATAATTACAAACAATATGAAGAATAGAAATTTTGAAACAAGTACTATTGAAATAAAATGATAAAGAATAATACTTATTTGAAACATACTACTCTTAATTATAGAAAATTATATTCTGAAATTATGCAACATATTCATAAATAACGATTATAGAAAAAAAATATTGATAATTTTTAAACTTTAGATTTATCATTTTTAAGAATACAATTCATGAACAATGGAACGTCGTTTGTTTAAACTATGATTAATCTTCATAAATTCAACATTAATAAAAATCACAATTCATCGACGCATTTTTCAGGATTACGCTGTATTTGAGAATAATTACGCTTAGCGCACATTCGATCAGGTCTTATCCATAATTTCATGACTATACCGCTTGATATCAGCAGACTTTTCTCTCAGTGTAGTGCTGCATAAGCTTGATTATTTAACAAGATAAACGTCCACAAAACGCACAACCTCCGTTGTGATTTACAGTATGTTGCATATTTTATACGAGAGTGAACGAGAATAACTAAAATAGGGTAAGCTAATTTTACATAATATTCACAAACGTTTTCCCTTGATATTGCTTGCGACCAATGCAAGACGTTATTATAATATTTTTATATCGTAAAACCGTTTTGTTTCTAAAAGTTTTTGTTCACAGCTGATTGTCCTAAAATTTAAAATAGATAAATAAAATCAATTAGTTATGTAACTTAAAATATTTTAAAAATTTGTAATTTACAATATGTAAATATTGTTGTTGCCAATTTTTGAAGTTCGTCAACAACCTTGAATTTTATTTGGATTTTTTTTTTTTGATTTGTATAAACAAGATTTTTTAATGCAAATCCAAAACTAGAACAAATTACCAGTACAAATTTATTGTTAACTTCTGTAATGGATTAAATTTAGATTAAAATGATATAACAGTGAATTAAATTTAGATTAAATAATTATAAATTTACCACTTAATATTACAATTAATACAATAATAATTATATTTATTATAAATGAATCAATTAAATTTATTTATTTTGACACTTTTGTCAATAATATTTTTGTTAAGTTAGTACAATTTTAGTTAGCACAATTATGAACAATGTAATTTATTATACCATAATTAAGGTAGATTGTATTATTGTAAACCATAAAAAACAACGTAGAAGAATATAAAGATCTGGTATCAAAAAAGAGAGACATGACAAGTAAAGCATAAGCAATCGATCAGTCGCCAACAATTTAAATTGTGAAAATAAAATTAGAAAATGTTAAAAATTGAAATTTGAAATTAAAATTAAAGGAAATTAAAAAAATTAAGCGTAATAAAGTACTAATTTGGAATAATTAACCTGAATTGAAATTTATAATTAAAAATTAAAATTCATGCATCCGTAAAGTTATCAGTTTTTGTTTTGTCAATAACATATCATAAACAAAAAAAATATCGTGGACGTGGTTAGTAATTATTAATATTTATTTTGTATACTCCTAATAAATTATTCCACTCGACTTCATTATACCGTACTATTTTCAGGAATGAAGAAATTTAAGCAGCCGTAAAAGTGCACCAGCGGTTATTACGGCTGACAAAGTATGGTCCCATTGTGCTATTGCTGTAAAAGCTAAACGTTTGTTTCTCACACAACAATTTTTCCTTTAATTAAACGTTACTGAAACACACTTGACCATGAAAGAGGCCCGGGGCATTCAGAAAACGAGTCACAATGGGTATTCAGGATCGTTTTATCAAAATGATTACATTAGGAGATCAATTTCCAACTGCTACAAAGCTGCAAAACAACTTCAACAATAAGAACTTGCCATCGCTTGTCCTGGAAATTATCTGCTCATCCAGTAAAATGCCACTTTCCGAACTCGATATCTAATACATTATTCCATCCTCTGTTATGTTAACAAAATTTTACTGTACCTACAGCGACTCCTGTGAAGAAATAGCACGTGTTTATCAATTCGGAAAGATTAATCTATCAATATCCAGATGATCAGTTTGATGGAAACATTTTATCAAAAAAATATATTTTTCATACATCTTGAAACTCTGAGTGATAACACACATTTGTAATTAGGTAATTTATTTATCCAAACGTAAAATCCATAATTCACTTAATTTTTATTACCATACGATTTAACCATATTTTTATAACAAGTATATCTTAAAATATTTTAAATGTATTGTACATCTGATTGGTATGTCATAATATGGTGACATTGAAAATTTAATTAATTATAAAGGGTGTCCCAATAAGAGGCTTAATTTTAGATTTTTTATAAATCGCATCAATCGTTAAGCAATTGATGTTTCTTTGTTTCAATATGCCGACAGTGTTGTGTGCACCCTACCGGGAAATTTGATCTGCAATAAAGAGATTGTTATGGTAGATGATACCATCCTGATGAGCACCGTTCAATTAATTTATTGCCAAAGTTAAATTCGGTTACCGCGTTGGGGAATTCATTATATTGTCAACATTCTCCAATCCAGTGATTGTGTGAACGAACGACGTTTTTTAAACAAACCATTAGGGTTCTGAAATCTGATTTTACTGCGCCACTCTTTACTTGCGTTTTTATTTAAGCACCTACTTAGGTGTTTATTTAGCAAAGAATTTGTAGCATTCACTAAATTAGTAACAATAACATTACTTATGAGTAACAACAAACTCACTAAAATTAAAACACATCGTTAAAAGTAAAAAAAGAAAAAAAATATAAAAGATAAGAAAAATATTTGTGTGTTCAATCTAATTTGCATAATAATACAATTTGTTTGTGGCCATACGCGCGACTCAACCAACAACAAATCTCGTTTGCATATGACATTGAGAATAATTTAATTTTAATTTTATATAACATCATTAAACGATGATGATCATCGTCGTCATCATCTTAATAATGATCATATGCTATCTTTTTGTTTTTATTTTTTTTTATATGGAATAGAAACAGTTTTTTGTAAACTGTTCACGATCAAGTTATTGTATGCAGAAAGAGAGAAGCTTGCAGATTTACACACAACAGCAAAAATGTAATAACATTTTGTAATCAACACTAATTCAAATGCGCGATCTCTTGAATTTAGTTCAAATATATGTTTAAAGCTTTTCACCATAAATAAATATTATCTTATAACTAAGCGAATGTGTGATTTTATTGCAAAATTAGGCAGCCGCTACAAAACGGAATATTAATTTGTTTTGTATATTTTGGGAACCGCAAATAATACAGTAGTGGCGTAAAAATTATTTATCTTAGTACATATTTGCTTCAATAAGCGTAAATAATACAATGCAATGCTGTACTGATGTTGAAATGATTAAAATCCAATGAACCAACATAATATTTTGGTACATTTTTATTTGTTTTTCGGTCATCCCAATATTTAAAATTTACATAAATCATATTTTATTTGTTTATGTATATTTGTATAAGATCGACACAGACACAAAAAATTATATAGTTTTATTCAAGGTTTTTTAAATCTTGGTCGGTGCGCGATACCGATATCCTGACGTCAATTAGCACATACTCGTAACATTGAAATTTGATACGAAATTAGCAAATTTTTATTCAAATCTATCTTCTTTGACCCAACCCGTACGGTTTTGGTCTCTGTTGTGCGATTATGGTTAAATCTGTAGTGTGCTGCCATTAAGTTAGAAATTTAGATAAAGCGCATGGTAAGATTGGAAAAAGTTGAAGGAAAGAGAGAGGAAGGATTTTTTATTTTTAGTATCAATTAAACCTAAACGAAATTAAGTAAAGTAAATACATACATATAGTATAACTGTTTTCTTGTGGTGTATTTTGAAAATAATGTTTTAATTTTTCTTTACTACCCAAGCAAAACAAGAAAATGATTCAATGTTTTTATTTTTTAAGTTAAATTTTAACACCGGCTTTCCGGTTTTGTTCAATAGCTCGTGTAACGCAAGATCAAATACAAGGCTGGAAACGCTATGGCTAATTCTTTAAGAAGCGCGCGTAGATATAGCCTTTTAGAGTTCCGGGCGGGCTTTGCTTCAAAGTAGGTATAGTGATTCCCCCCATTCCCCCTTAACTATAAGAATTACCTTTAATTTAAAGGTAAGGTTGCTTAGGTTGGTCCTTCGGCTATATGCCTCACGCATAATATTATCGCAATGACGTCATCAGGCGGCAAAGGAACCCGCACCGCGAACCATTGATTTCGACCGATTTAAATGTTTGAACCAGTGTAGCGAGAGAATGGCTCATCTGATCGGAGATCCGATGGTGTCAATTTTTGCATAAAAAACCAGTGGTGGTTAATTTATTTTAAATTAAATTAATTAATCTCCAAATAAATTTTAATTAAAAATTCAAACTACAAAATAGCTATTTACAGAGATTGGTGGCACTATCAATATAATTAATTATTAAATTATTTATTTTAAATAAAAATAATTAATTTCCACATAAATTTTAATTAAAATTACAAACTACAAAATAGCGATTTAAAAAGCTTGAAAGCATTGTAGGGAGCGAACGGCTCATCTGATCCCGAACAATTCTGGTGTCAATTTGTGCGGAAAGAATCTGTGCCAGATAATTTATTGTAAATTAAAATAATTAATTTTCACATAAATTTTCATTCTCCCGAAGCCAGTACGTACCCCCATATGTCAGTGTGGACTCCGAAATACCTCTTGTGCTCTGTGGCGATTTCAACATCGATGTCATCGCTAAACCCGAATTCGTGCACTTAATCAAGAACACATTCGACCTAGGCTGAGTCACCAACACACTAGCCTCGACGACTTTGGGAGGCACTTGTCTGGATCTCACATTCGTCAGGCACATCACCGCTGAGACCGTGCGCTTCATATCATACTTTTCGTAATATCACCCAGTACTTTTAATTAAAAAAAATTAAGAATCCGGTAAGTTACATTTATGTGTATTCGCCCATGGAAAACATAAATTAACTTAAAAATTTCAACGAAGCTTCGTCAAATTTTATGTCACTTAAAAAAACTTAGGAATGCGAAATTTTCCGTTCAAACTTAAAAGAAATTAAAACAAGACGTGAAAAATATCGTTTCCCCTTGTTCAAAAGTGGAAATTCTAAATTTATCTTTTAAGTTTCATATTCTCACTGAAGTCTTTTATTTTATTATTTAGCAACATTTGTGAAACCGATCCTAAAACAAATGATTGGATCACAAATTGATGCTACTAAAAACTAAAATGCTATTTCTATAGATATACTATGTATTATCTAAAATTACATGAAATTCTCATGGAATACCCCCAAAAATACTAATTAACTTCTAATATAAAAATTATAAACACAAAAATCGCTCTCATTTACTTAACCCTTTAATTCATAATGTAGCATATCTGCATCATGCTATTCTAATTTGAGCTGCATCTACATGTGAGCATATTTTTTCTGTTTTGTTTCGTACATCTGCGGCCCTATTCTGGTAATTCCCGGGGAATAGGAAATAATTTGTTTTTACGGCATCCCCATTACAGTTATGTTATTCCCCAGATAAATTTTTCCAACTTTTTATTCTTCTTCTTCTTCCGCTGGCGCTACATCCCATGAAGTGATTTGGCCGCCTCAACGATGCTCCTCTAAATAATTCGATCCGCCACAAGAGAACGCCAGACACGGTGGCCGAGTGTGTATAGGTTAGAGACCTGCACGGGCTCGGGCTTACCCGTCGGGCCTAGGCCCGACCCGATATTCGGGTCGGGTGGGTATCAAGAATTAAATTCGAGATCGGATCGGGTCGGGTATCAAGAAATATGTTCGGGTCGGGTTCGGGCCATGCCCTTGGATCGGGACTCGGGCCTAGTCATTTCCGTATTTGCTTTGGTAAATTCCTAAAAATTTTAATTTGATTTACGTAAATCGAATATGATTTTTAGGAAATAAATTCATTCATCCATCAAACGAAGTAAATCTAAAACTTGACACAACTTATTTTATTTGTAATTAATATCCGAAAGCAACATTAAAAACCACGAAGGAAAATTCAAATATTTATCCAACAAAAATTGTTAAAAGAATTTTATTTTTAAAATTTTCTTTCAGACGTGTGGGAAATGGAAATAAAAATTGAAAATAAAATAAAAATATCAAATAATCAATCGGGCTCAGGTAAACATGCAAAGTGCCACATCGGGCTCGGGCCGGGTCGGGTAATAATATAAAACAACAGATCGGGCTCAGGTCGGGTCGGGCCGTTTGTACTTCGGGTCGGGTCGGGTACAAATGTAATATTTTGGCCCGTGCAGGTCTCTAGTATAGGTCCCTTTCAACGTCGTCCATCCATCGGGTAGGTGGTCTCCCACGAGGTAATACTATCGTTGGTGCCGACTCCAAGGCCTGTTTGGGGGATGGGGCCAAAATTCCAGAAAAAAAAAATTCCAATTCCATTATTCCAAAAATTTTATTAAATTTTTTTTCAGTTTTCCAAAGTACAAAATTCCAATTTCTAAAATTCGAAAATTGTCCATAAAATTAAATTTACCCTAAAATACATCTATGACTCCTTTGAAATGCGAGTGCTGAATTTATGGGCCAATCCATCGTATATGTCAGTAGTATAGGATGTCCTGGTGCTGAGTAATGTTTACATAGTTGGTATAAGTAAATCGGACCTCGAACCTCTACGATTTCGCCGTAACCAATTAAGATAGAACGTAAAATGTGATTCACTTAAGAGTTAGGAGTGCCGCCAGCCACAGAAAAGAAGTAAAGTAAGAAAAACAATCAAACAATAAATGTTTAAACTTTTTGAATTATTCTGATGTATTCCAGATTGATAAATATTTAAAAAGAGGAGAAATTGTTTAGAGTTGCAATTCAGTTTCGATCTGCGAGCATGTGAAAAATAAATCATTTTTCAGTACATCTCATCAGGCTATAGCGACTGAACTGCTAATTTATTACACTGATTTTTTCCTATATATAGGAATCAACCCTGCACTTGTAGTATTACCGAATTTTTACATTCCCCTTTCTAAACTTTTAACAATTTCAATGTTAGTGTATTTAAGGCATACATGCGGTTACTATGTTCAAACTTTTTGAATTATTCTGGTGTATTCCAGATTGATAAATATTTAAGAAGAGGAGAAATTGTTTAGAGTTGCAATTCAGTTTCAGTTCTAATTATCATATTATTTTATTTTATTTTATTATTATATTGCTTTTTTATCATACGTTTAATTCGTTTATATTTCATAATATTTTTTTACCTTTCCCACTATAACGAAGTTATATTGGGTAAGTATTGTAATCGCAAAAAAAATTTTGTTCCAGATTTTCACATTTCTCGACGAATTAGGTTACCAGGACCCCAAAACACCGATCAGAAAAATGTCGTGTCTGTCCTTCCGTCCGTCCGTCCATCCTTCCAGTCGCACATTTTTATTTCTATGACATTGACATTTCTGTGACGTTTTATTGACATTTATGACATTTTAATGATTGAAATATCAACGACATCTTGATCGATACATTATTTGTGAATTTGTAAATAAAATCGCCTTTAAAGGTATTATTTCTGGGAAATAAATTCTCTTGGTATTCAAAGTCGTATATACAACTCCTAATAGCCAATTACTATGGGAGGCTTTAAAATATTTTCGCACCACTAGGGTGGCGCAAGTTTAGGAGAGGTGGGAGATATATAAAATGAAATGCTATATGACAAGGAGGTGGGATTCGGTAACAAATAATAATTAACGTTAATTCTGATTTTGCATTGTTTGTGTTTTATTATTTTGTATTTTCGAATGGTCCACACCGATGTCCCGTCCAGACTGAAACACAGAGTAAAGAATTATATCGGCAAATTCTCACGTTGCTTTCATAATATTGTGATCTGAACAAACGGCAGAACAAATTTTCAGAAAATAAATTTTTGAACATTGTGGATGCTCTCTGAATGGAGTAAATTAAATTCTCAAAGACTTTCACTGTGGTATACTAGAGATGTATTGTATAACTGGATCTAATTGTTAAAGGTCGAAGATGAAAAATGACGAATGCGAATTTGATTGCTGACACGTGTCAGTTCTAAATAATTTCACATTATTTGCGTATCTGTGATTTGGCGTTATGAGAGTAGAAGATTTAAATTGTCGTGGTCAATTGTGAAGGAAGGAAGGGAATTGTGGGGAAGAACTCTCCAAATCTAATAAAAGCCTTGACATATTTTGCCAGCCCAAAATAACGCCTGCTCAAAATAACGAAAAATATTTGTAAAATATAAATGGTTGGTTTTGGGTTCTTTAACAATGCTTTCTGGGAAAAGTGTCGTCCGAGAGTCGGATAGACTCAATTTTTTATTAAGATGTCTAATTTCTTCTCCAGTTTCGATCTTTCTTATATTATTGTGTGAAAGGACTCTAGTTCCCCTCTTAATTCTTCAATTATTTTATATACTCCACTGTGCTTTTTTTCAACTATTGTTTTTATACGTCTATGCCAAGCTTCGACTGAGTTTTAGGATAACTATTAAGGATAGACTCGTTTATGGACCAGAAGTCAGGTTTATATTTTGCTTTTCCGGCAAAATCTTCGAAATATTGGAGAATGCAGTCGGGAGGTAGAAAAGCTAAAGCTTTGAGTATTCGAATTTGTTGTGAAAATTTTTCTGAATTACCATATTTTTTAGTTAATCCTAGTTTTTAAATTTTCCTCCAAATTAGCTGGCCAAAATGAAAAAAAACATCCCTTATATTTTGTAACCGGAAAAAACTCCAAAGCAGAACGATGTATGGTTATCTCGAAATCTGTTATAATGATTTGTGGACTTATGTGTATATTAAATTCGATTGCTAAACGATGTAATTCATAAAATAATTCATTATAACAAATTTTATTTTTTTTTGTCATTAAACAAAAAAGTAAAGGAAAGACTTGTCCTTCAATAACCCCGTGAATGCTGAAGAATTGTCTAAAGATTATTGGCACGACGTAAAAAGTTCCATCCATTATCCAGATTGAAGCTTGTGCTAAAAATTTAATGCTGGTTCTTGTTCCTAAAATAATGATTTTATCGTCATTGAATGTTTTCTCGCTTAAAACAAAAAACTCGTCATCCAAATATATTAATTCATCCGGAATGGATATTATTATTAGGTTAATTGGTTCATTATATTTTTGAACGCTATACCGTACTCGATACATTTTCTTCTTTTGTGCGTTTTTGTTCGGTAAATATTCACGGGCACTTGGCTCACAGCCCACAGTAACATTACGAATAATTTGTGAGGGTAAATTGGATGAGGTTTTGGCACAATTTTTCAATTTATGATTCGCCATTGATAGGTGGACTAATATGGGTCATGTTTATGTTGTAATTTGTGAACAAATATCTCATGTTTTCCGTTGAAATTTATAATGGTTTTGACAGAACTTTTACAATGAAACGATATTCTTTTCGCCCATCTCCAATAGCAAATTTTTTTGTTAGATTTTTGTGAGTAATCATAATAATATTGATAACCGTCAATGTATAAGTAACGGGTACCTTTATTGCTTAGACTTTCAACAATTTCCATGACTAAACTAAATATTATTAGCGCAATACACTTGTGTTATTAAAAATGTGTATTGTACATTACGAAAGTTCTTAAACAAATAATTACCAGTATTCAGCAGTGTTTATTTTTATGTTTGTTTATATAATCTTTAAATTAATTTTAACAACCAAGTTATATTTAATACATTTACTATCTTTTTTCTCCCAACGTCTTAAAAGCCTCTTGTTTTAATACTGTTTTTGGGTATTAAAGTTGGCCTTTTTCTTTCTATTTTAAAAAATGTGTGTGTTGCTAAGCTACACTTTTAATCCTTGGTGTAAAAGTAGGTACTTTTAATACTAGTATATTATGCGTAGCCGAACAAAAGCAAAGATTGCGAGTCAAACAAAGTCACTTTTAATTCGAATAACACATAGGTACTATTTTTTCTCCAACGAAGAGTTCATGTCGTGTCGGTTGTGTATTGCTAATTATACGAGTAAGTACAAATTATGTAATGAAAACTTCAAAATTGAAACTAATTTTGTTGAAATATTTTGTGAAACTAAGGAGATCATGACTTTTGTTTGGGTTGACTATTGTACGCGTCAAATACAATGCAATAGTCAAACCAAACAAAAGTCATGATCTCCTTAGTTTCACAAAATATTTTAACAAAATTAGTTTCAATTTTGAAGTTTTAATTACATAATTTGTACTTACTCGTACAATTAGTAATATACAACCGACACGACATGAACTCTTCGTTGGAGAAAAAATAGTATGTGTTATTCGGATTAAAAGTGACTTTGTTTGACTCGCAATCTTTGCTTTTGCTCAGCTACGCTGCGCTTCGCCTCGCATGCAAATATAATTGCTCATCAAACAAAGTATCACTTTTAATCCTAATGACACAATGTACTATCTATTCTAATAAAATTTATTTAATAGTGAGAAAAAATAAAACAAAGAAAAATATGCATATATGATAATTACATTTCATTCTATTTTCCTTAGTTACTAATGCACAGTACTTAATATTCCATTCCAATTTACTTCCTCAGAATAGAGAAAAAAATTGCGCGATTTTTTTCTCTATTCTGAGGAAAATAAATTGGAATGGAATTTTGGATTTAGAGTTAGTTTAGATTTCTATTTTCGGATTTGGAATTTTGTTTTTTGGAATTTTGAATTTGGAATTTTGGTTTTTGGAATGTTGGGTTTGGAATTTTATGCCTTGAATATTGGGTTCTGGAAATACAACCCCAACCCCCTGTTTGGTGGTCCGATTTTGTGAACGAAGTACATGCCCAAGCCATCTTAGCCTTGACAATTTTATGAATCCAATGATGTCAACTTTATCGAGATCATTTCTGATCTCGTGATTCATTCGCATTCTGTACGTGGCCCCTTCTTTAATGGGACGGAGAATTCTTCTTATGATCTTATGCTAAGTTAAAGCGATTTTCTGGATGTTTTGCGCTGTCAGTGTTCAAGACTCGCAACCAAAGGTGATAACTGGTCTTACCAGCGCCTTGTAGATGTCCAATTTTATTTTGCGCGATATATGAGGAGACTTGAAAATTTTTATATTGGCGTAAAATGCTCTGTAGCCTGCTGCGATCGTCGATAAACAGTCCACAGAAACCACAAATCACTTATAATAGATTACGCCTTGCGCACTTTGCCTATTTGGATCATAAAATAAACGTCATAAAATAATGACGTCAAATGAGAGTGAACAGTTTTGTTTCACAATATTGTTGTATGTAATTGAATTCAAAAATTAAATTAAATTAAATAAATATTGTAGTGCGTCGTATTTAATTGTTGTAATAACAATATAAATAATTTTTAATTTATTTGAAGTTACTATTTCTGAAAAATTGTAAGCGAACCTACTTAATCCAGTTTCGAACTAATTAGCTTATGAATATGAAAAAATCAATCCTTCTCATCAGGCCGCGGCGACTGGACTGATTATACCACAATTAAAATTCTATATATACAGAATGTACTGTGCAAGTTGTATTAGCGAATTATACTAATACAGGTAAACTCTCTTACAAATTTTTCTTCGTCACATTCACACAACTCTATAACTGTGTAAGCAAATTTTATCAATTAACAATTTTTTAATTTAATTCATGTAATTTCTAATATGCAACCGATCCTAAGACCATTTTAATGTGTTTTACAGATAACACGTAGAAGTATATTAGTATTTACGAACAAGTATTTATCACCCCAAAGATAGACAGGTTTCAATATTAATTCGAAACTGGATTAAGTAGGTTCGCTTACAATTTTCCAGAAATAGTAACTTCACATAAATTAAAAATCATTAAATATTGAAACCTGTCTATCTTTGGGGTGATAAATACTTGTTCGTAAATACTAATATACTTCTACGTGTTATCTGTAAAACACATTAAAATGGTCTTAGGATCGGTTGCATATTAGAAGTTACATGAATTAAATTAAAAAATTGTTAATTGATAATATAAATAATTGTTCATATAGTTTCATTCTTTTACAACAAATAAGAGATTGTTGAAAGCATAGATCCTATTTTGTAAGAGGAAAGAAATATTCAACCATAATACATCCATATTAAACCATAATACATCCATATATTATACATATATTAGACAAATTCCTTATTTTTCATACATTTCCTTTGCAATATCTTACTAGCAACTCTCAGTTGACGTAATGCGCAGTAAACTACGAAAACGAAATCCACGAAGGCGTAATCTATTATAAGTGATTTGTGCACAGAAACGGAGTTTTGCGCAGTGATCAGTTATCCTAGATATTTGAACTCATTCACCTTTTCATATTGAGTATCTCCTGAAATGAAGTCGCTACGAGTCTGCCTTCTCGCGGTCACCATGTATTTGGTCTTCATTTCATTGATCTGAAGATCTATTTGTTGGGCTGTTAATTCCAATGGGAGGAGGACTTCTTTTGAAGATATGATGTTGCGACCCAGAATGCAAATATCGTCAGTGTAAGCTAATAGCTGGATTGATTTAGCCTTGTAGATGTCCAATTTTATTTTGCGTGATATATTAGGAGACTTGAAAATTTTTATATTGGCGTAAAATGCTCGGTAGCCTGCTGCGATCCTCGATGAAATATCCACAGAAACGGAGTTATGCTCAGTGATCAGTGATCCTAGATATTTGAACTCATTCACCTTTTCATATTGAGTGTCTCCTGAAATGAAGTCCCCACGAGTCTGCCTTCTCGCGGTCACCATGTATTTGGTCTTCGCTTCATTGATCTGAAGGCCTATTTGTTGGGCTGTTAATTCCAATGGGAGGAAGACTTCTTTTAGAGATATGATGTTCCGACCCAGAATGCAAATATCGTCAGCGTATGCTAATAGCTGGGTTGATTTATAATACAGGCAGCTACGCTGCGCCATATTGAGCTGACGAATGACATACTCCAATGATAGATTGAAAAGAGTTTGAGCTATTGGGTCTCCTTGCCGCACTCCAGATGTTATCTCAAAGGCATCCGAAATTTTGCCTTCTATTAGTACCTTACATATTGAGCCATCCATTTAAAGCTGGCACGTTCCATAACGTATTCCTCTTAATGCTGTCGTACGCCTGTTGAAAGTCTGTGAATAGACTGTGTACAGGGATGTCCTTTTCATAGCATTTCTCCAGCACAATCCGCAGCGTAAAAATTTGATCTGTCGTTGATCTACTTGGCCGAAAACCACATTGATAATCACCCAAGATCCTCTCGCTATAAGTTGATAACTTTGCTGCGACTATGTTGGCCAAAACCTTGTAGCCTGTGTTCAGCAAAGCTATACCGCGATAGTTGTTGCAGTTCAATCGATCTCCCTTTTTATGAAGTGGACATATAAGAGCCGTTTTCCACTCTACTAGGATTTCTTCTCTAGACCAAATTGTTGATATTAGTTAAAACATGCGACAGAACAGATAATCACCGCCATATTTGAGCATTTCGTTGCAGATACCATCCTCACCAGGTGTCTTGTAATTTTTCATCAGCGATATCACGTTCCGCACTTCATCATATGATGGAGGAGGTGGTGGTATCATCTCGACGTTAATATCGCGTTGAAGCAAGAGAGGTTGTTGCTCGGAAGGTGGTGCCTGTTTATTTAAAAGCGAGGAGAGGGTGGTCAGGCTGCTGTGTACGCAGGGGGATAAACACAAGACTCGCTTCATGTGCCGCAACTGCATGCAACTTCAACAAGTGCTCACACTGCCTCTTCGTGACGGCCACCAGAAACTACTCTGTTAAAGGAGTAGGCTAAAGTGTGAGGGCTGTGGTTCTTCTACAGAAGGTTGGCGTTGGGTTGACAGCCCAACCTGTAAACATTTTTTGTTACGAATCCTCAACATGAACCTCGGATATTTTTGGATTCACAACTTTTTATTCCCCACTTCCAAAAGAAATAAATTTAATTGTACGTGTTCTCCATGGAGTCACATTAAAATTAGTAAAGATCCGCGAAGGACCCTTACAAACAATATTAATTAATTAATTATTAATATCAACTAGAGACAGACAAACATTTTCGTTAAAAAATTTATTCCCCATCAATTCTTTCATGAAATAAGTATGGAAGAACAAACGTCAAAACTGCTGTAATTGGGAATAATTTTTTCCCAATAAATTTTTTTCCCAAACACCAGAATACACTTTGGGGGAAAGGGAATACTACTGCAACAAAATTTAAAATTTCTATTCCCCGGGAATTATAAGAATGTTGTTGATTTGTTTTTCTCTCTCGTTTCACACATTTTTTTGTTTTTTTCTTCGTTTAGAAAAAACCGCCATTTAGAATTAGTTAGTCGATGTTTTGCATAAAACATACATTTACATATGTAATTTTGTATAAATAAGAATATTATTTTTGAATATTTATTTTAATTTTGAACGAATTGCCTTTTTATTAAAAAACGTTATAAATGGAAAAATATTTAAATTTTATACCACAAATGCATAATGATGCAAATAGGCATCATGTCATAAAATCAATTTTCCGGGAAAACTATGTAGCTGTTTTCAACAATTTTTAGTTTGAAATTCGTTTCAACCAAATACTTCTTTATAAGACAAAAAACATTTCAATTAAAAAGAAAAAATCATGCATTAAAGGGTTAAAGAATTTTTAATTTCTCTATGGTTGAATGTCAAAAAAAATTAAAAAAAAATTCGATTCGTTAAAAACTTAAAATTCTTAATTTTTGTTAAGTTTGTAATTTCTCGCTAGTTGGCCCTTAAGTGATTCAAAAACTGAAATGGAAATACATTTGAAGCACGCATACTTAACCTATTAAATATTATACATCTTAGCGAACTGTGAAAATTACATTTATATACATACATTATATACTTAATAAAATAATAATTTATAAATTGTTTAATCGGTTCGGTATGCAATGTTTAGTATTGCTCAATGCTCATGCTGTTGCTGAGTTTGGTTATGCGGGGTTTGAAGGAAACAAAAACTATAAAAATGGTAAACAGATTCGAATGACATATTTTAAAGATGCGCGCAAGGCAGAAGTCGCAGAAAAATATGCTACCGCCTTTCCAGCTGCTATGATTTAACATCAACTTGTGATGTATAATTTAATGAATTCTTTAACTGTTAAGCAGTGTTGTGCGTCTACGCCGTTTTTGTGATTGTCTACACTCAAATGTCGCGACAAGCGTAGACAATAGTTTTTAACGTAGAGAATGTAGACAATGTTAAATGATTTTAAAAGCAACATTGCAAAAGTATATCGATATTTATTAGTTCAAATTGACCCTAAAATCCCTTCCCTCCTCCTCCCTAACTATTCTTTTCCATTTCTTTATTCCTCGTTTTTTCCATTTACTAATGATAGAGAAAATATAAAAATATCTAACAGTCACATTCGTTTGCACATTCATATATTTATATCAATAGCAATATGATTTTAAAAGTTTTCTGGAGTGCGAAGCATAATTACCTTTAAAAAATAATAATAATAATAATTATTAGAATATTGTTAAAAATTATTAATGACAAATTGTTTGCAGTGTTTTTTAAATTGTCCAAATTCTAGATATTTCAAATTACCGGGAATACCATTAAAAGTTGATTGATTATGTCGAACAACATCGTTGAGGCTATAGTTATTGTTAGCCTTTACGCCATAAAAATTGTTTGTAAAGCGTGTATTGTAGTGGTGTATATCAGAGTGCTTTAATATAATGTAATTCAACTTTACTTCATTACTAATAATTTTTTTGATAAAAACAAAAGCCTCATACTTAAATAAT
Organism: Tipula helvola; assembly: GCA_963556165.1. Classification (NCBI taxonomy): domain Eukaryota; kingdom Metazoa; phylum Arthropoda; class Insecta; order Diptera; family Tipulidae; genus Tipula; species Tipula helvola. The sequence goes on from OY744482.1 coordinate 210,464,838, forward strand.
TGCTACAAAGTTAGAATTTGATTTTTAAAGTATAAGTCAGATGTATGCACATTAGTATTACTCTTATATTCCTCCCATAATATTAGTCTAATTGATTTAGTGATTATAATTGCTTTTACTAATTTTGCACGGTCAGTTAAACAAAGGTGGATAATGAGAGATACCTTCAATTACTTTCATCCTTCATGGTAAATCCGTCCAATCGAAATCCAAACTTAATTTAAACATTTAATTTAAATAATATAACGTGGTAACTCGAAACGATGCACATAGGTACACGTTTTTTTTAAATATCGACAAATTCATCTGTTGAACTTTTCGGTGAAAAGACACACCTAATCATTGTTGTTTCCACAGTACATTTGGTATTGTTTGTTAAAATCCTGAATTGGGTTCCAGAAATAATTTCGATGAATTGGCTGGGGCATAAGTGGGATGGTAATTTAGGAAGTGGTTCAAAACAACCTCCATTCTGGAAATTAATTTCCGTGCGATCCATTGGTTTGGTAGATTTATTTGCCTCCAAAGCTGCCTAAATTAACCAAGGCTTCAATTAACCAAGGCATAGATGATTTTGTAGCCAATGGAAAATGTTCTTTAAATCATTTCTCTGCAAACTTCCCCTCGTTCCAATTTCCCATGCGTTTCTTTGCACCATATTAAATGAAACAAATTCCTTCCTTATAAATTGAAAATTGAATAAAATAATAAACTTTTTATTTCCTCTTTTTATTTTTTATTTGCAAACAAGTTTCGATGACACCCAACAAACATTCACGGGTACGTACCCAAAAGAGTGCAATTTTCGCACGGCATTCCGTACCCTTTTCTGGTTGTCATTTGAAAAAATTAATTGAGTTTTGATACTGTGTGGGTATTTACATTACAGCGTAGTATAACAAAGTAGTATTTGCAATTTACTACGGACAAGGATTAGGATGCCATTTTCTAAATGCCAATTTCTAAAAATTATAAATATATTGAGATTTAAAAACATGAAGAGCCGGAGCATATTTACATTCAATAAGAAAGGCACGTTTAAAAAAAAAAATATAAATTTCAAAATTATTTCTTTCTTTTTTTAAGTTCCAAAAGATTATGTAACCGAATAAAAAAGAAAACAAGATGTTTCTGTAGCTGATGAAAGTTTTTCGTGGTCCGATTCAGAGATCGGCTACTGCAAAATTTTTTAAAAATTAAAAGAAAAAATTCCTACTACATCAACGGAAGCATCCAAGCCGGTGACGATGACGAACCATAAATTTGTGATATATGTATTGTATAATAATGATATGTATTTACATTATAACAAAATATATGAATTTTTAAAAATTCTTGTTATTAATATAACCGAAAGAAATTTATATTCCAACGGAAAGTAGCACGAAAAGCAAAATTATAAATTTGCGCGTAAATGTACAGAATGAGTACGGAAAAGTTTGCGATTTATAATGCTATAAGGTACGGAATGAGTATGGAAAGTTTGGACGCACCAATACAGTCATGACTATAAAAGAATATAAAAAAGGGGAAGTCGTGCGACAAAAGTGACAACTTTCTTCAGCCAGGTGCACCGTGAGTTAATAGTCTCCTTTTCCGAGTACCCCGTGCGAAATCGCGCACGCAAGGGTACCGCTTTCCTTGCGCTTTGTTTGTTGGGCAATAGCATCATTTTCAATGCTTACTTTTAGCTGAGTTATGGAAATAAATTTGTTCTTTGTTCAAAACGGTTTAAAATGTTGAGAAAGCATGTTTGGAAATAGACTAAAGTAACTTCAGAGTAAGTTTTAATTTATATTATGTTGGTAACAAAGTTACTCAATTTACCTTTCACATTCAAATAAGTTAAGGTATAAACAGAACAAGAGCGTCGACGACGAGCGATGACGCCTGTCAAATTAAATACACAGAAATCTTACGATGCTAACAGAACCAATGTCGCTGGCGACGACGACAATATCGCCGAACTTTTTTTAGAATCTATTTTTAATTTTATCGCCGGCGATACAATGTTGCCAACTGTTTTTTTTTTTTATTTTTAAGTAGGCTATAGGATAGCTGTCATATTATGAACTATTTTGTCCATCAATTTGTATTTCAATTACAACATTTTGATGATTATATGTATAAAATAAAAATATTTAGGTTTTTTAGGCGCAGTAAGATTTTCTTCAACGGAAATGCAGCGTCACCCATAAAATAAAACAGAAAATCTACACCCGCCACCGTCTACTTGGCAATATTAATTTATAATATTCTTGCATGTGTTTGTTGTTATTTTTTTTTCGCCATGCGCTGACTCTCTTGTTATGTTAACTACAGCGATATCGCGGCGATATTTTTTTTTATTCGTCGACGCCCGCCGTTGTCGCTCTTGTTCTGTTTATACCTTAAGAAAGAATTTCGAGTGCATTTGTTACATGAAGTTACTTTTTTATAATGTTTTTATTAACTCGCTTTCTTGTATGTCTGTCCGGTACAAATTTTGAAATCGATTTTAAACCAACTTCCCGATAACCTAGAGACTTGAAATTTTGAACATAGCTCAGAACTCGATGACAATGCAATATTCAATAGTTTGCGGTATATTTCGGCTCCAGGTGATGCTGTAAATTACGTTTTTCGAGATCGTTACAATAAACCGACGTCATATAGTAGGCTGTTCTTTTATGCATACAAAATTATAGTATGGAAAAATTTAAAGTGTATTTCAATGAAGACCTGATAAAAATTCAGAAGAAAATAATTCGATCAATAACTACTTGCCACCTCCAAATTACATTAATTATTTGGCGACAGGTTCGATAAGTTGCCGAACAAAAGTTGATTCTAAGTTTGTTATCCTCCAAGTAACCGAATACATAATCATAAAAAATTCAAGTATCCGAATATTTGAATACAAAATAACCGAGTACTAGAAAATACATCAGCACCTTGTTGACAACACTAAAAAAGCAGAAAATAAATTAAATAAAAAAACTTTTTAATATATAACGTTTTTAAAATGGACTAAAAAGAAGAAAATAATTTTTCCTTGCCTCACAGTACAGAAAATTCTGAGAATTCACGATTGTAAATTTTCAGCAACTATGAGAATATTTCGAAAATTTAAAACGAAAAACGTGGAGCGCATATAATGGTATAATACAGTTCTGATAATACTAAAGAAAGCTAACTATGGTATTAAAAGAATTATAGTTAACATCATTTGTCAGGGAGCATAATTTAATTGTTAATGAACCATGTATCAAAACTTCGTTAGGTGCGCTCCACGTTTTTCGTTTTAAATTTTCCAAATATTCTCATAGTTGCTGAAAACTTACAATCGTAAATTCTCAGAATTTTCTGTACTGTGAGGCAAGGAAAAATTATTTTCTTCTTTTTAGTCCATTTTAAAAACGTTATAAAAAAGTTTTTTTTATTTAATTTTTCATTACTGAAGTTACTTTGATCGTTCGTAAAAAGATGGGTAACTTTAATGTTTGAAACTTACTATGAAGTTACTTTGGTCTATTTCCGAAAATGCCTATAACAAATAAATTAATGGGTCGGGGAGGGAAAAAATTATTGTTTTTAAATTTACGATTGACTTGCCAACTGAAATAGAATTTAATATTATAATTTAAATCTATCTTCATCATCATTTATCAATGTTTTACTTGAGGTGCGAATTACTAAGCTTTTAGCAACGTCCAATTGTCGCCGGTTTTGTACATTCCTATGAAGATTGTCAAAAGAAAATTTATGTTTTTCCTCCAACATATAACGGGCAGAAAATGTATTGGTTTTTCTCCAACATATGAAGGGCTGCAGCCAACTTATCGCTGTTTTGATTTCGAGTAGCAAAGCGGCTTCGTGTTCTTTAAACCTATATCAATTTTATCCTTGTTTGGCCAATAAATATGTGATCACAATTTTTACAGATGATCTCGTATATTCCCGATTTATGCTGTTTATTGATTTCGTCTTTGTAATCGTGAGGGTAATTTTTATTTTGTTACCACTTTTGGGTATTACTAGAAGGTCACGTTTGTTGATTGTACCGATTTTGTTGGTTGCTTCTGGGCAATAAGGTAAATCGATTCATCGTTTAATTGGTTCGTAATCTCTATCAGGACGATGAGTTTTACGTTCGTGTTTCCTTAGCTAGTTTTGAAACTTCCGAATGATAGTCAATTCGTTAATGACTGCTGTGTCGTAAATTTTTAATATTTCCCTTTCACGGGCATTGTCACCGAATTTCCCTCAGTGTAACATTTGATGAACCATATCGTTGAATGCAGATTTTTTATATGTTCACAAGGGTGTGACTCTAGTGAGAGGTATCGTGGCATAAAAGTAGGTTTCCTGAATATATCAAAAACAAGATGATCGTTGTCTCTTTTGATCATCAACTCCAGAAATGCGATTTTACTTTCAATTTTTTCTTCAATCGTAGATTGTACATATGGTTGAATTAAATTTAAGAGCTTTCTGTCAAATTATCTGTGAATATGTTTTTTTTTTCTTATGATTTTATTAACGTGTATTTGTAGATAATACTCTCAGAATTGGAGCTTTTAAACGGCCCGTTTCTGGAAGAAAGTATAAAAATTTACCTTCATAAGTACAAAAACGAAATCAATAACCAGCATAAATCGGGGGTATAAGAGATCAGCTGGGAGAATTGTGCTGAGATATACATAAATTGGCCAAACAAGAAGAAAATTGATAGAGAGGTTTAAAGCACACGTAGACGCTGTAACAAAAGTAATATAGCCTTTGCTAAAAAGGAATGTTACAAAAAGTTATCAAAATCAAGAAGACAGCGGTAAATTGTTTTATTTTTCCATAACATGTTTTATTTTATTTAATGAAGTGGAAAGAGGATTCCTACGTATTGGCACTTGTGCATGATAATAGATATTTTTTTTAAATATTATTGTTTGTGAGTAGGTTTGTACTACCTAACTAATGAATAATAATTTAATATTATTGGTTGTAAGTACGTGTTAATAATAAAAAAATAAAAATTTATAGAATTTCAAACACTTATACTTATTGTTTAACCTTACTGTACCAGAAAAGGGAATATAATTTGTATTGTGGATCTTCATTCTATCGGATACATATTATATTTAGCACAATATGTTAACTAAAATATTGTAAAGGAACCATTTATCAGAAGAGATCATGTCATAAAACAGCCAAAGCGCCGAATCTCTGAAAATTTAAAGAGGATAATTTACGTTTATAGACGTATATATATACATATATGTATTGTATAATATACTGGTGTTTTTTAGTATTCTCAGCGGCGTAACTACATGGGACCAAACCCCGTGCTGCGCGTGTTCGCAACGTTAGAGGGCCCGCAACGCGGGTCATATAGTCTTTGTTATTGTAATGTAGAACTGTTTCATACGCTCCACAGTATGATTTTCTACATTTCAATAAAGTTTAACAATAAAAATTGAATTTTGATTTAAAATGTTGTATTATATGTATTTAATTTTAAAAATATAAATTACATACATATAAAGAAATAAATAAATAATACCACTATACAAAATAGAAAAAAAATTCTTAAATTGTTTTGGTTTTAATTGCGAGCAAGGTGGAGGGAGGGTAGTCTATGGGCCCACATTAAATTTTGAGGGGCCCAACATTTGTAGTTACGCAACTGAGTATTCTTCACATCTGTGTGCACCATTAAATACTAGATCGTCCATTTTTGGCATTAAACCTAACACGGACAGCTTTTAACGGTTAAATTAACGAACATTTATTTTAACTTTGCAAAATATGAAATTTAACACTGTGAATTTAATTTGGGATGAACTTATTAATATGTAATTATAAATTTTAATAAATAGTTTGTTTGGTGACAAGTATGTTGTGGTGAATTTAATTGAATTTGTGATATAAATATCATTATCTACTTTGTTTTCATTAATTTATTTTATTTTATTATTTAAATAAAATAATTTTTTGGTTTTTAATATTGGCTCAATAAAAGAGTTCAGGAATATTCTACCAAATTTGTAATTTGCATTACTTCAGTTCTTACAATCAGCAAATTACTGTTGTATGTACTGTTGAATGCTTAATCTGGAAATTGAATTTATATTTAGAAATCGTTTAAACTATTTTATTTATTTTATGGCTATTGGTGGTAATAGTAGTGTTACAGGGTCGGTGTTGATGGATTTACTTGTTAATCAGATTGCTTAACATTTACAGTATAACGCGAGTTCCTTCCACAGGTGTATTTATTTTAATTGCGTTGTGCAAGCTAATAATTAGTCGCCAAGGAATGTACAATTTAAAAAGTATAATTGAATCAAACGTGAGTTTAATTTTCGATTCAACATACTCGTAAATAACGCTGCAAACAAGATTGTCGATTACTATTGTAACAGTTTATTAAATCTAATTGATGTATTTATATTACAAATAGTGGAGAGTTGGGAATATTTTCTAAAATTAGTTTTAAGACAGCTGTATATACATATCGACAGATACTTAAAAATTGCATGTGCTCAATATATACGCTTCTAGCCAACATTTTTACGAAATTCATGTAAATTTGATCAATAATTATCTCATAGTACCATAAGTTTCAAATTTGATGAGGCTTATTAAATACCAGTTAGACAATCCATCCAATTCTTGCCGGTGGCAACATTATGTATATACATATATGTTATAATCTCTCCCAAAAAAAATATTGAAACACCACGAACTTATAAAAAAAATTATGTTAAATAAACATTCAACATTGTATTGGTCATAAAAGAAATTTAATTTGTTTTTCGTTTTTGTTTCGTTTACGCTTAAGACAAATTAATAAGAAAACGGCGTTGAAGAAGAAGGCGCAGAAGTAGAGAATTATGAAACTCCAGGTCAAAATGTCAAATTATAAATTTTAGTAACGTCTTTGCATTAACATAAATATTCGATTTAGATGCGTAATACTGATATGAAATGTGGTTTGAGTAAAACTAAAATAATAAACACTTTTCAATTGAAAAATTAGCAATGAAATTTTATTGCTTTGCAAGAAAAATCCATTTTGAATTATGTAATTTCGTATAGATTAAATAACGAAATTTTCCGTGTAGTAAATTATTTGAATACGATTACACATGTATAATATGTGGTACATCAAAGACCCACTATAAAATGTGAGGTTGTTGTCCTTTATCTATAATATACTATGTACTCGTATACGACGGGCGAAATATAATTATCATTTTCATTAAGCACGTATACGATCGATACATGAAAGTATAAACAAATCAAGTAAATTAATTATTTCATAATTAGTTTTGATTTATTGGTAATTTTATATCTTACCGCAATAAAAAATTATTCAAACAAATTAATGGGTATAATTGTAAAATCACACAAAAAATGCAATTTAATTAATTTTTCTCTCTGTCTTTTCACCAGATTACTTATTGTTATACTGTATACTGTGTTGTAGAGGTCTTGTTGAATGAATCAGTTACTTAGATATTTTAACACGCTGTAAAATTCTTGCTTATTAAATATTACCTATTAGCAAGTGGAATTTTTGTAAAAACAATTTTCCATTTCACATACAATTAATTTATAGCGATAAATTCACGATGTTCTTCATACCTAGCAAATATGGCGGAAACACAGTAATGCTCTATGTTATATTATTATATTTAGTGTTATTTGATTTTAATTAAATATTGTTGTAATTTTATGCGAGCTGTTAATTTTATTTATTTACTACTCACTGCGATTCTGATCATAAAAGGTTTTTAAAGATAAATAAATTGGACTATTCCTACATACATAGCTGTATTCTGTATAAATATAATACAGTCAGTCAGAGTACATTAGATAAGAAATAATGGAGATAGCCTTGTGAATGCCTTTTAAAGAATAAAATTGAAATCAATTATTTGTCCTCGAAAATTGGAAGTTATTTGATTTAAAAAAACTAAAGAATAATAATAAAGATTTTTTTACAATAAAAATAAACAGAAACAATTAAATTAAATTATCTGGTGAAAATGCTGAAACAAGGAAATATTATGTCGCGCTCTCTGGTATATATACATAAATAATTAGGTTCTTGACAGATAATAATGTCTTTTTTTTTTGTTTATAAAAATGTAAGCGATCCGATTTATATGGAACGATAAAATTTTTTAACATATAGTCTCTATAAGTACATTGTACCTACAAGTAAATTATAAACAAGAATTAAAAATTATATTTGTGGTAGGATAATAAAATACTTTGTATTAAATATACGACTGAGACTGGCTGGCTGATTCTTCAAACACTCGTACATATATTAAATCAATTGAAAAATTATGATTGTCGTCTACCTATTTATTCGATGTTCGCTTCATCTGTAAATAAACAGGAAATTTTTATTAATACTTTAATTGCGGTAGCTCGCTTTTAGTACTGTTTAATATAAGTACGTTCGAAATTCGAATAAACGATTTATGGATTTTGTTTTATGATATTTAGTGTGTCAAAACCTTCGTAAGTTAATTGCAGGTCAAATGATCTTTGTTATTTCTGTTATTTTTTTTCTTTTAATTACATTTGTATCGTATAATTTTAATTAACATTGTTTTAATTGCCAAGCAGTTTGTGCCGGGTGGGTCAAGCAAATCTGTGGATTACATTACAAGTGAAAATTTGTTCTTCTAATTCTTTTGTTATTCTAAATTTTACTAAAAAATGCATAAAAATGATATCGTGTGTATGGTTATACAGTTGTGAGAGTTACATAGTTTGAAGATGTTAAAGTATTAGTTAAAAATTTAAACTTTTCCGTCAAAAGTATATTGAAAATTTGGATAATCTTTGCACAGCAGTTAAAACATTGAATATTAGTTTATCGAAGAAATTAAATTTATTGATGGGAGAAAATAAAGTGCCTTTAAACTGGAAAATGTTAATCTATCAAAAAAAGTATTCGTTCTTGAGCAATTGGACATTAATAATTGTGTTGATATAATTGGTATTCCACGATCAAATGATGAGGATGTTATAAAAATTGTCACAGATTTATTTGATAAATGTCTGAATATTAGTCTTTCGGCTAATGATATGGAGAACAGTGGTTCAATTAATGTTAAACTAACTTTGGCTGTAACTAAAAATGTGGTCTTATCTGCATCGAAAAAAAAGAAAGTGATACGTGTCAATCATTTTTTGTTTCAATGGAAATAATAAGATTATCATCAACCAATGTCTTATTCCTGAATATCCGTTACTATACAATGCGGCTAGGAAAGCCAAGCGCAGCTAGGCAAGCCAAGAAGGGTGGAAGGTGTAAATTTGTTTGGCTTAGGAATGGATACATTTTGGTAAGGAAGGATGTCTGGACAATTGGTCTTAGTTATTTTTTAAATTTTCTAATCATTAGGTAATTTTATTTAATGATTTTTTATAATTGTAATTCACAAGATCGCAGTTCCATTGACTTTCCTCCTGGTTCTTCCTATATTTGGAGCGGAGCGAGCGAAGCAAGCGAAGCTCTCATGGAGCGACTCGAATGGCGAATGTAACAGATCGCAGATTTAAGCGAATTTTCGGCCGATTTTCAATTTTTTTTCGTTCAAATGTCCAACAGATTTAAATTCAGGTCGTGACGAAGCCAGAATTAAAAATTTATGAAAAATAAAAAAATTATCAAAGAAAAACAAATTGTCTATGTTAAAATACATTAGGCAAAAATTCGCGCGCTTTTTTGCAATTAATTATTCTAAAGAGAATTTTTAAACTATATTAAATCAATTAATTTAATTCATAATAAGTTTCAGTATTTAGGCCATTATATACATATTTATTGACATTAAAGAGAAAAAATATACTGTAGAATATTTGATTCTATATTTTTTACTAAAATCGATATAAAACAAGGCTTGCTTTAGTGAGTTTTCAAATTTTCATGCTAAATCATGAGAAAACAAATTTTCATGCTAAATCATGAGAAAACAAACCAGTCATAACTAGAACCGATCCGGAGATAAATCCGATATAATTTAAAATCGGGATTAATTCAAAGAGTAAATTTCGTTGCTACATTTTTACGCTATAACCGTTTATCTGATTTTGATTCTGTTTTTTTCATAGCTTCCAGCAATAACCGAGGAACGTTTTTATACATAAATTAATAGCAATATAACTGCTTTAAATATTTCTTAGGTCTCACTACCATACAAGACCTTTTCTCATACGATTTAACATGTCAGCTGCTCCACCTGTTCGAAGATCTCGATTTGGACGACGAACTGCACATGCTAATCGCCAGAGATTACAAGCAACCCAGAGAACTAACCAAGAGACCGAAGAAGCACGTCATCGCATAGCTCATGCCGTTCAGAATGTCCGAAATTCGACTCGTGAAACTGGCTTTCTAGAATCATTCGAGAGAGACTTGTCTGGCTACAGCTACAAAGCATGTCTCACTTGCAATGGTTTGAAGCTGACAACTACAAGCAATCTGTATTGTACAGCATGTACGAAGAAGCCAACAAAGTTCAGTGCAGACAACAATATGCATCCTGGAATACAACAACCAGATGCTTTGCAAGATCTGACTCCGATTGAACAAATGCTGATCAGCAGAGTCCAGCCTATTCTCAGAGTGTACCAAGTTCGTGCATGCCGCGGCGAGGGACAGCTGCGTTACTCAGGCAACATCTTGAATATCGAACAAGATCTTCAACCAGTGGCAACTACGCTTCTATTAATGCCAAAGGAATTAAACGTTATTTTGGTCAGGAGGGTAGGAATGGCAGGTTATACTGACTTCCGTGTGAGACGAGCAAAGGTTTCAGCAGCTCTGTCTTGGCTTATCAGGCACAATCCATTCTATTCCGATCTGACTATTAATTACGAAGCAATGTCAGTGTTACCACCCGATGGTGACATTGTCGAACAGCTGCGCTTTCTAGAAGAAGGAGTCATTTCTAATGAAGAATTAGAGGTTGACAACATTGCAACTAATGGTTTGCCTATTTTACAAGACCAAAATCAAAGAGCAGTGATTTCAGACATCTTACAAAGGCCTCAAGCTGATTCAAATCCAATCAACGAGTTCAGGCATGCCGGGTACATTGTCAAGGCTTTCCCTCATCTCTTTCCATATGGAAACGCTGACTTCCATGACTACTCTCGCACATCTAAAGTTACATTCAGAGAATGGACACTCCATATGCTTCGTTTTAAAGACAAGCGGTTTGCACAAGATCCATGTTTTCGCTATTTCTGCTTGAATACAATCCAACGTCATGATGCTTTGCAACGAGGTACGATTTACGCTAACATAAGTAATTTCAATGGAACAGTTGAAGATCTTTTGTGTGACGTGAATCGCAATCCAGCTGTCATGAAAAGGCTGCTGCACATCGGTTCAAAGATAGCAGCTACAGGTACATATTGGTATTCACGGCGAATGCAGCTTAAAGCAATGGTTTTGCAGCAAGGTGTCCCCACCTTCTTCTTAACTTTGAGCCCGGCAGATTTATGGTGGCCATGTTTGACAAAGCACTTTGAATATGATCCATCAAACAAAACAGAGTCTGTCACGTCAAGAGAAATGCAGAAACTGTTATCCTCTAACCCGTTGATTGCTGACGAGTATTTTGCAAAACGAGTGGAAATGTTTGTGAACCTCCTTCGCAAGAAGTACCAAATCAACGATTATTGGTACCGTTTTGAGTACCAGCATCGTGATAGCCCTCATGTTCATGGTGTTTTTTGGATCGAAGGAGCGCCTGATGTAAGGAAATTTCCTACAATGACAATAGAACAACTCATGGAAGCAAAAGACTTCTACGACTCCTTGATGAGTGCTTGGAATCCTATTCCGACGGCAGACAAAGCTCTCATCCATCCATTAAGGCTTACCACTGACAGTATTGATGTTGAAACTGAACTGCAGTTGTCGCAATTATTGAATAGAGTTCAGCGGCACACTGTATGCTCAAAAGCTTACTGTTTCCGAGGCCAAGCACAGAACCAAAAATGCAGATTTGGTTTCCCGAAGCAATGTTTGGCAGAATCAACTTTAGCTGCAGATGACAAAGGTAACTTCGTTTTCATTCAAAGAAGAAATGATTGTTTGCTGAACCCATACAACAAATTCGTTTCTCAAGCCTGGCGAGCAAACACTGATTTCCAAATCATTGCGTCGGAGCATGCAATTGTAGCTTACATCACTAAATATGCCTCCAAGAGCGAACCAAGTTCTGAAAACTTTAAAGACATCTTCAAGCGCATTGCTGAGCAAATGAGTAATAACGATCCGGCATCGAAAGCAATCACTAAACTGTTGGTGAAAATGATATCACAAAGAGATGTTTCAGCTTGTGAAGTGATGCACATTTTGCTTGGAGAAGGTTTGTATCATTCTTCAAGATCGTTTGTCAAACTATTCATATCGACGCAAGAATACGTGCCAATTTGTAACCGAAATCAAGATGAAGAGCACAGAACTCACAACAAATTGATCAATGCTTACGCCTCACGTCACGAATCTTTAGAAAGCCTTTCTTTGCGTGAATTTACACGCAAGTTTTCAGCAACAGGAACTCGTAATCGTTCCGAAAGAATCGTACAGCTAATTCCCAGAGTGGTCTTCGGCACTGAGGAGGAAACAGATGAAATTTATTGCAAACAGAAATTGGTTTTCAATCTGCCATGGAGAGACATGAATCAACTAAAGACACAGTCTTCGTGGAAAGAATCTTTCGCTTCTGTTAATATCACTACTTGGGAATTGCCTCAAATAGTAGCTGACGAAGACCCTGAAGAAGAATCTCAAGAAGCAGTCAGAGACCCACATGAATGGATGGCTCTTGCAGAAGCAATGCCGGGAATTGCCCCAGAGATGGTTGATCTAGGATTTCGTGAGATCGATCGCGCAATGAATTGGAACAGGGGTATAGAAAGATATCCTGCATCTAAAGAAGCTTTCGTCCGCTATAATGAGTCGAATTCCATGCTGGTCCAGCTCAATTCTGATCAATCTAGGGTAATTAGTTTTGTGAATTCTGCCTTGAATTCTCTCACTGAAGCCAAGCTAGTAATCGCAATTGGTGCGGCAGGTACAGGGAAATCATGCATTATCAACGAAATTGTTCGTTTCGGAAATGAAAAAGTGTTGCTTATGACTCCTACCGGTGTCGCAGCAAATAACATCAACGGGCGGACAATTCATAGTGCATTACGGTTGTTTAACTATCAACAGAGGGACATGTCAGCCGAGAAACTTCAGCAATTTCAGGAAGAGATGGCAGCTATCGAGATTGTGATCATTGACGAATTCTCGATGATTGGCTTGAAGCTTCTAGGTCAAATTGACCACCGTCTACGGCAGGCAAGACCACTCAATGAGATCATGGGAGGAAATATTGTTGTTTTCTTCGGTGATTTCAATCAACTACAACCTGTCGGTGACGTCCCACTGTATGGTACTCCAAAGAGCTCAAATACAGTAGCAGTACAAGGCCAAATTGTTTACCGCCACATCAATAAAGTGTTTCTGTTGAACCAAATCATGAGGCAAGTAGGTGATGACCAAAAGCAATTCAGAGATTGTTTGCATAGGTTGGCGGTAGGTGAAATTACGGCCTCTGACTACAAGTTGATTGAGACGAGATTCATTTTAAAGTATCAGAGTACTGTATCCTCAACTCGAGATGTAATTCGATTGATTTCAACGAACAAAGAAATCGAGTCGTTTAATCTCAAGAAGTTGAGGAATGTCAACCTGTTGTTCGCATCACCGCAATCCACAATGATCCAAGGGCTGCAACAGCATCTTCTGATACTGAAGTCATACTCAGGCAAAATCTATTCACTGCTGCGGGAACAATTGGTAAAGTTGTTGACATTGTCTACAACCACCGCGAAGACAGCCGTTTCAGTGACGATTTTCCAATCTGCATTATGGTGGAATTCGCATCATATTCAGGTCCAAATTTTCAGAACAGCAATATATTGCCAATTCCACCAGTGACTGTTTCATTTAAGAAGGGCTCGAACACATTCACCACAAAACAATTCCCTATACAGCTCGCATATGCAATCAGCATTCACCGGTCACAAGGCTTAACATTAGATCAAGCAGTTGTAAATATTGGAGACACTGAGTTCGCACTGTGAATGTCATATGTTGCGTTTTCCAGAGTTCGGAACATTAATGGTTTATTCTTCGAGCCTGGGTTTCCATTCGAGCGCATCAAAAAAATTTACGAAAAGAAGAAATTGGCTGAGAAACGGATAGAGCTGAATCGTTTAAAACAGCTTTCTGAACGGCAATCAATTTAAATCACAATTAGAAATTAACTTTAAAATTTATTTTCATCAATTTTCCCGAATAAAATAGCTTTTACAATAACTTTAATTGTAGTATTTTTTTGTAGTAACTGCGTTACATAAATACTGATCGCATAACTCCGCTCCAATTTATGGTGCTAGCTTAGCCTGTGGCTCGCTCTGCATCGACCTAGTAATTTACCATCTAATAATTTGCTATCTCATGATTTTCAGGGTGTTCAAATCTTGCATCAAAATATTCTGAGCTTAAGGAGAAATTTCAATAATTTCTTAGCTCACTTAGATTATTTTGATGTAAAGCCAGATTTAATATTTTCGAGTGAAATTTGGATTAATAACGATGAGACGAAATTGTATCGGTTAAGCGATTTTCAATTAATTTGTTGCTTTAATAATCGTTACCATTCTGGAGGAGTTTTAGTGTTCTATAAAAATAATTTAAATTGTTTAGTTTTGTTAATTATTGTTTTTTTGTTGAGACTACAGACCTTTTATCAGCTGATGTTGTCAAGGCTAAACTGTCGATAAGTAATGAAACGTATATTTTTGTTTGGGTGTATCGTTTGCATTCGGTTTCTCTGAATGATTTTATTGATGAATTTTTATTTAAGACAAATTCGTAACAATAATCCTATCGTTTTGGGTGACTTCAACGTTGACATTTTAAGCGACTCCACTAATTGCGATAAATATATATGTATGATGTAATCTGAAGGTCTATTTCAGTGTTGCCAGATTTTCGAAGAACAATTTCCCAACGTCTTCGTAAAAATTCCCGATTTTTCCCGATTTCTCCAATAAAAATTCCCGGCAAAATTCCCATGATATTTTAATTAAAAAACTATTTAGTTTCAATATTTTATTGTAAAACCATAACTTTATAACGCATAAACAATATTTAAATTAATTCACTGTACATAATTTATAAAAACTATCTATATTTGAACAAGTTTGAATGATAACATCCTGATTAGTTGGTTTGGTATAAATTTGATGAAGTTAGCAATGATAAATGCTGTTGTGTTGGTTCAAATGTAATGCAATTTCCATTTCTATTTTGCATTGCTGATTTAAATACACATAATGCACTTAAACATTCATCACCAAGACGATTTCGTTTTTTTACCTTAATATCCGTCACCATAGAAAAAATTCTTTTTGCATCCGCATTTGAGTGTGGTTATGTTAAAATGAATTTAGCAACTTCACTTAAATTTGGGAAAACGTAATCACCGTTGATTGCCTTTTTTGACGATATCTCAGCCCAAAATTCTTCGACTGTTAGCTTCTGTAATTTATCCTTTTGTGTTTCTGAAAACTCGTACGGTAAGTCGCCCCATTCGTCCTCAAGCCTATATTTATCACAGAAATGATCAACATAATTATGTAGTTCAGTTAAAGTTATTGAAAATTTACGGTTGGAAATAATAGTAGGGCAGTTTCTGGGTTTAAAAATTCAACGACTTTAAAAAAATTGTCGTTTAAGGGAAATTTTTGCAATATTTTATAGATGCATTTTTCTACGAATTGAACACAATTCTTTTTTATAATAAACTTTCGTTCATCTGATAAATATTCAGCCTGGTGTTTTGAAATTGGTACGTTTAAATATTCATTAAACTCGGTGCCGCCATTAAAATCATTAATATTTTGTTTGGTTTTCTCATTTACAATATTTTCAAACAATAAAATATTTTCTTGTAAGATTTCATCAATACATTCGGGCTTTAAAATCATCTTAGCGATTAAAATCAAATTTTTTTTAGACTCATCGTACAACCTATGGGCTGAAATAGAATCACTTTGAAATAGCGCGTTGAATCGATTAAAATAATTAAGAATGTTTTTTAAAAACAACAAGTAAGCTCTAATTTCGGGATTCTGAAAATGTTTCATTATATTTGCAGCTTTCTTACGTTTTGTATATGATTGCTCGTATATAAAAAAATGGCTTAGAACATTTCAATTCTTGAGTATATTCACAATACATGGATGAATTGAGAGCCATCTCGTCGATGCCGGGGAAATAATTTTCCTTTTTGCAACACTGAAATACTCCTGAAATTCAGTTAACACAGCAGCACTTTTCGGACTTTCTGAGACATACATATGTACCAATGTCTCTTAAAAATATTTCACAATCAGTGGGTAAACATTCGATGGCCGATGAATGGCATATACATTTAAAGAGAACTATTGGATGACTGACTTCTTGTTGTAGTATGGTATACATAGAATGAGTTGTTACATCCGATCATGACAGCAGCTGTATCAAATGCCATTCCAATTATATTTTGTAATGGGATATCCCGGTTTAATAAGCAATTTTTAAATTGTTCGTACAAAGCTCTAGCCGAGCAATCAGTAGCATCAATATTAATTAATTGAAGTAATTGTGTATTAACTTTATTGTATTTCACATACCTGACAAGCACACATACATTTTTTGAATTGCTGATGTCGGTGGACTCATCTACAAAAATTGAAAATTTGGTTTGTTTTAAAACCTCAGTCAAATTCTCATCATCCACTTTACCTAACACATTCGTAATGATCTTACAGCATTTGGTACGTCCTAAATTTATTTCCTGGACAATTTTGGAATCCATAAATATATTTTTTAATAGGGGAACCATCGAATCAACTATTTTAATGGAAACATTATTGTCAGCCAATAAAGCAGTAAGTTTAATTTCAGCTGATTTTACAAATTTGCCGTGGTTTGGGTTACTAAAAAAACTGCTTGCGGATGGGGTTTGCAGCATATTTTTCAAACTAATTTTATGTTTTTCGCCAATATTGTGACGCTTGAGTTCGGTAGTTCCACAATTTATTTGGGTTCTGCATGCTTTGCAAAACGTTTTTGTCTTATCCTCTTTAACGAGCAATAGCCAACTTTTAAATTCCATGTCTTGCATCCATGAGGTTTGAAAATTTTTCGCCTTAGTAATTGTTCGTTTAACTAATTTTTTTCGTTTTTCTGGTGTATTAAGTTCATCAGTATCACTAGATTCTGTGAAAACTTGCTGGATGCTTACTGAATCCATTATCAAAATTAACTTTTATTTAAAACAGCAATTAAAAAAATATTAACTCTTGACGGAAATTCGTAGCAAGAAAATTCCACAATAAAATCACAATCCATATTCTTTTTGACAGTTACCCAGTTAACCACAAAATGTATAACCAATGCAATCACATTCTATATTTTTTATGTGTACCCAGAGAGCACTTTTTTAGTATTATACATTTACACTACACTATAATATGGATGTGTAAATCTAAATTTATACATACATACAATTATTGTACACGCTTTAAAATTATTTTATTATATTTCGTATTTCGTTATTGTATTGTATTAGACAATTTATAATCATTATTAAATAACAAGAAATAACGTATGAAATACATATCCCACATTTTTGACAATATTTCCCGATTTCCCATAATTGTCGGTAAAAAATCCCATATTTGGGAAAAAATCCCACCATATGGCAACAGTGGTCTATTTATTGTATGAATGAGCCGACCAGAGTCACAGTACACATAATAAAGGTAATATACTCCGTTGTTTCATTTTCGTTCTTTCTTGCGCATCTATGTTAAAAATATTTTAATATGGCGGACATCGTGACCAAACAAATCGTGTTTGTGAGTTTTGTACAACAATGTATTGTAACGTCCGTTCCATTTCTTTTCTGTTCCCAATGAAGAAAAATTTTATTATCCAGTACTCCAAATATTTTTTTTTATTATTGCCAACAATTTACACTGACCAAAACAAGTACAACCTAAAATATAAAATTGTATTATATGATCATCTGCACCGGACCGATCGAGGACCCTTTGATCTTCTTTAATGACATACACACACAACGTTAAGTGACTAGTCATAAATTTATTAAATATTTTAATTTTTTTTGTGCGGGGAAAATAAAAAATCGTACGAGATTTTTATTTATGATCTCCGCTAATTGCGGTTTATGATGAGGTGATTGTGGAATTGTTTTTTTTGATAAAAGAAAAAAATTTTGGACAGAAAGTATTTGAATTTCAACCAATAAGTCACGGCAATGTAAAACAAATAAAATGTTGCAAATTTGAAAGTTTATCTTGTATGTAATATAAGAACATTTTTTTTTTTTTTTTTTTTGAGTGCTAAAATATTGGTGATATCGTGATTATTAATCTGTTAAATTATGCCTACATATAAAAGAATTTTGAGTGCTAAAATATAATTACTAAACTTATTAGTATGCACATATAAGGGATCAAATAATTGAGTGACATTCAAATCTGTATATGTACTTAACCCCGTATCAAGTGATATTTCTGTGGTAATTCAACAAAACCACTTATCTCATTCTCACTCACTTTTCAGGAGACAATAAATTAACAGTAAAACAGTAAAGTAATAAACACTTATCTCGAGATAAATGATTCCATAGTCTGGGCCACAGTCTGGGCCTTTCAACATAATCATTTATCTCGAGATAAGTGTTTATTACTTTACTGTTTATGTTTTACTGTTAATTTATTGTCTCCTGAAAAGTGAGTGAGAATGAGATAAGGGGTTTTGTTGAATTACCACAGATTTAATTCTGTGATGAAAATAACCATTAATTGATTACCACTCGAATGTGGGCATATTTAACTCATAAACGTTATTGTTGAATCAAAAGTAAAATTTACGTTATTACTTGAGTGACATTCGAATACGAATATTACAACTCATCAACGTAATGATTAAACTATTACATTAATTGGTGATCAATGAATTTAGAATATTGAGTGATTCTTATTCTGTTACTTTGAAATGGTTGTGTGTTAATTTGAGTTATTAATTTTTATTAGTCGTGTAACTATATAACTGTTTTTTTTTTTCGCTGGCGCTACATCCCATGGAGGGATTTGGCCGCTTCATAGTGAAGTTTCGTAATCATTTGTACAACGGATAATGAGTGATTAGTTCATTGATCCTTACATTTACCAGCCGTGATTTTTTCATCACCCGCCGGGAATCGAACCTGGGACCTCCGGAGCTTAAAGCAAGCATGCTAACAACTGTGCCACCGGGGCGGCGATATAACTGTTCCTGTATGCATATATGTACTTATCAATGTTGAACTACATAACTGAGATAAATCAATCCAGGAGCCTAATCTAAAAATAAATAAATAATTTAAAAACATTGTGTTGTTTGTAAATTGGGCTCTCGAAAACAGGATCTTGTAGTGATCTATAAATTAGATGTTAATTAAGTGTATTGAATTATTGAGTCAAATTTGGATGTGTTATTGTCCAATGATATTTTTGTGAGGGTGCACGCAAGCGTTGTATTCTATTGGTACATTTTGGAAAACGATCCCGTTGGAAGCTGATTTGAGCTGGAAAGTTATATTGTGGTGAAGCGGATGATGCCAGTTTATGTACCGATTATAGCGGTTGAATAGCGGTTTCTTTTTGTGGTCTGGCGGAATCATATAGTGAGATGACATCATTCCCCTCGAATTTAATTGAATAAGTATTATCTATGTCTGTATAATTTTTTTTATAATTTAGTTTTTTTGGCTAACGTATTATAACGTAATATTGATTAAATAATTTGTAATCTTAATTTGTTAATATTGTTCTTTTAAAGTAAGATCTATTTTCTTTTCATTTACCGCATTTTTTTTTTTATATCCGTTATTATATTATTTCCAACAGCTAATTAATAACAATTTTTTTTTGTTCTCCTGTTTTTTCTGAGACATTTCTTTCCAGGAACAGCCGGCCGTATCAAGACGTAGGAAGCGCTTTCTTCGAATCTTTGAATACAGCAAGGTAAACCTATATATTTTTTTTGTACAATTTTCGGTTGAAGAAAAAAAAAAAGAAAGCATTGGGTTTTCTTAACACGTGATATAATTACTTAGCTGTTAAATTTTGTATAACAGAATTAAAGTTTAAATAAGCGGTTATAATTGTATTCAATTTTTGTTGGTAATCTTTGTTAAATTATTATTATTTTGTTTTCTTAATAAGTGGTAATTTATTTTTTTATCTTTGCTCTTAAATTACAGAATTATAGTTTTTCTTCAATGAGTGGCTAAGTTGTGAGAGACATGAAGTGACGGGACTTGAGGTGAGTTGAAGCATTCGTAGCGTATCATGCCCTAGCGTAATGTGTAATATAAAACTCCAGATACAACCCCCCACGACCAACATCACCCCTCCGTTCGAGCTAGCGGCAGAAATAGGGCCTGTTCTGGAATCACACATTTAGTTTTATAAATTATCATTATTTATTTTTCTTGTAAACGTTATTCTCGTAAAAAGGATAGCGTTACAGTATCATTGTTTAAATAGTTCATAAACATTTCAGTCACAATCTCCTCCATTGTTGTTGTTGTAATTTTTTGACATCCTGCGCATATATTACCTTATATATGTGTACTGTGGACCAGAGTTCGTCCTCTTGTTTAGATCATTGCTTTAGATGAACATTTTCATATAAAAACAAAACAAAAGCTCACATTTCTAATAAACAAAAACTGTAAATGAAAATAAACCTTTTCCCATATAGTTTCATGGTAAAGGAAACATTGTAATGTCCCTTATTTTAAGCTTAATAAAAAATACAGTCGATACTGGATGCTTTTATTATATAGTAGGCTCTCTTAATAGCAAGCCATTTTTAAAACAAATTAAATCGTGTTTCAGTTATGCAATCAGGAAGTCAATTGCCAATGCTGTTGCAAACATAAATAATCAGTCCATCATCGTAGAATTGCATTTAATTTAAAGGAAAACATTTCAATAATAAATATTATACTAAACAGAATTGCTACTAGTAAGGCCCTTTGAGGTACACCTGATCGATTTGACAAATAATTTTATAAAAAACCAAGTTCTTTGTTAGTGAATTATAATTTTTTAATTTCAATCAACAGCATTTATGTTTATCCCATATAAAATATAACCAGAATTTTTTATTGTCAAATGCTTTAGCTAAATTATTAGTCAAGAACTATCAAGTGGATATCCAATTAAATTTTACTGTAAACCCAAAATTGCTTATTCGAGATAATATTTAGAATGATTCTAATACTTAGCACAGTTTTTTCAAATATGTGTGAAACTGTAGATGGTACATCGTGGTAAAGGTACTGTATTAATAACTGAATTTATGTATAAAGTCATAATAATAGCCACCCTTTGGAACCCAGCGATATATCTACATGGATAGGAGGTTGATCAAAAATAACATTGATATACGTCACAAAAAATGGAGCAAATTTTATTTTATAGTCTTACTACTCTTTTATACACTCCTCTTTATCAAAAAAAGTATTTCCGAATAAGTGCCGTTCTTGAATAAATTTCATTTCGAAATTTATCGAAATAGATTTTTTTTTAACTTGAATGGAATTAGTATAGGATAATGTTTAATTATATTAAAAATAATTAATGAATTATATCAAATTTGAATAGTTAAACATTACGCTACCAGTTTTTGTACAATAATTTAAGAATTAATAGCCATTTATTCCTTTAAATTTCAAAAACATCCCTGCAAAATAAACAACAACAAAAAAATCGAGTATAACGTCAAAAATCTAGCACTAGCATAAACAAACATTCAAGTGAATTTTCATTTTTTATTTTTTAAATATATTACCATGGTTACTACTACTTTTATATTTTTGTATCTGTCATGCTTTTAATTTGCAACGTTTATTTATTCCGTCTCTAGGTTACAGCTACTTTGCTTTACCGCCTCCTACCGATAAATTTGAATTTGGTATTCGAAAATTCGGATTTAAAGGCAAGGACGAAGGTTTTGCCTTTCTCTGTCACACACTAAATACTTTTTTGGTTTCTAAATTTTGTTCTATCCCCTATCCATGTATATATATCGCTGTCGGAACCTTACTACAAATATCTAACTTCTAAAGGACAGTTTTCGAAACAATCGAAAACAAAAATAAATTTTTATAATTACTAAATAAATTTTCTAAATTTCATAATTGAATAATTTAGTAGTTTGTAAGCTCGTTCGTCATGATAGTTGAAGTTAAACTATCATGAACAAAGATTTACATACTTACATTTTCATAAGTGTTTGCATAAAATATTAAATGCATTTCTCAAAATTTGATGGCGTCTTCATGAAACTACAAAGAATTGCAAAAGGCTACTCGGATCAAAATTTTGATCAAAGAACAATCAATTGTTATTGTTGTTTTTAATGTAAATTTTGATCTGTCCGGATCACTATGCATCCAGAAATGCAGCTATTGTGACAAAACTATAGATTTTTAGTTTTCATCCACCCTAGTTCATCCCATTTGCTATTGAAATGAGTAAGGGCAAGCGGTTTTCTCTCTGCTCCTATAGATTAATATTTGCCGATATACCGGTAACCCCTGTATCGTGCTAGTATCACACTCTATAATAAAATGGACATGATCACAATTTCACATTTGTCATGATCCCATGTTGTATAATAAAATTAATCGATAAAATTGCGCGATTAAATCACAAAATAAAAGTTTTAATTGGAAATCGAACATTCGTTTTGTTGCTGTAACTCTCACAGAGTTATATTTAAAATAAGGCAAGCGAAAAATTAATTCTAAGCATATCAATACTCTCATGTAACCTAAAATTCATAGTGTCTTAAAGATCACCAATGATTTAAAATTTTAAAATCACGATCTGTTATTGTTGAAACTATGCTATGTTTTCTTCTTCATGTTGTACTGACTTACAAGCTAAAATTATTTTCTGCAGCAACAGCAATGTTTGTACATTCTTTACTTCGTAAATATATTTGATTGTAGCGGGAAAGAAAATAATGACGTAAAGTGTTAATATTTGTAAATTAAAAATAAATAAATGTTAAAAATGTATTATTATGATTTAAGATAATTATTATTTATATGGAGAAAATCATGTTAATTCTCATCCACCGACGTTATATTACACCAGTGCATGCATACATGTGTAATAATGTAATAATAAAACTATAACCATCTCATTAATGGTAATACAAAACTATTATTATTTTCAACTTGTGTTTAAATAATGTTACAAGAGAAATATAGGCACGACTGCTGTTTTGTGAACAGCTTATAGGTGGAATTTAGGTTTTAAGCTACAAATATTAATGTTAATAATGCGAATCAAATTTTATTACAAGATTAAATTGATTGCATTACTTTGTCATGTGTAATATGTGAGACTGCTTGCGGCCATTTAATTGTTTGGAATTTAAATGGATATCTAACTCGGGTGTTAAATTGACTAGCGTATTTGATTTTGAAATAATCAAGCTAATTTTCTCCAAAATAAATGTGGCTACAATTAAAATTCTGGGCAAAACTGATTCTTATATAAAAGAAGTGGTAATAGATATAAAATTATATCTATTACCACTTCTATTAAAATGTATATATTTTTAAGGATAAAGGGAAATTCTCGGATATGACGAAAATTATATTATAAATTGCACAAATTGGTTGCAAACTTGGTTGCAAATGTCTGATACTAAGCTAAGCTACTACTCTAGTATAAAAGGTAAAATTTACACCACAATACCCATAGTCGTGTGTCATTTCAAATGAGGTGACTATAGTCGTATGTCACTTGAAAATTGATATTCTTGAAAGCAAACCAAGTGACACGACTGCAACTTGAAATATATTAGGCAAATTAGAAATAAAATCGTTTTATAACAACCATATTTTTATTTTAAACAAACACATATTTAAAACAATACGCAAAATTATTTAAAAAACAACATTATAACGGCCGGGGCGGAGAAGATAAAAAGCGAACGAAACGTAACGGACTTCATTCTACCAAATCTTTACAAAAAAAAATTAAAACTGCATAGTTTTCATAATGAAAATTCATTTTAATGTTTCGTTGTCCGACAAGTTAAATTCGGTCGGCAGACTAATGAATGGTCACATTTGTTCGGTACCGGACTATGATGAATCATAAACCGGATTTCCCGGTTTAAAAAATATCATTTTTATATCATTTTTATTGCTTACTGCTGAGCTGACCATCGCCGAGTTGATCGTCGCCGAGTTGTCCGTCATCGAGGTGGTCGTCGACTGGCTGATCGTCGTCCAATTTGTTGTCGCCTAGTTTACCATCGCCGAATTGTCCGTCGCCGAGTTGTCCGTCGCCGAGTTTACCGTCGTCGAGATGACCGTCGCCGAGTTGGTCGTCGCCGAGTTGATCGTCGCCGAGTTGACCGTCGCCGAGTTGGTCGTCGCCGAGTTTACCGTCGCCGAGTTGACCGTCGCCGAGTTGGTTTCGCCGAGTTGTCGTGTACCGCCCTAAAATGTTGGACGAACTTTTTTTGTCGGCGATAATCTAATCTCATTTTGCTGCATTTTCCTTATTTGTCATGAAAACAATGAGTTAATTACATATATACATATTGTTTTATTTTTCTATATTTACATCTAAAGTTCAAAATAAATATGGATAATAATCGAAAATATCTAACATTTTTTCTACATATTTTTTTCTAGAATTGGTTAAATTTTATATTTACATATTTTCGGGATGGTGCTACATTTTATACGACACTTACACTTTTTCTGGTTAGCTACATTTTAGTCAAGAAACGAACCTAAATTTCGGGCTGAAATTTCGGGCTAACTTCACTGACTTAAAATAAACCAATAATAAAAATTTTCCGTTAAAGTTCAATGCAGAGGAAAAAATTATTTGAAAATGGCAGTTGAACAATAACTCGAAGAACATACCAAGAGATTGTTACGTTTGATTTAACAATATCAAACAACTATATTGTATCATAAAGAAGGATACCAATAGTAAACCGCTGTACTAACTAAATAATTAATTGTTTTGAATCAAATTATTGTTTTGAAGGTAATTACAATCCGACTGTTTATTGATAATATTTGTATCCATCATCGCCGCACCTCAGAGCACCATGTGCGGAAAGTGTCGTAAGTAATTATTCATCAACAATAAGAATTAGCTTTAATTTAAACACCTGATTGCATAGGTTGGCCCTTAGGCGGCGACAGAACGGTTCATCTGATCGGGTCAATTCTGGTGTCCATTTGTGCAAGATACTGTGGCAAATAATTTATTTTAAATTAAAATAATTAATCTCCACTTACATAAATTTAAGAAAATCACTGTGAGTTCCATACTAATTGGCCATATTCAAGAACTTCATCTAAAAATCATTTTAGAATCCCATTTCCAACGCACATGTCAAATTTCACTAAAATCCGTTAAGAAATAGCCAAGATCCATCTTAATTGGGCTATATGTATGGTAATTTGCTAAATGTTCAATTTGAAATGTAAAAGGTTTCATTTGAAATGTAAAACGTTCAATTTGAAATGTAAAATAATTAATTTGAAATGTAAAAGAATCAATTTGAAATGTAAAAAAATCCGTTTGTAGGGTTTGGAACCCGCAAAATTTTGGGTTCGGGCTCTGGTTTTAAGTCAGAAAATAATTGGTTTCGGGTTCAGGTTCGTGTTAAAAAAAATAAAACTTCACAAGTATATAAAAAAAATTTCATTAAAAAATGTTCGTTTAGTTTGACTGATTGTGTACCATTTTTGGTGCTAAAACAAACCTTAAATCCGAAAATGCCCATTCCACACTGACTTGCATTGCAGTAACCGCTAACATTACTTACGCAGCATTGTTTAAAAGTGGAATTTCAATTGAATGGTTTTCCCACTATTCGATAATATTTTTCTCCTTATGGACTCGTGAGAAGAATTCATTAACAGCAAACTCCTGTTTCACGCTTGGTTGAAGGTCAACCCGGAACCCCGTTGAATCAAACCTGCCAAATGTTGGGTTCGGATTCAGGTTCGGCTTCGAAAAAATTACTAAAAATGTTTGAACCGGAGCGGGTTCGAGGTTCGGATTCGGTTCAAAACCCGGATTTGAAGTGTAAAAGGATCAATTTGAAGTGTATGTAAAAGGTTCAATTTGAAGTGTAAAATAATATATGTGATAATATTTCAAATAATATGTTTTTGCTATGGAAAAATTATGTAATATAAAAAGGTAATGCTGATGGTATCAACCAGTGAGTAGTGTTCAAAAGTAATTTAAGCTGTTTTTGGCTAATATTAGCCCGCATATGCAAAATTAACTCTGTCAGAATTTTTGTTGTAGGTGTATATCACGGCTATAATAAGCCAAAAAATTTTAACGATTTTCTTCGTCCGCTTATTGATGAACTTAAAGTGTTAGCATCTTCAGGATTTGTTTACAATAATACAAAGTATTTGCTAAATATCAGAGCATTTGTTTGTGACGCACCCGCAAGGGCTGCAATTTTAGGGATTCAATCTCACAATGCTTATTTTGGTTGTCCGTAATGTTGTGAAGAAGGTGAATTTATAAAAAATCGCATGACGTATCCAATTAGCAATGCCAGATTACGTACTGATAAATCATTTAGAGCCAAAGAGAATGAACACCACCATAGAAAAACGTCGATTTTGGAGGAATTGAATATTGATATGATTGAGCATTTCCCCTGGACTACTTACATTTAGTTTGCCTAGGAATTGTAAAAAAACTTCTAAAAATGTGGACCAGTGGTATAACATCTGCTTTAATTCCTAGCAGAGAACAGACTGCAATTTCTCAAAGGCTTACATCATTAGCAATAACGCAACCGACAGATTTTCAGAGACGAATCAGATCATTATCGGAACTGTCTTATTTTAATGGATCAGAATTCCGTGTGTTTGTACTATATTCAGGACCATTTGTTTTGAAAAATATATTATCTTTGCCAAAATATAATAATTTTTTATTGCTGCATGTGGGTGTACTGATCCTTTGCCACCCGATATATTCGAAAACCAAACTAAATGTCGCGGAATCAATTTTAAGACAATTCGTCGCAGGTGTCGCTGAACTGTACGGAAGACATAATTTAACGTATAACATGCATTGCGTAACTCACTTACCAGATGATGTAAGAAAGCATGGAAAGTTGGACGATTGGTCCGCTTTTGCTTTGAAAGTTATATGAGTAATATTAAACGTATGCTACGAAGGCCAAATCAACCTCTGGCACAAATTTGTAATAGAATTTGTGAAATAAATAATATAAAAGAGTCAAAACACGGAACAACATCTAAAATTTATCCTATATTGAAAAATAAAGAAATTACTAGGGAGGTAAAAATAATATACAGGAAAATAATTTTTCCACATTTTCAAATCGATAATGGATGTAAAAATTGCTATGTTTTATTAGAAAACAACGAAATTATCAAATTTGATTACGCAGCTGTCGAGGACAGTCAGGTTTTCATGTTTGGTAATCGATCTATGAATCCACGTAATTTTTTTGAAATTCCAATCGAATCCAGCAAATTCGAAATCTTTGAGACTGATTTAAATGAAGATAAAGTGCGTGTTTGGAGCACTAATCTAGTTAAATGCAAGCTATTTGGAATGACAACAGAGAACATCGGGGACGCAGGAACTTATGTTTTCTTTCCGTTGATACATTCGGAATTGTAACGAAATATGAATACCCTATTTCATATACTAAAGTTTTTTTTTATTATTATTGTTTTACTATATTCAGGGTAATATTTTAAATATACACGAAATTTAGTTTGAATTTGACTAATTAAATATTTTTATTTTCCGTGTTTAAACTTTTTGGTTTACAAGACTAAAAATATTATGTTATTCCTTAGGGTTATGTATGCTGTTGTGGAAACGAATAATGATCTTGGGCAAAAAGAAGTGTCAATAGTTTTATCGTCATGGATTATAGATGAGGAATATATATATATATATATATATATATATATATATATATATATATATATATATATATATATATATATATATATATATTGGCCGCCTAATCACTACAAAGCTTTAAAAAAAGGAATGAAACCCGATGCTAGTTGAACTCAACATCCCTGCGTTGTTTTAAAACAGAATATAGGTAATTTATGTAAATATTTAATACAAACTGTAAATTAACATAAGTATATATTTTATTTCCAGCAACAATTTCGAAAGCTAAAGCGAAAGAAAAATTTTTGTCGGAAAATTCTTGCTCAGAAATTGACGAGGGTTCAACCCGTCTAACAGCAAAATATAATTTTAATGAAGATTTTAAGCAAAATGCTATAGAAACCGAGATATCAAATTTCAATGCAACGGTTACAGTGCCAATAAATGTTCTTGGTCAAATTAGCAACGTGACATCTAATGACAACAGTGATTCAACCCAATTTATAGGAAAAGATTTCCGCTCCCCGCTTGCAATGGAAATACCACCTCAAACTCTCAAATGTCCAGATAACCAAAATGAACCAGATCAGCCAATGGTATCCGTTTCACGAACACCAGAATACATAGAAGCAGCTGTCAATTCCACGCTTGCAATTGAATAAACTTCTCGAACTTCAATCCCTCATGACCGTGAAAACGACGGTGCTTGATGACAAATTTAATTATATTTACACCGAAATAAAGAAAATTGACAAAATCTCAAACGGAACTAATAAAAGAACAAAATTCGAAAATTGACAAATTGCAAATAGAGCTGACTAGAACAAATCAAACCATTGAAAACTTTATATCATCGTCATTAGTATCTCAACAAAAAGTAAAAAAGATTGCAAAAGATAACAGCTTCGTGTACCCTATTGTGCCAATAAGAAGAGTCGAGGAATGCGAATTACTCAATGCTAAATTAACCGAAAATTATTATATGGAGCAAATGGTAAATATTTTGATTGAAATCAGTTACAATAATTTCAGATTCTTAAGAAATTTTTAATTATAGGTTATTCGACTTTTTAAATATCGGACTACGAAAAAATTATATTCATGCAATCCTGAATTACAAAAGGTACACATACATTCTCCAAATTTAATGTAAATAATGACTTTCAATACATATAGTTTTCCAAAATTGATGATTAAATGTAGTATAAAGTGTACTTACAGAATATTACAAGACTCATATTAGAGAGATTGTAGGTCCTGTGCCTTTCAAATTTTCTTGGTAGTGTTAAAATGTCAAAAATCACTTTAAAATCGAATAATGCACATACAATTTCTTCAACCAAATCGTACATGTTGACTAAGAGTACGAAATGGAAACCTAGCAACATCGAAATTTAGGAGCAAGCGCAACTTTAATTTGTCAAATGGTAGCGTTAAAGGTTAAACTTTCTATTTTAGGGATATGTTGCTCTCGAAAACCCGCGTTCTACATCTCTTAATCGTGCAAGAGTTGAAGGAGAACAAACCTAGGATTTATAAGAAAAATGTATGGCCAAACAATAATACACATGTCTTTATCGAATTTAAAGAGATTTTGTTTGACTCGTAATTTTGCGTAGCTCGGCATGCCTCCCCAGTCTGTAATTTAGTCGAAAAAAATCGTATCAGGTACACGGTAAAAATCATTATGACACAATCTACTATTGCCGTAGTTAAGGCTACTGGTTCATTTTTCGTCCTAGGTTCGGTTGGTTAGAAATTATCAACTAAATACAATGGAATAGGCAACCATTTCAATAAAAATGTTTTCACGGCTACATAAAATCAAATTGATAATAATATTCTTCAAGAATTTTCATAAATTTGTTGAATACGATGTCAAAATTCTGTTGTACATATATAATAAATAAATCAAAATTAAATGAAAAATTAGAAAAAAAACTAATAGAATAATAATCAATAAGATTCTTTCGGCTTTTTATAGACACAATATATTAATAATAATGGCATTCACAACATTTTCGAC
Organism: Tipula helvola; assembly: GCA_963556165.1. Taxonomy (NCBI): domain Eukaryota; kingdom Metazoa; phylum Arthropoda; class Insecta; order Diptera; family Tipulidae; genus Tipula; species Tipula helvola. The sequence goes on from OY744482.1 coordinate 210,494,974, forward strand.
TTGTCAATCAGAAAAATGAAGAGGCCAGTCATTTATAATATATCTACCAAAAAAAGTAGAAATATCAAAATCCCCCCCGTACTTTAACCCCAGAGTTAATACAAAATGTATTTTGACTCTAAAAAAGAAAACCTTTCCTTGCGTTTTCGTGGGTAGTTTGGTTTCGTACTGATAATCTCAAAACAAAAAGTTCGATCTACTCATCAGGTAGCTACGACCAAACTACAAAATTACAATTCCAACTCCATACTTTAAGTATGAAGAAAGAGTGTAGTTGACTTAGCGAATTATAAATAAATTCACCAAATCAAAAAACACAAGGAAAACTTTTCATTTCTGTGTGTTTTATGCCAACACGAATAATAGAAAGAGAAGTTTAGTTGTCTGTATTAAATCAATAAGATTCTTTCGGCTTTTTATAGACACAATATATTAATAATAATGGCATTCACAACATTTTCGACTTGTCAATCAGAAAAATGAAGAGGCCAGTCATTTATAATATATCTACCAAAAAAAGTAGAAATATCAAAATCCCCCCCGTACTTTAACCCCAGAGTTAATACAAAATGTATTTTGACTCTAAAAAAGAAAACCTTTCCTTGCGTTTTCGTGGGTAGTTTGGTTTCGTACTGATAATCTCAAAACAAAAAGTTCGATCTACTCATCAGGTAGCTACGACCAAACTACAAAAATACAATTCCAACTCCATACTTTAAGTATGAAGAAAGAGTGTAGTTGACTTAGCGAATTATAAATAAATTCACCAAATCAAAAAACACAAGGAAAACTTTTCATTTCTGTGTGTTTTATGCCAACACGAATAATAGAAAGAGAAGTTTAGTTGTCTGTATTAAATCAATAAGATTCTTTCGGCTTTTTATAGACACAATATATTAATAATAATGGCATTCACAACATTTTCGACTTGTCAATCAGAAAAATGAAGAGGCCAGTCATTTATAATATATCTACCAAAAAAAGTAGAAATATCAAAATCCCCCCCGTACTTTAACCCCAGAGTTAATACAAAATGTATTTTGACTCTAAAAAAGAAAACCTTTCCTTGCGTTTTCGTGGGTAGTTTGGTTTCGTACTGATAATCTCAAAACAAAAAGTTCGATCTACTCATCAACGAAACCAAACTACCCACGAAAACGCAAGGAAAGGTTTTCTTTTTTAGAGTCAAAATACATTTTGTATTAACTCTGGGGTTAAAGTACGGGGGGGATTTTGATATTTCTACTTTTTTTGGTAGATACATATATTATAAATGACTGGCCTCTTCATTTTTCTGATTGACAAGTCGAAAATGTTGTGAATGCCATTATTATTAATATATTGTGTCTATAAAAAGCCGAAAGAATCTTATTGATTTAATACAGACAACTAAACTTCTCTTTCTAGAATAATAATATATATAATTCGAATATTCTTGTATGTAATGTATGTTTCTCTTTCTCTAGGTATCCACAAACTTATCTTTATGGGCCTAAACATGATTATCCAATTAACAGAAAACACGTTAAATTACTTAAATACTGATGCTCCCGTAACAACGGATGAAACAAAAAAAGCCATTAAAGAATTTTTGAAGCGGTCAACTATTGTAATGGCCCGCAATAGCAAGAAATGTGTAAACACTTAAATACATATTTTAGTAATTAACAAAACTCTTTACTAAAAATAATTGATTAATAAATGAATTTAGATGAATTTTAAGTATAATAAAAATGAATTAACTGAATTAAATTTTAATGTGTTTTATATTTTTATTATAATATTGCGAATAATATTAATACAGGTAATACTGGTTGTGTGGTTTTCCCTGATAATTAAAACATCGACTAACAATAAGTTGTGGAAACCAAAACTTGCTTGATTTATATAAAATAAAAATTGGTAAAATTATAGTACCAAATTTAGTAATATCACCAATATTTTATCTGTATCTATTGCAACCTAATACCCTATAATATAATGTAACATTATATTATAATGTGTCGCAGACTATGTCGGTTTCTAAAACTAATTTTTAGTAGAAACATTGTATAACAAAAAATCGGTATCATTTCAGTAACAAATACCAGGATATAAAAGAAATTGTTTACTATTCGTGTCTTGTAAGTATATTCCATAAAATTACGGTAAATAGTGGGTTATCCTAATAATACTTTATTCAAAACATTATAACATAAAATGCTGGTTACCTACCGTAGAGTAACAAAAACCACTATTTAACCAGTGGTAACAGATCGGAAATAGTTCCAAACCATTGTGTGCCAGAATTAGATAATTTTCTGGTAACCGATCGGGTTCGTTACTACCTCGGTCTCCGGTAACACTTCGGTTTTTTTTTGGTTTCAAAATTAAAATTGTTTGTCGGGCATAGATCCCTATATAGTGAATAGTTACCCCCTTTTGTAAATCGAAATCAGGCTTGGGATCGAAATTTTTTTGAGTTTTAATTTCACATAGCGTGCCTGATTATCATATCGTGTAAGTACAACGTATACACATTTTTAAGTTTATCCCGTTTTTTATCAAAAGAAATATCAATAAGGAATTTTAATAACCAAAAACATATTTAACTTCAAAACCATGTTACAATAACGTACATTTGAATAATTATATTATAATAAAAAACAAGTCAAATGAATCATGTTATAGGTAATATATTTAACATTGTTCAGAAAGTAAAAATTGTATGTACTTACTGGAATTGAATAACAAACAATTTTTGTAACTTTATGTATATGCACCCAAAAGGAAAATACAACAACAACCGCAAGTAAATGTAATAAGAAAATAATTTTGTACTCATGTTTATGATTTGAAAATCAATTTTCTCTTTGTTTTGTGTTTTGTTGTAGCAAAAAAACAACAAATATTGGTAAATTCTCATAAATATAGTTCCTATGTGCTGTACCAATTTTTTTTTCTTATGCGATGCGATTACGAAAGAGGTTAGTACGAGGAGAGGTCAAATAAGTTAAGAAAAAGATCAGAAATAAATTTTTTACTACATACTGGCTTGCCTCTGCCTGCATGTATGATGCATGGAGTGAAATATCTAATTCTTTTAATGAATGTCGATTAATAAGATTTCTTTTGTTTTATTCAATTCCATGTCAAGACTTTAAATTCTTTATGTGTATTTTGTGACCACAAAAAGTGTTTAAAGGACACAGTATTTAATTTCAAACTTCACAATATACACAAAAGAAACGAACGTAAGATGATAAAAATTACCTCATAAGGTGAATTAATTATGATTAAATATATTTTTTGTGTTCATTTCGCTGTGATTTGATTAATTTGTGGGCATGGCTCTAGACTAATGGATTAATTTGTTTTAATATTTCAAAATCATCGATTACTTGTGGTCAATATATTTGCAGGTTCGGAAGAGCTGCAACGTATCCGTTCAAAACATATTAATAAATACCGTTAGGCCTAACATTGAAGAATTAATAACATTGTTCGACACAAATTTTGAGTGTTTTACAACCAATTTACCGAAATATAACATCTAAATATTGCATGCGTTTATCGAAACATTTTTTTTCTTCTATTTTGCGAAAAGCAGCTAATGTGAATTTATCAGATTTCGGCAAGCAATCGCGCGTATACCATACGTAATATTATTTACAGCGCCCTGGCCGATACCACTCTTTATAATACTACTAACGGCCAGTGTACCAAACTACCAACGGTTAGTGACTGTGTTTTTCTGCATGGTACACCGGTGGTCACTGGCCGCTTGTTCTATTATTTAGTGTGGTATACCGGTTGTACACCGGCAGGGAACCTATTAATGCCGCAAAAATTAAATCCAAAACAAGGTGTGGTAGCTCTGTTTTAGATGCCGTTCGATTACTCTGAAAACTGAATTTATTTGTTGCTCTCGTAAGTGCGATGGACCGAAAAACGCCCAATAATTGACTATATTTGGTTGTTTTTGCTAAATTTGAGCAATGTCGTTGACGTAATTCGATTCCTATTTTGCGGGCGGAAAACAGGAATCTGCCCATAAAATAATTTTTGTAGATTTCAATTGAGCATAATTTGTATTTTATGCTCAATTTCTTGTCATTTTATGTTTAATATTTTGACAATTTAAATGAATTTTTTCTGTTTTTTTGGGAAAATTTTAGCTTTTTAATAAATTTTAGGTGAAAATAAAATAAAAATTGTGTTATTAAATTAACATAAATAATAAATTGTAAAATATTATGTATAATGGTGTCGATTCAATGTAAATCTTCTATTTTTCTTTTCTTCTATTCTGCTATTATTTCTATGGAAACTAGATTCGATTTTCGAACAGCCCATAAATTAGTGTCGATTTTTTTTTTAAATCCATCGAGTTTTCTTAGAAATAATAGCAGAATAGAAGAAAAGAAAAATAGAAGATTTACATTGAATCGACACCAATATTCCAAAAATTATTTTAAATTGAAAAGGAACCAATTTCAAATTGTTTTCTTATTCTCAAAGAGAGAAATTTGTTATATTCTTTATGTTAGTAGTTGTAGAAAAATGTCATGACATGAGCCGAATATCATATAATTTTTGTCAAGAGAAAATTACACAAGTGGAGGCCTCCCATCATGCGATTTGGACGATGCGCCTTTGATTTCATTCACCTCGCCTCACAAATCGACTGCATGTGAACTTTATGTCAACAATGCATGTGAACTTTATGTATACTATCGTCGCTTAATGCTGTGTTATCTCGCTCGTTCACACGAACTGTCACAACATTAAGCGGCTACTCTACTTTGGATTATTTCACAAAGTGTGTTACCTTATAATAAAATTCGCTTGTCATTTCTTAATTTATTACTACTTATTTGTTCTTTTACCACTTAATTTAAATTTATAGATAAAGCACGGCATGTGTTTTACAGCTACTACTAGCGGTTATTATAGCGTTGTAGTAATCGCGTTTTCGGTTAATATAGTCATAAATAACTTTTCAGATAATATCCCATTTGGCAAATGATGTTGTTGATTTAAAACCTGACATTAGCTTTTCGAAATATAAGCGTGTTACTGTTATATATCACTTACTAACAGAGAAGTTCAGATTTCGGTAGTAAGCTTGTAAAATCGATCTTATTGTAACATAACCTGCAATACTTGTACATATTTGCCTGCGAGATGAATCTTGCAATCCAATATCCAATAAACTCCATCTTCATCCTTTACTATTCACAAAGCGTTTTACAATGAATAAGGCGAATTTTCGCAAAATAATTCATGCCACGGACCACGGGCTTGTTATAATAGTACGTCTTTAGAGCTAAAATATGATTTTTAGGGCCGCTGGAGTACGAATGCAAAAAAAACCGGCTCATTTTTGTTTAATTTGTCATAAATTAAGTTTGTAATGCTTTTTTATTAATCCTGCCTGTTTTATGAAGTGTGTCAGATTTTTTATACCAATTTTCCGCATCTTATTTTTCAAGAATATGCCGTACAATTTTTACATTTCGTATTGATTTTATCGTTCGACGTAACAAATATGTACTCCAACATACCAGTTGAGGAAACAATTCAGATCACCATTTATTGAAAAAAAAAATAAAATGGAAACAAAAATTCAGAACGAGCTAACAGCATAGAGAAGAATGGCAGAGCATGAAATGCAGAAGAAGGAAATGTCCAAAATCAAAAGCGCCAATTTTCTTTTAAGTTATATTTTATAAGCTTCTACTGGAACCCAGCTATTCTTTTCTAGTTGAAAGTAATGCCATATATTTTTATCTAGCAAAACCAACATAATCAAGCTATTTAAGACTGCAACAAAATGTTCCATCATATCAAACATATTTTTGTTATTTTTCTAAAGAACTTTTCAGTATTTACAATAAAACTTTTTTTTAAAGTGGGACATTAATCACATGGGACATTAATTCGATTTTTTCATTTAAAATTGAATTTTAAAGTAAAAACATGAATTTGAAATTTAAAGAAAACCAATCCAAATGATTTTCAAATTATCAAGTTACCTTAGTTATTTCTTTTTTGTTTGGTTTTATATTTTTCTATACTGTAATTGGTTTTATATTTTTCTGTACTGTAATAGCTCGTTTTCCGGATACTTTTGTTATTTTGTCATAATTCTTTTCCCGGGCAGAAATCAATCACGTAATCATTGATTTTCGGTATAGTATGAAATAAATAACTATTTTGATTGTTTTTATAAATAAAATAAACACAAACTTTTATAAATTTTATTTTTTTAACCATTAGGTGAGGAATTTTTGAAGTTTCTAGTTGTTTTTTTTTGCATTAATTTTGAAAATATACTAGTTTTATTTTTAATTACTATATAAATATTTTGTCCGCGACTAACGTATAATATGCTCATTATACGTGTGTTTCATCAATTATAATGATATCCATTATTCACTGCTAGTTTATATAGTAGTCTTCTTTCATTATAATATACTTCCAAGTAAATTATTTAATTTCTGAAATGTTATCTAGTAGTCTCTTGCCTTTTTCATTATTATTAAACTGTCACGTCAAAATGTCGATGAAAATTATTTGAGGAGTATTTAAAGGATTTGATTATAAAACATAATGATATTTGTCGGTCGTGGACAAAGTATCGTATTCTACTCGCATATAATAGCTGTTATTCACTCAGATGATTTACGACACTCGCCTATCGGCTCGTGTCGGCAAACTTCATCTTCGTGAATAACAGCTATCATTAATCATTATTATGCTCATTGAATAATATGGAAATTATGTGCGCGGTGGAAGGTTGTAATTCATCAATGAGACAAAACATGCGCATTTTCAAATTACAGAAAACTCACAAAAAATATGAGGAATGAATTCCTATAACTGTTATTTAAAAAGTTAGCTAAAAAAAAATCGAAATTTGTGAAAAACATTTTTCTAAAGGCTGTTTTTCTAAGATAGGCAAAAGGAGGACTATACAATCAAAAAAATTGCTTGTTTCAATGAATAATTTGCTTTCAAATGACAATATAATTACAGTTGAAATTCAAAGTGAAACTTAACTTCACTGTGATTCTGATGATAATTGGTCAATGATAATTATTATTATCAATCGATGTTATTTTTGAAACCTTCGATCAGGGAATTACTTTAGATCTAATAAGTAGTGAAATTAATGTGATTAATAAAACAAATTATGTGACCGAGCAAACAGAAATAAATGAATATTTGAAGCTTGGCTCTAATTGATCAACTAACTTCATTCTCTAGAAGATATTTTAAATTGACCTGAACCACTCAAACCTAACTTTGAAATTAATAATGATCCACTATCCTTTTCAATCCATTTAGAAAATAAATAAAATAAAAATAATAAATATCTAGAAAAGTGATTTGGTTTACAATACTTGTTCCGATCAGATACATAGATGGTTTTGTAGATTTTGGAAATCAGCGAAAAAATATTAGAGGAAAATTGATTTCTTCTTTCATGGAAACATAAAACAAGTTTCTTCTAACTGGAAATATGTTTTAAGTTATTTCGTTTCCCATAATAGCCTTTTGGCTGATAAATTGTATTTAATTGTCCAGGAAA